>CM040128.1:23511200-24111200 GCA_022559845.1 Amorphophallus konjac
TTTCTTGAATAAAAACTCTTGTTAATGGGCTTGGCCCATCCTTTTAATCCTAAAAGAGGGGGGGGGGTCATTGTGTGCTAATGGGCTTGGCCCATTCCTATTCAAAAATAAATAAATAAAATTTTAATTCGCATGGCCCCATCTTTTATTGCCCAACTTATTAACTTCCTCCATTTCTCACGGATCTTGCTCCCTCTCTCAACCCCACACACTTAAACCTCCCACTCCTTGCCTCCTACACACGGCAGTCCCTATCTCTCCTCTCCCATCGCACCCATCTCCCACTGGGACCTCCCTCCTTTGCCTCCTTAACTCCTCACGCACGCCGGCGAGCCCCCCCTCTTTCACGGCCATTCTTGCCATCCCCCTCTCCCGTCGACTACAACTTTCATGTAACCACCATTGTCCAGACACATCCACCACCACCTCCATAACCACATGCTCTCCCTGCTAACTCCTCCCCCCACTGCCACCTCTCTCCCTCTTCTTCTCTCCCAAAAACATCACACACACAACCTCACAGCAGCCAACTCCCTCTCCACAACCAACGCCCACTCTTCCACTCTCATCTCTCCCCCTCTCTAACCTCTCCCATCTACAGACGCAGCCTCCTTACGCGACCCTCGGCTGCCACCGTCGACCGTCGCCGTAGCGCCCACGACTTCGCCACCGAAGCCGTCCGCAAGCCACGTCATCGTCGAGCTCGTCTCTGCCGGCCACCCCTACGCGAAGCCCGCCCCAACGCCGTGAGGCCACCGCCACGCCCGTCGCCGCTGTTCACAGCTGGCCACGCCCCCTGTCGCCGCCGTCGTCCACTCCACTTCCAGCTGCACCGACGTCACCGCCATCTTTCTCCCGCGAACGCCATCGCGCTCAACGTCGCCACCCCACCCCCTGTTGCCGCGAGCACCACCTTCACCGCCGGACGTCCCCCGTACGTCGCCTTCGAGCTTGTTTGCACCATCTCCAGCTACCACCATTCACATCGCTTGCAACTTCTTCACCGTCGCCGCCGTCGTCGTCCGGTCGCCCACGAGCCGCGAGCACCCTCCACCTCCGCCACCGTTTCCGGCCCGACCAACGTCACCACCGTCTCCACCATCGCCGTGCCCGTCCGCCACGCCGCCGGCTCGCCTGCACCACCGTTGCCTGCACCACCGCTGCCGCGCCCCCCCCTCTCATCTCATCTCTCTCTCTCCTCCTCATCCTCTCCCGCGTCCTCCTCCTCTCTCTCCCTTTCCCTCTCTAACTCCCCTTCTCTGAACTCTATCTCACCCCCTTCGCCTCCCTCTTCCTCTCTCTCTCTCTCCCTCTTGCTGTCTCTCTCCCCGTTTCCATCCCCTTTCTCTCTTTCTCTTTCTGCCACCCCCCCACGCTGTTGCGTCTTCCCCTCTCTCTTTCTCACGCACTCGCCCACACCCCTCTCTCTCTCTCTTCCTCACTCCCCCTCTCACCCCTCCTCTCTTCCTCATCTCTCTCTCATCCCCTTTTCTCTCTCTCTCCTCTCCCTCTCTCTCCCCCCTTCGTTGTCTCTCTCTTCCTCTCTCTCCTTCTTGTTTCTCCCCCTACATCTCTCTTCTCTCTCTTCTCTTCCCTCTCATCTCTCCTCTCTCTCTTTCTCCCTCCACATCTCTTTTCCCTTCTCTCTCCCCTCTCCCTCTCTTTCTCACGCACTCGCCCTCCCCCTCTCTCTCTATTTTAATTTTTTTTCCCTCTCTCTCTCCCCATTTCTCTCACCGTTTCTCCGTCTCCCTCTCATACTTTCTTTTCCTTATTTCTTTTCCTCTTCTCTCTTCCCCCCTCTCCCCGTCTCGATCTCTCTCCTAACCTCTCTTTTATTTTTCTCTGCTTCTTTCTCTCAGCCTCTTGCGATTTATATCTTTTTTTTCCTTTCCCTCTCCCTCTTCTCTCCATCCACTGAATTCCCTCTCACGTTGCCTTCTTTTTTCAAGTTCACACTGCACACTCACGTGCACTCCTTTCACCTTCATGTTCACTGCACCCGCACATGCACTAATTACATCTTTCACAATCACGTACACACTATGCACCAGTGATGTATATTTGTACATGTAATTCGTTCAGGTAGTTCTTTTGATTTTTATTAACATATTCACTCCTTTATCTCTATATATATTTATATACAAATACTTATATAGAAGAGTATATGTATATTCATATAGTATGCATATAATGTATACTCCCATATATTATATATATATATATAGCTTATGTTCATCTTTGTATATATATATATATATATATATATATATATATATATATATATATATATATATATATATATATATATATATATATATATGTCTATTTGCATGGTTGAGTGATTTATGCTAGTTCGTTATCCTTCTGACTGTTATCTTTTTGAATGTGCAGAAATAAAAGCGGCCTTCGGCCCAATTAGCTCTCCCACGTGTTTCTATACACGGGGAAGCCATTTCGTCCCACCGTTCGCTCGCCCCGTGCTTGCGTTCCCATCAGCGTTTCTTTTCTTGCTTTTATTATTCTGTTGTGTTTTTAGTCTGTTATCCATGTTATTAGTGTTTTATCCCATGAATTGTTATCATATCACTTTTCTAATTTAATTTTGTGTTTGTTCAATTTTGCAGGGTAACCAATTGAAAGCCCTCTTCTTCGGCCTGCCGAACGAAGAGGAAGAAGGAACCCACGTCATCCCGCGTCAAAGGCAGAAGCGATCAATCAATTCGGGGCCCTCGGTCCCTGGCGATCACACCACCAAACGCATGTTTGTAATTTTTATTTTGTGTTAATAATACCCGCGGAGAGTTAAATCCCGCACGGGTTGGCATGTACTATAATCAGCCGCGGTGAGTCATTTCACCGTGGTCATTTACTTTCAGCACTTCATTTCTGTACTTTGTTATATTACTGTTAAAATCCCGCAAGGACCAATGTCCTGCGGCGGTTTGTTTACTCTCTGTTATATTTTTGCTATTATAACTGTGTGAGGAGTGATATGCCGTTCCAAATTCCGAGTCTACGTGTATCTTTGTGTCCGCCAATTTCTACTACGTAGAGTCCCAGGCTCTCACCCGGTATATAAAAAACTGCTCTCGGAATGGTAGGTCACGCCTACCAAGAAGGGGTTCAGTTTGCGTGAGAGGGTCTTCGGATCCCTATCTCTGCCCTGTACCGGAATTTGGTAAGTCTAGGTTCTCTGCGTTCTCCTACAGAGTGCCCTTTCAGGTCATACTCTCCACCTTTTTTATCACCCCCCTTTACGCACGCGTTTTCATCATTTTTTTTCTTTCACTAAGAGAGGGAGAAACCCCATCTCTCTCTCTCTCAGTCCACCACGTGACACGTCCACAACGGCGTTGTGACGCGCCTGGGTTCGACCGCTACGTGCCTTCTCATGTTTTCAGACCGTTGGGGTCACGAGTCTTCTGACGCGCCTAGGTAGGACCGTCAAAGACTGTGACGCGCCCAAATGGGAGCGTCAGAGCTGACGCAGCCCATTCTTCTGACGCGCCCAGGTAGGACCGTCAGACGCTGTGACGCGCCGAGGGGTGAGCGTCACAGCCTGTGTTGTTCCGTCTTCTAACGCACCAGGCTTGGTCTATTAGAGACTGTGACGCCCCAGGGTGGGTGCGTCACAGCCGTTGTTTCCCCTCTCGCGTAACGCTCATATGTTGGACCGTTAGAGTGCTGTGATGGTCGAGGCTTAGACCGTTACAGCTTGTGACGGCCCAAGGTAGACCGCCAGGCACTGTGTTGCGCCGAAGTGGTTCTTCGTGCTTGCTGTGATTGTTTCGCGTTGTGTAGGTCCCTGGTCGACTCGGTTGGGACCCAGTGGTCGACTTGCGGTCTCGTGAGTATCCCAGACACCCCGAGAGTTCTGAGTTCGTGTTCTGAGGGTGTCGGGAGGACCGTGTTACCTCGATTAGCGTGCCCGTAGGTGTGGTGGGTCTGGGTGACTCCACGTGTTCCGGGCTTTCGTGTTACGCTCGATCGAGTCACCGTATATCGGTGTGTGTGCGGTGGGATCTCCCCCGCATGTCGCGAGTTTCTTTGGAAGGTGATTCCCTCGTGGGCCATGTGTTTGGCCTTGGACTGCGAGTCCAGTTATCCGGCCTAGGGCTGGAGGTTTCCCGCTTTCTCTGGGATGGGGAATCGGCGTGGCGGCTTGTGTGCTGCCCTGGGAATCGTGCTTCTGCGCTTTCTGCGCTGCACCGAGTGTGTGCGGTCCCATTTCTTCGACGGTGGTTTCCGTGAGTCAGTCCTTACTTCCAGTGACCTGTCCACTAGTCGTAGCTTCCTGCGCACGCGGGTGCGGTCCCACCTGGGAGTGGTGGAGAGCGAGACCCGGTGAGAGGCGGTTTTTAGGCTGGTTACTGTAGGGCCCCTTGCCTTTGCCACCAGAGTCCGGTGGGGTGGGGAAAACCACGTAAAGGACCCGACCTAGAGCAGATAGTCTGTGTGTGCACACGTAGTTGGGGGCTTAGGACACGCGCTGACGAGCGTGACCCCAGCTAGTCCTTGTTGTGGTACTTGTTGCATGTCTGAGTCTCACGCCTGGGGCGTTGTAGCTAGACACTTGTGACGCGGTGTAAGACGTGAGGGGACGCTTCCGGTCGTTCTTCTAGTGGGTAGTGCTCCTGTTCGCTGGCAGGTGTGGACTCGAGTTTTGTTGGACCAAGGTTTAGTAGTACGGTACTGTTAGAGTAGACGGCTTTTTCGTTCATTTACTTTAGCTTGTTGGTTCTACCGTACTACTGTCGAGTCGGGAGTGACAGACTATCAGTCGTGTGACTTCGACCTTCGGGTTTCGACCGCGTTGACCATTGAGTTCCAGGTGTTTCACCGTGACGCGTGTGTCGGCTCTCGTGCTGTTTGACGGGGGCTAGTAGCTTTACCGAGGTTGCGTCTTGTTGTGTGGTACCCGCGACCAGACGGTCGGGGTTGCATTTTGGACAGCATGTCCAGCTTGGTCTTGTTATGGGAGACAGGCCACTACGGCGTGGTTGCCGTGGGTTTTTACTTCGGTAAGCGGTACTAGTGTAGTTCGGTAGCCCCCGACCGTGAGTTCGGGGTGTATTTCCGGTACAGTAGGAGTAGTTGTAGTGCCGAGTTTCGACCGGCCACCGAGTTACTGTTCCTGCTGTTACTGTTAATCTTGTAGTTGCAGCTTTCCGTGTCGCCGTTGTTCTCAGTTGGGGTTCTGCGGGATCCCTACTGGACCAGTGACAGGAGGCTCACCCCTGCTTTTCAGGTGTGGCGGTTCCTCTTCCTCGAGGTTCGAGGGCGCGGTGCGGAGGTTCTCAGTTGCCAGCTCTCCGGGCTGAGTGTCCATTCGGCATGTGGTACATTTTACTGCTTTAGATTGTACTTTCTGTTGGACTGGACTCTGCTGTAGTTATTTTATTTCATATTTCTTTGTGCCTCCACACTCCTTTTAGCCCTTCCGATCCCTCCCGGCTCGTGGGCGGCGGCTCGAGTCTCGGGTTATCGGGTCTCTCCCGATAATCGGATCCTCGGATCGCTACAGGCTACCCTGAGGACGGTTTTAGACTGGTTTCCGTCGGGCCCCTCGTCGGTAGCCAGAGTCCGGCTCCAGGGGAAAACCAGTTAGAGGCCAGAGCTAGGACGTACGGTCTGTGTGTGCACACGTGGTTGGGGGCGGTTGGACGCACGTCGACGGGCGTGACCCCAGCTAGTCACTTGTTTGTGGTTACTTGTTCGGTGTCCATGCCTCTGGTAGGAGCTACCACGTTAGGCAGTTCACCTGCGGTGCGGTGTAAGACGTCAGAGGACACTATCGACTGTGCTTCTAGTGGGAGGTACTCCTATCGAGTCGGGAGTGACAGACTGTCAGTCGTGCGACTTCGACCTTCGGGTTTTGTCGTGTTGACCGTGGTGTTTCGGTCGTTACACCGTGGCACGTGTGTCGATTTTCGTGTTTTGCCGTGAGATCGGTGTTTTGTAGATTGTAGGGCTTCCCTTTCCGAGGTACTCGCTTACTGCTAGCGTAGCGGTTTCTCCGTTTGCGAGGTAGGGTTCGAGTGATCCCTACTGAGTCTTGTTCTGAGACTCATTCCCTGTGTGTTTTCACCGTGTTTCAAGTGAGTCACGGCCTCAGGGGAGCGCGTCTGAGGCTCAGCGTGGTTCAGGTGCCCAACGTTAGTGCCAGAGGTCAGAGCCGGGATATGTCCCGTATAGCTGTACTTTTCTTTCTTGTCTCTGTACTAGTTGTGGACTACTACTGCTGTTGTTTATTTTGTTATCTTGTGGACCATGTATCATGTAAACTATTAATTTATTTCCTACCTAATTATATAACTGATTAATTTTTGCAATTAATTGTGATACTTGTGTAGTCTCCACACCATCCTTTTAACCCTTCCGAGTCTTCGGACTCGTGGGTGTCGGTACGAGTCTCGGGTTATCGGGTCTTCCCGGTAATCGGATTCTCGGGTCGTTACAAGGGGGGTCGCCGGGGACGGGGAAGGGGGGCCGCAGGGGCCACCGGGGAGGGGAGGGGGAGGGGGGCTGCGCAGGGGGCGCCGGGGAGGGGAGGGTTGCCGTGAGGGAGGGGGGCCGCGGGGGAGGGGGGTCGTCGGGGAGGGGAGGGTCGCCGTGAGGGAGGGGGGCCGCGGGGGAGGGGGGTCGCTGGGGAGGGGAGGGGGGCCGCGGGGGAGGGGGGTCGCCGGGGAGGGGGAAGGGGGGCCGCGGGGGAGGGGGAGGGAGAGTCTCGAGACGTGGTTGGTGTTTTTTTAAAAAAAATTGGTTTAGACTTTTTTTTTTTTAGGGAGATTTAAACAGGTTGAGATTCTCTCCCTAAAATTTGAGAGAGGAACATCAAACATGATTAAAGGATCTCTTACTCTCTTTTTTAAATTTGAGAGAAAAAGGAGATAGAAACGAACAACCAAACACCCTATTAACCTAGAACGTCTTACCCCTCCCTCTTCCTCCCCTCACACCCCCATTCTCTCCGGCAGTCCTCTCCGACGCCGGCAATAGAGCAAGAGAGAGAAAGAGGGAGAGAAGACTCGTTGGATGCCACCTTGAAGTCCATTGGGTCTCTCCCATTATGACGCAGTTCTACATGCAGGGTGCTCCCAAAGTCTACCCTCCATTTCAAAAGGACCCGTCCTCCGTCCCAACGTTGCCGGCGGGGAGCTCGATCTAGAGGTTGCAGATTTGGGTGAAATTTTTGAGGACCTGGGTGGGGCATGGTGCGAGAGCTAGGGGAGAAGGGGCTTGTAGTCACAGGTGGCGTTGCGGACGTGGTGGAGGGGCTTGAGGATGGCAAAGATCATAAATTTCAGAAACTTGGAGAAGAAGTTGCAGGGCTTCAGGGACAACAGGTACAGGGCCTCGTCGGCGTCGCCATCGACAATGACGACGTGGTCAATCTTGACGTACATGTCGTTGACGAGGGGCACCAGTGCACTGAAACTATAGAATACCGCGCAACAACGGCCCAGAGAGCGGACGTCGGCGACCTTGTTTCAGAATGAGGAGGACGAGGAAGTCGACGCCATGGTGCCATCCTGCCCCCCCGCCAACTCCCTGCCCCGTGCCCTGCGGCCCCCCATCCCCCCGCAACCCCCACACTGCCCTCGCCCCCTGCCCTTCGGCCCTCGAACACCCCACAACCCCACAACCCCCCCCCCCCAGCCCCCGCAACACCCTCCACAAACCCCGTCCTCTGGCCATTCCCTGCACTGCCCCCGGTCACCCCCTTCCCAGCAACCACCCCTACAGCTCTCTGGAGCTCGCCCACCCCTGCAGGCTAACCAACTCTCCAACGAGCTCCCCACAGGGGTGGGCCGGCAATTCCACTCTAGTTGGGCTACGATTGGTTCAATTTTTCTCATTCCCGATTGATCTCAGTGGCAATCGGGTTCGATGCGGCGCTTGGGTGCCTAAAAGAACCTCTGGTCTTCGTAGTAGACTTCGATCTCTAGCCAGCTGTAGCAGATGCCGACCATCCTGTTGGGGTTCCGGATGGCCATTACCGTGCTGAGGTTGAAGTCCAGCTGGTTGCTGTTGCCGATGTTGGTGGCGGTGAGGTTGAACTGTGTCAAGGAGACTGTCGTCACGTAGACCTTGAGGTTGTTGGGGCACGCTTGTTTTTGTCTTATAGCTAGGTGACGAAAGATTGAGATGAACATGACAGGGAGAATAAAGATATAGCATATGTATTTCACCGACCACCATCAATTCTCCATCGCTGTTCCTCCTTCCTTCTTATATTAAGAGAAGTATGTATACTTTCTGAGGATGCCAAGGGTGAAAATGGCTCTTACGTAGTAGTTGCACAACTGGTCCTCACAAATTAAAAGGAGTAATTTATTATACTCATATAGATCTAAAATCTGCACCTCATTCCATTTTAATGAGCATAAACATTCTTCCACATCTCACTCATCCCCTCGCTTTACTATTTTGTTATAACGGGGACATCTCACTCATCCTCTCGCTTTACTAACGGAAACAAGACGTATCTGCAGCATGAGTCAGAGGACGGGGGCGAGGATACCGAGTAGGACCACGCTGCCACGAGATCCTCCTAGCCTGGTTCGACAGATTCCTCAACTCCAGCGAGACCCCTACCCTCCCGCCAACCGAGCGAGAGAGAGTGAAAGAGAGAATGGTAGGTTAAGAGGAGAGACATAATGGTAGAATAGTCATTTTCCTTCTCCTAACTCACCGTGAGTTAAAGATCATGAGGGATCATTAACGACAGTGACACGACACGACTTTCTTAAAGATTTTGAGGGTTTATTGATAAATATCATAAGGTTAAGGATGTTTAGATAATTTGAATCTTTGTTAAAAATATATAGTTAGTTTTTTCATTTTATGACGAGAAACCTATCATAATATATTAGGATCAATGAAAAGCGTCAGAGACTAAGCTTGAACCTAACAAATGTCTTAATACTCATCATTTTTGCTCAAGACTAACAAAACCCCTATTCAACATCCTTTCAAGATTAAATGCGAATCAAATAAACACCCCTCATGTACCCTATGTTCACGTACTTCGAGAATTAAATGTGATTTAAATAAACCTCTTTTTATCATAAGACAATCTTTGCCAATCTACCCACTTGGCATCCTCTACAACATGTACTAATTATCTTATAATATGTTCAACAAGTAAAAATTATCATTTTATCTGATACAGATTACAGTGTAAAATATGATAAGATAATATGTTAAAAAATAAAAAAACAATATTTTAATTAGCACAAATTGGAATAGGAATGCAAAGCTGATCCGCTCCCTTATTAAAGCACCTGTCGTTATGCAAAGAGAGGAGTGACAATTAGTAAAAAAAAGCAAGAAAAAAAACCCAACTCATCACAAATACTAAGTATACGAGATCGATCGCTCTTCAAACATTCAACTACACATCACTTTCCTCTTCTTTGTCAATGTTTTCCCGTCCAGTAAAATGAGAAGACATTGAAATAAACAAAATTGTCGCTAGTTCAGGCAATGTAGTAGACACATTGTGAGGAGCAAAAACCTGGAAACCAGGTGACTCCGGACACTAACAATGAACAGTCGCCTGTTGAGTATGGTACTTCGTTCTGAAATGAGTCCTAAGCTTCTTGTTTAAGATATTGCACCACGTCTCCAGTAATCTCTTCGAGGAAAGAAACAAAACCCGTTACACTGGCAAAGCCGGCTCCATCAACGTCCTGTTCTTCGATGAGGTAGTTCTCGAATATGGTGGCATCATCCTGCCCTCCACGTAGAAACATAAGCTTCGGAGTGATACTTCTCTCCTGCTTCAATTTGTTGATTGTTGTCCTCAATAAACCTACGAAATCAGCGGGATATTTTTACGCCGAGAGAAACAGAAACAGATATACAAGCACAAGGACCTTCTATTGCAAGATCACGGAGCTGGTTATTAACATCCAAGTCTCCCCACTTACAGTGCCGAAGGTTTAACAAAAGTAATCCGAAGCTGTGCAGAGGACAACTTACAGTCTTGTGGAGGCGGGAAAGGAACTGAAGGATCTGCAGTTGAAGAATAGTACACAATGAGATTAGTGAACGCATCAAGAAAGAAAATTGGGCTTCCACTGGTTATGAGAGCAGCACGACTTAAAGAATGACGTGGAAATGATTGCTTGTCAGGAGAAGCATATGAAGTCAATAGTGGATATATAGCCCGTTGAAGAGATGCTGGCTCCAGGGCACTGCACAAAATGACAAATTAATAGAATTCTCTGTCAGGATTCCTTTTTGAGGAACCATACTGTAGGATTTTGAAAGAGAAGATTAAATAAAACATATACACAAGGGCTTGTTGATGTCCTCTCCCCCCAACCCTTACCCACCCCAGAAAAAAAGAAAGAAAGAAAGAGAGAAACTTATAACAGTGAGTGGGGGAGAAGATGGCGATTTCTCACGCACAGAGATCCCGTATAAAGTTTGAAAGCAATTACTTATAGAGATCTAATGCAGGTTTACTTTTAAGTACCTCAAAAGGCATTGAAGGTAGATACGGTAATCTGGGTGAACACCTTCTTCATGGAAACGGAGAAGAGGGTTCCTAAGCAGAGCAAATACAAGTCGAGGTAAAGGCTGTAATTGTGGACATTGGGAAAAGGAAACATCAACGTCAGAAATTTTGTTTCTGTTGTCATAGTGGACAATCTCATTATACTGAGCTGTGAGAATGACGAGCCAATCATGCAACAATATCCGGCCTTCCTTGACTCCTTGCTCCAAGGAAGCTAGAATAACCTGACAATAGAAATCAAAACGGTTAAGACGCTAGCATCTCCAAGTTCGCATCAGCTCGACACAAGCACCTACAATCATGCTCTGCACTTCCGAGTAATCTTGATGATGCAACAAATTTATCATTGCTCAAGACCACAACCCCCTTGGGCGTCTTTACCTGAGAATAGGACAAAAGGAAAGAGAACATTAAGTTATTTAAAAATTACCTTGTGAACAAGGATGGACAGAACAACTTCAGAATCAACACCATCATAGATTTCACTAATATTTAATGCTGTTGTCAACTGCAAAGTGCGTATCCTTAACCGCCTCTGAACCAAATACTTGGATCTGCTACAGAAATACAAAATCTCAACCTAGGCCACATTACACAGAAAATATTTAACCTTGTAAAATAAAACAGCACAGAAAAAAATGCATACCCTACTATGACAGCATAAATTGATAATAAAACATGAGATTGCACCAAAACTGGTGTTCAACCATCATTCTGTGGAATGATGGATGCTCATGGAAGGCAAGTTTAAAGAAGCACCAGCAACAGGAAAACACAGGGTGAAGAAACAGCAAACAGCATGTCACTAAGACAGGCAGGGATAGTAATGGGATGCATAGAAATATAAGAATTAGAAATGTATTTTAGATGCACTTATGTCATTACCATCACTTCACCTGCCTGAAACTATTTTCAAGGGGAGATGCAGTTGAATTTCAAACACGGTCACATTTACATGCTCACAAAGCTAGTTAGTTTACATTTTTTTGATGACGACGAATTTAAGAATTTTCTTGTTGATTTGACATTCTATTTGTCTTTCATCGCAACTGGTGCCATTGTCATACTTGAATACGAGCCTTCCCTATGTCACAAAGTGATACAGGACACACGTTCACAGGTTGCAGCAAAAGCATTTATGTAGACCTATAGGACGTGGCTGCCCTCGTGGCATGCATGTAGATGTACTTTATAATTATTTGCAATTTTGCATTCACATGGAGCCATCAAACCGAACTATTCACATGGCACATCACTCAGAAGAAAATGGCAATTCGCGAAGTAACAAAATATCATTTTGGCAATTTGCTACAAATCAAAGACCTATTGTCACTGTCCTAGAAGCTAAGGTGTCCCAGAAAGAGCAAATTCCTTTGAGGTGCTCAACAGTTGGCATATGCAAGAATGCTGTAGTTGGAAGTCTGGCAATGTGATATACCTAGATACCTAATAGCTGCTACATAAAGCTAATTTTGAAAGCTGATCTCCCTACCACTAGTCTAATTGGTTTCATCTAGTACCAGAGAACTAATATTGTAGGCATTTCAATCAATTGTTTGCTATGGACATAAGCATCATTCTCCCTGGAATTCTTGACACACAAAAAGTGGAACAGATAGTTGCTTACAGAACTTATTTTATAGGATCGCCCATATCCTAAATCAGAGAAATCTGATAGTGAAACACATTCCAGAGCCTAGTACTAAGCTGAAAGATTAAATGCCGTTCACATTCCAAAGAATGGATTCAGTCGTTAAATAAAAAGGACTGCGAAGACAATACCTCATCAAAACATCTGCAATAAAAGAATAGATACACAAAATGACGAAAAACAGAAAACCAAACAACAAACTAAGAACAAAAGTAATGTTTTCCCAAGAAGGTAGAACCCGGGTCCCCGACAACATATAGCCTCAACAAGGATAACATGGAGACCAACATTTTCTACAGACAACAATAAATAACAAAGAAAACGGGGCAACCTTCATCACTGGCACTTTTTTATATATAAAATTTGAACACAATTCTGATGAACAATGATGCTAAGGAGCTCTTGTAAAGCCATGCAAAAGGACAATGAATCAAAAACTTTAAATTAGGCAGATTTTTGGTAAAAATGTAAAATCTATATAGCTACAATAGGACAGTATGAAAACAAGAATCACAAGAATGGTAGAGTACATAAAAGAGACCCCTCAGTATTCTGAGCAATAAAATATCTAAAAAAAATATTTAAGTAATCTGCATCTCCTTTTGTTCAAATTATTTGAGAGGGAAAGATTTGATTCATAATGATATTAAGTTCTGTGGTTGAATGGTGGACTCCTTTGAAACACACATATAGTGACAACCAAGACCTAAGGTGACTGAATGTTCATTCTTAGCCAAAAGAAATGACAAAACATTAAATCATTACTGCATATATTTGCTAAATTGACACATCAGAATTACACGAAAAGATATAAACCTAAGTCTTTAAGGAAGGGAACAAGAACTGCAGAAATTATTA
This sequence comes from Amorphophallus konjac, assembly GCA_022559845.1. Classification (NCBI taxonomy): domain Eukaryota; kingdom Viridiplantae; phylum Streptophyta; class Magnoliopsida; order Alismatales; family Araceae; genus Amorphophallus; species Amorphophallus konjac. Next base: position 23,524,241 of record CM040128.1, read on the forward strand.
TATCATGAATGAAAAAGGATGTCAGAATTCAGTTGATTGCTTGATCATATGTAGTTGAACAAATATACCGAGTATTTGATGTCTCCTCTTGAGGCACAACAACAGTATACTGAAATGCAATCTGTATGACAGGAGGTTCCGTGTGTCTGCAAGTAAGAGTAAAATTCTCCCAGTTACAGCAAAAGAATACTGATATCGCAGTGCTTAATGTTGTACCAAAATGATGCTGAGAAAATTGATCGTACAAATCTATTGCAAAAAGATGTGATATCCAGGTTGTAAATATGATGTAGCAAAATAGATAACTCTAGGTGCCACAAGATCAGAGATTTAGTTTACTAGCCACATAGTTGAACTATTAATATTGGAGATGGGAGAAATATTAGAAGGCAACTCAAGGAAGAAAGAATTATCTCCATCTACTATGTACTCATGACAGTTAGACAAGACTTAATATTTCCATCTTTGGCATGTCAATTTGGAATTGAAGAACTTAGCACTGCAAGCAACCATATGAAATAGGGCATCCCAGTTGAACGCCTGATAGCGAGCAGGTGGAGGTAGTAGCTGAATGTGATGCTCTTCTATTTGATAGGTATATGTGAATTACATTTGAAAAGTGATAGAGACAATTTATGCACACAGATGTAAGTATGAAAGTGCAGCCATATGTACAAAGAAGTTTCCAGCAAACTTCAAGATAATCAGTTGATTCATCATCAATAAAATGTACATAGGCAACAGTATTAATCCAAGGTTCAACAAGGCAGACTGGACTGGCTGTTCTAGAATGCCAAGCAGATCAGAATTCCCCGTTCAGCTGACCCTTGGGCAGGATGGCCTGATCCTTGGGATCAGCAGATCCCTATTTGAAAGCTGGGCTAGCCATTTCTGAAAGCCAAAAATGGAAGGAGAACAAGATTGTTTCTATGGGTAAATTAAAAAGCAGATACCTGTCAACAGAAATCATGGAATGGCGGCATTTCTAGTTAAAATAGCACGCTCACGTTACTTCAGAAAAACATGTGCTCACTGATCTGCAGGCTTAAGAATCACCAGTTCAGACAAGGAAGACGTGATGGACACTGCCCACGAGCAGACAAGTATCCACTAGCTCCAATATGGAGAATTTCAACCCCCACATTACAATGATCATATATTCCCTCTGTCTATCATCATGATTTTCTTGGGATGGTCGTTTTGCATAGGATAGTTGGACAAAGTGGAAAAGGTTATCACATACAAGTCTTCAGATATAGTGTAAACTATGTCAGATGATTGTTGTATGCTCAATTTTGAAATTGACTATGCAACATTAAGAGGGCCAACTAAAAGTTTATCGAGAGAAAAAAACAGTAGAAGATTCAACAAATAAAGTTTTCGGCGATTCTACATGCACAACATGCATACAGAAGTATACATACAAGCATGCATAATGCATGTATCTATACTCTATCATATCTTCTTTGTGCAAAATAAATGAAAGAAAGAAAATGATATATCAAGGTTACTTTGTCGAAAACTATGAAGAAGCTCATATGAGATGCAAATTTATTATCGGGTATACATTATCTCTACCTGGAAAAGCCAACCGTATTGGTGAACTCAAACTCATAAGCATAAGTGGCAAATGTATCACAGCAAATGATATGTTGAACATTTTCGTACTGAGGATCTGGGAAGAAATGACCATACTGCCAAAAAAGAGCCACAGATGGTGGTGATATAATGGAGTTGAAATAACATTGAGCAAATAACAAAAAATGGATCATGTAAGATATATAGTTAATGGCTGATTGCATACAGAGTGACCAGGTCTGAACTCAGATGATGTTCGGAGCCGCAATATACAACCAAAAGCGTAAGGACGACTCAACATTCGATACCTGCAAGGAGTATTTACTTAACTAAATCATACTTTTAAAATCATCATGGGAGATTAAAGCATGAGATATTACCACCAAATGTATATAAATCCACATATACATTTTCATATGTAACAGTTCAATTCTAGTTTAAACAAAAAAGATCCAGTGGAACAGGAATGTTTCATCACAGTTGAGACATACATGTCCTGAGGAAGTGTTGAATCTTCTGTATTCGCATACAAAAACAATGAACCACCACTCTCAATGCTGAGAAACTTTAGTGAAGCCAAGTCTGTGTATTCATTGGTAACTGCAAATATATCCACACAAACACCTGCTTGGACAGCAACAGCTGCCTGCAAAACATTAGTCAGCATTCCATAAAGCCAAATATGAGTGGCTAGACCGTCCACCACAGTTCAGGCTTGCATACTAGGTCTTTGTAGAATGGTGTTTGCTCAGGAAGTAAAGCACGATCTGCATCCTCCCCTTTGCTAGCATATTGCTCCCCATATCGTCGTGTATCCAACTGCCCAGCTCCATAATCAGGAGGACCGGATAAAAATGCAAATACCCTAGCTACAGATAAATAAAGAAAGAAGAACATCCAAATCAGATATGCTGAGTCCAAAAATGCAACCAAATAGGCAAATAAACATCATGCATCTAAGGCATCAAATAATTCAATAAATCTGAAAGGAAAGACAATAAATCTGAAATTAACCTGTGCTCTGGACTTCACCATACCTAATGCAAATGTGTTGCCATATTCTGAACTTAAGTAGGTGAAAAGGGCTTCCATTGCCACACCAAAGCCTCGACCACCCAACAACACACCATCCAGGCCCTGCCCTGCAGCCGTGGTCCTTTCCCAGGAAGTTGTAGGCTTGAGTGTCTCAAGGGCTGCAGCAATGCGGTCCTTGCAAGTTTCCACCTGTTAATAAAACATGAACTTCAGCATAAGGTCCTTGCCCACGAGTATAGTTTTGTTTGGAAGAATACAAACTTAGGAGGCAATTTACTGGAACAAAATACTCATTAGATCACTTGGAATATGATTTACTGTCAGAATAACCTACAGGAGCCAAGAAAGAAAGCAATGGCATTGCATCCTCAAGGTCAACAGGTAACCTTCCATCTGAATCAGGAGGAATGAAAACATTCTTTATGATGGGTATTGCCCCTTGAACATCATATAGTCCAATTTTATGGCTGAACGTCATGAGCCCAAACAATGATCCTGGACTTAGTGCTGTAAATGCAAATAAATAGAAAGATATCAAAGATGGGATGAGCATTGCAGGATTAATCACAATGTAAAATCTCAGATAAAAATCTTTTAGCTATAAAAGTAAATAATCACAAACCTTCAAGTGCTGCTAGAAGGGCACTTTTTATAAGTTCCAAGAACTCTTCAGAAGCTGCCAAAAAAAAAAAAGAATCATTTTCAAAAGAGAATAACAAGTCACAGTACATTCTCAAGAAATGTCCGTTTATATATGAAGTTTTCAAAAACATTTAAAACCAAAACTGCATAGAAACAATGGGACCAATAGCAACGTAATTTAAGTATAATATAGCAAAACAGAAAAAAAAAAGTGAGTCCACAAGGCACCTTGCAACAAGAATGATTCAAATAAGCAAGAAAATTAAGATCAAAGACATTTGTCCAAGTCAATTTGATTAAAATTTGAATTGTATATTGCATCAGCTGTTAGGGACACTAAATTCTGGTGTATTCACTATAACTTAGTGATGTAGTAAAGGCACATGTGCATTTGACATACCATTGTTTAGACATGGCGAAGGGTGCAGCAGAAAGAGCACTCAGATCTTTCAGTAAAATTTAAGAATCTGCATACAGAAGAACAGAGCAACTGCAAGAGATGACTTTATTGCTGTCTTTTCCTTTCTTTCTGAAAATCCCTTCACTGTGTACTGAAAGGTGAAGCTCTTGTACATTTGAAATCTTCCTCCTCACCAAGTTGCTTGCAGCTCCATCTATTTTTTCCCCTAAACTTCTATTTTTTTCTTTCCTTTGCCAGAAAGGAGACTGGGTTGACAGAAGCCCTTTTTCAGCCTTTTTATCTAGTGACCACATGGGAGAAACTATCGATTGGCTATTCAGAAAACATATTTGAATCACACTGAAAATTGCATCAATGCTTGTTGAGAATTTGTTGTTCCACAGGAAGTCTGTTGAACTATAGGGATATATAGTTACTAGATTGTATTTGCCAGCTTTATTACTGTTAAGGATCTGCATTTCACTCTGCTGTTGTTGTATTTTTCATTTCCTGTTGTACTACTATATAGTAGCATTGAGTGTGCTGTTTTATTGATTTCAGTAGAAGAGTAGTTAGGATTTGGTAGATGATGGCTTCGTATGAAGGGATAAGTCATCTATAGTGTTCAAAATATTTCCAGAGTTCTAGTTCATTCAACTTTGTGCATCCTACAACAAAATGAAACTTTTTTGATAAAAAACCCATGTCAATACCAGCTTTTAATTGGAGTGCAAGATGAAGATGGCACAATGACTGACTCACAGGGTCACTTCCCCTGGTCCATCTGTCTTTGTTTGTCCATCCACAGTTAATCAATCAAGTGATCAGACATCAATATATTATTGTGGATTTGTTTGTTGCTACTGGAACACCAGCACCACTTGGATTGATATTCAAGCACATATGCTTGTCCTTCTTCCTTTTATCTTTCCATCTTGCTTGGGAAGGCGGGAAGGATATGATCGTATGTGGACCTGAAGTATCATTTTTTTATGTAATTGTAACAGGCTTTCTGTTTGGTCAAGCATCTGTAGACAGCATTCTTCTGGTACATGCATAAAACCCCTTCATGATTTGGTTTTGAGATTGTTCACATACCTTTGGTATACAAAGGCATCCCCACCCCTTTTAGTCTTCTTTTTTGTTCTTCAATTTCGTTCTATCTTGTCGATGAAGGTGTTATATAAGTGTCTTCCTCCCCCCCCTAGAAAAATATAAAGGATGCTTTGGCAGCTCAACCACAAATTTGCATAATAGGAACAACATAACTCTGCATTCTCTCAAAAGCATTATTCGCAAAGCTAGGCAAAAAGGCATGTCATAGTCTACTTTCAGGTGCACGGATAAATCGTTGACGAATAATCCCGCAGCAATGAGCTAAATTAACTACTGCCGTAAGCCCTGAACAACGAAATCAAAAAGGCATGCACACAAGATCTTACAGGACAAATCGACAGCAGCAACGTAGACTGGCCTCGCCTCCATGGCTTCCGCCTCAGATCCTTCCACTGAAATTCGTCGGTCATTTCATGTCAGACCCGTGAATTGAAGATCTAGAAAAAAAATCCTAGCCAACCCATAAAACCCAGTTAAAGAGACATAAAGCAAGTAGAAGCCGCATGAGGCGAGAGCGCGCAGTGCCAACCGGGGAGCTCCAGATCGATGAAAGAGGAGACCATCTCGGGGCAGGACTTCGGCTGGGAGTAGCGGTCGATGGCCTGGGAGCTGAGGCCGTTGAGGGCGTCGCAGAGGGCGCAGTTCCAGGTCCATTGGTCGAGCTCGCAGTAGGTGTTGAAGTAGGCCCAGCAGTTCTCGCAGCGCGGGAGGAGGTGCCCCTCCTCGCCAGTCGCCGGCGGGACGCCGAGCTCATCTGCGGGGGAGAAGGGAGTGACGGTGACCCCCCAGGGGAGCCCGCAGGACTCGTGGGCGTCCCGATCGACGGGGAAGCGGGTGAGGCTAGCCCTCACCGCCATGGCCGGTGGTCGCGATGGGAGCGAGGCTCCGCGGGGATGGAGAGGGAAAGGGGGTTTACTGATCACTCGACCTCAATATTGTGCCCAAAAAAAAAAAACAAAATGGTCTTTTGCTGTTTTGCACTTTTGCATATGTTTTAGTGGCCTTTCTGCACATAAAATAGTGCAAAAATATCATTCCGTAGACTTGGTGTTCAATATTGATATTTTTAATGTTATATTTATAAATATAAAACGATAATGATAAATTTACAGTTTTTGTTCTAATAATATATGCAAGAAAAATCTTTTTTTTTCTATTGGGTACTCCCTGACAAGTGACTAAGGAATTCGCATTCAGCCTAAAGAGGTGTGGCTTTCATAATGGGAATCCATTTTAAGATATTATCTTTTTTTTTCTGTTTAGCAATGTTCCTACTAATCACGAAAGTATGTTCTTAATCCTCAAAATTAGATATTCACAAGTGGAAGTTAAACGGAAAACCACCATTCTAGATGTATGGTCAATCTAACTTGACTTATTTAATTTGGATTGAATAGAGATATTTGTAGAAATATTAGTTCTGAAGTACGTCAAAATTATATCTTTAAAAATTTACTAAAATTTTAATCGAACCATGGTATATGATAGGTTAATTGTGTTAAAATATTATTTTAGTTGTGAAAATATTAATATACCATATTTGGAATACTATAAGATGTCACTCTTTTCTTATCTTTTTCTATCCTTGGTCCATCAAACTAGAATCAAGAAGGGAAGAGTAATGGGCTATTGATTTAAGGACAATAGTTTCAAATTAGAACTAAATTTTAGCATCATTTGACATGAGAAAATAGAGACATTCCAAATCTTCACTTTGTTGCTATTTTCCATAATTTCATCAACCTCTGTTCAATTTTCCAAAATTTATGTTGCTGCACTCTGTTCGCTTTGTCGCCACTCATGTCCCAGAAGATTGTGATCAATCTGACTTAGGAGTACTTGAAGGTGAAGAATTTAATATGGAGAAACCCTGGTGAGTGTGTACTCTAGTCTGGTAAATTAGAAGTCACTAAAGAAAATATGTTGAGAAAAATATTGAAAAGAGCATAAAAATTTTCACAATATTCAATAGGGAGACTGTAGCTTTAAAATATATAAAAAGGACACTCTTCGTAAGCATCATAAGATAAACTATTGATAATGTCCTTGTTTAACAAATATATTTCTTTAATATATATAAAATATAAATTTATATCATTTAATATAATACATATAAAAGATGAATATTAGAACATCAAAATTAACATGCAACATTGTGAACATCACATTGTCAACGAATATATAAAAGCATAAAGTATTTTACATATGAAAGTAGCATAACTCATTTGATCATTTTTTCTTATGCATAATGAAATAAATAAGTTAAAGTTATATTTCAATCTCAACTAGTTAACAATCATGTTTTTTTACTTCATTTTGATATATTAAAATTTATAGTATATAGATTTGAATTAGAAATAGCTTACCTGTAGAACAATTGAGGGCATTTTTTATGGATATTAAGTTCAAAAAGAATGTCTTTTTAGATATTTTAAAGTTAGAATGCCATTATTAGATATTTCAATGTTTTGTACCCTTATTAGTAAGTTTCCCTAATGTATTTTGTAATTTTATTGTTTATATATTTTCCTATGTTTTTACCAAAAACTCGTCGTAATTTATCGCTTCAGTAAAACTTCCTTATAATCTCGCTTCTATTCAAAGAATATTCTTTTCTCTGAGGCCCTTTTTCAAGATGTTCAAGCTCCGGGGGATTTATTTTGAGCTACGCAAATTTGTCGGGGGTTTAAATTTGAAACTATAAATCTAAAGTAAGATTTGTCGGTCTGATCGCAGCGATTTTCTATCCATGCGGAATCGTATCGTACTGATCCATACAGCATAATGTCAATATTAAAAAATATAAATATATATTATTATAAAGTATAACAAAATATTATGTGTTATTTAATAATTAATAGGTGTTGTAACGGCAGGAATCTGATTCTTATGCCACGTATAACACCTTTCTATTTATTTGTTGTGAAAGATCGTTCGACACCCGTGGAAACCTGCAAACACCAGAATATAGAGCGTCATAAGAAACTCTGGACGTTATCCCAGGGGACAATCCTTCGATACTTAAGTGGGCAAGAGATTAATTAATTAACAGGGAAGAGTAGGAGATAGGGAGAATGATGGAGGTCGCCGTAAGAGGCCTGAGAGAGCTGTAGGGCTTCTGCGCGAGTGCTCGCTGAACTAGTGATCACTCGACGAGTGCTCGTCGGGCGATAGTATTGCTCAGAAGGGGTCCTCTCTCAGGGAGTAGATAGTCGTGATCTCTCTTTGCAGTAGCAAAACGGGTAGCTCTATTCTCTGTGTGTAGCTCTTAACAGAAAAATCCACCGTGGATTGTCCTTAGTGGGGGTCTCTTTTATAGGGACTTGTCCTGGTGGAGGTGGCCGATCCCTTAAAAGGGAAGGGAGTAAGTTGTGGGATAACGCTCATCGCGATCATGACAAGAGTTTCCCGTTGAGGGGCGGTTATCCCGGAGTCAGCTGGTTTCTGGGCGAGTCTTACGGTGCCCGTGGGGCGTGCTCGTCCTTAGCGGAGTTGAGACCAGAGTCGTGGGGGGCAACGGTCGATCGTCAGAGACTTATTCTTCGGTCATTTCGCCTGGGTTAAGGCTCTTCTCGCTGTCTCATCCAAGAAATGTTATTCTGGGCCACACGTAATGGGCCGCGTCAGTCGAGACCTGCTGGGTACGACGCCAGCCGAGTTAGACTTGCGATAGATGAACCCTACATGGGTCGAGCCAATTTTGCCCTCTTCGGGTGTGTTAGTTGTACTTGAGATAAAGTGTTCAAATCTCACAAATGTCATATTTTTTTAAAATAATAATAATAAAAATAAGAAAATAATGTCATTGTCGTGTTTTGAACTTAAATTATAACCTTCCAAATGAAGAAACTTAACCAAATTATTTATAAAATCATATTTAATATAAAATAATATTTATAATATTTATAATTTATGTACAGATTATATATTACAGATCGATCGTATCGATTTATGATTAGTACGATCTGACGATACGCTCCGTAATTTTGACAAACCTTCTCCCAGCAACACTTTTTCAAGTTAGAATTCGTAGGTTTTAACCCTTATATCTTTCATATTTACGGATTAACCTCTCTAATTGAGATATTTTCTTACAAGCCCTCACAATTATAGGTTATTTGCCCCCTCCGTCAATCGACCAACGTTTCACTCCGCCAATGTCCTTTTTCACTCACAGATCGTCATCCACGTTCTCATCTCCGATTCTCCATCCCAACCCGTTGCAGGAAATCTGCTCAATAGGACGGAGGGAAGTTCCGGCCACGGCGGGCAAGAAAGGGGCGGCACCGCCTCTGGTGTCGACCATGGCGAGCCAGCCGTCGGAGGAGCCCCAACTGTACCAGCACCTGAGATAGACCCTGTCCCCGACGAGGCTGTAGGAGCACCTGTTAACGCCATCAGCGCGGCGTAGAACGTGGGAGGTGCCGCTAACGTCACATGCACAAAAGGAGAACAAGGAAAAAAATGGAAAAAATAATGGCAGCCGACAACCTGAGATAGCTGGGAGTAGGAGAAGAAAGGGGCGGATAGGTGGAGGAATTAGTGGTGGGGAAAGAAGGGGAGAGGTGTGGGAGGCTGTTAAAAAAATAACGGCAAAAGAAATGGAGATTGTCTCACTAACAAGAGATGACGAATTAGCACAGCGGTGACCGTGGTGGGAGCTTATCCAAGGCTTTTGGTAGGGTTTGGAGACAGGAGAGAAGATCTATAAGTAGCAAGGGTGGGGCGGGGAGTGGCCAATACTCAATAGCCCTACCGGGAGAGGGCCCCTCGAGAAGTCGAAGGGGCAGCACGTGCCCAGCAAAGCACTTTTGACGTTTATTATTCACCGTCCGATCAATGCAAGCAGGCGGTTCAGATTTGATGGCGGGAGAGATAGCAATGGATCCCCACACATAAAGAAATATCCAAATTGGAGTGACTAATATACAAATATAATGTTATAGGAGTTAAAAATTAAAATTCCTATTTTAATGCAAGCCCCTGAAACGATCTTGCAAGCTTTCAGTCGGACAGGACACCGGCGACAGCGCGGTGGATATCCGTGTGAGAGAGAGAGAGAGAGAGAGCGCGAGAATGGGGGACGAGGAGGGAGAGGTGCGATGGAGCGTGGTGACAGGCGGGAGGGGCTTCGCGGCGAGGCACCTGGTGGAGATGCTGCTCCGCTCGCAGCAGTGGCGCGTCCGCATCGCCGATCTGGCGCCGTCCATCATGCTCGAACCTCGGGAGGAAGAGGAAGGCGGCGGCATCCTTGGCCCCGCCCTACGCTCCGGCCGGGCCTTGTATGTACCTGCTGATCTCCGAGACAAAGCCCAGGTCCTCCAAGGTCCACCTCATCCCAAGATTTTTGCTCCTCTTTCTCATGTCCCCCACATTCTCTCCATGTTAAGCCGATGTCGCGATTCCGAATTGATATGTTTACTCGGATGGCTGTTTGTATGATTTTAGCCAGTTTGGAGTGATCTGTCGAGTCCCCAATCCCTAAGCGCAGTGTTTGATTTCATTTCGATGCTTTTGCTTGTTCCATCAGATTATTTTATATATTTGTTGTTAGTGGTTCCATCAGATGCATACTTTTGCTTTTGGCATGGTTAAAATGTCCGAGTACCGGTGTTTTCCAAGTCTGAGCTCGTAAGTTGCTACTGCTTTGGTCGAGTTTTTTTGTTTGTTTTCACGCGAAAATGCCATTTCATCCATTTTACAGAGGTTCCAGTATACTATCTATGCTTCACTGCTCGCTGGGGTTTTGTCTCACTCTCATTTGGATCTGCCTTCACTGCAGCATTTCAAGGGGCGGAGGCTGTTTTCCATATGGCTGCACCTGATTCGTCTATCAATAATTACCAACTTCACTACTCGGTTAACGTGGAAGGTGAACTGTGATGCACTGCCATTTTAAGTGCGACTGTGAACTAGTACCCGAGGCATGAATCATTTGCCGAATTTGGCAACTTTTGTGTAACGTGGTATGCTTGTCCCTCAGGAACTAAGAATGTCATCGATGCATGCGTGGAGTGCAAGGTTAGGAAGCTTATATATACCAGCTCTCCTAGCGTCGTTTTTGATGGTATTCATGCATTGCACAACGTAGATGAGTCAATGCCATATCCAGAAAAGGTCCGGACCAAGTGTATTCTAACATTTGTGATGCTCCTTCTAGTGTAAGTAATATTGCAGACTAGCTATGCTAACCGTGACTCCTGTATTTATTATCCAGTTCAATGATTCCTATTCAGAGACCAAAGCCGAAGGGGAGAAGCTTGTTATTAAAGCAAATGGACGAGATGGACTTTTGACTTGCTGCATACGCCCTAGTAGTATTTTTGGCCCAGGTGATAGGCTAATGGTGCCATCACTTGTTGCTGCTGCAAGAGCTGGAAAGTCCAAGGTAAATTGCAGTTTTAAGTGCCAGAAAGAGATGCGTCTTCTTTGTACTTGATTTGTTTAAGCCTTCTATGCTTGTGCCAATGCCATTTGTCCTTATAGTTGGAAATATGTATTTGATTTTTTTTCTTTTTTTTAAAGTTTGAGGATGGCATAACACATTTCATCAATAAGTTAAGAACTAACTGCGTGGAGCTAAATTAACCTTTTCATTAAAAAAAAACTAATTGGTGAATCCTAGCTGAGCTGACCCTGATTGGGATCAGAATTTGCAGCATCTAATTCAGCCATCTGATCTGATTTTAAATCCATTGAACTGGGCTGCAGTACACTTCCTTGAACAGCCAATTATTTCTTCCCCCACAAGTTGCATGTGCTTGAATAGCCTATTATTTCGTCCCCATGAGGGACATGTGACATCTGGAATTAGTTTCCACTAGACTCTTTCACATTTGACAGGGCGATCATCCGTCCATCATGCTAATAGATGAAGCACATCATGTGGTCTTTCTGTCTTTTTTTAAAGGCATCTTGATAGCATCATCAAATGTAGGTAGCATTCTCAGCATTCCTTCATAGGAAACACTTCTTCTTCTTTCCTCTTTCAGGGCCATCTTGGTTGAAACCTGGTCTTTCCCCTATACTTCTTTTTTCACCGTCATCATAAATCTTAATAAAGAATCTTACTATATTGTTTTATTTTAGTTTTCTATCCCTATAGCAATCTATTGCCTGGGTCAGCTGAGATGAGAGACTTTCTCTGGATAGCCTAAAAAATCCAGCAGCTTCTTTTCAATATCTACCAGGAAGTTCTATGCACTGATTATCATCCTAAAATCTGATCCTACTTCCTCTCGTATCTTGGTAGAGTGTGGAATCAACTGTATAATGTCTGTCTTTTCCAGGATGCTCCTTCATATGCCGAGGATAAGATTGAAGGTGTTGGATGGAGGCAAACATCATTTGCACAATTCCTCACGTACTTTTCTTTGACTATTCTAGTCCATGGCGCCCCTTCGTTTCCATGTCTTTCATGTCATCAAGGCGGAAGGCTTTGTTGAGGGTTGTTCCACACACCATCCTTCCTCCATCACCTTTTTCATATGTCTACAATTTCTTCTTCATTTCATCAACTACTGTCCTCTATGTTCCAAGCCTTTGTCTTCCTAGAAGAAATTACTTCTATCCTTCTTCCAATAGCTCAAGGAATTAGAAAAACTAAGAGTCTAAGAGAGTAAGAGGCAATCATGGAGTGAACTTTCATGACATCTTACTGAAATCCTGGACTTAATAGGGTCCCGAGAAAGGGATCCACCGAGACAAGGGTTCTCCAGACCATTTGAGAGGTGATATCTTTTGATCACAACTTTTGTGTCCTCCCACTGGTAACTTTTCAATACTCCATGTTTTGTGAGGGATCTTGAGAGTTCAGTAAATTTGACTATGTCCATTGAAATTTCATTCTGCAAGATGTAGCACTGATAAACTCATATCATCTTGCCTATCATACTAAAATCAATTCTCTAGCACAAGTAAAAGACCATGTTTTCAGAAATAGTAATGTAAAATTGTAGTACAACAGGTCACATAATTTATAGGAAATTGGTTGGCAGCTTCAGGGATAGGTACAGTTTGACGTTTGATCATAATATGCCAAATAAATGAGATTTGCATATAATGGAAAAAAAGGTGCAGTGGAAACATACCAAACATTTGACTTTCTCAACTAAAACTTTCTAATACAACAAACAATTACTCTGTTCTGGTTCTGTTATGTCTCTTGAAACTCAATGCTGGACTTGTGGACTTCTAAATGTAAAAAAAGCCTTTTCTAGTATTTACATCATTTTGCACTGTGCAGCTTCAAGAAAAAAAAACATGTTGCCCTGAGTAGGCCTTGGGCATGGGGAGCCATGTGAACTTCACAAAGCTCGTTTTCTCTATAAATGGCGCAAATGATTGAGAGCTCAAGGACAATGGGTTTTCAATTCATATTACACCATTTCCTCTTTCCTTTGAAGTCATACACTTCATGAATTTGGAAATAGATTCTTCAAAAGGGAAGCAAGGTCAGAAGATAGGTTATTTTGTTTTGTTTGTGAGATAGTGGCCTTTTGGGCTAAGCATTTTTGTAAAGTGGAGACACATAACTCCTCTCTTTTTTTGGGCTTGGGTAGTTAATTGGGAACACCTTCTTGGTGTGGTGATCCTTTTTTGTAAAGGGTTTTTGAGAGCCGATAGCTTATACCTGTTCATCCCTCTCTTTTTTATATATACTCGTGGTACCACCCACGTTTAAAAAAATGAATTTGGAAATTATTTGACAATGTTTCTTTTGTGAATTAAGTTATGGATTGTTATTGTGCATATAATTATTATTTTATATTTTAAGTTATTTACTTTTCTTGCTATTGAATTATTATTATTGTAGTCATGCCCTTGTTACTTTGGTTGTAAGTTGCATTAACTTTACATTTTTCCTGTAACCAAACATGGGTTGCCTTATTACTTCACAAAATGATAAAATTGATAGCTGGAGAGCTAGTTATGCTCATTTTGTGTTTGCCACTCATCTTCTTCACTCACAGTTTATCATCGGTGATGGAAACAATATGTATGACTTCACATATGTCGAAAACGTTGCACATGGACATGTATGTGCAGAGAAAGCTCTTGCCTCAGGAGTGAATGGTACCAAAGTAGCAGGACAGGTATTGAGTTTTGTTGTTTCATTCTTTGTTGGATAAACCTGTCATAATGTGATTTCCTTGCAGGCTTATTTTATAACAAATATGGAGCCAATCAAATTCTGGGAGTTCATGTCACAAATTCTTGAAGGGCTTGGATATGAAAGGTATGCATTAAGTTTTGAGAATTTTATTTTATTCTTTAATTTATGCAGTTATTTGACCTAAGGAAAATTGATAGTGGTCCCTGGCAGAGGGGTCAACTTTTCTACCCAATCCTGGACATCAAGTCACAGCGTAGCAGGTCTCTGCTTTTTGTGGGCACTTATTTTCGGTCCCCTTCTGTAACACCTGTCATCCCCTTCTTCATAAAACTCCATTTTGTCCTTCCATTAAAGAATCTCTACCGCTTTTACTCTCTTTCGAAGTGACAGCCGTGACTTGAGGCCCATTTTGTTGCGTAATAGGCACCAAGCATCCTTAATAACGTGTTGGTTGTATTGGTAACATGTTACTCCCTAAACATTTGAATGGAATGAGCACTTCAGAGTAATATAGCCTTGTATTTATGACATTGAAACTTTGATTACAAGCATTTACTATTAAACCTAGAAACACAAAACACAGACAAGTAGGAAAAGAAACTACATATAACAAACTTAAGTATAAGGAAACGTAATATATTAGTAGGAGGGTGATGACATCTATGGATAATCAAAAGAGGAGTAGGTCAACGTAAATCCTGATCCTCCCATCCAGCCTCTGCCTCCCCTACTCCTCTGGCTCCTCCTCTTCGTCATCGGAGAACGTGACTAACGGTTCTTAGATGCCCATGTCGTCCCTGCGATGCAGCAGGATGTCGAAGTGATTGCGAGAGTGCCAGAGGCCCTTCAGGTTGTAGAGCCTGATCATCATCATCATCATCAGAGCCTTAACGGGGTCGACGACATGAATCTTATTCCGCTAAAGAATTCTATCAAGTGCTATATTTGTATTTAAACCCAAGAAGTCAATGTCCCTTCTAATAACATCACATCACATCACTCCACCCCCCCCAACCCACCCTTGCCATCACCATCATCATGTTGTAGAGCCTGATGATGTAGTTAAATGTCTGATTCCATTCTTCGAGCATTGTCAACTTGTGGGGGTCACTCGGAAAGGACATGGAGTCACACGTGGGAGTTTGATGGCGGTGGTGGGGGGGGCTTCATGGTGCTTTCCTTGCTTCTTAGACGGACCAGCTCCGTCCTTTCCGGTCATGTCAACAGGGAGGGTGGAGACGGCGAGAGTAGGGAGAGTGGAGACGGCCAATAGGATTTTCATTGCAGGGGAAAGTAGGCATATGAGCAGGCTAGGCATTCCAATTTATAGCCTGCAGATCAATGGCATGCTTTCTACATCTCTCTAATTTATGCATTCGCTGTACTTGCATACAAATAATGCACAGTCGTCCCCAGCCCCTTGCTGTAGGCATGTCATTGGCTCACTAATTGGCTAGTCCTTGGATGCCATGGATGTTGAATATGCAATCCCTTAACAACGAAATCTGCATGACATAGGGTTTAATTAAGAAATAATGTTTAGTGAATATGAACATCATTAGGAGGGTATTAGTTACATATTGCGTGGCATACTGCATTATAGTGATGGAGAGGGAGCTGTATAATTCATAGGCCTTCCCCTTCTGGTTAATGACTAGGAGGGTCCAATGGTCAGGGAAATGTAGTGCAATGAATATGCAGTCACATCTGCATTGTTTGGGGTGATAGTCATGGAATGCATGGGGTGTCGCATAATCTTGACTCATCAATCATTGCCATGTTCCAAATCTTTCTACACCGCCAGATTGATGCAGCACCCCATGCATTCCATGATGTGGACTTCTTGCCGGCCACTGCAAAGGTACGCATTGTTAGTAACTCGTAACCTAACTATATTAATTATGCATGCGCTAATTAAAGTCTGTACTCCACTAAAGGGTTGGACCGTGGCCCCCTGGCATACTGATCATGACAGGGTAAAGATATTCGTGTCATTAGCGGAGCGAGTATAACCCAAACAACATGGATGGGACTGCATATTCAGTGCATTGCATGTCCCTAACCATTGGGCCCTCCTAGTCATTAACTAGTAGGATAAGACCTACGAATTGTACGACTCCCTCTCTATCGCTACAGTGCAGCATGCTAACACATTATGTGAGTCTCCCACACTTTAATACCCTATTAATGATGTGCATATTCACTAAATGGCATTTCTTACTTAAACCTATGTCATTCACGTTTTCTTGCTAAGGGATTGCATATTTAAAATCCATGCTATAGACTCCAAGGACTGGTCAATTAGAGGGCCAATGGTATGCCCACTGCAAGGGGCTGGGGACGACTGTGCATTATTTGTGTGCAAGTACATCGGATGCATCAGTCGGAGATATGTAGTAGGCATGCCATTACACAAGTTGATTGAAATTCCTGTAGTACATGACTCTCCACCTGTTATCAGTAACATACAATGTGTAAGATGTTAGACCGAACAACTTACACTCCCTAATGTGCAGGTTGACATGACAGCCTTTCAGGGAAAGCTATCACCATTGAAGATTATTAATAATATAAATACAACAAACTTACGCATGAAGCCGGACATCATCTGTATACAAGAAGAAATGGACAGCAAAGACTAGGAGTTGGTCAGGATGGAGTTTCAAGATCAAGTTGTTAACCTATGCTCTGAAGATCAACCTCCCGCAACTGAACACTAGAAGGCAAGCCAACACAGGAGGTGGAAGAATCTAAGGTTTCAAGAGAAAATTAATAAGCATGGATCAACTGGGGGGGACTCCTTTCTTTCCTTCTTGACTTCAGCTTGGTGGGAAATAGAATTGATGAGTGGTGGTGGAGATGGGAAAAGGAGGGAGGTTTCTTAGTTAGGTGGCATACTCACTCATAGCTGATGGGGGAATGCTCCACCTGTTTGCATTGCATGTTTGGTCTCCTAATATCTTGCTGAAAGTGAAGTTGTTGATATGGAGGATATCACATGGCGGGCTCTCCACATGTGATAGGATTGCCCCTTTCATGTAAGATATACCCACCATTTGCTGCCTATGTGGGGAGGTGGAGGAGAATTTGAATCACCTCTTCACAAGATGCTCCTTCACAAGGGAGGTATGGGTCAAGATTGCCGATAGGATCCACTACACCTTTGGCCCATATTGGAGTGTGTACCAACTATTCGTCAAATGGCACAAGAAGTGGAACTCGTAGGGAGATACAATTTGGTGGCTCATCCTCCATGCTATATTATGGGGATTATGGGGAGAAAGAAACAACAGAATCTTCAAAGGTGAAACAAGGATTGAGAATAGATTTGTCTCTTTCATATGTGTGTGAGAGAGAGAATGGACTGAACACCTATGTAAATAGGAGTAACACAATTCCTCTCTTTTTCATTTGTTGGGGGGTGTTAAATCCAAAAATTGATAAAAAACTAATATATATATATATATATGTATATATATATATATATATGGATGTTGGCCTCCCCATTCCCTCCATAAGGGGGTTTGGATGGGATCCAACCCCCACTTGTGGGCTTTGGACCGGATCCAGCCCCCAAGTGGGGGGTTTGGACCGGATCCACCCCCCACCTGGGGGTTTTGGACTCGATCAAACCCCCACATGGGGGGTTTAGACCGGATCCAACTTTCACATGGGGGTTTTGGACCGGATCGAACCCCCATGGGGGTTTTTTGGACCGGATCCAACTTCCACATGGGGGTTTTGGACCGGATCGAACCCCCATGGGGGGTTTTTGGACCGGATCCAACCCCTACATGGGGGGTTTGGACCGGATTAAACCCCCAAATGAATGTTTTGTACCGGATCCTGGGGGGTTTGGACCGGATTAAACCCCCAAATGAATGTTTTGTACCGGATCTAACCCCCCAAGTTAATGATTTGGACCGGATCAATCCACAACCGCCCGAGGGCTCTATAAATACCCCTTAGTGGGACCCAGGTGAACACAGTGAAACATAAAGAATGGAGGAAGAGCACAGGAGAGGAGAGTGCTTGTGCTTCTGAAGGCCCATCTTTTGGGTTGTGTTTGTATTTGGGTTGTGCTTGTGCTCACAAGGAGGGTATGTTATAAAACTGTCCCTCCTTGAGTCAACACACATGATCTTGTGTTGTGATTAATGTAATCTCATTGTAAATATTTTGGGAAAAATAATGTGATTCTCTGAAATAATCAAGAATCTCATAAGCATCCCAACTTTTACAAAAAGGGTCTACATAAATGCCCTTGTGGTGGTGTCCCTTTAGCCACTCCTTGGAGAGGGATTATAAGCCCAACATAGTGTTGATGGACGCATGAAGCTGGACCCCAACTTATGAGAGCTCGAGAAAGAGAAGCAATATCCCGAGAGTCTTTGGCTAGTGCACCTCCACCAAGGACGGACTTGCGTCTCATGCCAAGATTATACGAAAATCCATGTTCATTCCAGGTGTTACAAAAATATCTCTAGTCTGGACAAACTACACAAATTTCCCTTAACTTTTCTAGAACCCCACTCAAGGGATAATCACAAATAATCTCAGAAAGGGTTTAGAGCCTCAAATAAACTCAAGAATAGTCCAAAACTGCAAAAAATATCCCGAAAGGGTCAAAATTGCAAAAATATCCTAGGAGAGTTGAAAATTGCCAAAATATCCTAGAAGGGTTGAAAATTGCAACAATACCCAAGAAGGGTCAGAAACTGCCAAAATACCCTAGAAGAGTCACAAGTTGCCAAAATACTCTGGAATGGTCAGAAACTATAGAAATATGCAGAAAATGGTCCAAAATTGTAGAGATACCCAAGATGGGTCAGAAATTGTAAATATACCTAAAAAAGGGGTTTAATCTCTATGAAACTCAAATTCAATAATCTATTATGGTGGTGGAATTGAGGCCAAATGTAAATCAAATGACTCGACTATGTAATCGGGATTTCATGTATTTTGTAAAGATAATCCAAAGAATGAAATGTTTAGTTTTCTCCTATAAATGTGTATCTCTAATGGCTGATCTCTTTGATCAAATCTATTAGATAAAACCCCCAATATCACAGTGGATATTGTAGAGGTCGAAAAGCGTTTCTTTGACAATTAATCAAGGATTCAAGGGTATTCGGACTTTACGCCGATGTAAATATACATCGACTACGATCGATGGGGAAATGCCTTGTATTCGAACCCAAATCGTCTGATAAACTTAAATTCGTGGAAATAATAATACACCCGCTACTTAAATAACCATTAATGTGCATTTTCTTCTTCAAAGAATAATTAATTAATTAATTGATTGATTATTTATTTCTGTGAGTGTATATTAATTAAATAGGGGGATATTGAGGGTACACCGTATCGGTGTGAAGGTTTTTGTATAGGGACTTTTTGAGAGCTGATTGACGATACTTGTACATTTCATGTATTTTTTACAATTAATACAATCATGGTACCATCCACTCGTAAAAAAAATGAAATTAATTAGCACTCCACTAGAAATTTGGTCTTGTAATTAAATTACGCTTAACTTATGCTATTGAACACATTGTTAATTTTATTACCTTTTATTTACATATTCGTTCTGCAAGAATCTTCAAAAATTGATTTGAATTTGCCATGTATCACCCTAAATGCATGAATGCGCTGGGGCATGCGGGTGTCCTGCCATCGAGAATTCCAATAGGAGAACACGCAAATGGAATGGGACGTGAAACCATATGTCATAGTAAGCAAGTTTTACTGCTAATGCGGGATTTACAATGAAATACTTGAAAGGGCCAGAGGACAAGGGGGGGCTGACATGATATGGTAGCATATATCTTCTTGCCATAACTACATATCTCTTCCTGTGGATCGTGGGTATGAGACCTAGGTAAGGTGTGGTCAAGCAAAGGGTGTAAATACAACACTTCCCAAAGTATAACCATCTATGCGATGTCCATAACACGCAACCCAGGGACATGTGGAATGTTGCATCAGTTCGTAAAGAATCTCTCGTGGGGAGTAGTTAAGGCCATTAGTTTACCATTTACACCAGAGCCTATAAATCCCGCGACTGCCAAGAGTTTGCAATGCTCGAAGGATGGAATCAGGCATTCGATTGTGTTATCATGCTCTTCAACCTAAAGGGCCTATGGTACTCTCGCACTCACTTCGACAAGTAGGAGTTGGAGGAGTAGGCGAGTTGGGGATTAGGATGGGGGAATAGGATCTGTGTTGGTCTGGCCCTCCCTTGATTATCTGCCAATGTCGTCACCCTACTACTAGTATATTAGGTTTTTTTATACTTAAGTTTGTTATATTTTTTAAAAAGTGGTTGGTACCACAAAATTGTATTAAATCAAAAGCGGAGGGATGTACAAGTATGTTCGATAAGCTCCCAAAAAATCTCTTTACAAAATCCACACCAAGGTGATGTGGCGTCCACTACCCCCCAAACAAAACAAAAACGGAGGAATTGTGAGTCCAGTTTACATAGAACTGAAGCCTACTCTCTCACTCTCTCCAAAATAAAAGAAACAATCCTCTCTTAAGCTCTATCTTCCCTCATAAAGACTACTGTTTCTTTCTCCCCATAAGGCCCAAAAGGTAGCATGAAGGATGAGTCACCAAATTTGCTTATTTCCTTTAATAGGCCATCTATTGTGCGACATTCCAATTAGTTGTTGCATTTTACCTTGGACCGGGGTGGTACCTGGGAACTTGCTCAAAGCCTCTATCTAAACCTCCTTAGAGAGGGAGCATGCTATGAAGAGATGATCTAGTATCTCCTCTTCTCCACAAAGATTGCACAATGTGGGGATATTTGGCAGGAATGGAGCCAACCTATCACAAGTTAGCGGTCGCCCATGTCCGATCCTCCATATAATCAGATTCACTTTGAGGGGACTTCTAGGATTCCAAATCTATGAAGCTAATCCATGTTTAACTCCACCATTTGCAATAAGATTGTAGGCTGAGTTGACAGAAAACCTTCCATCTTTGTCTCATCTTCACCACTAACTATCAATGCTGCTACCTATTGGAGCGAAGTCCAAGAGGAAGGAAAGGAGCTTCTCTAGTTCAATATCCTTCACCCTAAGATTCCTTCCAAAGGATGGAGCCCAAGTTCCCTATGATAGTTTTGGGTCAAAAACTTGGGAAATTGATGCGGCCTGTGCAGAAGCAATCGCAAAGAGCTGAGAGAATTCTAGTGTATAATTGCCGCACTACCTATCTTTCCAGAACAGACATTTGCGTCCATTCCCCAATTTGACCCGTGCACTAGCCAAAATAATATCCTTGCACTGCAGGATACCTTTCAAATGGGAGAGATTTTGTGCTGGGAGGTTGAGGTCAAGTCCCAGGCCCTTGCCATGCCATAGTATCTTTGCTTGATGATTTGCAAGCATAGCCCACTATCCTTAGTTTCCACAGACATTTGCACAACAAAGCCTAATTAAAACCTCTGATATTCTTGATGCCTAAGCCTCCTATTTCCTTGCTCTTGCAAATTTTACCCCATGCTATATCATGCCATCCCATGCCAGAAAAATCTTGATTGGATAAATTCAAGCTTTCTTGCCACTATCCTCTGAATTCGGAAGATGGAGAGGTAGTAGATGGGAAGACTATTCAACACCGATTTGCACAACACCGTTCTCCTCCCATATGAAAGAAGTCTCGCCTTTCATTCAGCTAATATGGATTTGTACTCTTGTATCACCTTTTACCAATCACTGCAGTGTAGACCCCTGGAGATAGGGGAAGGCCCATATAGGAGATGGGGAACTCTCCTCCATGATAGCCTGGGATGAACATCGCTCTCCTTAGAGCTCTATCTTCCATGTTAATGCCAACTATCTGACTCTTATTGAAATTCACCTTACGTGCACTGACATCCTCGAATAGCTCCAACATGAGTCTAGTGACATAGTTGCCTCTCATTCTCTGCTAAGAAGAGAATAGTATCATCCGCATATTGCAGGTGGGTGATGTGAACACTACTTGTCCTTATTTGGAAGCCTTTGATCAGCTTGTATGTTTCAGCTCTCAGCCACGTCTTGTTGAGGATATGGGCAATCATAACAAAGAGAAGGGGTGACATCGGGTCTCCCTGTTGAAGACCCCTCCCACTGTAGAAGTAAGAAGAAGGCTTACCATTAATTAATACTGCAAAGTTGGCTGATGTGATAGAAGCCCGAATCCATCTAATCCACCTCTTGGCTCTCATCCAAGCCCATCTTCCAAAGTGCCGCGAATAAACATCCCCAATTGACACTGTCACGTGTCTTCTCAAAATTCAACATGAGTATCACTCTCTTTTCCTCTGTGGCTTCATAGCATGTGGACATTCATGAGCTACAAGTTCTCTTGTATGTGACTCTCATGAGTATCACTCTCTTTTCCCTTTTAGCCCTTGATAAAAGTCCCTTGATAGCCACTGATCATTCTGTCCATCACATTTTCAATTCTCATGGCTAAAAGGGAATAATTTTGTATATTCCATTCAATAAGCTAATCTATCTGAAATCTCAAAAACTGTGTACCTTGCTTCCTGGGGATGAGCACTAAGATAGTCTTATGGATGCCCCTCAAGTGTGCTCCTGTATTGCTAAGAGGAGATTTGTCTTATCCTAACACTTCTGAAAGAATGCCAAGGGGAACCATCAGGCCCTAGAGCTTCGTCCCCCGCAAGAGAAAAGATAGTTGTACAGATTTCCTCCTCTGTAAAAGAACAAGAGCTTCTCTATCCTTAATAGAAATGTATGGAAGAAGATCATCAACTATAAGAGGTCAAACGGTGTCTTCCTCAGTGAAAAGGTGTGAGAAGAAGTCCCTAGTCTACCTTCTGATATCCTCATCCCTAGAAAATATTTGGTCACCAACCTTGTTACATCTAATTGAGTTGACCCTTCTCCTTCCCGAGTCTATCTGTTGGAAATAACCAGTGTTCTTGCCACCTTTCTTGAACCATTTTTCTCTGGATCTTTGCTTCTAGTAGATCTCTTCCCTTACTATGATTTTCTCAAATTCTCCTTTGAGTCTGTCCCTTAGCTGTCTATCTGGTTCATCAAGAAGTCTCATCTCCTCCGATCAATCTAAACCCTCCAGTTGATCCAGAATCTTGTCTTTAACAACTTTTCTAGGCAACACCTTGGTTGCACCCCATTCCTCTAGTACCTTTGCCACATGCTTCAATTTACACACCAGTCTTGCCATTCCAGACTGCACATGCGTTGGGGCATGCCTTTCCTGTCTAACAGTCTCCATAAAGTTCACCTCTCTGAACTAGTACCTTTTCAGTCTAAAGGTAGGCTTTCCCTAAAATCTATAAGTCTTCAACTTGATGGGCTTATGACTTAACACAGGCCTTGCCAAATAATAAGACTACACATGTGGAAAGTGATCCAACCACTTAATAGACACCAAAAACCTATCTAGGCGAGAGCATGAGGGGTCAGGCCTCATATTAGACCATGTGAATTGAGCATTTGACATTTTGACATCAATCAAAGCCACCTCATTGATGAAGTCAATGAAATCCTTCGTTTCCCTCAACGGAGGGTTATGACCCTTTTTTTTTCTTCTGAGGGTTATGACTTGTCCTCTCCTAATTTGCAGCAACTGTATTGAATCATCTCTAACACACCATGGCTGGCTTGACGAGTGATGATAGTGAAGCAATCCCTCCCAAAGGAGTCTCTTTCCTTCTTTGCTCTGTGGTCCATAGACCCTAGTGAGATCCCATGAAAGTCATACCTGACATTTCGGAAGTGGAGGGAGATAGCCCCACTTCCAACATACTTGTCTTCTACCTCCTCTACCTCAAATTAGTTCCAAAGAATCATAATGTCATCTGACCTCCCCTTAATTGGGGAGGCCACCCCTTTTGAAAGCCTAGCACCCTCAATCTCCCTCATTATTAACTCTTCATTTTTCTCACACTTGGACTCCTACAAACACTAGGCATCAATTGCATCTTCTTAAGTCACCTTCCTCTTCTCTCCCCTACATATCCCTCTCACATTTTAAGAGACAATCCTCGTTGGGACAAGAGAGTGGACCTGCCCTCTCCTCCTTCTACTCACTCCTCTTCTCTCCCCCTTCACTCACCCTCTTCGCTCTCTTTTGTGATTTTTCTCACTTGGCCTCCCTTGCCATACTTAGCCTTCCTCGTCATACCAATCACTAATCATCCACCTCTTCTGCACCTTAGTGAGCATCCCTCTTAGGTCCCTCTCTAACCTCACAAATGAAATCTCCACTTTGGCCGCCAAATCCTTGACTTGCTCCTTCGTCAATATTTCCATTGCCCCCACCAGCTCCTTCACCTCCTATCTGCTAGACCCTTCCTGTCTGACTACCCACCTTCAGATTCCCAGGCGACTCTTGGTGTCTCCGGGACAACGTCCTCCTCGTCTTTAGCCTCTCCTTTGCCCTCCTCTTGAGTTAGGTCTGCCCCTACACCTCTCTAACACCCCACATATGGTTGGCCCTTTGCCCCGGATGTCCAGAGCTGCCTTCCTGAAGTTCGCCGTCTACACTGCTCTTTCCTTCAGAGTTTGCAAACTTCAATAATAGCCTTCCTCCCATCGTCAGTTGGGCAGGTAGGTCGAGTCCGCCGAGGCCATCAAAGCTCCCCAGCAGTCGTACACTCGACTCCGGCATTTAGACGACATGACCAGGGGAAGGCGAGGTTGGTGCCAGCATCGCCGTACCACTGCCCACCGCCTCAACCGACCTGGAAGGCTACACAACCCCAATCTACTCCTCGGAGTACCCCACACGACCTTGCGGAGGAAGCCCCATCAGTGGCCCCTCTCTGATGGGGAGCCAGGGGCTAGTCATCTGCAGGCGGTCGCCGACGTCGGTCTCTCCACACAGAGAGTCTTCGACTCATTGGTTCTGGTTCTTGTCCCATCTGATCCGACTGTGGGTGGAGCTGTCCAGGGGCTTCCGCCAAGGGGGACGGCTTGAGGATGATCGCCGTTGATAGCCGGCTTCTGTAGAGGTTGCTTCCCGCCTGTTGGTGGTGGAGGGACCCCATTGGGCGGGCATGCATGTCGGGATGTCAGGAAGGGTCCATCGGTGAGGCACTAGTCGCTATCCCTTTCGTTGCCCTTCCCTTTGATGAATGAAGGTTGCTAGATGGAGGTTCCCTCAACCTGGCTGCATAGTTGTTGTCGGGAGAGTTGTCACTCGGATGCTGTAGAGGTGAGGGTGGTCGGCCAGGGGCGACCGGATTGGGAAGACAAATAGTCATGGTTCTATTCGCCCCATTTCCTTCGTGACACCCAGAAACAAGTAAGTCACGGGTCTCGATAACATGGTGGTGGCTAGCGGGTACACCCCACCTGCATGGATCGGGTCTGCCCACACTCTGGGTCTGGGAGATTGGATCTCCACAGTCATAGGAGCATCGCTTTGTCGTGGATCTATGTTGTCGCCCTAATCTGCCTGAGCCCCTATTCGGGACCCGATATCGGAGACCTCTCCTTGGAAGCTAGCCGGGCGATTTGAATTTGAATTTAAATTCGCCCAGCTTTGTCTCCACGTGCCACAACCCCCCTGCCATACTCGTCTTCCTCCTCCAGAACGTGGTTCTGCACAACTTGGACCAGAGGAGGACCCCCACTGGGTGCAACGCTCTGGCGGTCTCGACCGTCACGACAGTCGGAAGGTCTTGAAGTCTCACTACCTAGACATGCAAGTCGAGCCCCATCTGCATCTCACCCGCAACATCCTAATTGTTCTGGTGACGACCTTCCCGAAGAGCTTGACAATGACGGAACCCTAACCTTGTCATAGAAAATAAGGGGTACCCCAACAAGATGGATTGGGATTTGAACCTCCCTGGGGTTTGGGAAGGTCCCCCGACTTGCTTCTCATCTATCTATGTTGAGCAGGACACCCTCCACCCACAGGAAGCCCGCCGTTGTCACTGACTCCACCTCTTCCGAGCTTGGGCTAATTGCCAGGAACCCTCCCCTGCTCCGTTGGGAGACCTCCCATTGTGCTTCTCTGCTATCCCCCTTGTCCAGCAAAGCCTTGACCTGGGGCCCATTCACACACCCCTACACCATGGTTATCCATTGTTGGAGGCAAAAAGAAAATGACACACAAAAAGTAAAAATAATAAATGAATATGCTATTTATAGGGGCAGTCAACCCTTTTCTACCCATTTTAGGGGTTTAGGACCGGGTCCACCCCTTTTGGGGGGGTTTGACCCAGGTCCACCCCCTTTTGGGGTTTTGCCCCGGGTCCACCCCCCCCTTTGGGGGTTTTGCCCCGGGTCAACCCCCCCAAGGGGGTTTTTCCCTGGTTCCAACTCCCCAAGGGAGTATTTTGCCCCGGGTCCACCCTAAACACTAAGTTAAAAGGGTTTTGAGGTTTGATTAAGGCTCAAATGAGGCTGATTAAGTCTTAAATAGGCATTCTACCCATAGTTGTCAAGGCGGGCGCCTAGACGTCGCCTAGGCGCCTAGGCGCTCTTGAAAGGGCAAGGCGTTGCAGCGCCTTGTTGACACTGGAAAAGGCGACCTGGGTGGCCGCCTAGGCGGGCTAGGCGCCCAGGCGGGCGCCTAGGCGCCAAGGTGGGACAACCGTGACCGTCCGAACTGGATCCGACATAACTGGTTATGTATATTTTGTTAGAGATTAGAGTACCTGTAGAGATGGACAAATAATAGAGGAGGAAGAAGAAAGGGGGAAGAAGAGATCAAGCCACAAGAACACCAAGATTTATGTGATTCGGAGGCGATGTGTCTTCCTACATCCACGGCCGCAGCAGGGTTTTCACTATGATAAAACACACCCAGATACAATACAAAGAGAGAGTTCGCAGCCCTTATATATAAGGAGATTAGGGCGCCCAAGAGTCAGGGTACAAAAGACAATAATGCCCCTGCTATAAACATAATTTTTTTCCCGGGGGTTCCGCCCCCAGAAACCCCCGCAAGGGGCGCTGTCCCCTTGACCCCGGCGACCTGACCGCACAGGTCGAACCTCGCGTGAGGGCGCACGAGGGCGAGTTCGGACTCCAAACTCTAACACATTTAACTCTTTCTTTTTTATAATGTTCTTGATGTTATTATATTCTTTTATAATTTTCTGAATATTTTACATTTACTTCTGAATCATTTGCATTTACTTCTGATTTTTTTGTAATTTTTTGATACAATTTAGTTTTCTATAATTGCCACATAATTTAATTACAGCAATTTCTTCATGTAATTTATTTTTTGTATTTTTCACATTTTTTATTCTTAATTTATATATTGGAGGATATATATTTTAGATTTTTTAATTAGTAGCCGAAGCGTCGCCTAGGCGACGCCTAAGTAGACGCCTTGTCGTCTAAACGCTTAAGGACTCTGTGAACGCCTTGGGTCGCCTTGACAACTATGATTCTACCCTAGTTAGTATGTAATACACTGATTTCTTAAATAAGGACCAATAAAAAGCATTGCTAACTGTTAAACTAGCTGCAACATTAGCAATAGTTCAGTGGCAGGAGCAGTTCAATGGCAAGGTTAGTCAGCTGCAGCAACACAATAGCAGCAACATTAATCCAATAGTAGTAGCAATAACAGCTCTTATTCAAAGGGGAGCAGTAGCCTGGATTTATTACGTGGGGGGTTTGGATTGGGTCCATCCCTATATGGGGGGGTTGGACCGGGTCCACCCCCATATAGGGGTTTTGCCCCGATTCCACCCCCCCTCCACTTCCCCCTCCACTTGGGGTTTTGGACCGGTTCCATCCCCCCACATGGGGATTTGGACCGGTTCCATCCTCTCCACATGGGTTTTGCCCCAGATCAATTCTCCAAATCCTATGTTTTGGCCCGGATAGAGGGTGTAGCTGTCAGAGTCCTTCGAGACTCTATAAATACCCCCAGTGAGGTCCATTTGGGACACACAGAAGAACACAGACAGAGAGGCAGCGCACGGACAGTGTTTGGTGCTTGTGTTTTCTTTTGAAGGTCCATCTCCCTGGGTTTTGCACTTGTGTGGTGATTGTGTTGTACTGTGAGGGTATGTTATAAAGAGAAAACCCCTCTTAACTCATGTGCATCACTGGCCACTATGTGAATTATGCAATATGTGTATCTCTTTGGGGAAATGAGAGCATGCCCCATCGGAATTTTAACTTCATAGGAAGGCCTTTTCGAGTTTTATAACTGTGTGGACACCCGGGATGTATCCGGGAAATTTGTATAAGCCTTGATTGCTTATGAACATCGGGTCATGTCACTCCTTGGAGAGGGATTATAAAAAAAAAATTTCTTCCTTGGGGTTTCGACCCCGGGAAACTCCCCGCAAGGGGCGCTGCCCCCTTGACCTCCGCGACCTAACCGGGCAGGTTGATCCCCGGCGTTGCGTTGATGGACGCGCGAAAGAACCCCAACTCATGAGAGCTCGAGACGGGGAAGTAATCACCCGAGAGTCTTTGGTCAACGGGTCTTCCTCAATGAGAGACTTGCACCTATTGTCAAGATTATACAAAAACTCCTGTTCAGTCTAGATGTTACCAAAATATCCTTGGTCTGGACAAATTGCATAAATACCCCGAAAGTGAAAAAATTGCAGGAATGCCACCAAAAGTGAAAAATTGCAGAGATACCCATGATGGGTCCGAAATTGCAAATACATACAAAAAAGGGGGTTTGATCTCTATGAGACTCATTCAACGACCTACTCTGACGGTGGAATTTAGGTCACATGTAAATCAAATGACTTGACTATGTAATCGGGATTTCATGTAGTTTGTAAGGATGAATTCAAAGAATGAAATATTTAATTTTCTCCTGCAAATGTGTATATCTAATGGGTGATCTCCTTGATCAAATCTGTTAAATAAAACCCCCAATATCACAGCTAATATTGTGGAGGCCGAAAAAAAATATTTTCTTTGATAGTTAATCAAAGGGTATTTGGACTTTATGCCGATGTAAATAAGCATCGACTATGGTCGATGGGGAAATATTCCGTACCCGAACCTTAATCGTCTGATAAACCTAAATTGGCAGAAATAATAATACACCTGCTACCTAAATAACCACGAATGTGCAATTTTTTCTTCAAAGGAGAAGTATTTACTTATTTATTTATTTATTTTGTGGGTTAAACAGCCATACGCAACGCTTGAGCCACAACATCCGGTTGTGAAGGATCTCAGCCGGCATGCGACTACCCATCAGATAGGCTTGGCCCTTTCCACTAGGTCTCTTGGATGTTGGGACGGATTGGAGGACATTTGCGTTTGACCTCCTAACAGGGCGGAAGTCCTTATCAGCCCTACTAGTACCCCCTCTTGACCTATTGCTGTAGAAACCCTACGTGCTCGCTGCAGGTGGCCCATCTGGCCACACCTAAAACAGGTTAGCGGCGATGCCTCCAGTTGTTGGAAATGCTGACGGCGAGCATGAGTGCTCCCTCCGAGTGGCACTTTGTTGGCACCAGAGGCGAACTCCTGCGAGTCTCTTGCCATACAAGGGTCGTCCCCTCCCTGGGGCATCCTGTTCGCCCCGGAGGCGAGCTCTGGCCCGATCACCCGTCGCATGGCTCATTTTCCCCAGAGCCTCTCTTTCTAGAAACGCCTAGAGAGAGAAGCGATACCTGTGCAACATCCCTGGACAGACGTGAATAGTTTGTTATATGTAGTTTCTTTTCCTATTTGTCTTTGTGTTTTGTGTATTCTGAGTTTATAATCAAAGCTTCAATGTTATAAATACGAGGCTTTATTACTCTTAAGTGTTCACTTCATCCAAACATTTAGGCTCTGTTTGATGAACGAATAGGTCGAACCCGGGTGGCGTATTCGCTGGTTACGAGCGCGTATTCGATGATAACTGCAAAAACTGGTTTTGATAATCACGGGCCTAACCAGGTCGAACAGGCCATTTTGGGCTTCTTTTGGTTACAGCCAAGGACTAGAAAATCAGTCTGTAAAAAGCAGGGACCTGCTGTGCTGCGATTTAACCGGGAACTTGGATAAAGGTCGACCCTCTGCCAAGGACTGCTAATTAATTTTCCCTTTGACTTATCTATTTTTCAATCAATTTTTGATGTTCCACAATTTTTTCAGATATTTTGGGAAGTAATTACCATTTATATAAATGAAAAAGTTGTTTCACAAGTATTTTCTGCAAATTACAAACACTTCCCAAAAGATTACATCATCCATGTAAACTGCCACTGAAAAGTTGTTCGTGCATTAGTATCGTGTCCATCTGAAATACAGTGTCACCTGACACCTATTCTCTTAATACATATGCTTTGTAGTATTCACCCAAGCACATTTTTCAGTCTACCCTTTGGTCCATAAAATGTTGCATCCCCTGTGATGAAAGTTTTGTCCCTTTTCTTATTTTTCTTGTCCAAAGTTGCTGATCCATGTGCAACCATCTCAACCCATCTGCCTAAAAGATTAAGCCATGTTGCTTTTACTTCCTTTTAGGCCCTCTAGAGATATCTCGTCCTCAAGCGTGATCTTTGCCATCCATATAAGAGGAAGTTCCAAGTTCCTGTTGGCATCCTTGAGCATGTGGTGTATGAACACCTGTGCTGCTTCTAATTCACTTGCTTTGCCCATACACAACTCAAAAGCACCATAGTTACTTTTTGGGGCCTCTTTTGTAACAATCACACATTGTAATCAGGTGTGCTTGACACAACCAGATCCAATCCTAGTGAGGTATTACTTGGTTTGGAGTTTGGACCAAGTTGGCAAGGTTTCATCCCCGAAAGGTGTCTCATAAGTTACATCCAGATTCTACATATCTTGGCCAATAACTTTTTTTTTTCTTCTCTTTTTGCTGTGGATCTAATCCTGTTCATCCCCACCTCAGCCTCGAGATACAATGGTAGCATCACACAATGACAGCTCTACACTGCCACATTGTATTCCAACCAGCCCCACAAATTGGCTTCAACTGTACACTTCGGATTGGCTGATTGGCAAGCCCACAAGTTGGCTTCAACTGTACTATTTGGGTAAATATTGTTCATTGGGTTGGTATCCATGACCGAGCAATATCGCCTGCTGCCTGCTGGAGTGGGTAGGGTTGTCTCTTGATGTTCCTTTCATATTGTCTGACGTAGGGCAAATAATGGTTCCTGCACAACATCCTCTGGCGTTTTGGTTGGCACTTGATGCCATTGCAAACGCATCATTTTCAGTCCCCAAAGCAGTCAGCCTTCAATGTCCCTCCCCCATATGGACCTCCAAACTTTCTGAAACATGAGACAGTCATCATACTTGTTCCACTTCCTGACAATCGTATATGGTGTTTGTGGAACCTGGCTTTAGAGCATTCGTTGCTGGCAGTAATGCAGTATTGCTTTCACATATTCCTCAAAGAGGTCATTTGTTTTCCACCGAGTGAGGACCAAGTTTACAGTTGGCAGACACTTTTTGCTACCTCCATAAAGCATCAGATGTGACTAAATTGGAACAAGTCTTTTTGGTGGCCGACTAGATATCAGAAACATCCAAGTTAAGCAAATTGTAGAGCCTTGCTACATCCTTGGGATAATCAGAGCAATCTTTTCCCACATTAGATGCCATATCTACAAGAGCTATTGCAATAACTGCTCCCCATATGAAGAAACATCGCCCCTAGATATGGAGGCTTGAGGGGTTTCTCAAAGGGGATGACCTTCCAATTCATCCCTTGTCCGTTGTTAGAGTTTCAATTGTGAACGTATCATTTTTCAACAGTTAAATGACTTTGATGGCAAATAAGTTACTCCATCTTCAGAACTTGTTGGCGATTTTGTTGGCATGAAAATTAAGAAGCTATAAATCATTTCCATTAACAGTGAAATCATGTCTTCCTTTTTCCCCAGTGGTATTTATGTAATTGAGAATGTTTAATGAAGAAGATAGGCCAAAGTATGCTAGGAGTTCCATGTCTTCCAAGTTTGCAAATATCTAGCTGATTGGTCACAGGAAGATATATCTAATGTTAATTTCCCTTTGATAGGAAGCAGGGTTTGCTACATTGTTGCTTTTCTCTTTATTGAATTTGGGGTATTATCCACTTTCAGGAAAAGAGGAAACAGTGCCTGATTCTCTGTAGGATTAAATTTGAAAAGAAGGTAGCTGGAATAACATCCAAGTTTTGTCTGCAGGCCAAGGACTAAAATCCCTGTTTCAGTTATAATGCCAATAGCTCATGCTGTAGAGTGGACGTATAAAATCTTTGCTCGGTATGGAATGCGTGTGCCTCAGCTAACACCGTCGCGAGTTAGACTGCTATCATGCAACAGAACTTTCAGCTGCTCAAAAGCCAAGGATCAGCTTGGTTATGAACCCATCGTTCCTCTAGAGGTTTGCTCCAACACCATCCCCCAACCCTGTTCCCACCATTTTTCTCTAGGTTCATGCTTTATGGTCATCTGTGTACAATTTTTCCATGTAATCTAGGAAGGATTGAAGAGGACAATAGAGTCCTACTCTTATTTACAAGCAAAGCTGTTGACAAGAACAAAATCTAAGGCTTTGTCGTATCTTGGAAATGGAAAAGGTATGAGTGGATATGCTATTTGTTGGAATGACTAATAGTTTTGTTTCTCTTACAAATCCTTCATGTTTTATGGCATGGCCTGTCTTTGGCGTTTCAGTTGCTGAAACTCTTCTATGGAAAGATAAGAAGCAGACTCTTACAGCAGTCTTACTTTTGACTGTTTTGTATTATTACCTTTATGCATCTGGATACACATTCTTGACGGCCATGGCGAAGCTTTTGTCTATTGTTGCTCTCTTCCTGTTCATACATAGTACTTTACCTACAAAAATGTATGCTCTCTCTCTCTCTCTCTCTCTCTCTCTCTATCTATCTATCTATCTATCTCTGTGTGTGTGTGTGCATGTGCACACACAACTATATTTATTTAATTTGTTCATTTCTGTATGTTTAAATCTGAAATGTTATAGCCGATCCTTTTTTAATTTCTATAGATTTAAATCCAGAGTATTTTTTGGAAGTGGTTTAAATCCAGAGTATTAGAACGAAGCCCATTCTTTTTACTTTTAATTATGCCCAATAATATAGCAGTCATCCGTGCAATAAAGACATGTTTTGTGGTTTAGTACTGACTCATTTATGCTCCATTCATAAAGGCAGTTCATGACTGTTTTAGAAAAAATTAATTTGTTCCTAGTCTGTTCTGTCTTCTTTGTTTCCAATGGAAGTCATTGGTTCTGTTTTCTCGTAGGTTCTTCTTATATGATTAGGCCTTAACAATGGAGCTCCAGTAAAATTTATTCAGGATCAGTTTTCCAATTTTTTTGGCACTCGGCTATATTCTTAAATCATCATCATTATCATCAAAGCTTTATCCCATTATTTAGGGTTGGCTACATAAATCTTATTCCGCTAAAGAATTCTATCAAGTATTGTATTTGTATTTAAACCCCAAAAGGTAATGCCCTTTCTAATAACATTACACCATCTCATTTTAGGCCTATCACGAGCTCGTTTATTAGCATCCACTAAGATTTGGTCACATCTTTTAACCGACGCTGAGTTATGACGACGGTGCATATGTCCAAATCATCTGAGCCTATTTTCTCTTATTTTACCATCAATTGGAGCAGCAACCGAGTTCTCACGGATATGTTCATTCCTAATCTTATCTTTCTTAGTTTTACTACACATCCATCTCAGCATCTTCATCTCCGTCACACACATTTTGTGAAATGTGTTTCTTTCTTGCTGTCCAACACTATATCATATGACAAAGCATGTTTCACAGTCATTTTGTAGAACTTCCCTTCAAATTTCACAGATATACGGCGATCATAAAGGACTCTTGATAGGCTTTTTCATTTTAACCAACGAATCTTAATTCTGTGTGCAACATCATCATAGATCTCTCCATTCTCTTAAATAATAGATCAGGTGCCGAAAACTACTACTTCTAGGAAAACTTTGTCCATCAATTAGAATTATGTCTTCCTGTGTCACTCTCTCATTACTAAAATGGCAGTGCATAGATTATGATTTACTCCTACTAATTCTAAAAACCTTTGGACTCTGAGGCATGCCTCCAACGTTTTAATTTAACATTTAAATCATTAATACTCATCAAGTAAAATAATATCATTTGCAAATAGCATACACCAAGGGGTATCATCATATAAATGTTTTCTTACTTCATCTATAACCAAGGTATTGAGATAATAATAGGAAATTTACAAGTCTCTCCAGCGATAGTTCTCACATTAGTAATAGCACCTTCATACATATCCTGAATCAAATCAACATATCGTTGAGAAACTCATTTCTTGTCCAATGTCCCCCAAATAAGCTCTCTCGGTACTCGATCATGTTCTCCCCAATTCAAGAAAAACTCTATATAAATATTGTCTCATCTCTGTATACTTCTCCACTAATTGCTGTAAGAAGGAAATGACTTTTGTAGTGGATCTATTCAACATAAAACCAAACTGATTCTCTGATACAATAGTTGCACATTGAACATGTTTCTTGATTACTCTTTCCTTAAGTTTCATGATATAACTCATAAGTTTACTTCTACAATAATTATTGTTGCATTGAATATCTACTTTGTTGTTACAGAAAAGAACCACAACACTTTTTCTCCATTCTTCTGGCATTCTCCGTTTCTTCAAAATTATATTGAAAAGTTTAGTTAGCCACTTAGCATCAATATCTCCAAAATCTTTCCATACTTTAGTAGGTAAGTCTGGCCCTGAGATCTTGTCCGCTTTCATTTTTCTTAAAGCATCTTTCACTTCTGATATCTTAATACAACTGAATATTGATATTTAACTTTGTTGACTCGTAGGCACCTTCTAAAGATAAATCCTTGACATAATCTCCATTGAATAATTTCTGAAAATAACTATGCCACATCTCTTTACTCTTAAGATCCTTAACTAAATCCAGTTGATCTTTGCCTTTAATGCATTGGACATGATGGATCTCTACTTTCTCTCTCTTAATTTAGCAAATTTAGTAATGTCCTTTTCGTCCTCTCGGGTTCCTAATTCATAATAGAGTTCTTCAAATGCGTTTGATTTAGTTTCACTAACTATTTTCTTAGCCCTCTGTTTAACTATTTTATAAGCTTCTAGGGTTTGCTTATTTTGTTATTTTACCAAGTTTTGAACTATTCTCTTTTTAATCAAATGGCTATATTCTTAAGTGAGTTCCTCAAATATCCTGTGTCACTTTTAACTGTAGTACAAATTGTTTACTTCTTGAGATCCAACTAAAAAAGAAAATCAATGATGCAGATCTGGCTACAAAATTGAGAAGCTACCATCTTCATGTTTCTACCTCTCTGAAGACATGGCACATCAAGTTGCTGTCTCTCTCTCTTTCCGCTGGAATTCCCTTGTTAGTGTACTCAAATCAATATGCAAAGGGAAAGACTGGTCCCAGTTTCTGAAGGTACTATTTCCTCATCTACCTGAGTGCTATTTCCTCATCTACCGGTCTCTCGGATCAATTGCATTGTTCAGTTCATAACATTCTTGTCGACTGTACATCTAAAGGTTGCGGGTGCACTATTGATCCTTAATTTTATTGGAGCCATGTCACTGAAAAAGACATTTGAGATAGGTTTGAACAATTTTCTTTTGTTCTGAGTGTTGGTATTTCTTCTCTGATTGACAGCCGCATTGGCATTTAACTCAGGCATCGTTGAACTGATATGTGCATGTTGCCTTGTTGCAGCGTTACCATTTGTTTTCATTGCCTTCTATACATATGAGAAGTGGGAAGAGGAAATTGATGCTTTGTGCCACGATATTTTCTCATTTGTATTAAGACTGAAGTCAGATGCTACTAAAAGAGTAGTGAGGCGCTAACAATTCATTAACCCGGTAAGCTTCCTGTGAGACGTGTTGGAAAGAGCATGAATGGAATCTGTTTTTTAATTAGTTTGTATTAGTGGTCATGAATATGATCATTGTTACATCATGAATCAAATTTACGAAAACGGCATTAGTTATGATGTGAATAACGAGCTAGAAATCTTCCCTATTTTTTGAACTTTCCCATGTTCCTCACTATTGTCCTCTGTAGCCTGATTGCTTCATGTATTAATACTTTAAAAATATTTTTTTAGAAAATTCACAAGTTTATTTTGGATACCTGTTCTAGAAGTTGCACTGCCTTACAAAAGCTTGAACACTTGATGCAGAAATGCAATCTTTAAGATGTCTTTAAATTTGAAGTATCATCTTGAAGTAGACTAGTTATAGAAACCGTGTAGACCTCGAGCATTATGTAGTTGCACCTATAATGGCCTAAGGTTTAGCCGAGTTACCCCTCTCCTCGTGTCCAGTTTGAAAGGACCTAGACCCACTCCTCTTCTCATTCTCCTCTCTCAATTGCCCAGGTTTGGCACTTGTGCGACTATTGGACCTGCTATTTTTTCTCGAATTAACCGAAACAAATATAAAAAATTAAATTGATCCGGTGGCAGTTGAAAGATGATATGAAACCAACGGATCAATTATGGATTCCGGGGATCCTCGCCAGGTGGAAAGACACGTGGCGGACGCCGCAAAGAGATGTGTTCCCATGACAATAATAATAAAAAAACACAGATAGGTTATCACTTGTCCTTACAGGATGTCCCAGACACGTCGGCAAGCGGTCCTCGAAAGGTGGAACCTCCCTCCAACGACGAACAACGCGGAAGGAACAAACGAACGAAGGCACAAAGTACCCTTGGAAGTGTCACTTTCTTCTCCACGTGGCCAAGGTACAAAAAATGTGAAAAATATTAAAAAATGAGCCTTTTATAGCCTCTAGGGGGGGTCGCCTTTCTCTCTCTCCCACCATGGGACCTACCTGGACTAGATAGGGGTCTGTTGAGCCCCGCCGACCTACCTGGCCCGGGTAGGGGTCCTG
This sequence comes from Amorphophallus konjac, assembly GCA_022559845.1. Taxonomy (NCBI): domain Eukaryota; kingdom Viridiplantae; phylum Streptophyta; class Magnoliopsida; order Alismatales; family Araceae; genus Amorphophallus; species Amorphophallus konjac. The sequence continues at coordinate 23,561,014 of CM040128.1, forward strand.
TGGGACATACTCGGACCGAGTAGGGGTCTAGGTGGGCCCCGCCGCCTACCTGGCCCGGGTAGGGGTCCTTGCAGGACCTACGCAAACTGGGTAGGGGTCTGGTGGGCCCTGTGGATCTACCCGGACCGGGTAGGGGTCCCGCGGGGTACCTAAGTGGATCGAGTAGGGGCCTGCCCCTCCTCTCTCTCCTACCACTCGGGTCACCTTGGGTTATTTAGGAGACCTACCCGGACCTGGTTGGTCCGGGACCAACCCGGACCGGGTCCTTCCTCCTAGTGTCTATAAATACCGCACCAAGGGACCAACCCGGTCCGGCTCCTTCCCCCTAGTGCCTATAGATACCCCATCGAGGGGTCCAATTCAACGGGTCACAACCTATGGAGCACTTAAGTAGCACTTGAAGACTTGTGCCTTTGTTTGTTCTTTAAAGTTTAAAGACCCAATCAAGGGCATGTTTGCAAAAATACCCTTGTAATTGTGGTTATGCCTCTGTGTGTCTTTTGATGTAGTTTCTTGTAATTTTATGGGGAGCAATATTGCATGGTTTGCCGACCCGGTGCGTCTCGCACCGACTCGCACGACCCGACCCGACCCAGGCCGGGACCGGGTCGGTCGGGCCGTGAGTCGTGGACGGGTCGGTCTATTATTTTATTATTATATTATATTATATTTTATATATGATATGTGTTTTTCTATTTTATTTTATTATTTTATAATATATATATATATATAAAGTGGTGTTTTAGAACGGGTCGGACCGAGACGGGAGCGACCCGACCCGACCCAAGCCGAGACCGGGTCGACCGAGTCGACCGGGCCGGCAAACCCTGCAATATTGTAATTTTCTGAAGTATTTAGAAATTATGAAAATACCTTGTAATTTTATAGAAAAACCCTTGACATGTCATGTAATTGCACAAATGTCTTGTAATTTTCAGAAATTGTAAAAATATTATCTATTTTTGCAAAAAAGTCCTATTACATTCAAAAATTATAGAAAAGTTCTGTATATGTAGAAAATTTCTTACAAAGCCATGTAATTGTGGAAATGTCCAGGGTTTGCAAAAATATCCCAAACTTTCAAAAAATGTGTAAATGCCCCGGCAAGTGTTTATATGGGTTACAAACATGCCCTCACCTCGCGGAGATGAGTTCAAATGAGTCATCCAACGGTATGATAGTGATCATATTGGCGATCCAACGGTCTGATGGTAATAAAACTTAAGTTTATCGTTCCGATGGTGATCCGATCGTCCGATGATAATAAGCTTCAAATGCAACGGTTAGAATGCATTCTGTAGCCAATCCAACGGTGTCTAAGATGCAACTACATTCTTGCCAGTGCTAGACTATAGCTAAACCCTGCCAGTGCCAAACTGCAACTAAATCTTTGCCAGTGCCAAACTACAACCACACCCCTTTTGCCAGTGCAAATTACAAATATGCCCTTGCCTTTGCAAGTGTATCCCCATGCAAAATTACATCTACACCTCTGCTATTGCACAAATATCCTAAACCTGAGCAAATTGCAAAGATGCCCTCACCCTCAAAGGATGTTTGGCGATGCAATTGCAAATGCACCCTTGATATCACATGTATTGTGGAGGTTAATGGCTTTCTTTAGTAGTTAATCAAATGTGTTCGAACTTTAGACCGTTGTAAGTTGACACTGATTTTGGTCGGTGAGTAAAAGTTCAGCATACGAACTTTAATCGTCTAATAAACATAACTCGCGAGACTAACAATGCGCATGCCATTTAAGTGGTTGACAAATGTGCATCATTGTTCAATCAATGAACACCAAATAATTTTCTCATTATTTAGTTAATTCCACATGTTCAAACAATGACCAACATAGGCAATGTCAGTTTGGCCACCTTCAAACATGCTCCAATGAGGTAGCCACCAATGACGGCATGTGCCCTCCAGCTGCGTAGTGCCTTGGGTTGGTCTTGACTCTGGACTTTCATGGAGACAAAGAAGGGGGCAGCAGTACTGCTGACCACGCTTTTGACGTCTTGTGCATTTTTGGTTTCTTATTCTGGTTTTTGCTCTTGATTTTGACTAGGGGTGTCAACGGATCAGCGGGATCTGAAAACCCCATCTGGATCCAAATTTCTTTTTGGTTTCAGATCAGATCATGACCCTAAATCACTAGTTTTCGCAAATCTGGGGCAAGCAAGGTCTGATCCGAAATCAATTGACTGCGGATCGGATTTCAGGGCGCCATATCAATGCCCCATTTCGGGGTGACCTTCTGCCCAGATCACAATCCCATGCTCTTTTGGAACCCCTCACTCTCGTCTTTAGGGTTTCTCCCATCGGCGGCGTTCCTCCTCAGCGATCTCGGCAACAGCCACCCACGATGGTGATGGCGACCGTGGAACCCCCTCCGATGCTTTTTCTCACTGTCTGCCGGGGAACCCCCTCCGATCCTTTTTCTCTACTTTCTCACTGTCTGATCTCTCTCTCTCTCTCTCTCTCTCTGTCATGCCTCCTCTGGTGCCCTATCTCTCTTTATATCTCTCTTCACGACTTCACCTGTGTTCCCTTTCACTTCTTTATTCATTGCCTCTTGGTAGTGTGTTCAGGTTAAATGGAACCGGGACGTCCATTTGTAGACAAGATTTGCAGGGGTGGATTGGGGAAAAAGTATTGCTTGCATCTTCCTCACTGGGACGTCCATTTGTAGACAAGATTTCCGGGGGTGGGTTGGGGAAAAAGATTTCTGGGGGTGGGTTGGGCTAAATGGAATTGGGACGTCCATTTGTAGGACACCATGGTTACTAATAGATCGATCAGCTTTGCTAACATGACACCAGCTCCAAGCAAGTCCAACACTCGCTCCTGCTTTTGCTTGTTTTTTTTCTTCTGTGCAAACGTTTCTGCCCCGTGTTCATTCTGCTTTAAAAATGACACCTTTTGTGTCACCCATCACACAAATGTTGGGTTATAAGTCCTTTCAGGAATCGTTGGTCCTATTTATAAGTTATACACAGGATAGTGACAACAGAGATATCGAAAATGTCTCCTTTCTGTTTTTGTGCTAATGCCACGTTAAGTTAGTGTTGTTTGATTCTTAATGAAATTCATATAAGCAACTCTGATTTTTTACCTTTTATTTTTTGTTTCTTCAGTTGGGTTGTAACATTGATTCTCTGTGCAGAGCTTTTTTAAGGGCAACTGCTGGGTTCAAGTTGCGTATGGGGACAGATTGGATGAAAGCTGAAGAATCCAGTTAATAGCTTTTGCACTAACTGAGATTGTAGCAGTAATCACTGTATTTGTTCACTAGTCATCTCCCATCTCAACACCAGATTTTCCCACAATCCTAATCTTTTAGATGGGAAAAAACCAGCAGACTGCTGTCCCAGATTTTATACTTTCCCAAGTGAACCCTTTAGGGTTGCATCATATCCTGTGAATGTTCTTCCCATGGTCAGATCTAGCTTGTGATTCCCAAGCTGTTAAACCCTTCGGTTTTTTCTTTTCTAGGGATATCTATCATATGTTCCGCTTTTCACTTCATAGAAAGCTTGTGATGCTCCCATTGCTCCATTGTATACATGTTTGAGTAAGCTCATGTGCCTTTCACTTTGTCATTTTTCACAATATCTATGAACTCGTTGCATTGTCACAATAATGAACATTCATATCGTCTGTTTATTCCATTATTGCTTCATTCCCATTCCATATCAGAATGAATCGTCATGGGAGAGGGAAACTTTGCGGACCTACTTGTCCTATGTGTGGGTAAATCAAGCTGGTGTTGACAATCCGAGGATGTGATCCCTGTTGTCATCAATAGTTTATTTCAATATATTGCTCTTCCTGCATACTATACCTTTCTTGCTAAGTTTTTCTTTAGTGCTTCAATAACTTGTCTACATGTTTAGGCATTAAAACTGGAGCTAATCAGTCCCTGGAGAAATCAGTGACCACAATAGGTAAGGCTAGTTGAGGCTACAGCCATTTGTACCAACCTAGCTGCCCGTTATATGCTTATATTATTCTTAGAATAAAATGTATAGCTGGCTGATTAACATTAAGATCGGATGGAAAATAACTGAAATTGGTTGTCTATAATCTATATTATTACGGAAGAGGTGGATTACTTTTCTACATGTATGGACTTAAAGATGTGGCCATGTAATCTTGTTGCTGCTTTTCATTACTTAGAAATTTGCCAAAGACGTTCATAGTCTTGTGACTATGATGATTGTTGTGAATGAATTGTCTATAACGCAGATTTTTTGTGATAGTGACATGATAACAATACTGATTCCCATTACAGTACTTTCTAGTGCTGATGTGCAGTGCCATGGTGTTCAGTGTTTGGACTTCCGGTGCACAAGCTGTCCTTCATAACTTGGGAACCTTCACTGTGTAAGTTCATTTTCTTCATTGAAATTGTCCGACCACCTTCCAATTACATGCAGTGCCACCATAGTTTCCCTGGCCTTGGAAAATGGTTTAAATATCCCACCAATTCAGTTGATAGTTCTGATATGCTATTTTCTTGGGATTTTTGTATGAAAATTATTGTTAGAGGTGAATTTGTAAAAAAATCATTTCTGAAAATACATTAGTAAGTATATTATTGCGTTAATTCAAATAGTGCATAATTGTTATTTAAGTAAATTTTTTCTGCCAGTTTTTGACAAAAAGAAATGATAGGCTTGTAAATAAAAATGACATTTTAACACAATTCAGATTTACATGGTCATATGATTGCGAATGTATTTTTAGGAATGATTTTTTTGTAAATTTTTGTTTGACAATGATTTTCATGTAAAAAAACTCATTTTTTTTCTTTGGGGATGCTTGATGTTCAAATTCATCTCTATAAGATAACTTGCAGCTGATGGACTGTCCCAGTTGGCCCCGTTGGTAGAGAAAGACTTGCCGCCCATCCAGATGTGCCGCACATCCGGGATGTGCAGTGTTTTTAATTTTTTAAAAATTTCTTGTAGTCTATAAGATATCCTAATTTATAGTGTAAGTCATATCACCATCTGATTATAAAAAAATTAAAAATAAAATGAATCAATTTTTAAAAGAACGATCTCAACACTTTTATTCAATCTAATTTTTTTATTTTTTTTTTGAGTAATATAATGGTAACGTGATTTATACCTCAAGTTAGGGTACTTGAGAGTTACTTTAAGAAAATTTCAAAAAAAAAAAAATAAGACACTCAGCCTTTCTCCCGTTGATATGATTGAAGTCTAAGTTGTGGATCTGAAAATCAAAATCTGAAATATAATTTCAGATTCAATTCACATGCAGGTTAAAATCATGTCAGATGTGGATTCGAAATTGAACATCCGGAAATAAGATCCGGATCTGAAATCCAAGTTGTATCCAACCCACACTTGAGATAAATTGGAGCCTCAGTAGCGGAATCAAAGTTTAAGATTTTAATCTGAAAAATAATTTCGGGTTAAGATCTGTATTGGATCTGAAACAATTTGTTGATTTCGGCTCGTTATTCTGGGTGTGAAAGTTTAAGTTCAGATTCGTGTCATATTGGATCCGAATTTGGATCATGAAAGGTGCTATCCGAATCCAATCCGTTGACCAACTTTTGACAAGCATATTGATGCAGATGTAAAAATTTTCTTGCTGCACTGATCGTCATGATTAGCATCGTCGTGTCATAACACCATTTTATTCGTCTAGTTAACTAGAAAAAATATTTTCTCGTCTTACCCTCTCAGACTGTCAGAGAGAGAGCGGGCTTCTTTTCGATGGCGGGTTTGATTAGTGCCCATTTCCTTCGACACCTTGTCGTTGATGCTCTTCCTGCTTTGCCTGAAGGGTAGCTACTACCAATTAAATCACCAATACCATTTGCAACACACTACATACACGGCTACTGGTATAATCTGTGTAATCTTCCCTTTTCAGCTTCTAGAAATCCTTCCTTGAACTTCTACAATACAAAACATGAGGGTAAGCTTCCGTTTTGGACACTTCGTCACCCTCCCATGGGCCCATATTGTTCGGTAGGTGTAGTGCACACACGTGCCTTTGAAAGAGGATACAATAACGCTACACCGTTGTCACAATCCATTATCCTTCTAGAATACATTTATATCCATCTAGGGCACATGTATATCAACTTGCAAGGACTCTTCGATGGGTTACTCAAATGCACCCTCACGACCAAAAAAAGAAATAATTAAAAAAAACTGAAAGACACCCTGTTTACTTTTCAATACTCGTGCCATAGCAGCCACTAAGCTGTTGAAATGAAGTCGTCAGATTCTCGATCTTTAGCCCGTTGAGAGCGATCGCTACTCTTACCTTGTCGCCCTCAATGGGCCAGGGGAGAGCCCCCCTGCTCTGGGTAGTCCTCGGATCATTCACGTTTCCACGGTATTATGAGCATATTACATGTAGACAAGAGATGGTTCATATTTCATATCCCGTCTGTCTTACTTCTGTCCCATATCCCTTCTCTTTCTCCTTGACACAGAAGAGAAGAAAAGGCGATATAGATAGATAGATTTGGTTGGGTAGGTGGGGGTACATTTCTTACAGTGCTAAGTAATTTGAGTTTAACATAATAGTTAAGTTTGATAGTTAATATAATATGATAAGATAAAGCGATAAAAAATCCACACTGTTAGTTTTAGATAAACGAGACAAGAGTTTGGTGAAGTTAATAATTTAAAGTGATCACAAGTCCTGGCTTAAAATGCCCAAGACCACCCATAAGATCCCTCATCATCTGGTTTCAGGAATCGACATTACAAGACTTCGTACTGCTGTGCTGTTGTCCTAAATTGGTACCTGCCCAACCAACTGGAGCTGGCCCTTCCAGCCTCGGGAAACTGGGACAAATCTTTGCAGTACTTTTTGACGACAGAAATTATTTTTTTGATTTTTTTTTCTGGCATCTATTCATTATGGTTTGTTTACTCAGGCGTGTTATCTGGAAAAATTAGATACGCGGCGGATCACCCTCAAGATCGGTCGAGTCAGATCGAGTCACAGAGAGAGAGAGAGAGAGAGAGAGAGAGTCGGGCCGAATTGGTTAAGATTCGGACGTACCGTATTTAATCATGGAAGATCCGATCCGATACGGATCACTGAGTCGACGAACCTTGCTATCCATAACCTCCTCAATTGGTCCTGCTTGCTACGAAGAAATTAACTAACAGGCCAGGGTGTGTTTGGGAATGATGGTCACGCGGGAGCTCCAGTCGAGGATCCAAATTAGGCGGACAACACAACGCTGGCGGCCAACCAATAACCGGATGGATCTGCAGCTTCGCACATCGGATACTGTAGGTTGGTGGAAAACCCGTTGCCGTTGATATGAGGTTTGTGGTTAGACCATCACAACAGTCTTTGTCGCCGTTAAGTTGGTATCCCTGCTTCTCTAATGCGAAGCGGCATTTAATTAGTTCCCCTCCGTGTTAGACAGGGAAGGTGTTGTAATAATCTTGGAAATCCTCACGGCCTGATGTACTGCTGCAGGCTATTATAGCGTCAAGGGAAAGCAAGTGAAAGACTTCTGTTGTACGGTGTCGTGATTTGTTTTTATTTTATTTTTCCATTGAAACCATTCCGACGAACGAGATTATAAAAATATCATTCTTGAAAATATTTTTATTTATATATTATTAATTTTGTCAAAATGTTGCTGAAGTGTCGTCACCGTAACCAACCACTGACATTTGTCTATTTAACCACGGTAACTTTTAACTATAGCGATGAAAAGACCAAACTGCCCATCAGAGAGTTGAGAGTAGGGCAGCAAGTTCGTCATGGCCGGTCGACGGCAGTGGTATGGCCGTGCTCCCCCGGTGTGGACGCCGGCGTTCTTGTGCAACGCGGAGCGGAAGGCCCCGGGGTGCACGTCCGGCGCCATGGTGCCGCTGTGCCGCTGGCTGCTTCACGATCTGGGATTCTGGCGGTCGTGGGACGCGATGCCCCCCCCCCCCCCCCCGGAGAGTTGGATGGATCCGGACGAGGCCCCGGCGAGGTGGACACGGGTGGGCTGGCCGCTGGTGGTCGTGGAAGGCGTACGCGGAGGCAAAGCCGCAGCCGTGGGTAGCAGAGATGGACGACGAAGAGGAAGCGACGGTGGATGTCGAGGAGAGCGACGAGGCCAAGGTGGAAATTCTCTCTCTCTCTCTCTCTCTCCGTGAGTGTTGTCGGTATTAGAGGAGGAATTTTTTATATATTTTCGCTTGTATATTTTTAAGTCGTTAAAATAAAAGTTTTTTGTCCAGAAAAAGAAAGTTTACAGTGTAACAGAAAGTGCTGGGATTAATTATAGGCGTGGGACATGAATAGGATGTTGGATTTAAGCGTCCTTGTAATGTCTTAGGCAGGGTTTTGACAGTGGGTTGGTCCCGAGTTAGGTCTATTTTAACTCAGAGTTAATCCACTTTATAATTAATTTGATGGATTAGATTTTGTAATCGGATTAGGACTGGGATAATTAGGACTTAACCTTGGGTTACAGAATCTAGGGTCGGAGCTTTGTTAGGTTAACCCCCCTCATTCACTGCCCATTTCATCTTCGGAGCCCGTGATTTGCTGCCTCCAGACCCCTCCTAACCCCTGGTTAACTCGGTGAGTTGAGTCTTCCTATTACCAAAGTAAAAATGAGATAAAATGAAGGTAAATTGCACGAGCTGAGTTAACCCGACTCTGAGTTAACCTCCCGACGAAACCGGTGTTAGGAGAATACATCAGCACACTTGCATACCCTCGGTACAAAGATCAACAGTCTTCTAACATTAGAAAAGATTAATTATAAGGCAAGGAGAAACTCAAGGAGAAGGGGACGGGGCGAGGTTGTGGGACCCACGATTCTTAATTAGGGTGGAGAGTTCAAATTCAGATTTACTCTATTTCCCTCATTTTCCTGTGATGCGACTTTACAAAATTTATACTATCTCTGCTACCAATGAAGAAGAGAGCTTCCTGTGAGTGAACGAGAGAGAGGGAGCGATGTGTGAGATCTCCGTTACTTTGGACTCAAAACGCGGAATAAGGTGGACTACGTTTGTCAAAGATGTTCTTTCATCACGGCTTCTCATGTAAAAGACGGGATCGACGTAACCTGGACGGGGACACGTTCAGATGCGAGGAATGCCCAAATTCTGGAACACCCAGAAGAGCTGCCGGTGGGCTCACATGGTGATCCGGTACATCTTGGACGTACGGTGCTTCTCCGTGGCGGCTGAGGACTCTGCCGCCATCGCTATCCCACCATCGTAGGGCAACTATGTATATTTATATATATATATATATATATATTACAGTGATCTACGCCCTTCTTGTATAGTACTCTTTCATGGGTAGATGGCAGTACTGAAAATCATTAACACTGATCACAAGCTCTGATGGGCTGCAGATCGATCGTACGCGGCGGCCACTACAGCTGATAAGGTCTCCCCTCCCCTTTGGGAGCTTCTAGAAATCCTTTCCTATTTAGTAGCTAGCTCAGCCCAGATTCCAGAACACCACGCAGCAGCTTCCACTTTGGAGAGTCTTCTATTATAAAATGGCTCAGTAGTTGGTGTGGCGAGCATGCGTGCTTTGAAGGAGAGGACACAAACGCCAACACTGCACACAAATCACAGTGCACCGGACTCGTCGCGAATCCGCAGCGTTCCTTCTAGAACGCGTTGATCCCAAGCTCTCGAGAACCTTCCATGAGCTGCCACAAAGGACACATCCATCCACTGTTTTTCGTTTAGGACCTACGTCCCGCTGCTGAGAATCGAGGTTGTCAGATTATCAGATGGCGACTGCTACTGAGTGACTAGAAACTGTCAACTCTATATATATCGCACTGCGAATACGTATCTCTTCGTCTCTTCCCTTCGCATGTAGTCATAGACCACAAAATAAGAGAGATGCGAGTGTAATTAAACCTTAAACCTCTGTTCTATATATGTTACGTGGGATTAATTAACATCGATATCCAATAACAGCGATGTATAATTGGATTACACAATCAGTATGGTAAATTAAAAAGAAGGTGAAGAAACGTTCGATTAATCGGCGCTGAAAATAGTATTATTTGAAATAGTTTAATTTAAAATAAATTAAAAAAATTTAAGTCGAGAGTCTAAAATCTAAAATATCAGTTTGATCAGCGTGTCGATTATTTCAACGTGACTTGGGTGGTGAGTGTGACTTGAAAGAACTGATAGAATCTAAATCGAATATTCGATTTGGACTCGACGCTCAAATTATTCTTTTCCGTATTAACTTAGTTTAAAACCTAAGAATTTGAGTTCGGGAATTCAAAATTTAAAATATTAACCTGATCGATATGTCGATTGTTCTAACACGACTTGAGTAGTGAGAATGACTTGGGAGAGCTGATGAAATTAAATCGGACATCCAGTTTGGACTTAACGCTCAAAATAATATTATCCGAATTAACTTATTTTAAAATCAAAGAACTAAGGTTGGTGAGATTTAAAATCTAAAATATTGATTTAATTGGCGTGCAGATTATTCCAGCATGACTTAGGTGGTAAGAGTGACTTGAGAGAGTTGACAGAATCTAAATAGAATATCTCCGAACTAACTTAAAGAATTTGTATACGTATCATCTTATTTCAAATTTATAAAAATAAATAAATAATTTAATTTAATTTAAAATTAATTTTTTATACATGTCTAATGTTCTTTTTTTGTAATATAATGTTTTCTAGGACAGAGGAGACAAAGAGGACGAGGACATGGAGGATATTTCTTGATATTTTTATCGTATTGTAAAAATTGACACTTTTAAAATATTATATTTAATCAATTTTACAATGGAATGTAATCGTTATTTTATTTGTCAGGTGACGTGTGGATGTCGTGTATTCTCATTTAAATTTAAATTTTTTATTTTTTAAATTTATTATAAAAGTCAAAGCATTGGGACGAAATCTCAATTCGATCGTAAGATTTTCTAGATGGAATTTATGATGGAATTCTTATTCCGTCGAAGATTTTTCAATAATTTTTTGATGAATTTTTTATTCTATCGTAAAATTTTCAAAGAAATTTTTGATGAATTTTTATTTCCTTCGCAAATGGGTAGATGGATTTCTGACAACAAATTTCCTATCGCTAATGAAATGTGTTATTTATTTCTGACGAATTTTAGACGAAAATATTTTTATCGTAAATTTTAGATGAGAAATAATCGACGTCTAATATCCGTCCATGTTTCGTTCGAAACTCATCGCGACTTGATTATGTGATGAATTTACGATGAAATAGGAACATATATTAGCAATCCCTATTATCACATTTCTGTCGTAGTGATCCCAACAGAGGTGAGATTTCGATTAACGTCATGTCTCGCTTAGAGGAGTGAGCATGTAATTAACAGATATCGGTGTCTCCTACTTCAGGGCTCTTGGCAGTCGGAAACAAAAGTGTTGCAATCTTCCAGAGGGGGGGGGGTGCTGCTGCTGCAGAGAAAATACGAAGGGGACATGCACGGCCACGAGCACGGGCTCACCAGCGTCCGTCTCAGCGTTCACCGTACAAACTTTCGTTAAAAAAAAAAGGTTCCTCCGTGGCGGCTAAGGACTCTGCCGCCATAGCTATCTCACCACCAACGGACGGATATTCATATGTATGTATATACTACAGTGATCTATACCTTCTTCTATACTATTTCATTTGTAGCAGTACTGAAATAATTAACGCTGATTACAAGCTGTGATGGGCTGCAATGAGATTCTGCGCGGCCACTAGTACGTAAGGAAACTGGAATAATTTAGCAATACTATTTGATAAAAAAGATTACTCTAGCTTATGCTTATCCAAATAATATATATATATATATATATATCTCCAAATAATCTATAACATGCAGCTGATCTCTCGTACGTGTTCCCGCAGGCTATCAAGGAAATTAAAAATATATTCATATATATATATATATACTACTGTAATAATCAACGGGCTATGGTTTAGGTAGAGTACATAGCCAGGCGTTCATATCGAGGGTCCAACGTAAGCGGGCAACAGTGGGAGCAGCCCAATTATATTTGCACCTGTAGGTTGGTGAACCCACTCATACGGGGGTTTATGATTGGAACATCCCACCAACCTTCATCAATCGTTAGTAGACAATAGAATTATAACGTGGTGGTTCATCCCTTCTCCTCGTCAGTAGATAGTAGTATTATAGTGTGGTGGTTCTTCTTTTTCCCGTGCAGGTTCAACTTGCGTCTCAGTCTAGAGACGTGAGTTTTCCCACTTGTCACCTCCTTCAAAAAAAAATAGAATACCTATCAAAAACATTAGTTAAGTTTATAAATCATGAACCATAATTTGCTATTGCACTTGTGCAAGTGAGAAACTTTTCCTCCAGATCGACTAGGTAGGAATGCTTCAGTCACTACTACAAAGATATCATAATATTGGAAATTCGCATGGCTTTAGCAGACTATATATATTTATATTACAAGAAGAAGCGAGACACAAATGGATATGCCAGACTATATATATTTATATTACAAGAAGAAGCGAGACACAAATGGATATGATCAAGTCCTTTCAACACTCAGGTCGTGACGTAACAAAAGATGATAGGGTTAGAGATGTAAGACATGTATGCAGCTGGTTTCAAAGGGTTTTTTGGTTTATTGTAAAACAAGTTACAGGTTAATTATAGGACCTGTAGATTATAGTTCCCAATTCTAAAAGCTTCAAAACTTGGTGTTTGATTACTTTACACTTGAATGCGAAATCAGATTGAAAACATGTCACATATTCATCAAGATTTTTTTAATTTATGTCATTTCGATTTTTTTAAAAAATACTATAAAATGTCTTATAATACTATAAACGTAAGAAGAATGATGTCTTTGGGTACGTATTTCATGACACACTAGACAACCCCTATGCCACTACTCCTGTTTTAAAAAACAAATGTATGTATCCTTTCGGAGTAGAGAATCCATCACGAGGAACTAATAAGACAAGGGGGAAATTGCAGTCAAAATTTTATAACGAACACAGAACACAGGTTCGGGACCGTGTGTCCATGGCCCCATCGCCAGAACTTTACTAACCCTTTCCGTTCCAACCTATTCATCCGTTTCTCTTCTTTCACTGGAGTTTTTTTGGCTTATTCATGTGATTATAAAAAAAAATACAGATCTATCATCGAATCTTGACCCAAGAGTCCCGAATTAAAGGATATCCCCACATAACCTCTTTCCATTGGGAATCGAATAGAGCCTAGTATTCTTCCTTTGAGACTAAACATTTTTTTTCTAAGTATCTTTCCGCCAAGCCAGATGCTACGAGTGTAAATACTCAACATTCTAGTTGTGAAGTCCACTGTTATGGTACCATGATTTGAATGAGTCATATTTTGTCTATATCTTTTGAGATGAGATCAGATTGAAATAGTAGTAATATGAAGTATGATTTATCGACTCGATGATCTGAATCAGATTGAGATCTTCCTAATCTGGTACGAGTCATCTAGATCGGATGAGACTCGGGTTGACTGGGTCTAAATGCACTCTCATTCTCCCCTACCCTCATCCTGTCCCCCCCCCCCCCCAGCACCCAGCACCCAAGCCCCTTGCTCGTTCGTAGATCACCCCCCCCCAACCCCGTAACCCGTGCAACCCACCTCTCCCTCACACCAGCAGCCCTCCACCCCGATCGGCAATGCCCCACCTTGGTGCTGGTGACATCACAGCTCTGTGGGATAGGGAATGGTTATGTAGGGTGGTGGACGAGGTCCGGAGGCAGCAACGACGAACGAGGTCCGGCCATGTCGACGGCGACCGCGACGTAGAACAGGTGGTATGCCGCTCGGTTAGATTCGACAGATCACGTATTGAATTCGCCCAGATTTAATACGACACCTCCGAGTCAAGACAGATCGCACCTAATCAACGAACCATGATATGAAGCCGTTTGTAGAAGTTTTGGATTCAAAGAAGAACAACTGCAGCCTTTTTCCTTTTGCTTTATTGAACTGACTAAAGTGATCGCCCACATTTTACTGCGAACGGGGGGACATGTTCGTTCCTGTGGAAAGCTTCCAACCTTATTTTTCCTATGGGGAGCGCGGGCGGAGACGCGGACAAGCCCTTTTTTGGCTGTGGGCGGCGGCTCCTCGTTTCTTTCCTATGGACTCTCGAACTCGGGGGCTTCTCCTCGTTTCTTTCCTATGGACTCTCGAGCTTTGGGGCTTCTTTTTAAAGTGTTCCGATCCCGTCCTCGTGTCCTTGTCTCCCCTGCCCTCATCTCATGAACTTCCATTGTCAATGGACACCGGGGCGAGATTGGCTACTAGCCTGGCAATGCCCTATAGCTCAAGTTGTTGGATGTGGGTTGGACTGTAGCTATCAATTAATAATGATGAAAGATTCAAATGTATCGCTAACGGGTGCTTGAATACGCTAGAACCATATGCTTGCATTACACTTGATAGGTCAATCTGTCGTGACCCCATCTAATTTTTAACCCCGTTTAATTTTGTTTCGGGGTTAACTCTGGATTACATCTTTTTTAGCACGTGATTAACTCATTTTAATTTGATAATGTCAGATTTAGATAATCGGAGTTAGACTAGAGTTAACCCGAGTTAATTCGAATTAATCCATGTCTATTTTTATTTTCATAGGTAAGTTAAGTTAAGCCGATGCTATGTCAAAGTCGAGAGAAATAAAAGTGGATAAAATAGATTCACTTACCTTTGGTCATATTATCTTTAATCTCGAATCAAGGTGATACTTAAGAGGTATTATCCAGTTTGAATCGAATCTGCACTATTTAATCTTCAAAATACGTGTCACAAGTTAAGCATATAGATCTTATACATATAATTTAATGTATTTTTTTTTGTCTTTCGATGTGAGGTTAATCAGATTCATTCCTTCCCCAATCATCGTTCACAGTGGTAGCTCTACACTATAATAACTCTATACCAATACATCTTTGCATTGCGGAGTTTGAATAGTTCTTGTCCCCGGATAATAACCCTTCTCTCCCGTACAACCGGTGATTGAGTTGAGTCAGTACGTCGTGACTGAGTCGGCACACAATCCATGGACCTGCACCTCTTTGTGTTTGTGCGTGCAAGGGGGAGTCCGAATGCTGTGCTTGGCAAATGCCCATTGATTGCCTTGCACCGAAGCCTGGAACCGGAGTTGACGTGTCACAGTGCTCGACTGTCGCTGGTCGGGGCGAATTGAAGAGGGAATTGTGGCATCCACACGGTTCGTTTCTGCCCACATAGAAAATATATGAGAGGTTGAATCAGAACCCGTCATCAATCATCATCTACGACCGCAGATGCCATAATGTGTCAGCTCCTCAGTTCCAAAGTCATGACACTTCGGATTCTTCGTACATCCCAATTTGTGTTCATGGAGCCGTAAATATTTGTCACCGTTTTAATGCGAGGTTCAATTGAGAAACTGGGTCTGTTATTAACCCCAGATGGGTTGATGTCGCCTTCTTCGTTGGGTCCAGAAAATCTCCTTCCCTCCTCCCGTTGCTGTGTATGGAGACGTTCAAAAGATGGGCAGAAGTTGGCCATGAGAAGGGCAAGAAGATTTTTAATCACCACCGTCAGACAATATGATCTTTCCTACCCCCGAAACCAGTCAGAAATGGCGATCTCCCCTCGTCATCACCCTCTGTGTTGGACGCAGATCTTCCCTATTAGAGCTCTCGATCATGTAAATATTAATGCCTCGTTGTCCCGGCCTGGAGAGTCCACCGTTCACATCACACGGTCAACGCTCGTGTGAACACCGAAGCAACGGTGATCTGTGGGTCTAATCGAACCGGGTCCGGCGTAGAATGGGACGCGCCCGTGTGATCGACGGGAAATCTAATCACTCACGTCACCGCAGAGGACATTTCGGGGAGAGACGAAAAGTCCAACGATTATATTTTAAGGTCAGGGGAGGGAGCACCTCCTCCAAAGCTACAGTGGAGGATTGCGACTTTACAATATTACCCTCGGTTCCTCTCCGTTTTTTCCCCTGCCTCCCCCACCCTTTAAAGCCACCTTCAGTGTGCAGCCCCCCCCCCCCAACCCCCGCCTCCGTCTTTGCGTCCTCCACCACCTAACCCTCCGCCTCTGCAATCTGCGAACCCCTCTCTCTCTCTCTCTTCTCTCTCTCTAGATTGGACACTACCATAGGATGCCACAGGTAGTCGACCTGGAGGCCCTGGTGTGCGGCGGAGGTGGTGACGGGAAGATCGTGTGCGAGACTACGCTGCACGACCCCGCGGAGTACCCTCTTCCTCCTGCCCCGCCGGAGGAGCCGGACCAGCCCGCGGTGTCGTTCCGGTTACGCGTCGGGGAGGAGATCGACTGGGTCGACCGCAACGCCGCCCCCTTCTACGACCGGGACGATTCCACCAAGGAGATCACCAACCCAAAGTCGCAGCAGCACCAGCACGGCAACCCCGCCCCCAACGTCAAGCTCCAGTCGAGCTCGCAGCGCTACGCCGCCAAGCCCAAGCCCCCCATCATCGGCTTCCCCAACAAGCTGCAGCACTCGGGGCACCTCGGCCGGAGCGCCCGGCGGCACGCCGCCAACGTCCGGATCTTCCCCAAGAAGGCGTGCGGCGCGCCGCAGCGCGGGAAGTCGGCGGTCCCGGAGTCGGAGCCGACCTCCCCCAAGGTCTCCTGCATCGGGAGGGTGCTCTCCGACCGGGACCGGAACCGGCGCAGGAAGGCCTATCACAAGGGTCCATCTGACGTGTCTGGGGAAGCGTCTTCCATAGCAGCGGCGTCGTCGGATGTTCGCCGGCAGCGGACCGGATTCTGGGCTTCAATCTTCGGGTTCTCCTGCTTTGGGCAGGGGAGGCAATCGTCCTTCATCGACGGGGAAGAGCTCCCATCGTCACGAACCACCACGTCGACGACCAAGAACAAGACCACCCCGTCACCGACGGCTTCGGCAGTTTCGAGAGCAGACGCAGTGGGGGACACGGCTCCCCCGGCGCCGGGGCTGGGAGGGATGAAGCGGTTCGCGTCGGGCAGGCGCCCGGCGTCCTGGGGGGGTGAGTTGGAGCAGGACGCGGAGCTGGTGTCGAAATCGGGGCCGTTGCCGGGGAAGCAGCAGGGTGAGGGGATCCTTGGGCGGCGGTGGGGAGGGACTTTGGAGGGCCTCGACTGCGATCGGGAATGGGAGAGCAGCGGCCCCGCCTCCGTCTGAAGCAAAAGGACGGGGAGGCCCTCACGCGTTTCATGCTTCCCCCTGTCGACACCGGCCACCGCCAGTGCTCGCCATCTCTCTCTCTCTCTCTCTCTGCTTTGATACGTACGCAGTTAATTGCGTGGATTTCGGTGTTACGGTTGTGATTTCATTTTTGGAGAGCTTCCGCACGGGAAGTAGCTGCTTCTTGTAAATATCGTCGGGTTTTGCTGGAATATGGAATGCGTGGTGCGTGTGGTCAAAATCGGGATATTTTCGCAAGGTTTCTTTGACTTCGTGATTAAATTTTGTCTGGGCACCTTGGTAAGATTAATCATTAATTTACTTCACAATTTTTTTTTTCGATGTGATTCTTGGGAGGGAGATATGTTTGCGGTGATTGGCGACGGTGGTGCTGCTGCCGTACTTAAATGTTAGTAGTAGTTAAATTAAAATTTGGTTGGCTGGCTGGCGCTTTCGTGGGGGCGGTGGATTGTGGAAGGTCCTCAGGTTCATGGTTCGTCGACTCGGCCCGACTCGGGCTGACTCGGGCGTATCGTACCGTATCAGGGCAAACCCGGTACACTACGGATCACCCCTAGGATCGGCCGAGTCGGGCCGAGTCACAGTGAGAGAGAGATAGAGGAGGGGGAGAGGGGGAGAGAGAGGGCCGAGTCAGACCGAGTCGAATGCGAGTCGGATGAGACTCGGGCGTACCGTACCGGATCAGGAGGATCCCGATCCGGTACGGATCAGCGAGTCGACGAACCTTGCTCCGGTTGCCCTCGTTTAGTTGTTGGCATCTCCGTCGTGGAGGTGGCGTCAAAGACGATGACGTGCGTGAACCGGCGCTTCGGTGCCGGCGTCGCTGCCTCCACCTACCTGACCTTTCTTTCTGCTTTGAGAGGCGAAGTTAAATATAAGAGGAATACTTGCCACATTTCTAGGGATGTTACTTCAGTTAGTTTAGATGGATTTGGATCCATGCGATGGCCGAAGAAGAGAGAGAAGGCGTTAACTCAAAGGCAACTATTGGATCAGTTCAAACTGATGGAATGGCAGGGAGAGAGAGAGAGAGAGAGAGAGAGAGAGAGAGAGAGAGAGAGGGCCGTCCAATTTAGAGACGTCCCTTGATTCACTTCAGATCAATAGAATGTCAGAGTGAAGAGAGAGAGAGAGAGACAAAGAGAGGGAGGCTGCTAGTTAGGAGGACCAAGTGCACGATAGGATGCAACACTTGTCACATTTGCCCCTTCCATTGTTGAAGGTATCGACCGGGGCGGCGTCATCGTCTTCCTCCAACCCTGTAGAGGGGCAAAGAGTCGGTTGAACGAGCAACATGCAAGAGGGTTTTGGAAGAGAGTTTCGCGAGGGTCTTCCTCCAACCCTACAGAGGGGCGAAGAGTCGGCAGTGAACGGAGGATGGAGGGTTTTACAAGAGGAGGAAGAAGCACGAGGGTCAGACCTGTCGTCGCTGACGCGGGATGGAGGGCTTTGCGAGAAGAAGAGGTATAACGGGAGGAAGATGAAGGGGACCTCGAGGAAGGCGAAGGCTGCGGCCTGCAGTGGATGCGACGGTTGCAGTGGGTGGGTGAGACATAAAGCATGGGTTGAATAGGTAAAACGAATCGACGGGATGAAGTATCTCAGTTCAAGAGGTGGGATAGGTTAGGCGGTGTTAACACGAGTTACGCCATGTTAAGTCGGTGATGCGTGCGTCGCCTCCGCCAAATCAAAACAGGATAAATATGACGGGTTTTCGGGTTAACACGGTGATAAACCGCTATCAAAGCGGAGCTTAGGGTACATGAGTAATTAGCTATTATTACCTTAAAAATACATATAAATTGAGTTTAAAAAACGATGTTAATTAGAAAGAAGACTTGAAATATGCGGTTATCCTAAAATTATTTGTGTCAATATTGAGTCCAAATGCTCCTGGCATGTAGCGACAGCAGTAGAGAGAGAATATCAGACTAATAGAAACATTTCTACAGAAGAGAAGTATATATAGATTATCCTTCAACGCTGAAGCAGAAGTAGCCATAAACGTGTTAGGGTCCGTAGCGTGTCTCTTTCTGTTCATATATATCTTTTGGAAAACCTCAGCGCCGTTTGGTCGCGGCCGTGGGACCATGAGTGGTTGGCATCTCTTGATAATTTTGTCTCATGTCATGGTCATGTTATCACACCCATCACTTATTTATATATATATATATATATATATATATGTTATCACACCCATCACTTTTACATACACACACACACACACATATATATATATATATATATATATATATATATATATATATATATATATATATATATATATATATATATATATATATATGCGATCACAAGGGACAAGGAAGACACAATTAATTTTACTCTCACTCCTGTACATGAAAACGACTCGATCGGATTCCCAGTAGAAGGCCATATATAACTCTTTAGTTAGTATTAGGTTGATTCATACACCTGAAAGGAGCAAGAATATAATACAGAGGACACCAAAGTGGTAGGCCTGTCAACGGAGCGGATACGAAGCGAATATATGATTATCCGTATTCGCTCCGTTTTTCGATTTGAATTATCCGATTTTGATCCGCTCCGATTTGATTCGGATATGAAGCGAATATCTGACTATCCGTATCCGCTCCGTTTTAAAATCCGAATTATCCGATTCGAATTTAAAAATATATAAATATAAGTATAAAATATTAAAAGTATATAAAATATAATTATAAAATGTCAAAAATATATAAAATAATTTTAAATTAAAATATAACTATAAAATATCTAAATTTTTCTATAATATCATTTATTTTATAATATATTATTTAAAAATATGTATTATATGATATATAATATTACAGACGGATATTTTTCGAAGCGAATATTATAATATCCGTATCCGTTCCGATTCAAATTCGGATATTATCCGTATCCGAAAAAACGAATACGAATCGAAGCGGATCCGGATAATATCCGTATACGTTGACAGGCCTACAAAGCGGTTGTCCAATTACCACAAAACTTCTCTCCATATTATAATTAACTAGCTCCTTCAATTCAAAGCCGCTCAAATCCCAGAGAAGAAATTAACTTTGAAATGCGAACTCGACATCACTCAAGTCCACTCCCACAAGAAACTTGACGCATACGTGCCCTCAATTGTCGCTTACTCTTAAGTAATCCCTCGGTTGTCAAGACATTTGATGGACTAATAAATATCGGATACGATATTTGCGGCAGTGATCGCCACGTCGACCCAACTAGACAAGATTATCGGTGATTTTGGGTGATGCTAGCTGTATGGATATATATATATATATATATATATATATATATAATATAATTGAAGACGAAATCCAAATTGCCATAAATAATGCTAGGCCACTCGCAGGAATCCTAGCTACACAGTTGGACAATCTATACTATATACTATAAAGAGAAAAGGCCGGTTTTTTTCCGCCGGTTCACTTGCGATTAAGTCTAATTAACTCTCGACCCGTGCGCGAGTTACTCTCTGACCCGGTCCCAAGCTCCCGTCAGAATCGCCGGAAGAGCGCTGCCCCCCTCCCGCTCTTGCCCTCTCCCGCCCTCGACGACGCCGAGCACCTCGCCGGACGTCGCCATCGGCCATCGCCGGGCACCCCCGTTGTTTCGGTTGCCGCTCCCGCGCCGACCGTCGTGGACAGGTTTGTTGGATTGTGCCGGTTTCCTGGCGGCACGATCCGGCAACCATCAATTTCTTATTAGTTTAAACAGAGATTTTGACCTGATTTTATCCTTGGCTCGTGCATCCGCAACAAGCAGCAGGGAGGCCGGCGAATGGCGAGAGAGATGTCCTGGTTCTCGTTCCTTCAATTTGCCGGCTCCTCCTCCTCCTCCTCCGATCCCGACGACGTCCGCAAGAATCTGGAGTGGTTGCAGGCGAGATTGCGGGATGACATGGCCTGGCTGGACGTCGTGGAGGCCAAGGTCACCATCGATGCACAGATGGAGATCGCGAAGAAGGAGGTCAAGGACTGGGTCTACAATGCCGAGGACGTCCTTGACGAGTGGAGGTTCGAGCAGCTGTGGGCCTCGGTGGACCCTCCACCGCAACCGATCTTCGGCCGCAGATTTGCCCGCGATCCCGTTGTCGATCTATTAGTGGATCGTTCCTTCTGGCTTAGGGTCAACGACCTAAAGCAGAGGAGGGAGGAGATTGGGGAGTTTAATCGTATGCTTCGTCTGGGGAGGGCACAGGTGCCATGGCGGCATGGCAGGATTGTGGAGCCGTCGCCCACCAGTTCTCTTCCTGGTGAGCAGTAGATGCTTGGCCGGGATGATGATAGGGATATGATTGTCAAATTTCTGTTGGAGGGAGCCATAGAGGAAAGGTTGAGCGTCATCCCCATTGTAGGTGGGGCGGGCGTCGGCAAGACCACCCTTGTTCAGCGTATTTACAATGAGACGGAGGTTTCTGAGCATTTCAAATTGCACGGATGGGTGTCCGCATTGAGATGTCGACAGATGATGAAGCTGATCAAAGCCGTTGCAGAGTCTCTTGCCGGTGGTCCTTGCAACTACAGCCAGTTGGAAGTCGTTCAGGATCATTTGAAAAGAAAAATAGATTGTCACAGGTGTTTGCTGGTCTTAGATGATGTCTGGTATGAAACCTTAGACGGAGATCAGTGGGAGAAGCTGTGTAACACATTCAGTGGTTGTGCAGATGGAAGTGTAATCATATTAACTACCCAGGATGAACCTGTTGCTAATAGAACAGGGACATTGCCCAACTATATCTTGGAATCCCTATCAGGTGATCGTTGTTGGTCAGTGTTCCAAAAACATGCTTTTGGTTCTCTGCCTACCGACGATCGACTGGTAGCAATTGATAAGAAGATTGCAAAGGAATGCCAAGGATCACCCTTGGTTGCAAAGGCACTTGGAGTTAGATTAAGCCATAACCGTGATGTAGAAAGGTGGGAAGAATTCTTGCAAAGAGAAATGTGTGATGAAGTTGTGCTAGAACTAAAATTGAGCTATCATCATTTGCCAGCACATCTGAAAAGATGTTTTGTGTACTGTTCCATGTTCCCCAAGGGGTATCTATTCAATAGAGATGAATTGGTTCGGTTGTGAATGGCACAAGGGTTTATTGAAGAAAAGAGAGAAAATTTATTGGAAGATGTAGGGATTAAGCACTTTGATGACTTATCAATAATGTCATTCTTTCAGCAATCAGAACTAGATATGGGAGCTTTTGTGATGCCTCATCTCCTCCGTGCTCTAGCACAGTTCATTTCAAATGGTGAATGTATTACACTAGAGAACAGTAATTTATGCAATATTCCAAGAAATGATCTGCAGAGAGCTCGTCATTTGTCTTCAACACCAAGTAACAGGGAGTTGTCAACAAAATTTGTCTTTCGCAACACATCTATGCTCATTTCTGGTTGTTCCAACATGGCCACTAAAAAATATTGCACATATTAGTTTATAAGATGAAGCATTTCACAGTTTGAATCGCTTGACTGTATTGGATATTAGACATACAGATATAGCAGCCTTGCCAAATACAATTGGCAACTTGAAACACCTGGGCTATCTTAATCTTAGTGGCACCAAAATTTAAAAATTACATGCATCTGTTTTCAAGCTTTACAATTTGCAGACTCTGGATTTGAGTTGTACTGCTATAAAGAGAATTGCCACTTGCCATTGGCAACCTGAGAAACTTACTTCACCTTCGCCTCAATGTTACTAAGATTACAAAGATTCATGAATCCATTGGAAAGCTGTCCAAACTACAGACTTTGCACTTGGGTGTTACCAAAATAGAAGAACTGCCTGAAACAATCGGCAACTTGAAATGGTTAATGTTTTTGTGCGTTCATATCAGTAAAATTCAAAGGCTACCAGAATCTATATGTGAGCTTTCTGATCTACGGGCACTTGAATTACAAGGTGCAGATGATGAAGAATCAAATAGCGTTGTCAAGTGGACGTGGCAGAATTTTTGCTTCGATCCTATTATAATGAGTTCAAGGAAGAAGGGATATAGATCTTTTCCAGTATAGAGAGAGAGAGAGAGAGCGCACTATGCCACTCTTTTCACTATCTTATTTATTGTTGTTATATTGATTGGTTAACTGTCTCTAAATTTTAAGAACAGAAAATTAAAAAAAGAGTGTGACAATTAAGATGACATATTTCTAAAGATTGTGATCCATTTGATATGGATGGCTGTGGTTCAAAGAAGGCTAGGAAGGGAGTCTTTTTTATTTTTTGGTCATGACATTAGATACTACCGTTAATCCGGTAAGATGTATACACTCAAAAGGGACATAGACAAATAACGCCCACATAAATTGAAACCCAAAATCATTGATGGTTCAAACCAAAATCTCAAGTCCCTCTTTGACATAGGGTTAGCTTAAAATGTGTCGCTGCAAAATATTGCATGTCAACACATCACATTGCTATCATGTGAACCTTTTGTGATTTCTTTTATGATTGTAAAATAAACTCGCGCGAAGCGCGTTAATTTGACTAGTTATATGATGTGTAGCTTTTGGAAGTGGGTGCCTACCTGGGTCACTCAAATCCACCTTTGCACTCATCGATCCCTGGTGCGGTGTTATTTCCGCCGTGCGGCGCATTCCATGTTTTTAGGCGTCTCGGAGTCATTAATTAGGCCGTACGTCGGATATCTAAATACCTGTTGCCCATTAATTGACACGGCAGAACATCCGAAAGTCCAATACTTGCTAGATGTATATATCAGATGGTGCCGACACCGTCAGATACCGCTATCCTCCCCCTCTCTCAGTGCCCCCGATGAATAAATCTCCCCATTAATAATATATGACGGAGACGTGTTGAGAGGGGGGGGGCGACGATATCAGGGGGTGTCGACACCACCTGATCGTCTCCGTATACGTGTGTGTGTGTATATATATAGAGAGAGAGAACAAAAATGAGGTTAAAAAGGGGGGGGGAATGCCACGTGGGCGTATTACGCATGAATCTTAATTAAGGTCCGCACCCCCATTATTGTGGCTCCGAATCCACCAAATTAAAGATCCGATTATACGACGTCGGAGTCGATTAATATATACCGGCTTCCAACACTAATTAACAGGTACTTGCCGTTGATCTTCGGCCAATTGTAAGGGTTGATGTTCACTTGTCGTGAATTCTCAGTAATTAGGTTCAACTGACGCCGAACTTCAGGTAATTATCTGACCTGATTCAGCTCCGTTTGAGAAGTGTCCCAGCAGGGATGTCAAGACGGGAAATCTTTGACACGTTTAAGTGATAACAAATGGTATCTCATTTGTCTAAGTTTTTACGTCAGTTCAAAAATCTGACGAGAGATAGTATAGATACAAAATGGTGCGCTTTTGTGAATCCTCCGAAGCAACTATTAGGGAGTTTTCCGGAATTTTTAATCACGACAAATTTTATCGTGAGAAGTGCTCTGTACGGTGAGTGAATTCGCCTGGCAAGGGTGAAAGTAATTGGGTTTGCAAACGCGGAATATAAATATATCGATCAACGGTTTCCCCTTCGATCGGTGGAAGAGAATAATTAAGCCCAATCATGTATAAATGCAAGCCGGCTTTCGAGGGAGAGCATAAAAAGAATTTTTTTTCAGTTCCATGGGATCTTACCTCACAAAATTTTCAAAAAAATATTTACTTATTACACACCGTGAATGTACAATAAATTAAGATGTGCAACAATACAAACTCAAGGATGTTCGGTGCCACTATGAGAAGTCTGGTTCGGACTTTGCAGCAACATGTATTAATCACCTCGGCCCATTGGCGATAAATTATCAAGCGTCTTCAAGAACCTACATAGCAGTTATTGAATGGGAGACATACTGGCGTTCCTGCTCGAGCTACATTTCAAGGTGGAGAAATGAACCACAAAAATGAAGCAAACTTTTATGTGTTTCAACAATCGCGTCCAGTTGCCCATTAATGACCGAATTAAAGATTCCCCTCTCTCCAATTATAAGGGACAAATAAGTGCACATGGAGTCCCATTTTCTTAATAAGCGATTGAAAATAGAATAGAATAATAAAATTATTGAAAGACCTTGGTATGGTAAGTTGTAAGCTTACTCATCTATTTATGTGGAAGCACATGATAGGCTACAATTTGCAATCAGAACTATAAATGAACCCAGCATTATAATTAGTCGATTTGAGCTGATCGGTTGGCAGTAAGTTGCTTCGGCGACATATATATTCTGATCCTTGGAGCTCGAGAAAAAAAGATCACCCCGTTCAGGAATGGAGGAACAGGGCTCGGAAGGAAAGAATAGAAAAATGTCTATTCTTTTAGGCCCAGTTTGTTATTTGAATTGTCGGATGGATTATTTATACGATGAGAGAGAATCGGTGTGGGACTCACACCCCTCCCTCACACCCAACATCTTTTATTCCACCCGATAAACTTTGTTCGACCCAAAAGGGTCGAACGTATTATTCTAATCTAGAAACAAACAAGGTCTTAATTATTTCTAATGAATAATACTCAAACATATTCGTGCAAAACAAACTAATTAAGAATCTTGCGCACCCTGAAGATTATCCAAATGCGATCTCCACCAACGGCTTTCATCTTTTAAAGTCGACACCTTTCTAATGTGCGTCAGAAATGGTCTATTTTTCTCAAAATAGATCAATCTCAAAGTTTGGAGTTTGTTTACTTTTTGGCCTCTTTTGATTTTGGGGTCCTCGGGCTATTTGTTATTCTCCACCCCTTACTTGAGTGCCGTCCCTACCCATGTACTCCTCTATATTCTTACTGTTTTCATTAATGAAAAATCGCTTATCTGGTGGCCGGGGTGGCACACCATGTCCCTTTCGCAATGAAAGGATGAACCGACTCCCTCGTTTCTCACCTTGTAAGTATTACCTTGCAGTTAAAAAAAAAGTTTGCTCCGAACACTAAGACTGCATTTGGAACGGAGACGGTCTCTGTTCCTTCGTGCAAAGTCCCCTTCCGTCTAGTGTGCAATATGTCAGTGGATTTTTAATGATTGAAAATCTTGAGAAATAGTTCTCAGGCTGCTTCTCAAGATTTCACATAGCCGACACATTTGTGTCACATTCTCTCTCCATTTTGAAATCCGTGTCTTACAAAAGTCGAGATATGTAATTTTCATTTGATAGAACTTAAACTCGGTCGGGGATTCCAATGATTAGAATCCTCGGAAGGTGAGTTCTCAAACGCAACCTAAATATAGCATCGGAAGGAAACTTAAGTGGCGTTTAGTAACAATTCTTGGGAGTGGTCCACCGTGGAAATCCTCTTTTTGACACCCATGTTGTATTGTATTGTCGGAGATTTGGGCGACATAATTCAAAATTTCAAATTCTACTTGGGTTGACATGGTAGGTGAACAGACCCCGAAGTGCCAAAAACATTATTTAGATAAAAAAAATTGCCCTCATTTTATTGGTTAAAAAGTGGGGAAGAATATAGGTGGACGGGGAATTTTGGTAAATGATTGTCTCAAAATTCCTAAGCTTCCCAATAAGCAGCCCCAGCTTGTTTTGGGGGATTTCAAGTTGGAGGGTGTTCTTGTGTCTACATTCTCTCTCTTGAGAGATTTTAAGACACGAAAGTTGAGATAAATTTGGTGCATGTAATAACACTTATTTCTTATATGAGGATTGCAATGATTGGAACCCCCCAAGAAGTGTTACCAAACGTTGTCTTAGATCTAACCCGATACTATTTCCTCTTACTTCTAAGATTGTGTCTTTTTGTCATGATATTTACAAATCCGATTAACCATTGATCGGCTACCTTTGATCAATACTGTGGAGGGGGGAAATCGTCGGGCTCAACGCGACCCGTTAACACCAAACATGTTGTGACCCATTATCGCCAGGTCCAGTACGATCCTCACCGACCGACTCACAGTCCAAAAACGTCGTCCGTTGAGGTCCACTCGAGACTAGATGGCCCGCGGGCTCAATCCCCACACACGTGCGTCCCAGACACCATGAAACCCACCAACGGGTGAACATTGAGGTCAGAATCACGGGGCGTTACCCCCAATGGGTATCGGGTCTCACCCATGTTGTCGAGATATCTATCACGATGTATTTTCTCAGAGAACGAGCGAGTGGGTAACAGACAATCCCCATGATCGAGCAACATATTGTTCCACTAACCACGTCTCCGCTAAGTCAAAAAACAGATGGTACCAAGGTGAATTGTATATTTAGTGTTCTGAACGAGCCTAAGAGGACACATTCATATCCGCATATAGACTCCCACGCAGACACGACCACGTAGCTACACCATGCTACGAGCCCACTAGAAGTCTCCAAACGCTAGATTGCTTCTATGGGATCTTGGTGTCTGCTCTGAGCACTCTCTTCTTCTCCTAAGCATTTATCTCACTCCTCCTTTTCTCTTATGCATTCACCTACTTGTGTCACTGACTTAAGCATCAAAGGGTTATCTCCTAAGATCGCACTCAGTGTTCCTTCTGAAATGTTACTCATTGGTTGCAGATTTCCTCCGGGTAACTGATCTCTTTTCCTCACGAAGAAATCATAAAGGTGTAATACGAGACACAAGATAACATTATTATGTCTCTAAAAGTGCATATGACAAAAAAATAAACTCATGAGCACTTTCTCTGTTTAAGATATATTTTTTTCGCACAATTATGTCAATTTTACTTATTCAAATGATTATTTTGTATCTAGAGACCTCACCGTCCAGTTTGGAAGATCCCAAAACCTTTCAGTGGACCCTGCAATTCATACTTGCACTTTGAATGAGTTTCATTTTCCACCCTCTATTGCATATTGACAGGTAAAATGTAGGGATGACGAAAGAAAGCAGGTTGGACGAAATCCAGACGTAGATGGCTGTGGACGGGGTCTTGACTTTTGAAAGAGAAAAGAAAAAGACGAGACCGGGCCAGCTGAAGGCACGGTGGACAGTGCTTTTAATTGGAAGCGTTTTGGGGTTTTCATAGGTCGGGTTATCCGTAGATGTTATTCTTAAATTTTAGGATTTTTTATAAAAATTATCATTAAATAAAAATTATAAAAAAATTATTTTTATAAATATATCAACAGACATATGACTTTGTAAATCTGAATTCTGTAAAAATATCATATTTATTTATGGACATATCATTTTTTGTCAAAAAATTGTAAAAGAATTATACTTAAATGACATTTATGTACTATGTATATTAATCTAATGATATGATTGTTAATATATTTTTATAAATTTATCTCTACCAATTATTTTTATGTAAAACTCTCTTGATTTTAAGGGCTAGTTTGCATACAATTTATAGTAAACTTCGTAAACTAAACTCCTGTTCAGCTGTTCTTTGTAACTGAATTTGTGGTAAATTCTATTTGTTTTAGGAGGATTACGGTGAATATGGTAAACCCGAATGAGTCTTAAGGAAAATTCGTTTAGGTTTTTGAAGTGCTACTCTGGTACAGACTAATCAATCCATTTTCAACCATTGAAATTATAACTATCTTAAGAAACTGGGTTGTGATAAACCCAAACTCTTATATGACTTGCATCCAGATGAGGTCTTTAAATTATTTATACAATCCGTTGCTTGCAACTTAGAAGTAACAATTGAAATCTTCTAGAAAATAGAAAAGATAGGATTGCGACTTAGTGAGACAAGAATTCGGTCTGATTTTCATACAATAATTTCCCGGTTAAAATTAGTAGAAAAGAAGATAACTTTAAACTAAAAGCTTTACGAGTCATACGTGACATGTTGATCCGGAGAAGAAAAGGTTATGCAAGAGACTTCTAGGTTATTATAAATCTAGACACGGTTACTTTCATGTTCGATAGAGTAGTTGTGTATTGAAAATGAGTTAAAATATAATGTGACGATAATAGCGGAGTCCTTTTTATTTAACATTTTAAAATTTTGAATTAGATGATTCAATCTAATAAATTTTAATATAGTATCAAAATCTACCGTTATGATATGTGCCACGTTAATGGAACTCTCTTCTCTCAACATAATATCTACTTAATTGTTAGGATTGATGGGACATGAATAAAATAGAATGTAAGTTCTATGAAAACAATGATCGAGAATGGGACGTGGGCTTCTTCTCGATCTCTCGTTGTTACTCTCACATCTCATCAATCTCAATTAGACCAATAAATGAAAAGTTGTTTATAAATTCATGGCGTATAGCAAGTACAATTATAGATAAAACAACCTCTAAGTGGACCACTTCAATTGTGTGGGCAAATGCGAACATGGACTAGTATGGACTTGCCTACTTCTTCTAGCCAATGTACTCTATTTGATAAATTGATTAGAGTGAAACCCGCTGCACTGCAAGCCATCGAGCTATATATATATATATATATATATATATATATATATATATATATATATATATATATATATATATATATATATATATATATATATAAAATCATT
The DNA here is from genome assembly GCA_022559845.1 of Amorphophallus konjac. NCBI lineage: Eukaryota > Viridiplantae > Streptophyta > Magnoliopsida > Alismatales > Araceae > Amorphophallus > Amorphophallus konjac. The sequence goes on from CM040128.1 coordinate 23,590,657, forward strand.
TTTATAAGTTGGATTTGATGTGCTCTACATATTCGCACAGTCCAATCCCAGATCCGATGACTCAAAAAAATTAGAAAAATAAATATTAGATGTTTTTAATCGGCCAAAAGTAGTCCGTCCATGACTGTCCTTCATTTTTGTTTGAATTTTTTTGGATCCATCGAGATCGGATTATATAGACATGTTGGGTCGGTCGACCCGATCTACAAAAAGAATAAAAATTATTTTTTATTTTTTTGTTAAAAGAATGTTTTATGCCCCACTTTTTACAACATTGAAATTAAAGATTAGAGAATTCCGTGTGTTACGTCATGGCAACATGGGCGATTGCAGGCAAGTGGGAATAGGCAACAGTTAGGGGTGTCAACGGATAGGGGAGCTCCGAAAATCTGATTCGACTCTAAATTTTTTTTTAGATTCGGATCGAGCCGTTGATCCAAAATTTTGAATTTACAAGATTTTGGGATGAACTTTCTCCGATCCAAACACAATGACTTCAGATCAGATTTTTGGGGCGCCATAAAACACCTCATTTCGGGACGACCATTACCTCGATCGATCTTTGGCCTTCCGCCTTTCCGCCCTTCCCTGTGTCGAAACCCTTCCTCTATGTTTTCTCCAGCGGCGGCGATCTTGCGACGGTGATGCGATCTCCTAAGCCAGTCGCGACTACGACGGCAATGGTGACCTTCTCTCCGATCGGAGAGGAAGAGAAGGTCAGGGAGACCTTGGACGGAGAGGAGGCGGCCGGGAGGCGCGGCATTCTCAGGTTCCTGGCCCTTTGAGCTCTCCTTTGCAGGTTCTTCCTCCTTTTTTGTCTATGGTTTCTTTCGGGGTGTAATGGGGGGCACAAGCGCATAGATCTGTAAATTCGGAAGGTGGGTTTGGTGGGTTCTTGCGGGAACCCTTGTGGTTTTCAATATCAGGGTGGGTTTTGGTCTCACGAGTATGTCATTGGACATTTTTCCTCTTTTGGGGTGAGCTCTGAGGTGAGAGGTCGTGGGGTTTTGATATTTTGATGTAAATTTGTATCTCTTTGTCGTTACATGTAAAAAATATATATTCAATGTGTGGATCCAAAAACAGATCTAAAAAATTTATGAAAATAAATCTTTCTGTATTCAGATCTCTCTGGACAATGTAAAAAAAATACGTACACAGAGATTTCGGTTAGATCTGAATCCGAAAATATAAGTTCAGATTCGGGTTAGATCCGAATCCGAAATCTCTTTATATTTCGGATTCGAATTAGATTCAAATATTAAATTATCGGATCCGGATCACACGGGATCCGACTCGAATCCGATCCGTCGACAGGATTAGCAACAGTGAAGCTAGGATAAACGATGGGAAATGGGTAAGGAGACACGAAGTGACGACATAAAAATGAAACGACGGTGGCTCCACCTAGAGAAGGAAGGCGCCGGTGACATCGTCCTTTCTTCTGGTCCAGTCTGTAGCTTGTAGGGATCGTCGGAGAACCACGCAGGAAAAAAAAGATTTAGACGGTAGATTGTGTGTTGAGAAGTGGTCACAGGGTAGGGCCTGGTGCCGGATTATATATGGCTTTATGTTGCAGCCGTTAAGGGCTGAAGGGTGTAAGGCATCGATATCGCTACATAGAGAAACAGTCCAGCGGAGAACGAGAGGGGCATATACCCCCATCGGGGATAACCAACAATTAATACGAGCACTGCAGTCCGGCAAAGAAGCTCTCATGATGTATGGAAGAGAAAAAAATATATAAAAAATATTACGTCGTGATATTGCTCAATTATTTCTAGAGAGTAAATCTTTAAAATATTATTTGCCACGTATGCCAACGAGGAGTTCAGTCGCATAAAGCGCTCTCTTTTGAACGAGATCTTGAATTCAGATCCTACCTCTTGTAATTATAAGAGAGGGAATTTAATTCACGAGTAATTTAATTTAAATGAAATGGTCTTTTTATATTCCTCCTCTTCGTCTCCAGACTTATAGGGTGTTTGGGAGTACTTTTTTTTTTAAGAAGTCTTTCTATCTCAAAAATTATGTTACGTTAATTTTTAACTTAAATTTTAAAATTGATAAAAATCGGTAACATCTGTTTGGTAAAAATGATATAATTTTTAAAATTTATATAGAATTATTTGACTGCGCAGGGTTTCCGGAGAGCTGGAGCCGGAGCCGGAGAGGAACCGGGGGAGGGGGAGGGGGCTGCGCGGGGTTTCCGCCTGAGCCGGAGGGGGGGAGGGGGAGGGGGCTGCGCGCGGGGGCCGCCGGAGCCGGAGGGGGGGAACCGGAGGGAGGGGGAGTGACGCGGACGGACGTCGGGGAACGGATCGACGGCGGCTCTTGTCGGCTCGGATGGAACAGATATCTTGCTACCTCGCGCAGCTCGGCCTCACGCCGGACGGTCTCACACCGGGCGACTCTCGAATCTCACAAAGAGAAGGGAAAGAAGGGAAATGCAAGAGAGGAATCTCTTAACACTTGTTTCAAAACAACTTTTCTTTCATTCATTCATACCACATACGTAACACATTAGCCTCTTTATATAGGAAGAGAGCTATAACAATATGACCTTCTAACTTTCACTAATTAGATTCATACCCTAGCCTAACAAGACAAACCCCACCAACCATCCAACAACCCTCATTTGACTTGGGGGTTAAATAACAATAAAATACAATAACTTTTGACCCAAATAAAATATTATGGTGGTTTAAAAATTCAAATACCATCATAGTAAAATACACACGTACACACATACGTACGGATACGTACTCAGAACGCCGAGTCTTCTCCGAGCCATAAGCTCGGTGCAGTCGGTGCGGTGCGGCGTCGGCTCCGAGTAGTGGGCCCGGTAGTGGACCCGGTGGTGTCCCCACCAACCCTCCCGGGGCGGCTGGAACTCGACTCCGTCGAGTAAGGGGGGACACTGCTGTGGTAGTGCTCCAGCAGATCTGGATCGAGACGCTGGAGATCTTCCCGGCTGATCCAGGAATCATCAGAAGGTGGACGGTCCCGCCAGCGGACAAGGTAGCGTTGGTACACCCTGCTCCGTGTAGTGGTCACCTGCTCATCCAGTATCCTCTCAATGTGCTCGCGCGGTACTCTCGAGGCTGTGGGACGCACAGGGGTGGGCTCACTCTCAATGGGAGGAGAAGGCTCAAAAGGGTCACTAGGAATCGCTGTGGGTTCCTTGTAGGCCACTAGATCTGCCACATTAAAAGTTGAGCTAATCCCATATTCGGGAGGTAAGTCCACAACATAAGCATTGGAGCCAATCTTCCGCAGAATTGGGAAGGGTCCATCACTACGGGCCTGTAACTTTTTAACGGCTCCCGAGGGGAGGCGTTCGGGTCGGACCCGTACCATAACCAAGTCACCTTCTTGAAATTCATGGTGACGCCTATGCGAATCAGCCAATTTTTTATAAGTCTTATTACTGAGGTTGATTTGCTTGCTAATTGACTCATGCAGACTTTTGACATGATGTGCAAACTCCTCAGCTGACTTGGATATCCTAGACTCGAGGGGAAGGGGAATGAGAGCCACAGGTTTCCTAGGTTTGTAGCCATGCACGACCTCAAATGGACTCATGCCTATGGACCTATTGATAGAGCTGTTGTATGCAAATTCGGCTCTGAGCAAAAGAAGATCCCAAGTGCCGGAATGTTCCCCTACAAGACACCTCAACAGATTCCCTAAACTCCTATTGACGACCTCAGTTTGCCCATCAGTTTGGGGGTGATAGGCAGTGGAAAACTTCAGTTTGGTGCCAACTAGGTGCCAAAGTGTCTTCCAAAAATAGCTAGTGAACCGGACATCCCGGTCAGACACGATGGTTTGGGGAAGACCATGCAGACGCACGACTTCATCAAAGAACAAATGGGCTACTCTAGATGCATCAGATGTTTTGGAACATGCAATGAAGTGGGCCATCTTAGAGAACCTATCAACGACAACAAAGATGGAATCATGCTTGTGAGCAGTGCGTGGTAATCCAAGGATAAAATCCATGCTCACATCAACCCATGGTCGATCGGGAACGGGGAGAGGAGTGTAGAGACCAGTGTTCTGTTTGACCTGTTTGGCCATCGTGCATGTCCTACACTGGGCTACAATCTTGGCCACATCTCTCTTCAGGCCAGGCCAATAGAAGTGCTCCTCCACAGAATTGATAGTCTTGTTACGGCCAAAGTGACCAGCAAGACCTCCAGCATGCATTTCCCAAATCAGAAAGTCCCGAACAGAAGTCCTTGGGACACAGAGTTGTTGTCCTCGAAATAGAAAACCATCCTGGAGTAGATAGTCAGAAAAGGCTGCCGAGGGTCCAGCAGATAAGGCAGAGTGGGCAGGGCCAAAATCAGGACACTCTCCATAGAGCTCCTTCATGCGGTCGAATCCAGTGACCTCTACCCGAACAGTGGAAAGAAGGGAGACCCTTCGACTCAAGGCGTCGGCCACTTTATTTTCTTTTCCAGCCTTATGTTTTAGGACAAATGTGAAAGACTGGAGAAATTCTACCCACCGACCATGCCTTGGGTTTAAGCTCTTCTGAGAGCTAAGGAATTTCAGAGCCTCGTGGTCCGAATATAAGACAAACTCTTGAGGTAAGAGATAGTGTCTCCAGTGTTTGAGGGCTTGGACCACAGCATAGAACTCCTTATCATATGTGGAGTATCGAAGCTTTGCATCAGAAAGCTTCTCACTGAAATAAGCCACAGGGTGGCTTTCCTGGCTAAGTACTCCTCCTATTCCTACGCCAGATGCATCACAGGATATCTCGAAGACTTTGGAAAAGTCTGGCAGGCGGAGGACAGGGGCTTTGGTCATAAGCTCCTTTATGGCAAGAAAAGCATGTGAGGCGGCTTGGGTCCACTCAAAGTTCCCTTTACAGATGCAGTCTGTAATGGGTGCCATAATGGTGCTAAAACTCTTTATGAAGCGTCTGTAAAAGGTGGCTAGCCCATGAAAACTTCGAACGTCGTGGACGTTTTGGGGCTCAGGCCAGTCGACCATAGCTTGGACCTTGGATTGGTCCACAGATACCCCGTGACTCGAAACCACAAATCCGAGGAAACTAACCCGGTCGGTCATGAATTCACATTTCCTAAGGTTGACATACAGGGTTTCTCTCCTCAAAGTTTGGCAGACTTCCCTCAAATGATGGATGTGGTCCTGAGGGTTGTGGCTATAGATGAGAATGTCGTCAAAGTAGACGACAACAAAGCGACCAATAAGGGGACGAAGGGCTTCTGTCATAAGTCTCATGAAAGTGCTAGGGGCATTGGATAGCCCGAACGGCATGACGAGCCATTCATACAGACCTTCTTTTGTTTTGAAGGCCGTCTTCCACTCATCCCCTGGTCGGATTCGGACCTGGTGGTAGCCACTTTTCAAGTCAATCTTGGAAAAGATGGTGGCCCCACTCATCATGTCAAGCATGTCATCTAGGCGAGGAATGGGAAATCTATACTTGACAGTGATCTTGTTGATGGCGCGGCTGTCAACACACATCCGCCAGGTGCCATCTTTCTTGGGTGTGAGCAAAGCAGGGACAGCACACGGGCTCTTGCTCACCCTGAGGAAACCCTTTTGGATAAGGTCCTCGACAATCCTTTGGAGCTCAGCATGCTCCCTGGGGTTCAACCGGTAATGGGGGAGGTTGGGGAGGGTGGACCCGGGGACAAGGTCGATAGCGTGTTGTACATCACGCATGGGTGGGAGTTTAGAGGGCAAGTCCTCGGGAAAAATATCTTCGAAGTCCTGCAAGACTGTCTGGACTTCGGGTGGGACTGAGACTCGGGACTCCTCAGGTGTGATGGTGATGACAACAGCCCAAACAGGGGCACCCTCGGCAACCTCTCTATTCAGCTCACGGACACCTATGAAGCTAAGGCGCCTAACAGGGTCATGACTAACCTTGGGGGCCTTAGGAACGGGCGTGATAGGTGTAGGGGAATAGGGAATGAGAAGTTTCCCTTCATTGGGAGTTTGGGGACTCTCCGGAACCTTGGGGGTCCCGGTGGGGGTGGAGGAGGTGGAGCTCTTACCCGGAGTAGAAGTGGGACTCTTACCCGAGGTCACCTTTGGGGGTGTCGGGTACAACTGGATCTTCTTCCCATTGTGGGAGAAGGAACATTGGTTGGATCGACCGAAAGTTGTGAGGTCTACATCATAGATCCACGGTCGACCTAGGATGATGCTTCCGACCTTCATAGGCACTACATCGCACAAAATCTGTCCTTGGTAGGACTGAAATTGTATGGGAATGACACATGTAGTGGTGACTGGGATCGAAGTGTCGTCAACCCACGCCACGTTGTAGGGCCTAGGATGAGGGTGTGTAGGTAGACCTAGACGGGAGACAAAGTCTGAAGAGACCGCATTGATACAACTCCCATTGTCAAAGATCACCTTGCAGGGTTGGGTTTTCACCATGATGTAGGTTTGGAAGATGGAGCTTCGACGCCAGTCGTCCTCCTGGGGGTGTGTTAGGATGCAGCGAACTACACCTAGTCTACCCTGGCTAGAGCTCTCGGCAATATCTCCCACTTGCATGTATTCGACATGCGTTTCATCAAACCCTGCATCCATTTCCTCAAACTGGGCTATGAGGTCAGGATCGGCCATATATCTCTCAGTGTCTTCTCCTTCCTGAGGTGGAGGCTCCATAGGCTGAGGGTCGGTGATGACCAAGGCTCGGGTGGGGCAGTTGGTGGCAATGTGCCCTAGGTTGTGGCACCTAAAGCAACGGACTCCTGAGATAGGGGCTGGTTGGGAAGTGCCAGGGGCGGGTCCCTTTCCTTTGTCATCCCTTTTATCAATCGGTGGAGTATACTCCAGCCTGGGCAATGCAGCGGGTGCAGGTAAGGGGTTCCTTGTGAAAGGAACGGTAGGGGCAACGACCCGTAGCGGGGTAGCCGCAGGGGCATAAGAAGTGGAGGGGCCAACTCTCTCCGTGTAACGGACCATGGGGTTCGAGACTCAGGTTGGCGGTAGGTGGGAACCCGAGGTGGGGCCACTCTTTGAAATCGCTCAACATCTCGGGCAACCTGGTAGGCGTGCTCGAGGGTGTTGACCTCTCGTAAGAAAAGCTCCCGTTGGATGCTCTCGTGTAGGCCAGCCCTAAATCGAGAGAGGGTTACAGAGGCGTCTTCCATGACTTGGCTCCGAAGGAAGAAGTCATCAAATTTGGCAATGTACTCGTCCACGGACTTTCCATCTTGGGTGAGTTTCTGCCACTGGTCTAGAAGACGCTGATGGTAGGAGGGTGGCAGATATTTCTCTCTCAGTTTCTCCTTCATTTCTTCCCATGTATTTATGGGCTCCTCTCGTCTCCTGGCTAGGAGATTCTCCACATTACACCAGTAGGTTTTGGCTTGACCCAAGAGTTTCATCTTGGCAAACCTCACCCTAGTGGCAGGGGCCATGCGGTGATGCCAATCAAAATATTGATCCATCCCGGCCTCCCACTCAAGGTATTTGGCTGGAGTGAGGGACCCATCGAAACTGGGAGCGTCAATTTTGACGTTCCGTAGGATGATCTCCTCATCATCGTAGTCCCTCTTTCGAGGTGTACGATCCTCTTGTTCTCTACCTTGGGGAGCCTGATTCGGGCGGGCTTGCTCTCTATCCTCCCTAGAATTGGCTACGGGATTGCCGTGGCCATTCACTCGTCCTTCCTCTCCATTTAGTCGATCCTCTAAGGCTCGGATCCTCTCATCTAGCTCTGCTCGTAGTTGGCCTATGGATTCTTCAAAATGGGTCAGAAGGTTATGCTCGAGCTGAGCCAACATAGCACTCACGCTCTTCTGATCCATCGTTGGTTGTAGTGTTAAAGGGCGCTCTAGACGGCCAGATGAATTCCTAGACCAACGTGGCATACACGACCTCGGACCTAGATGATGCAGTCCTGGGACCGATAATTAGCAATCTATGACCCAAATTTTGTTGGCTAATTGGCAAAGGGCCAATTTGAAGGGACCGGTCAGGGGGAGTTGCTCGCCCGTAGGCGAAGTAGTTGTGGAACTACCTCTTGACAATTAGGGTGCCCTAATGTGACAGTCTAGGGCCTAAAGGATAGGTGCAAGCAAGCATTCTCTTGTCGTCCACAGCGATGTACTCAGGAGACTGGTTGTATGGATCGGGCTCTCTCTCACGTCGTCGCGCGGCAATCGAAAAGATACTAAATGAGCAAGTGATTGGAGCCCGTACCTAGCTGACTGAAAAGTCAAGCTCCGACCGGAGACGAGGGCGAGCGGGGACGTGCGGGCCCGCACGGCGTCGACGAAGCTTGAGTGGTTACAAAGCATTCACTCCACGCAGGGAGGATTGAATTATTACAAAACCACGTGACTTAAAATTTCTCACGCAGGGGAACAAATCACTCCAGAATTTCTTCGCACAGGGAGACTTAGGGGCACTCACGTTCCGTAATTTACGGATCTTCTGTCGGCATCCGGACGGCTCAGACACAGTCGAGCCGTAGTAGAGGACGTGGGTGTCACAAGAAAGCAATACGTTAATATATATATATATAAGATTATATATATCTCAAATATATATATACTATATATATAACTTAATTGTCAAACTCTTTTTTTAATCAAATAACATATAAAGATATATATATATCTAACACTTTTCTTTTTAATTTTTTTAAACACTTTTTTTTAAACTTTAACTACTCTTTTTGACTTTTTTTCTCACGTTTTTTTTTCAACTCTCTTTTCGTTGAATTCCTCTGTAAATCCTCCCCACTCTCCTGCGCGTCTATCTTGCCGGTGACTAAAAGTCACCAGAGGGAGGCGGTCAACACGGGGGAAGGGGAGAAGCCATCACAAGCGGGCGGTGGTCAGCACGCGGGGGCGAGCCGGTGGCAACCAGGCCAGGCGGGCTCGGTGCGGGTGCCGGGCTGGCGCGGGCCCGTGAGCGGGCGGGCGCAGGCGCGCCTGTGGGCGCAAACGGCGAGGGCTGCAAGCGGCTGGGCGCGCAGGGGCGGGCACGGGGCCGGGAGCGCAGGGGCGCGGGGCAGGGCGCGCGCCAGGCGGGCGCGGGGCGCGCACCAGGCGGGCGCGGGGGGCGCGCGGTGCGGGCGCGGGGAGCGCGCTGGGCGGCGGCGGAGGGTGGCGGGAGGCGCCGGTCGCGGCGGCGGGGCGTGACCGTTGCGGCCCTGCCGCTTTTGAAGGCGGGCACGGGCGACGATGCCCGTGCCGCGTAGCGAAAAAAGCTTTTTTTTTTTTCATTTTTTTCTTCTAATCTCGCTCAACGCGAGAGAGAGAGAGAACGGGAGGGAGTAAAAAAAAATTTTTTTTCCCTTTGTTTTTTTTCTTTTCCTTTCAACCAACAAAACTGATCACTCTTTTTTTTTCTCTTTTTTTTTCTAACAATCTATAGAGCGAAAGAGAGACGACGTCGGGGATGTCGGATCGTCGGAGTCGCCGTTGTTGGGCTCTGATACCAAATTTGACGCGGACGGACGTCGGGGAACGGATCGACGGCGGCTCTTGTCGGCTCGGATGGAACAAATATCTTGCTACCTCGCGCAGCTCGGCCTCACGCCGGACGGTCTCACACCGAGCGACTCTCGAATCTCACAAAGAGAAGGGAAAGAAGGGAAATGCAAGAGAGGAATCTCTTAACACTTGTTTCAAAACAACTTTTCTTTCATTCATTCATACCACATACGTAACACATTAGCCTCTTTATATAGGAAGAGAGCTATAACAATATGACCTTCTAACTTTCACTAATTAGATTCATACCCTAGCCTAACAAGACAAACCCCACCAACCATCCAACAACCCTCATTTGACTTGGGGGTTAAATAACAATAAAATACAATAACTTTTGACCCAAATAAAATATTATGGTGGTTTAAAAATTCAAATACCATCATAGTAAAATACACACGTACACACATACGTACGGATACGTACTCAGAACGCCGAGTCTTCTCCGAGCCATAAGCTCGGTGCAGTCGGTGCGGTGCGGCGTCGGCTCCGAGTAGTGGGCCCGGTAGTGGACCCGGTGGTGTCCCCACCAGGGAGGGGGCTGCGCAGGGGGCCGCCGGAGCCAGAGGGGGGGAGGGGGCTGCACGGCCGGAGGGGGGGAACCGGAGGGAAGGGGAGGGGGCTTGGCAGGGGGCCGCCTGAGCCGGAGGGAGCTGCGGGGGGGGGGGGGGGGGGGGGGGGGGCGCCAGGGGGAGGGGGCTGCGCGCGGGGGCCGCCGGAGCCGGAGGGGGGGAGGGGGAGGGGGCTGCGCGGCCGGAGGGAGGGAGGGGGCTGCGCGGGGGGGCCGCCAGGGGGAGGGGGCTGCGCGCGGGGGCCGCCGGAGCCGGAGGGGGGGAGGGGTCTGCGCGACCGGAGGGGGGGAACCGGAGGGAGGGGGTTGCGCGGCCGGAGGGGGGGAACCGGAGGGAGGGGGAGGGGGTTGCGCAGGGGGCCGTCGGAGGGGGGGAGGGGGCTGCGCAGGGGCCGCCGGAGCCGGAGGGGGGAGGGGGAGGGGGGGAACTGGATGGAGGGGAGGGGGGGAGGGGGTTGCGCAGGGGGGAGGGACAGCCGGCGGGAGGAGGGAGAGGGAAGGGGGGAAGGGGAGAGGCGGGGGAGGGGGTCGTGAGCGAATGAGTGCTTTTAAAAAAAAATTGGTCGATCGTTGTTTTTTTTAGAAGAAGGTTTACATAGGATTAGAGACTCTCCCTAAATTTTAAGAGAGAGATACCAAACATGGTTATAACATCTATTACCCTTTTTTTAAAAATTAAGAGAAAAAAGAGGTAAAAAAGAGTAACCAAACACCCTATAGGGATGAACGTATAGTTTGGTTGATTTGATTTGAATATAATTTTTTTCAAATCAAATCGAATCAAATTATTTAAAAATTAAATTAAATGAAACTGAATTAATATTTAATTTTATTTGATTTGATTCGATTTAAACTATATTCATGTCTTCTTTTAAAAATTAGATTAGATTCAAAAAGGAATAAAGAAACGGTTGGAAACGACTATTCACGGATAGAGATTTTCTATTAGATTTAAACACGAACATCAAAGAGAATCAAACGATCAAGAAAAAATAAATTCTGGCCGAAGCGCGTAGTCGCTTTCTTTAGAGTCGTTCCGTCCCTACTCAAGTGCAGATAGGCTTCGCGACGGAACTTCTCCCAGGATACGATGACCCAGATCGATGGCGACGTAAAGGTGCACTCCAACTCACGTTGCCGGGGATGAACACCATTGTGACAGGAGTTTCTTGCAAGAAGAAGAAGAGGATGGGAGAGAGGAGCGCAAGAGATATAGCCGTCGGATGAGAAAGAACCCTCAGTCGTGTCCTCACAAAAAATTGACTCTCCTAAGAGACCCTCTTGAGAATTGACTCTTGACCGAGTCACACCCATCCGTCCCAAAAAGGAAATTCGAAGAGACGCGGAAAGAATTCAATAGATATTTGGTAAAACAGTCAAAAATAAAGGAAAATAAAAATAAAATATTTGTTAAGAATCACAAGTAATTCGCCCATATGTGAGAAAGATGATATAGGCCAAAGAGCCCACTAATTTAAATAGTCAAACCTCCACAATCTCTTCAAAGGAGTACACAATAAAGACAAGAGTCTAAATTAAAAGTAGATGAAAATATTTTTGATTTTTTAATGTGAGACTAGTCAACACAAAGAAAGACTCGAACCTTTTAAAATTTAAAACATAGATTTCAACATAAAGATTGAGAAAAAAATTCTTCTAAATAAAATAAAATTTAAAAAAATAACATCAAAAGTTACGATTTGCGAGAATAAGTTTCATGATATTTTCATATAAAAAAATTAAGAATTTTGAATATAGTAAAATAGAAAATGATTTGAAATTTATTTCGTAATATTAAATTTAAAATTTTACCGAGATAATAAAAGTTAATTTTTTGAATTAAAATTAATATTTATTAATATTTACATTATTTTTTTCAAAAAATTTTAAAATTATTTTTGATTTTTAAAATTTAAATTAATAATTATATATCTTAATATTAATATGATAAAAATATTTTTAAAATTAAAATTTTTAATTTAATTTAATATTTTAAAAATTAAATTAAATTAAAATTTTAATACTATTAGATTTAACCGACGTCCTTTGAGTTATAAGTTCGAGATATAAGATATGAAAGACAGGAAGCCATCTACAGCTTGATGCAGCATTACGATCACACTTGGACGTCGGCAAGGCGATCGTGAAGGTCCACGGCGTAGAAGTAGTAAGCTGCTTGAAAAATGCCTCGGTGGAATTGTTTTCTTTGCTGTAAAATAATAAGGGCGTCTTTGATAACCTACTAAGGGGGTGCCATAATCGACCCCGAAGGGTCGATTACGGTACTCGGGATCGGTTACCGAGTTTAGGTGAGGGGGAGGACGAGCGGAGGCGGGGCCCACCGGTTAGCCGGTGTCGGCTAACCGAGGGATAACCATGTTGTCAAAGACGCCCTAAGGATTTTTATAGGGTGTTTATGTAAAAAATCTCATTATAATTTATGGATATTTATAGAGTGCCATAAATTATGCTATAACAACTTTGTTTGTTACAAAGTCAAAATGAGTTTCAAACTTTCAAGAGTGAGAGAACGTGCAGCATATAATTTATGTTAGAGGAGGAGGTCCGTGCTGACACATCATCACTTTGTATTCTGTGTCCCTTCATGAGTCGTACGTGTGAAGACAAAATCAATGACCGCGATCCCCAAATTTTACGAGTACGATTGGGCGGCCAATGCTTCGCAAACCATAGCTAACCGCGCACGTGATTCCCAGATAATTTTTGTTAAGAGTTTTTTTTATAAATAAATATTTTTGTTCAAAATAAATTTACGTAAACACTTATCCTACATTTGTATTTATATGTACATTTTTCTTATGTGAATTAAATATCACATATATTCTTATTGTTATTTTTCTGTTAAGAATTTGTTAAAAGTCTCTTAACGAGTGATAAGGAAGGTGACGGAGTATTCTATGGATATTTTGTCCGAAGTTTAATTATCAAAATAGCATACATGACATTAAATCTAAGTAAAGAATATATACATGTCAATATAAATAAAAGATAATTTTTATACAAATTTACTTTAGAGATAAGATACATACGTAAAAATCCCGATTTTTAACGTCGAGAGAGACCGATCACTTATTTAACTAAAAAATTTCTTATCACATTTTTAACTAATGCAATGCTAAGAAATATTAATAGATAATCCTTCTTGCATTGCATGTGTGTGACTGCTTAATTGACCTAGATATCACTACAGAGATTTTGTCACCCGACCGTACAAAATGCCAATTAACCAGCAAGATAAGAGTGGGATTGAGTATTATTCGGATTCAATAGTAATCGAAATCTAAAAAATAGATTTAGTCTGATTTAGATTGAGTTAAAATTTAAAAAAAATAATTTGAGTTGAAATCGAACTGTATTTTAAAAAATAGTTTGTTTCGATTTTTTTTCCTCAAGAAATCAAATCAAATCGAAAGAACCAATCTATGAGTTTTAGAGATAAACACGGATAAATTTTTTTGCGTTTCATAATCTTCGAAAATTACTTTTTAATCGATTTTTAAATTAAAAAATTATGAAAAAAATCATAATCTCGTTGAGCTGAGTCGGAGAACACAGCCTTATACATCTTCCGTTGTGTCATCCCAAGTCCGTTGTATCATCCCGACTGCTCCCAATTTTGATTTCAAGAAAATGAGAAACGACCTCCTGGATGAACAGGACAACTCTTGACCATGGTCGTGTGCATTCCATCGATCTCATCTTCGGTCACATTATTTTATTTATAATAATGCCCCCATCTCTCACCGAATCCACGATAACGTCCTCGTCAATGATATTATAATAAAAAGATCCGAAGAGGGTGCCCACGGACGGCGGGAGACGTGTCGGATGTGGATGTCCAGACTCCGGCGCGACTGACGTCATTCGCTAGAATAAATTATATATATATATATTTCACAATAATATCATATGTTATTATCTATTTTCATACCTGTTATGTTATGTTATACGTGATATTATTTCAGGTCTACCTAAAGGCAGTGTAAAACGAATTTGTTGATAAAACGTAAGCAATATGTAAAATACAAAGTTCTAATAAATATATAGTATTGATTGTTAAATTCGAGATTAATTAATTTAAAAAGAGTTAAAATAATAAGATGATGAAAGTAAAATGATAAAGCATAAGATGAAAAATAAGCTACATATTACACTTTAAAAAGATCAATTGTTAAAGTGATAACATCAACTGAGAGAAAAAGAATAAAGCCCAGATCGTAAGAGGGATTTTATTTAATTATTCCTAAATTTGAAGAATATAAAGAGTTATCCCTTGTCGCCGTCGGGGCTCCAATCCAAACGTTCTCGGTTGGACTCCCGTGGACGACCTGCAGTCCTCCCTCCCGGACGCGATTGCTTCTTCTGCTCGTCTCTGCCACGTGAGCTGCCACCGACGGCGAAGCCTCCAACGGAACCGCCATTTAAAACTCTCCCCCCCCCCTCCCCCCAACTCCCCTCTTCGCAGGCGCTCCAGAAGAAGAGCAAAGGACTCCCCGTTTGATCTCGAAACCGCAGAAACCCTAGCAGGCTCCTCACCACCTGCCGGATCTCCTCCTCTCTCTTCCTTCCTCCACATCTCCTCGACCGGCTCCGTCGCCTTCCCCGATGGAGGCCTTCAACAGGTATTCGTCGCAGAGCTACGCGCCCAGCGCCCCTCCCCTCCCACCGGAGAAGCAGCGGCCCTCTTCTTTCACCTCGGGCGAGCACAAGACCAAACCCACTTCGTCGTGGTCGTCGTCCTCGGCCTATGCGTACAGCCAGCCCACAGCTCCGCCTCCGCCCACTTCCTCCGCGAGCGCGCCCTACGGCTATGGCGCTTACCATGGGGCTGCCATGGGTCCCTATTTCCCGCCCGGGACGCATCCGTGGATCATCCAGAGCTTCCAGGCCGTCGACCGGGACCGGAGCGGGTCCATCGACGAGATGGAGCTGCAGACCGCGCTCTCGTCGGGGTACCAGAAGTTCAGCCTCCGCACGATCCGGCTGCTCATGTTCCTCTTCAAGAACCCTAACAGCCCTTCCAAGATCGGTGAGTAGCTGCGGTACGCTCATTCTCCGTTTTACTGTTTTGGAGTTTCTCTCTGACAATGACGTGGCCAGGCAGTTATTTGTTTGCTCTTGGATTTTTTGCCTCCTCTTTTCGAACTTTAGGGAATTAAAAAGCGAAAAGGTACACTTTCAAAACAAAACGAAAAGGTAATAGAGTACATATTTTGTGTATCGTTCATATCGTTCAGATCGATGTGATGTATTACCCACCGGCAACTTTTAGTTGTCTCTGCCACTATAGCGATTGAAACAGGCAGAATGATGTGTTATTGGTCACCAATTCTCTGCATCCGCAGGCAGAATGGTCTAGTTCAATGGCACTGCTTGTCGCCTAAAACTTTTATTCATGCGTTTGTATTCTAAGTTTTTCCCTGGTTGGCATCTAATTTATAACTGGACAACAAGCCAACTCATTTTCATCTGTGAAGTGGACCCACCAAGCATGGATTATTAATTTGAGAGACTAGCTTAGAAGAAAAGAATGGTTCTAAATCTTTTTCATAAATTGTCATTTTTCTTTCCCATTCTTTTCTCATAATTCTTCTGTTACTAAGCTCCGTGTTGTTTCTCTAGGGCCTATGGAGTTTGCGGCACTATGGGATTGCCTTGGGCAATGGCGGGTGAGTATCACACTTATCAAGTTACTCTATGAGACTAGATAAGTATATATCTGCTTGCCATTAATTAGGTAAACAATATTCGTGAATGTAATATCAAGAGACTGAAATAAGATCAAACACTGAGTTTGCTGATTTGTCAAGTTGTTTCCTAATTTGTCAGCTTTTTATCTGCCTTGTTGAGAAACTTCATTTATAAAATCGCCGATACATCAGACCTGTAACTCGCTTCTGCATACCAATCCCTTTTAGGATCTCTTTTTGAACAGAGGTTTAGCAATGATGGCACATTAGGTGTTTTTTTAAGTATCATACTATGAACAGACCTAAATCATCATCTCATCCTCCGTTTATTAGATCCACAGAAGAGTTGGCTCTTGTTACAAGCACATCAAATCCCCACATTGAAGCATGTTAGAGCTATTCACATGTCATTTGGTTCGTGGAACAAAGTGCACTAATGTAATTTATCCATGTTATTGCATTATCCATGTTTGATTTTGATATGGTAGTAAATGAGGTACATCTGCCTTAAAATAGCAATAAAAAACAGCACCATTTTACAAAACTACAATGATGGATATGGTTCATGAGGGGTCACCAACCGTAAAATCTTTCAAAGAAACATCAGTTTCTATGCCCAAATCCCTTAATCTTACCACTATCTCTTTTTGCCACTGCAGACCAGTTGTCTGTGGCCATTGACCAACAACATATTGTATTAAGCATTCAAATTAAATATGATTTAAGGATGGTTGGCAGGGCAATTGCAACTTATTTCTGGTAGGCTGCAGGTGTATAGAAGCCAAGCATATTTCACTTGTAGGTCGTGATGACCAAGGAGCACTAGCACTGTACAATATACAACATATAAAAGGTTCATGCAGCAAGTTCTGGATAACTGTGTCACCTTGGAAAGTTACATTGAGCATGCAAGTCTTAAACAATTTAAACCGGGAGAGGGGGTTGAAAAGTTATACAAATGAAAGAATGGAGAAAATTAACTCAGTGGCCATATAATATGACTATTTGGTAAAATGCTGAGAAATGAACATGAAGTGCCATAACCAGGTTCTTACCATCTGCTTTCCATTTAAATAAAATTTGAAAAATGTATTATGCTTGTTCTCTGTCATTACATTTTGTCAGCTTCACTAGGGAATAGGCTCCCAACCCATCTTCTTTGTGAACCAAATTTTACTCGGGAGATCCCTGATGGCCTAGTGCTTTTCTTCTGATTGATCGTGGAATTGTTTGGTTTAGGATAAGGTAGTAGTGCTCCTTAATATGTTATCTAAATCTTAGACGGCATATACCCCAACATATGAAGTAGATCCCGTTTCACCATCTCTTGTCTGACATAGTCGTGCATAAACAGAAAGGGATTACCATGATTGCACATGCTGCCAGTGGATAGCCAGTTGTCTTCTCTCTTGCTTCTGACTTCTTCCTAGGAATCACAGTTTTTAAATATTTCTTGTCTATTCTAGGTCTTTAGTAAACTAATTGAGATCAATATCATCAAAACTATGTTGCATGTATTTGTCACGGTATCACCGTGATTCTCTCAAGACAATCAAATTTAGCCACTAAAGTAGGCTGTTTTGTTGTCACTGTGATGACCTTGCATGCCTGTGTTGCCATTTGTGCTTGATACCCACTACCACTAGCAAATGAAGCCTTTGCTTCAGCTTCTCAAACAATCATATTAAACTGTAACGTGATATTATTTTTAAATCATGCTTAAATAGTGGGAGGGAGGGAGGGGACGTGGGTAAATTGATTGAGAGCACGGGGGAGGGATAGAGGTAGTGGAGGAGAGGGGAGAGTTGGAAGAACGGAGAGACCTCTTAATTTATGTCTTGTTCCCATGAATTCAATTTCTTGGGTCCAGCGCTCTTATTATTGTTCATCATTGTGTTTATCCTTTCAAGGAACATGTATCATTTGCAATTGTATAATTTGCAAGGAGAAAGGCTCATTGCACACCCAGGGTGTGCTTCACACCTTGGGTGTGCAATGCCTTTAATTTTTAAATTTTTTTTTTTTGGAGCGGTCTCCAAACTACCTTAACTTGAGGTGCAAGTCACGTCACTAATGGATTACTCAGAAAGAAATAAAGAAAAGAAACTATATTGAATGAATAGTGTTAAACTCATTCTTTTAAAAATTGACTCTTTTATTTTTATTTTTTTTGAATAATCGGATGGTGACATAGTTTGCATTCTAAATTAAGATATCTTGGGGACCACTCCAAAAAATTTTCAAAAAAAAAAATTGAAGACGCTGCACACCCATGCACACCCTGGGTGTGCAGCAAGCCTTTCTCATTTGCAAGTATTTTACCTTTATTGAGTTTCTTTTTCAGCCCATGACCACATCCTAGGACATCGTAGAGGAACTCAACTTTCTTCTCTTCAGGGAGAGATTTTCTAGTCCAAGGTCATCCAGCTGTTTTTTTTGGGGGGGATCTGTTTTCATTTTCATTTATTTCTTCTGTTTAAGCTATCAGAATGTTGGTTGATACATCCTCTTTTGACTGTGAACATAAAAAATAATTGGCATTGGAGAGAGGAAGATTCACGGCCCAATATTTCACAGCCCAAAGACCCATGAAGGTCTGTGCGGCCCAGTAAATGACAACCCAACTCCATATTGAGGGCCCGCTTGTTATAAACTCCAGGGTAAAGGGCCCAAACAAGGCCCACCAAGCTTTGGCCCGGTCGCCCATGTAAAAGCCTCCCCGACGCTCGGGAGGAACCCAGGTGCGCCCTTGATCGGGCCAGCAAGAGGCGAATGAGATGCTCCCTCAGGGATGTCCAAGGTCGGGACTCTATGCTTAGAGCTCGGGCTTAGAAGGGGAATATTTCTTATCTCTCGCAGATCAGCCCTTCACTGGGACTCCCCGATGAGCCAAAGTGGATTCCTCGCAGTCAAGCACTTATCCCTAATAACTGTAAAGTGAACTCTACGCTACCGTATGAGAGTGGGAAGTCCATGAGGATAAGGGACAAGCAAGAGTCTCAAAACGATAAGAGTTCATGTCGTGGACGTAACGCCCCCAGACTCTCAAGATTCCCCACTATTCTGAATAGGGAGTCTGCAGCTATTTAACTCCAGGGATCCTCTCCGGAAAGGTAAGTCAATCCTAGCCTCCTCAACTGGTGAAGAGCAGTCTCGTCCCCTACACCTCCTTTGCATCCCTTCGCGCTCCGCTCTTGTCCTCGCTGACTTAAGCATCGAAAGGTTTTCCCTATGATAGCAATCCCAGGCCCCCTGATCGCTTCTTTCCCTTTTGCAGTATTCCGTCTCGAGATGACTTCGTACGATTGATCTGTGACTTGTTTTGCCCTAGATCTGACGGCCTGCGACTTAACATGAGATATCGCCTCTTCAGGCATTATTTTCATCAGGCAGTTACTGTCATTTTGTTGATAAACCATATGTTGCAGTTCATTATAAAGCTTATATTGCAGCTTATTCGTTAATTCTCTTCATGATTATTTGGATTGTTGAGGTGGGGTTTGGTGTGGTGATGCTTTTCTTTTGCTTTAATTTTTCATTCCAGGGGGCTTTCTTGTAAATCCTCATTCAAGAGATTAGGATTGTCTTTTAGCAGTATATTGGAGGTTTTGTCTCATTGTTTCTTGAACCTTAATGCCTTTATCCTTAATGGTAACTTCCCTTTTCTGCAGACTATCTTTGAAAGATTTGACAGAGATCGAAGTGGGGAAATAGACTCGGCAGAACTAAGAGATGCCCTGTACAGCTTAGGCTATGCAGTGCCAGATTCTGTTATTCAAGTTCTAATGTCCAAATACAGAGACGGAAGTAGTCGAAGGGGTGCACTTAATTTTGATAGCTTTGTTGAGTAAGCGATTCTTTCCTCTGAGGCCTCAAGTCGTTAGCATGTTGAGATGTTGATGTCTGATGTTTTAAAATTTTCCACGTGCAGGTGTGGGATGATTGTGAAGGTATGCTTCCTGTCGGTATTACGACTGTGCAGTTAGAACTAAATATGAACATTTCTACTTGCAATTCAGGAGAAATGTCCAATCAAAGAAACAATAGAGGATCTATCAATTAACATAGCCAGAGGCCAAGATTATGACCCTTTTATCTGATATCAGCTGGTTGAATTTAATCAAAATATTTCTAATAAGTGAGAACCTAGGAATCCAGATACTTAATCGAATCCAAGTCTGTTATAAGTTTTGTCATGTCCATAAGAAAGCGAAAGGGGGCAGATCACCTATGCACCTCCATTTGCATCTCAATCCGCACTAGTTGAAAAATGGATCAAGAGAGTCCATTTAAAAAGAATTGGGAAAAAAAAGCTGCTTCATCCATCAGTGTGATGAGGGTGCAGGTGGAGGAGCACAGAGGATGTGCTCCGAAAACTTGACTGATTTGTGTCCACAATCTACACTGCTTGGTAAGTCCATGACAAAGCCTCGGAGGGTCATGGCATGCATGAAGAATCAATACACTTGCCTCCACCCCAAAAGACGGTTGTACTCGAGACATGTGAACCCATGGATATCTACGTTCAAGTCAAAGGGGTCTTCACAGAGCATTGTTGTTTTTTCAACCGTTTTCAAGATTTGATTGTTTGTTTATCCATTTTCAGGGTTTGACTGAAAAATTCAAGGAGAAGGATCCCCGGTACACCGGTTCTGCGACGCTCTCTTATGATACCTTCATGTCTATGATCATTCCCTTTCTCGTCTCCTAGGTTCTTGACGGTTCAGTTACGGTACTGTTGTGGATTGTTTATTGGTTTGGCCTTTCCCATGCTACGGATGAGCTTTACGGCGACGCTGGCCTCATCATCTGTGCACTGTAATAACAACGTTGCTTAATGTGCAATTACATCTCATGCGTGTGGTTGTGAAGGATGAGGTTTGATGTATATTCTTGTATTTCACAGTACGATAAGAAGTGCCAAAAGCGTGATGTTATCGGTGTCGCTTCTTTGCCTTGTTCTATCGCAACTTGTTTTCTGTCTTTGGAGAAATGCAAAACCAAATGCTCGATCACTACGTTACTAGTGTTATTACCTTGGGGCAGTTTGTATCGGTCATCTTTTGTTTGATAGTTCGCTTCTTTGCCTTGTTCTATCGCAACTTGTTTTCTGTCTTTGGAGAAATGCAAAACCAAATGCTCGATCACTACGTTACTAGTGTTATTACCTTGGGCCAGTTTGTATCGGTCATCTTTTGTTTGATAGTTGTAAGCAGGGTTTGTTGACTCAGTGATCCGTGTTAGATCGAGATCGTCTTGATTTGATAATACACTCGAGTCGTACGAGACTAGGGCCAACTCGATCTGTCTCACTTCACTCCGACATTCATTTCTTCTCTCACCTTGACGTCCTTTTATCTCGACAGTCATTTTTTCTCCCATCTTGGTGCCCCCGCCCCACCTCGACAGCCCATCCTGGCGCCCTCGTCCCACCCCCGATAGTCCCTCACCGTGGCTGACAATATCTCTCCCAGTCAGATCATCATTGTCACCGTTGAATATTATCTTCCATCACCGAATCATTGCCGCCATTGTTGGATCTCCACCGCCACCGTCAGATCTTCATCGGAGGACACTTGAAATGTCATAGAGAAGGGTAGAGAGATAGGAAGGAGCGACTCAATCTAAGTCTGTCAAATCACGTCCTGATTTCTCATGAATCTAGTACAACACGTCCGAGTCGACCCGAGTCAATGAACCATGATTATAAGATTTACTTGATATACAACTGAACTGTTTGTTGGCGGGGGGGGGGGGGGGTCTTCGAACATGGAGTTAATCGAGATGGTTAGTGATGCAGACGGTGATGATATTGTTAAAAGAAAACTTACTAGAAATCTAAAATTCTCGAAATTATTCATTTCCTTTTTGTTGAAGGTAAAAAACTATGTTTTCTCTCAGCATCACATCGTAGATGGCATCTAGAACAGTGGGATTTTAACTACCTCAGTTTTTTTCTTAACTAAGAATTTGATGATGGGTGATCATTTTCAGACAGTGAGCTCACGGCAGGATCAGAGGAAAAATAGAGCCACTTACCCGCAGGTATAATGACCAGGGAGCTCAACCAAATGAAATGACCAATCCTACGTGGTGCAAACACATTGTTCAGCAACTAGGAGTCTAGGAGACCATTCTTCCAACAGAATGGCAGAGTTTTTTTTGTGTCAATTTTAACCCCATTTACAATCTGTTATTGCCAACACATATAAGTCCAAAAGTGGAAGAGGGATACAATGAAAAGGAGTTGGATGGATTTAATTTTGGGATTTTTACATATTAATCTCAACAATCTTAACTAATTGTAAATAAACATTTACAATCTTTAATATATCAAATAACTCCTTAAAATCAATTCTCATTCCAATGTAATTCTTTGGGGTCAAAAAGACGTTGGAAAAAAAACATCTTTCACCGCTCGTCTTCCTCTCCAATCCCCATGCGAGGACCAACCCCTCCCCCCACCGATCTCCCCAGCACATCAACTTGAGGAATGAGGAGTCCCTGCCCCGCTGATCTCCCCGATCAATGCCACCCTCATTCTCTCGTCAATCTCACAGATCGGACCTGCAGCAGCCATGTGAAGATTCTCTCTCTCTCTGCTCGTCTAGCATGTTAAGGTCACTCTTTATGTAAGAGTTAAAAGTAAGCAGAGTTTACTCAGTGTACTCCACCCACAGCAGCAACAGAGTTGTTTAAAATGTAACGACAGGGACTATTTAGTACACCTAAGATTACAGGAATTTATTTGAAATCAGCTAAGATTAAAGGGACTAATATGTAAAGATCCCTTTAATTTTGCTTTCTTTCTTTCTTTCTTACACATTCCTGAGGAAGAATACATGAGCATAGTACCAATGGGTAAGAGCTTTGCAGGTCTAAACCTAGTTCTATATAAGTGCTAGCCAAGAAATTATGAAGTATGTTTTTATATACATTCCAAAAGATGTACCCAAAAGCTATGTGGTGTTGTGCATGTACCACGTACATCCGCCGTCGCTGCTCGAGTATCCAGCTCTAAGGAAGCTTATGCCACTTGCCCACCATTAAACTGTAATAACTGTATAGATTGCTTTCTCTCTATGATCGCAGTTTGGTGTGGATCTTACAGTGGACCTCGACATCCATATGGCACTATCTCTCCCTCTTTTCCACTTCCAGGGACACCTCATTTCGGCGGGTAAATGGGAGTGTAAATGGTGGATTGAACTACAGAGAAAGAACAACCAACATAATGAAAAAAACAGATGATGCTATAACTTGCACAGTTGCCACATCTCATTTAGAAGCCAATGGCCATTCAGCTCTTACCTGTGCCACTTCCACTAAGGCCTTCTCTTTCGCCCGAAACTCCGGATCATTCCTGAGAGCATCACGTAGTTTCAGCTCCTTCTCTCTAACCATTCCATCCGTAACCAAACCTAATTGACATGGACAAACAATAAATGGCTTCCATAAACAGCAATTGGCGGAATTTGTGCTGATAATAATAGATGAACCATGTGCAGGACCAAGGATTCTAGTTGCCATTCCTTTGGAAATAAAAATTAAAAAAGGAAGTGCATGTGATTGGCAGACCTGAAAAGGCTGCAACAGCTACAATTCTCCTAGGCACCTCCTTGATCCTAACGGAAGGATCCTTTGGTGATGGCAAGTTACCACCATACTTGGAAGGCATGACAAATGACATCTGCCAATTATCCTCATCCCCTAGCTGAGTAAACAACACAATGACAGCAACCATTTGAGAGCACACAACATGCAAAAGGGATTACTACTAACTACTTGGGGGCAAAGATAAGAAAACAAATAGATGATGTAAAAGTTAGTCCCAATAAACTGCTCCAACTTCCACAACAAAGAAGGCTTACTTTCTTTGTGATAACAGGTGTTGTCATTTCCATTTTCTCCCCATCGGACTGTGCCTTTCGAGTAAACACCGGGGTTGTCATTTCCATTCGTTCACTCGCAGTATTCTACCGATGATCAAAAGACGACACCCTTACTACCAGTGAATAAACCCAAGGAGGGCATGGTGGTTGCATGTTTCATAATTCTGCTCATGTACCTTGCCAAACAGGTAGGCAGCCAGAATGTTAAATGCCTGACCTGAGCTGTTGAAGTCAAACCCACGCTTTCCGGGCATTGTAGTCTCAGCTATGAAATGAGCCTGGAGATACGTCCTCCTAGTGTTAGAACATGTGGAAAGATGAAAACAGAGAGCAGAATCCCAAACAAGAACACAAGCAGCAGATTCTCGAGGAAACACATGTATCCAATAACACTGGTGAAAAGAACAAGAGCGAAAGAAGACATAGGGGCGCTTTTACAACCGAATAGGCGAAGCGGAACGGCGCATTCGCCAGTTCCGCGCCCGGTTTCGCCGGTAACAGTGTAAACCTGCTTTGATAAAACATCGGTTAAGGGGTCGAATAGGTGTGGAAAGAGGCTTAACTCGGGTTATCTCATTCGAGGGGTGAGGGGCGAACATCTTATTTGAGTGGAGGGGGAGAACGGTGTATTCGC
This sequence comes from Amorphophallus konjac, assembly GCA_022559845.1. Classification (NCBI taxonomy): domain Eukaryota; kingdom Viridiplantae; phylum Streptophyta; class Magnoliopsida; order Alismatales; family Araceae; genus Amorphophallus; species Amorphophallus konjac. Next base: position 23,614,968 of record CM040128.1, read on the forward strand.
CCCCTAACCACTCGATTATCAAAGAGTCCCTTAAAGAAGCACATGTACTACTAAAATAAGGCTAATAAGCAATAAGTAAGCAAACCAGAAAATTTCAAATAAACTTCCATCGTGTTGATCTATCTCATCTACAAGAATGCTATAGAAAGAGAGAGAGAGAGAGAGAGTTCTACAACTGGCTACTATGACATCAATCCTCTATAAACCAGTGCTGAAGATCACACGAAGAAACCTTCTTCTACAAGAGAGGTGCCGCTTAAAAGCAAGCCCCTGATGGTTATAAATTCACCGACTTATGTGTACGAACAATTCTAGAACGACCGGAGAACGCAGCGGAAAATATCAAACGGAACACAACCACATGAAACACCAAGATTTACGTGGAAAACCCCTCCAATGCGAAGGGGAAAAACTACGGGCAAGTCACAGGAGAAAACTTCACTATGAACAATAATGAAAGTACAAATAACTCAAAATCTTTTGCCAAGACTTGAGTTGGAATTACAAGAGAACAACTGAGATATAAACACAACTGAACTCTCCTACTCGATCACGGCAGAACACACTGTAAACTTGATCTTCCCTGTAGTGAGAACCATGTTCAGCTGATGGAGATCTTCCCTGCTCTTCACCTTCTCCTCTAACAGCACCTTCTTCCCCGGAGCTACAGTAACCCCTTTCCTTCACCCTTGATGGCCTGTTAGATCTCGCCTTGCAACTTAGGTTTTAGATCCCAATAAGATGTTTTATACATCTAGGGTGGTCAAGGGACAACCCAGGGACCAGATCCACCAAACCTGCCAAATCCCACGACTTTTGGGATTAAATAAACCAAGTAAAAGATCTATTTTCGGACATAGAACAAAAAGTCAAACATGACTGCCTCGGGGCTGCCGGTCGACCGAACCTACAGTGGTGGTCGACCGGAAAATCTCAGTCCGAGGTCTTTTGCTCCCTGGAAAAACCGGTCGACCGGAAGATGCCTGGCGGTCGACCGGTTCCGGTCGGCCGGAACAGCCTGGTCGGTCGACCGGTGGCTGCCATGGGCTGAAAAACAAAAAATGGGCTACGTGCCCAACAGCCCCAAGCTGTTTTCTTCACATTTGCAAATAATCTAATGCAAGAGGACTACAAGCCCAAAATTGGGCATAAAAGAGTGGCCATTTCGAAGGCACAATCATATGTCTGTGCGCGTGTAGCCAAATGCAACTGAACAGGATGACCCAGCACCAGAAGTACCTAACGCCACCTAAAACAAGCATCACCAGACGAGACACTGAGAAAAATGAATGTCATACAAAATAGAGACTGCAGTCCATGCTATGATTCCCCATGCTGAGAACTAATAACTACTCTGCCATCCATTTAAACAGTCCCACAAAGTGTTAGAGGAATAAGAAGTCGAAGAGCAGTACCTCGACTTCTCTGATCTCGTACTGCTCTACCTTCTCAAGAACCTTAAAGTTCACACTTTCCAAATCCGGAACTGCCATGAAACCACCGGAAGCCGTTAAGAAATTATCCGTTAACATTAGAGAAGAAGAACAACAACAACAACAAAATGGGGGAAGGAACAGAACAAGCGGTCGGAGAAAATGCCAAAGAAGGGACGAACACACACCGGACATGAGCGCTTCCTCCAGGTTACGAGGTTCCCCAAACCTACGAGCAGGGACCGCGTACTTCGCAGCCTCCGAAATGAACTCCCTCAGAACTGTCCCCGCCCAGACGGAAGCATGAGCATACGAGCATGATCGGACCAAAAAGAGCATTTTTTCCCTTCTGATACGTCCGTCTTACCTCGCTGGGTGAGGGAGAAGGTCTGGGAGGCAAGGGCGGCGACGAGGGTGACCCGCGTCTCGAGAGCCGACGGGGTCCTGCGCCCCGGCCCCGGGGCGGCCGCAGCACCGCTATCGACGCCTCTCGTCTCGGCATCCCCCGTCGCCGCCATCCGGACGGCTGCCGTCGAACTCTTCCGGGGCTTCACATGGCCGCGGAACGGCGGGGTGGAGCCACGGGGGACTCTTGGAGAGAAGGTCGCAGGAAGAACGTAACAGAGCACCATGCTTTTGCCTTCAAAAATATCGATTCTTGTTCTTCCCCTCCTTCCTTCTGTTGAGCTTTTTAACGGAAAAGATCTTCCCATTTTTCTCTCTCTCTAATTTTTCTGGCGAGGAATACTTTTTGTACACGTTGGTGTGCAGCCGGGGATACACGTCAGCGCTTTATCAATCCCCTAAAATCTCACTTGATAATGAAATAAGTGTAAAATAAAAGATTTTAATTCATAGAATAAATAAAAATATAATTTAATAAGATAAAAAATCACTCTTAACTTAAATTTTCATAAATTAACTCATTTTAGTTAAAATGTATAATTAATTATTTCATCTTAATTTAAATATATTTTAAAATAAAAAATAAAAAATAAAAAATAACATACCTAAATTTAAACTAACTCGATTTTCCTTATTCTATTATCAAAGAGATCCTATAAGTAATCAAATCTAATTTTCCAAAAACAAAGGTCTGAATTCGCTATGTTTCCCAAATGGGCGTCAGGGTTGGGTTGCAATTTACATTAAAGCATTATTTATTTCAATGTAGCGTAATAGGTTTGGGATGCAGCAGCTTGCTCCTCTGAGATAATAAAAAATATTTTTTTATTAATTACTCCACAAATAACTCAAATGTACCATCTGATTTTAAAAAATAACAAAATTAGATGATCTTAATGAGCTAATTTTATTCAGTTTTTTACAAGAAAAAGGGCATTCTTTTTATGTTTTTTATAGTCGTGGCCCAACATCAGAGACTACAATTGTATAGCTTTCCCTACAAACAACCTTATATATATATATATATATATATATATATATATATATATATATATATATATATATATATATATGGCTGCACCCCACACGAACTCGTCAATGCAAAACCCTGTTTCTAATGCAAGTGAAATTCTTCAATGTAAAACACTGTCTTTAATTGTCTTATGTTTTCAAATCACCGTTTAAATCAATATATTTTTTGATTTTAAAAATAACATATTTACTTAGATAATCTTAAAATATATGAAAATAAAATATTGTATGTAATTGATTTGTTGTAATTTCAGATCATATCCCGTCTCTCTCAGAAAAGAAAAAAAGAATTTGCTGAATCTAGACGACGATTTTATCTAATTAAGATTAAAAAAATGTTTCATGTTTACTTTTTCGGAAAAGAATTTCACTCATCACAACTCTCTATTAGTGTTAATTAAACACAGTTTAGCCTTTAGTAATGTTCCTAATATCATTAAAATCATTTTCTGTTTAAATTGGAATTAATGAAATTTTTTGATGGCAAAAATGGTCTACCAATTTTGTAAAATACCAAGGGATTGTAGTATGTCCATCAATTTCTGTTTTAGGAGTCTGCTTGAGAAACGTTCTCATTAGTTTTCGGTGATAGAACGAGAAGAACCCTGAACCGTGGGATAGGCAGCAGGCGCCTGTAATCGGCAAATTCTTCAACTTTTAACAATATATCTTACTGTTTTTTTTGCATATAAATAAATATTAAATATCTAATTATAAATTTATCATATCTGAAAATATATTAGTAAAGATATTTTTATTTTTTAAAATAACGTAAAAATATCACTATGATTGAATTCTGTTGATGAAAATATAAATATTTTAAAAAGATTCAAATATTATTATTATTTTATCGTTGATTGACTAAAATATTTCTCTCAATTTTTAAATTTCTCATCTTTACAAGAAATAGATGAGAAAGAGAGAGAAATGACAAATAAAGAGGGAGGGAGGTGCCAATACCACTTCCTTCTTCGACATCGGTAATCTCCTCCCCTTCTCTGTAGTCGCAGACCCTGGCCCAAACTATCGAAGGACAGACACCCCCTCCTCTCGCCCTCCAGTAAAGCCCCCTCCCTACAGTCACAAACCCCAGCCCCCCACACCGCTGAAGCCCCCATCTCCCTGCCTGCTTGAATAGATCCCCCCCCCCCTCTCCTCCTCTGGCAAAGCACCCTCCCTATAGTCACATATCCCCCCCCCCACCCCCCACACCGTTGGAGGCCCCCTCCCCCACCCTGTAGCTCGCACAGATGCCCCCTCTCTCCTATGGCAAGGCTCCTCTCCCTCCATACTCACACAAAGCCTCCCCTCCCCCCTACACCCTTCCACGCTCTCTCTACCCAACTGGCAAGTCCCCATCTCTCTCCCTATAGTCACAAACCCCACCCCCCACCCCACACTGTCAGAGGCCCCCTCCCTCTCCCTGTAGCTCTCACAAGACGCCCCCTCTCCTGTCCAACAAGTCTCTCTCCCCCTCCTGCTTGCATAGAGCCTCCCCCCCATCTCCTTCCCTCCCCTCTCTACCCCTTTGGCAAGTCCCCCTCCCCCTCCCTGCAGCTCGCATAACCCCCCCTCCCTCACCCACACACATACACATAGCTCAACCCCCTCCCCCTCACACAAATGTCGGACTCACTCCCTCGGGATGACTGAACGACGATTGCAGCAGTGTAGATCGGTGTGGTGGTGGTGAGCTCATAGCCCCCCAACCCTCCCAACCCCCTCTCCGCCCCCTCCGGTGAGCACGCACTCCCCCACCCCTTTCAAGTCCGCTCTCTCCTCCGGCAAGCTCATAACCCCCGCTCTCAACCCTCTGAACTCCCCTCCGCCAGGGGAGACATTATCTTCTTTTCTCATGTCGAGTTAAAGTTAACTAAAGTTAAATTAATTGTCAATAACAGAAGATTATGGGGATGATATTTGTGTATTATTTTATTTAGATAAAAAATATATATTTACTGATATATTTTTAGACATGATATTTTTTAATTAAAAGTTTGATAGTGATTTATTTGCAAAAACTCTTATATCTCATAAAATATTGGTATTATAAGTTAATTTCATATATACCCTTTTTACCTACAAAATATGAAAAAATATCATCTTTGATTGTCAAATATCATACATGCCATCATTATTAATCAAGTTTCAAAAATGCCACTAAATGATGAAATACTCTCACTCTGAAAATGATAATTTTCATATTTTATAAATAAGGAGGGTATATATGTCACCTTCTAAAAAAAGTATATATAAAATAAATCCTAATATTATCCATAGAAATTGCCCGAGCCATTTGGGCTCACCCACAGCTCCATCCGTACGCACCCTCCTCCACGCTGGGGGTCACAGCGTCGCCTTTGCCTTTGTGTCCACTCTAAAGTTGCGATTGGTGGGGGCTGGTTCACCGCCAGATCCTTCAAAAGATCTACCGGAGGGGCACCCGTAAAGAGGTCTCCCCCCACAACTCGCCCCCGCTCTCTTCCTCCCTCCCCCGGCGATGGAAGCCAAACTTTGAAAAGCCCCCAATCGCCAACAGCAACCGCACCTTCTCAGTTGCCATGGCTTCCATCGCCTCCTGCCTCGCGGCCCCCGGCAAGGCCGGCGTCTCCGGCCACAGGCCGCCGCTCGCCGCCACGAGGTTTCCCTTACTTGGCCGACTTGCCCCGGGCTCGCCCCGCCCCCTCGTGCAATTCGGCGGTGACGCCGCCGCCCGGCTTCCTGTAGCCGCCCGTCCGCGGGGTCCCGGGGGTTCGGTGGGAGTGGTCTGGGCGAGCGTGCAGGTCCCCACGGGGCTGGGGGCGGGGAAGGGTGTGGAGACGGATAGGCTGCCCAAGGACGTGCGGGAGCGGGCCATGCGGGCAGTGGATTCCTTTGGGGGGAGGGTCACCATCGGGGACGTTGCCAGCGGGGCGGGGCTCAAGTTGGACGAGGCGGAGAGGGCGCTGCAGGCGCTCGCGGCCGACACTGGCGGCTTCCTGGAGGTAGTTATCATACGCCATTTGTTTCTGTTTCCTCTTTCGTTTTCGAGGGAACTAACCCGTAGAATCTGTCAGAGAACCCTGGCTCAGTCCTCGGTTTCTGTTTGCTGAAAGTCCGACGAACATGGAGTACTCACGTGGGTTGTTCTTTTAGGCGATGTTGGCCTGGCTTTATTTTTCCATGTATGTTTGTGTGAATTAGTGTTTATTCTCTGGCTAGTTGCTGCTCAAGCGTCTTGTTGCTGAATCCATCCGCAATTGTGGTGTATGTATATAAGCAGCTCAATTTGTTAGGGGACATGTTTAGTGCCTATGCCAAATGGAAGCACTTTTTTGCATTCTATAATTTTCACCTTTGAGACCAAGTTATTTTGAGGGGAAACATCAGGTGCTAGAAGCCATGTACGTTGTCTCTTGTCTTCCAATTGGAAGCTCCAAAATGGGACTTCCTACATTGCAGGCAAAAATAGGGATATGACAGATGGATTAACTGTTGCAGCTATTGTAAGTCAGTTGGATCTACTCCCGCATAGCATTCCATGTTGGAGATGAAAGCCCAAAGACTTTTCTGAGGTGAAAGGGTCACTAGATATATCCCATTTCTTGATGTATTGAGGATGGGGGTCATAAAAAGGAAACCAAAATGCTTGCCTCAGGAGGTGAGATTGCGCTAGGCATGAAACAATGAGGGGTAGGTTGTGTCTCCCTGCACTGCAGGGGACTGGGGTTTCGGTTGCCTTGCAAAAAAGAGGGCTCTGGCGATAGGCATTCGATTTCTTCCACACCATCAATTGACTTAGAGATAATGGGATAAGTTGGAGGATGATGATAGTGTTTGGTGCTTGAATTATCAATCTATGATGAGATTGTTGTCTTATTTCTTTTGACATGGATCCTTTGACTGGAGCCCTGATATGGAGGAAAGTTGGTACTGGAGGTGTCTCCTTCAGTTCACATTGCTGCATGAACTATTATATTCTTTGATTGTATTCTATCTTGGAAATAGTGATGTGTTAAAGCACTAAGATATATTACTCTAATTTGAATCCACCATGTCAATATGCCCAAAACAGTACTCTCGACATGCTACAGTTGCCTCTTAATTATTTCTAAAGTAAGAGTTACCTCTTGTATTGTTGGAGCTTGCGGATTTACTTCTCTGCTAGTGTATCAAGATTACATTGGATCCCATGCATTCTATGGGTGTGATTGATCTCACCCTACAAGTAGCTTGGCCAGTCAGAGGCACTTTACGTGAATTCTATGTTTTGTACTGCCTATGGTGAATAATTTGCACAAAGTTCATTCTCTCGAGCAAATTTCAATCCCCTCACTGCTGTGTCAGAAAATGAGACAATATTGTTATACCCTAAAAAAGATCCCCAAAGTGCAAAACACAAAATAAAAAGGAAGAGGAGAGGGAGATAAAAAGGGGGCAGTAACCGCCTTCTACCTCTCCTTGCACCGGTGTCACCGGGAACAGAGCCGGAGGCCTCTGCAGATACGACGCTATCACCAAGATTAGGCAAGCCTTCGTCTGGGGCTGTTGTTCCTCCGGACGCACCCCACCGCCGCCGGTTGCCTCTGGTGCAGATCTGGCTTGTTCAGCCCCGCACCGCAACTTCATTCCCGCTGTGCTTTCTGGTCGCCTTCCCTAGCCTCCATTGCCGGCGTTCCCATGGCGATGCCGTGGAAGCCAAAGATCAGTCGCGACTCCGACCAAATGCGCGTGCAGCATCTAGGCCATCAAGGCCAAGCAGGGCAATGCCTTCCTCTGCCATGAAAAGAAGACGCCGACAAAGGAGAAGGTTTCGACAAAGGCTCCCAGGTCCCACCTCGCCGACGACGTCCGAACGGGAGGCTTCACCTCCAACCCTACAAGCCCGGTCCTCCCTCTCATCTCACGCCTCTCTCATCTCCTTCTCTTCTCTTTGTTCGCACACTAGCAAAAGGAGGGGAGGGGGAACCCCAGTTCTCTTCCTTGAAACCCCAACCGGGGGAACCCCCTTTGCAACATCATAACCGGGGGAACTTCCCCCGGTTCTCTTCCTTGAAACCCCAATTGGGGAACCCCCTTCGTAACACCATAATTGGGGAAACCCCCCCTTCCTTGAACCCCAACCGGGGGAACCCCCCGATTTACCTTGCTGCATTGCCAACTGGACCGGGGGAAGCCCCCCCAGTTTCTCCTCCTTCATCTCAGCTACCAATCTTAACCGGGGGAATGCCTGATCTCTCCCAATTTAATCCTAACCGGGGGAACTCCCCCTTCGCTCCCAATTAAATCTTAACTGGGCAACCCCCCCTCCCATCTCTCCCAATTAAATGTTAACCGGGGGAATCTCCCCCGGTTCTCCCATCTCCCTCTCTTCTCTTCTCCCTTTTTCCACTTATGCCCCTCCTCCTTTCTTAATGGGGGGGGGGCTAAAATGTCTAAAGAAAAACCTTTCATCTCCGTCTTCCAACTCCTATAAATAGGAGACCTTGGCCATTGGAGGGAATAACTTCTCTCAACCCAACACCCAAGGGAGATCACCCAAAACCCCTCAAGAGAGCTCAAGATTTGAAGACTTGGGATAAGACTTGGTTCGCCCAGTCCCCAAGAACTTGTTTGTTTGGCTTGTTTGATCTTGTGAAGACCTCATTCAATGGTGTATTCTTGTTATTGCATTTATGCACCTACTTTGGGAAAATATGCTTGTAAAGTCATGAAAATTCTGTTAAAATACAGAAAAATCATGTAATGTTCAGAAAAATATCAAGGTTCATGAAAAATTCTTGTTCATGCGAAAAATTGCAGGGAAGTCCCCGGAAGATATTCAAATTGCAGAAATACCATGAATTTTTAGGAAATTGTGTAAATATCCATAAAATTACAGAAGATTTCGGAAATATTTAGACAATTTTAGAAAAAAATCATACAAGGTCTGAAAATTATGGGAAAAACCCATCACGTCAAAAAATTATGGGAAAAATCCCATAAAATCTGAAAATTATTAGAAAAGCCCATTATGTCTGAAAATTCTGAGAAAAACCCTGAAAAATCTAAAAAATAAGGGAAAAATCCTGACATGTTCAAAAATTGCAAATATATCTTGCAGCTTGCAAAATTGCATAAATACTTAGGAAGGGTCAAAATTACATAAATATCCAGGAAGGGTAAAAATAGTACAAATATACCCCTGTTGGGTCAGAAAGTACAAATATACCCCTGTTGGTGGAAAAATTGCAAAAATGCCACTGTTTGCGGAAAAATTGTAGACACCACCGCTTGTGGGAAAATAGCAGAGAAATCTATGGAAGGTATTCACCAAGGATCAAGCATGAAGGAAAGAAGCATCAAGCACCCAAAGAAGGATTGCTTGAGTCTGAAAGTGGTCTCATTATTGTGCACAGGACTGCACATCTACAAAAATACAAGAAAGGTGATGTGTTACATATACACCCCTATGTGCCTTATTCCTAAGTCTTAACGGACATATTAGGAAATAAATCCAAGAAAATGAATTCAAGAATGTGGGTCGAGTATCAAGGGGAGACCAAGGAGATTCAAGCATGAAAACTTGTGCATGTGCTCGAAAAATCTAAAAATTACAAGTATGCCCCAAATTGTCAAGAAATGATGGAAATACACCTGAAAGTCAAGAAATGACAGAAAAATCCAGGAGAGTCAAGAAATGACAAAAATATCCCGGGATGTCAAGAAATGACGGAAACGTCTTGGGAAAGTCAAAAAATGATGGAAATACTCGAAAAGTCAAGAAATGACGGAAATGCTCGGGAAGGTCAGGAAATGACATAAACTACCTTTGAAAAGTCAAGAAAAGACATAATTGCTCCAAGTTGTTAAGAAATGACAAATATATTCAGAAAGGGTCCAAAATTTCAGATATATCCAAAAAGGGTCAAAAATGGCAAAAATACCCAAAAAGGGTTAGAAGTTGTAAATATACCTCCGCCTTGTGTGGAAACGTTCTTTATGGACATCAAGACAACTTGAGGGTTCAATCACGATCAGAACAATAATCAGGAGCAGGAAGCAACTCTGACGATCCAATAGTGATCATGTTGGCGATTCAATGGACTGATCATGATGAATATTAAATCAATAGTCAGATGTCGATCTGGAGCAAATTCAACGGTCGAATCTTCATCTAAAGTAAATTCAACGGTCAGATCTCGACCGAGAACAAATCTGATGGTCAAATCATGATCAAAAGTAAATTTGACAGATTGGTAGTGATCATGTTGACGATTCAATGGTCCGATCGTGATGAAATACAAATCCAACCGTTCAATTGGGGACAAAAGCAAATTCAACGGTCTGGTCATAGTGGGTTTCAAATTCAACCGTCTGATTGGGCACAAAAGCAAATTCAAAAGTCCAGCTACAGACTGAAGCATATCCAACGGTAGGATTGTGACCAGATAAGAACCCGAAGACCCGATTACATAATCGGGATCAAATGTAAAGGTCTTAAAAGATCGAATGTAAATGTAATCCAACTTACATATGTCCGAAGAATGACAAGTCTTCAAAGCTTTCTTGCAAGAGTATGTACCCGTAATGGGTGATCATTAAGATTGTTAACATCATAACGGATAGAGGCAAAAGATGTTCTTTGACAGTTAATCAAAGGTGTTCGGATTTTATGCCGATGTAAATAAACACCAATTACAGTTGGTGGGGAAAGGTCCAACACACGAATCTTAAATCGTCTGATAAACATAAAGTGCGGAAATAAACATGCGTAAATCGTCTGATAAATAGATGTGCATATTTGTTCATGAACATTCCATAAAATATTTTTCCACACTGCAAACAAATATTTATTATGATAATGCCTGTATTTGGTTGAGACATGAGAGTACTGGACTCATATTCTTTGCATATGTATCTTTGTTTTAACACTCATTAGCATTATGTATTCTTCTTTCATAAACACAACCTATTTCAAAGTGGTATTGATAGGTTTCAGATGATGGCGATGTGCTTTATGTTTTTCCGAGGGATTATCGCTCAAAGTTGACAGCCAAATCCTTTAAGATGAAAATTGAACCTTTTCTTGACAAATCAAAGGTACTTCTTTATTTGGTTATTTAATTGTCAAGGTTTAAGCCTTTTTCTTTAAGGGGAATTAAGTTCTTGTAATTTTCTGCAGGCTGCTGCTGAGTATTTAATTAGGGTATCATTTGGGACGGCACTGATTGCTTCTATAGTCCTTGTGTACACTACAATTATTGCAATAATTTCAAGCAGAAGGTATCATATACAGTATTATTTTGTTCTATGCTTGATAAGATATTGTTTATGTTACCTGTCATTATGAATTCATTAATTCATCATCATCATAAAGCTTTGCACCATCTACCTGGAATTGCCTTTGGACTCAATTTGTAAAGAACTGGACTAGTCTAGTCAGATGCTAGGCTAACCCTTTGGACTCCCACTTGATTAAATAGTAATCCTGATAAGAACCAGTATGAATGAAAGATTATCTCTGCATGGACAAGTGTTAAGATTCCAGCTACTGCTGCGTGGTTGCTTGTGGTGTCAATCATATGGACTGTAAACACCAAAGAGGAAAGAAGAAAAAAAGAAAAACATGTTAATAAGAAAATTAAAATATAAAATATAGTGACATAACTAACAAAATTTGAATTATAAAAAACTAATTTGTAAAATAAGGTGAAATAGAGAAATAAGTGGCTGATGAAAAGGTGCAAACTACACAAAATGAAAAATTTGGCCAGTAGATAAGCACTGTTATTGAGTTCTAATTATCATTAGCTTTATAACAAATCTAAGACATTTTATTGCGTTAAGTTTTTGGTGAACAGTGGCCATTAAAGTTGGAAATGATCATTCCCATGTTCTGGTTGCAGTGATGAAGACAATCGTGGCAGACGTGGTGGGAGAGCATATGACTCAGGGTTCACAGTCTTCTTTCGCCCATCTGACCTCTTTTGGTAAATTTTGTTTGATCAGATATCTCATTTTAAATCAACTGATTGTTTTCCTTAGCAACACGTTTTTTTAGGAGAAAGTGGATTGCACCACCAATTTTATTAAGTAAACAGAGATGATACAATCAAAGAAGAGGAGAGGAATCTTCAAATGTTTAAATAAAAAGAATTTCCTCATTTTCAGAATTGCTAACAAAGCAGGAAATGTATTTATATAATTGAGTAATTTTAATCTGTCACCCACTCACCCTTCCCTACATCTAAGTTAGTGTGTATATTATGTTATTTGACTTAGTCTTGACAAATAATTGAAAATGTCCTTCTGGATGCTTGCATATTGGACTCATTTGAAACCAGTGCTTTATCTATTTGAAATATTGAAGTCAAAGTAATGGTACTAAAAACTGGCCAAACCACACTGGAACCAGCTGAATCGGACCAGAACTGACTGGCGCCGGTCTAGTTCCAATGGGGGGAGGAATGGCCAGAACCAGCCAGTTTTTGGCCAAACTTGCATTGGAACGAGCCAGGGCCAAATTCAAACTATTGGATCGTTGATTCAATAGCATTCATGCTTAAATAGCATTGTCAGCCCTCCTGCAACATTGAGTGCATGGCCAATCTGCATTGCTGGAGCACATCTAGCTAGGGAAAATGGTGTGGAAGACCTGTGTTCTATCACAACGGATGTTATTTCATACATTTTACCCTAAATTCTAGTGATCACTTTTCCCATTTATGATGTTTGCCAAAGAAATTCTTTACTTCACAGTTTTCATTATTTTGTGAAGGTATTGGGATCCTTACTACTACAGAAGGCGACAAATGAGAGACAACGAGGGGATGAATTTTATTGAATCTGTAATAAAATATTATTGACTCTTCCCTTCATTTTCTTTGCTTTAACACCTTGTATCCCACAATGCAATAAATGGTGCAGATGCTTGTTTTGTTCAGGTCTTTTCTTTTGTATTTGGTGATGGAGATCCAAACCAAGGCCTAGAAGAAGAAAGATGGAAGTTGGTATTGTTTTATGATTGATTTCAGTTGTTTGTTGCTCTCAGATGGCTAATTGTTAGACTTTAGAGTGCTGGGATTTTGCTTTGTAGGCTTTTCTACTTAGAATATGGAGGTTGATAGTATTATTGCTCTTAACAGCTATCATGAACTATGAGATAATTTGTAGATTGCAATGTCATGCTTTTGTTTACTGCCCATTTGTAGCTCCAAATGTGCAGCTTGTTTTTGTTTCCTTGGTGACATCCAATGTTGTCATCATTTATCTAAGACATCAATCATCATCTTTAGACCAAAGCATATGCCACCCCAGAGCTGTCATGTCAAACTTAGAGAATCTTTGCACGGTTCTACCCACACCTGCACAAATAATTAGACCCGGTATAGGCACTAAGAGCATAATAATTTTGATGATTCATCATTGTCCATTTACTGGAAGTTTTCTTTGTGTTACATGTTGATTAGTTGCTTCTCACTCTGATAGTATGCAACAAGCACTTATTCATTGACACTCACTTCCACATCAATTATCATCTTAGGCCAATGCATATGCCACTTCAGAGCTGTCATGTCAAACTTGGAGAATCTTTGCACTGTTCTATCCACACCTGCACAAATAATTAGATTCGGTATAGGCATTAATAGCATAATAATTTTGCCGATTCATCATGTTCCATTTACTGGAAGTTTTCCTTGTGTTACATGTTGATTAGATGCTTCTTCTCACTCTGATAGTATGCAACAACTACTTATTCACACTCACTTCCACATTAACCATTGCAACCACTATCATCTTCTCAGCTTGATCTCCACTTGCAAGCTGCAATTTACATTTCCATATTCTCACTAGTGGATGGTCGATGCCAATGGCAGAAAGCGTTCATTATAGACGATTAATAGATTTGATGCATTTTAATTTAAGATAATAACCCTGAGATTCCTGTACTTAATTCTGATAAGTACTGTTATGTGTCCGTTTCTTGACATTCCCCATCAGATGTCTCTTTTTTCTCTTAAAAAAACAGGAGATTGCTAAATGCTTTGATGCCAATTGCAATATATATCATATTTTCAGTTTTCGAATTTGTTATTCCTTGATCGGTCATTGTTTTAGGCTTGATCTCTTCTTGGAATGCAGTATCTTGATCTCTTCTGCTAACTGATTGACTTCTACACCTCTTTGGTAGATTGGAGAATACATAGCCTCAAATGGGGGAGTTGTTACAGGAGAAGAGCTTGCTCCATACCTTGATGTGTTGCCCACGGATGAGAGTCTGGTATGGAATGTTCCTTCTTTACTGTGTTAAGATAAAGATTTGTACTATGTTTCAGCATCATTATTTCAAATTCATTCTAGCTATGTAAAGTTAAATGCATTTCTGTGCATTCATTCTCTTTTTGCATCAATCGGGGATCAATTTATTACCTTGGATTATATTGTTTCGACAAGCCAATATCTGGATCTGGTTTGTCTGTGGTGTTCGAGGCAATGAGTCTACCACAAGGGTGCTGCACTAGGAGGTTTGAGAAGTTCACAAATATCACACCTAAGAAGGGGCTTTTGCTGGCCCCAGGCTTCTTTGTTTCCACCTGAACCTAGTCCATTGACATCCCTATTTATGGGTTCAATTATTAAAAGGGCCTATCAATGTTCACTGTGGGGGGTTGGGCAGTTAGGAAAATTGTTTAGGTAGGTTCCCATCTATCTTTTGAGGGTTGATTTTTGGGGTAGGATTATATGTTTTTAGGATATGGTAATAATGCATATTTGTAAAGTTAGTTGATGTACATGGAACGGTACAGAGGCTGAGAGTGCATCCTTTAGGTGAGGATTTTATACACTGTAAGTATCCTTTTTTTACTTTATCAAAAGTGGTGCTACACACATTTAAAAAAAACTATTTAACCTTGTACTTAGTTTGTAGGATTCATTGTGATGTGACCACAATAAAAATTATTAAATAATTTGAGGCTTGAGACTAAGAGCCTCAAGGACCTCCAGGTTTTGTGTACCACTAACTCGTGGTAATTGATCATGTTCATGTAACCTATTTTTGTTTAGTTAATTATCCATGGCCAACATCAGATTAAACAAGGGTATGGTTAATCAACTGATTTATTGGCCATTAGCAAGCTTTGGCTTTACTGAGTCTAGATTTCCGCCTAAAGGTTATCAATGTAGATAGTCTAAGCTGTCATTTTTTTTTCATGGTGAATGCAGAATGATGAATCATACATCTTACCTGTGCTATTGCGATTTGACGGACATCCGGAAGTGGATGATGAGGTGCCTTTTCTATTCTTAACCTCTTATTTCTGTTAGTTCTTCATTATGACATAATCATGTTTCGGTTCAACGTATAGGTGCTTATTGTTTTCATTACTTTTGTCTTCAACTATTAACTAGATTCAAACTTCTACCATGATGGGAGTAGCTTCTAGATTCTGTCGCAATTTTCTTCAAAAAAATTGGCATTTTTCCCCTTTTTATCTTCCTAGGAAAAACAATCTTTTTCACATTGTCTTGCACCTTTTCAGATTAAAACACTATTTGAGTTAAATTATGCAGACGTTCTACAACTAAATTTTTTAGTTTTGATTCTTGTGGTCAAGCATCTCCAACCGTTTTTGACCAAAACCAATGTCATTTTTATCTGAGAAAATGTGAACTGTATTTTTCAGCTATTGATCTTTGATGAAAGTGGTTTAACTAAGTTTTATCTTAAAGTATGAAAATGCTTTCATGCCGACATGCAGGTTTTATTGTTCCACCTTCCCCATCAAAGCAGGCGCAAACCATCTCAGTTCAAGTTGGTTCCTCAAACTGACATTGAACAAACAATTTGCTGTTTCCACTTGAGTATTGGTCATAGAGTTTTGATCAAAATTAACAACTGTAATAATGGGGAAGTAAAAGTGCAAGGCCGATAATAAGCACATTCACTACCATTGAGACCAGAATGAAAAGCCCAAAATGAGAGTGCTATCCTGCTCCTGCATGTCTTTGCTCTAGGATTCTTCTTTTGGGATCTCTGTCAATTCCAACCCCATTTTCTTCACTACATGTATGTGTCATTTGATGAGGGGATAAAGTATAATGAATGAAATACCATGATCATCTATTCTGTTAACATGCAGGGGAACATTCTATATAGATTCCCGTCATTGCAGCGAACAGCTTCACCTCAGAGGGTTGGAAGGAAGGAATATGTTGGTAAAAGATGGACTGAATGGGTTGGTGGGGTCAGAAAGTTTTTTGAAGAGAAGAAATGGGTTTTCAGGTTTCTCTTTGTCCCTTCATCAACAAGCCGTTTCTAGAAACATGAGTTGCTTGCATTCATGGTATTTTGATTCACTTCTTGGAGTGGTAAAATGTTGTCCATTGGAAAATTTCTGCTGAAAAGTCATTTTTGATGGCTCTGAGAGTCAGCAGTCAGCAGTCCATGGAATTACTTGCTCTTGAATCAATAACTTGTCTTGTTCTGGATCATGGTTTAGTAATGATTTTTTTCTTGATTAAAATTAATACCTAGAAGCCGAAGCATCTTGTACAATATAGAATTCAATGTCATACATGTATCCTTCTCTTTTTTTCATTGCGCATTTTATATTCCCAGTGTTATGTTCTCTCCCCTCCTCTGGGAATAATAGGCATACACGCCCAGGTCTCTCTATTAATGTCTTTCTATTACTTTAATCATGATTTATTTATTTATTGCCTATGTTATGTATCCAATGTTCACTTAAAATTAGCCTCTAGAAGGTGAATCATTTAGTATGTAAGGAATTAAAATTTCATACGCCTTTCTCCTTTTTCTTTGAGCATTTCATGTTCTCTGTTAAAGGTCATTCCAGTGGGTGTGCTTTGAGTAGGTTAGTGAATGAGGTGTACAAACGATGGCATGTTCCCCACTCCCCCCCCAATATGTGGCTAAACGTTGATATCCACCTTTGGTCATATAATCCGTTTTCATGTCATGATTTGCAGTAAAACAGGGAATTCAGAAAGGGCAATGGTTATTGGGTTGGGAGGGCTCAATCTTTTTGGAGTTATTGTTCTAGGCACGATGTTGAAGTAAGATACCTTGTCTATCCGTTGTATTTCTGTTTGTTCTTCATTCTCTATTTTGCTTATTTTGCAATTGCTTACTCATGTTGACATTTTACTTTTAAAGGGGTACTGCAGTTAGACCTGGAGGGCTCATATCCTTTGTTGCTGATATATTTCCTCTTCTTCAGGTACTCTCAAATCGTCAGCAGTGGTGTTTGTAGTTTTGTCTGTTCAAGGAATTCCTGCGAATTAATTTATCTAATTGTAGTTTATGTTGTTGTTCATGCATGTTTTGGAAAGATATCCATGAGGCAAGGATCTGAAACCTTTTTTTATGTGATGGCTGAAGAAAATCAGCTGCAGCCTCTTAGACAGCCTAGTGAATAATAGGGTGTTTGGCAACAGTTTTTTTCACCTCTTTCTTTTCAAAATTTATTTTGGGAGAGAAACTCTCCATAATTGCATTTGTTATGGCTGCTCTCAAATTTAATAGATACGGAATTCCTTCATAAAACTTCCCCAAAACAAAACACCCCAGGATGTGTTCTGTTCTTGAGGGAACTCATTACAATGGTATCAGAGCAAGTTGCCTGACTCGGGCCCCCTCCCATTCATGGATGATGTCTCCTTTCTCATTTTCTTTTCCTCCTCTTCTGCCTCCTTTTCTTCTTCCTCTCCTCTTTTCCTCTGCAGGCTGCCCAGCGCACAAGGTGGCTGCAGCATGCTCCTCCCCTCCAGTGGCCATCGCCTCTAACAGCCATGCCATCCTGTGCACACTTCTCTCGTCGCCTACTGTCTCTTCTCCCTCTTGCATGTTTGCTCTCACATTGCATCCCCACTCGTGTATACATTGCATGTTCTCTCTATGTTTGGAACTGGAAGTACCATATCTGAACTAGAAGGCATTCCCCATCTGAATTATCCTGCTGTACATTGGCATCACCTGAAAGGGCCTGCTGGAGCCTTCTCAGTTAAGAAACAGAGGAGTTCTGATTTGCATAAGAGGAACAGTGTGTTGACTAATTGCCTAATTGGTATTGGAAGTGGGCATTTGCTGAGGCTTTCATCGTCAGACTTATTCTTCCTTGTTTTCTGTGAAAGTTTGTGAAGTAATAGGGTTCTTCATGTTCTTATTTGGTTGGGTTTCTCTATGTTATGTAGGTCATTGGAGATCCATCTTTCTTCCATTGTAGCTTTATTGGATAGGTTCTGTTCTTCCATTTAAGTTCTTGATTGGTTATGTGATATTAAGAGCCTTCCAATGCTATACTCGTACAAGGCCTCTGCAGTCACCAGTCCTACCACATAAGAAATATGTGTATTGTGTTATTTTCCTTGCCATATCTGATTCTTACTATTTAATCTAAATATTGGTTATTATCTTGGTTAATTCTATTGAATTGAAATTATCGAAATTTTATCTAATTATTTTTATTACATAATCTCCCTTAATACTGGGAATATTTTACATAATAGTTTTGAAAAAGAGAGCTCCCAAATGCTGTTACACGAATTTCAAAAATTATTCCAATTCTGCCAAACAGGTCAAAAGCTGAAATGCAGTAAGCTTAGTGCTAAGCGGACTTTGGAAGGGGGGAAGGTGGGGGGTGGGGGGTGAGGTGGGGAGTTCCCAGACACCCTATGAAGAAAGCGTCCTGCTTTAGATTTGTGACAGCTAAAGAAGTTTGGGGCTTAAGCCTTAAGGAGCAAAATAAAGTAACATAGAATGAACCACCTAATCTCAGTTGGGTCTTTGCGGAAAATGCTTAAGTTGTTAGCACTGTTCTCTGACACTTTGCTTAAACCTTGGAAGGTTTTGTGAAAATGGTACTCAAAATTGGGTCAATGTGGAGATATGCAGAATGTTTAATGCTCAGAGATACAGAGAGAACGCATAACTCTGACAGTACGTTAGGTGCCTACTGGTATGGTGAAGACACAAAATAGGTTCAGCCTACACGGTGCACAGAATGTTCGGTGCTCACTGGTATGGAAAAGGCATGATCTATTGATATTTTGGGTGGGTAACATCTTTTGGGTTTGGGCAGGATGTTTTTGGTTGGGTGGCAGGGGGTGTGGGAGTCTGTGTAATGCCCCATGATATTTTTAGTGCACTTGCAAATGCAAGTTCTCATGCATACTTAGTAATTTCGAGTAGTTTTGTGTGTTTCTGAGAGGCATTACTAGAAATGTTTTGTGCAACTCCTGCAATTCATAACATTGTTTTTCATTCTCGTTGAAATGAGTATTAGCAAAAAGAAAAGGGAAACAAAGTTCAGTTTTCTTCCATTTGCTTCAAACTTGCAAGTTTCTTCAAGAAATTGTGGGAATCTCGTGTGCTGCTGGTTGCCATGTGCAATAGAATAGATGTTGGAGATATAAAGGGACTGCGGAACAGATTAATAGATATGCAGTCATAGTTTTATATATGATTTATAGGATTGGCAATGCTGTCGTTTACACGAAGTGATTTGTCACAGATATATGCTGCTTCTTTCTTTGCTATCCCTGTGGCTCGATGGGTTTTGCTGCGAAAAAGGAATTCAGTTATTGAGCAGAGAAACAGGGCAAGGAAGCAGAGAGCTCAAGCACTTGAACTGCCTGAACCATCTCTACGGAGGAAGGTAATTTTACAAGTTAAAATTGTGAGGTTACTTTTTAGCACCGTGACATGTTCTACTGAAGATTCTTAATTGCATGGTCTTCAATCCCAATTTTTTCCTTGGTGTTTAACCCTCTCCCACAGAAATTTTCTTCCCAGATTGGTATCCCGTATAATGCCTCCAAAATTATGTAAGATTAAGTTGACGGTGGATCCTCGCAGGCATCGTTTGCCTTGAATAAAATTTTGTTTTCCGCTTACCAACCTTGACTGTCTATATTATATTTGTAGACAAAGATCTTATTAGTCATATCTCCTTTTGTCCCTTGGTCTGGATTCTAACATTCTAATATATTTTTGCCTTTTATAGAGGCTTCTCACTGGTGCCTGATTGCATGATGAGCCGACATTATGTCACGATATTCAGATTATGAAACCCATAATTTTGTTTTTCTGATATCTTCTCTCACGTGCCTTCGCCCTTTTATTTTTGCACCAGTTGTTGAGTGCTCGAGACATGGCACAGCGAACGGTCATTGGGTCTGATAGGATTGTCTACAGTACAGAGAAGGACTTTGACGAACAGGATTACGAAGTGAGGGAGTGGGATCGACGATTTAGAGAAGCCGAGTGATCGGACTGGAATGGACGCCATTTTAGCCAACGTTTTCACGACACCCGTCCTTGTACGGTAAATGAGCATCAAGAGGCAGCATGCAGGCACCGGCCAGAGAATGCAACGTTTCATATGTAGCTGAAATTGGTTAACATGCCAAGTACCAATCGATCTTTTTCGGGATGTGGTGTTTAGCCCCGCCCAGTTCTTCTATGGGGTTGGAGGCGCCCTTGTGGTCTCACAGGTGGGAACGAGGAGCCTGTGGATCTGTAAGTTGCTTCTTTATTTTTGGTTTTTTTTCCCTCTAAAATTAATTGTTTATGTATGTGCATGTTACTGAGATTTCAGAGACAGGAATTGAGATTAGCTGGGGAAATCTCTAACTTTATTGAAAGGGGGGATAATTAACAGGCGTGTGTCCATTTGTATTTCGGAAAAGCCCTTACAAGCAGAATCAGAATCATGACTTGAGGTTTTTCGTGTTCTCTTCGCCTCAAGAATATCCGACCATCCTACATTCGTACCGCTTCCAAGTGAAGGTGCCTCCTCTCACTGCAATTCTTCACGAGGGAAAACGGAGACTGCCAACTTTGGAGTTTTTCAGGTTAAAATTCTACAGATTCATTTTGGTATGGAATTAACGATTTCTTGGACTTATATAAGGGAGGATGCGAAATCTTAAATGTTAGTTATGAGGTCATCTGGTGTAATACTAAAAAAAAATATTATTTTACAATATTTCCTTGCAATTAGAGTGTTGTCAGCCAATAGATTTCAAGATCTTGGTCATGCACATGCCGTTTCTTTTAATTTTTAATTGTCGGATTATGAGAAAAAAATTAAAGATTTAAGAATTTTGGGGTATCTCATGTGAACATTTCAGTCATCCAAATCAAGGTTGGTCGATTTTTACCATATTGGTGGATACCGTATCTTCAAATTTCTTGTGCCAGGGATCTTTGTCGTGATCAACGAGTTATTTAGAGGGTAACGAGGAAAGAACGTAGGTCCGGTAATTATTCGTTTAAAATTTGAATTGAATTTGAATTTAAATTTATTTAATTAGATAATTATCTGAATAAAATATTTAATGAATAATTTAATCGGATATCTGATTATTAATTGGATATGAATTTGGATATTGAGATATCCGTGTTAGATATCATCCGACCGAACGTGAACTATTAGATAAAAATCTAAGGATACATATATTATATATATAATTAATTTAAATCTTAATATATTATCTGATTATTTATTTTTATCTTTTTTGTCTCAAAATATAATTTAAAAATAAGAAATCTATTTACACCCATTTGATAAGTTATCTTTTATTTTTTAAGATGAAATCTAATCTTTTGATAACATCTTTTCAAATAAAAATAACTTCCATTCTTTTATTTTTTTTGAGAAAATAACATACGGCGTTCTAACATGATTCACACGACTCATCTCTAAGTAGATTTAATAATTATCTGTTTAAAATTTAAACTGAATTTGAATTAGTATTAATTTGATAATTATTCGAATGTAATATCTGACGGATAATTCGATTATTAATCATATACAAATTCGGATATCACATTATTTACTCTGTATCCGATCTATTTACCAATCTAAAAACACACGTTGAAACAGTTGCAAGAGAGAAATTGGTCACTGAATTCGTCATATATTATCAACATCAACGATGTCGTAATGCACAGAGCGCAAGTTACTTCGCCAGGGTGACATGGTCTCTTGCCTCAATCATTGGAGGTAATTCTGGATTGCGAAAAAAAAGGAGAACTACGCACATTCTTAATGTGGACTCTCGCTTCCATTGTCAAAGTGTGAGGGCAATGGCATGACGCTATTGGACGGCACCATAGAACTGAGCCATGGTACTCAGTCACGGGTTGGCTCACTCGTAAAATTCTTCAGATATACTCTAATATGTGATCAAACTTCAAATTCCATTCGAATGAGGTTTAAAAAGTATTTGTGATATTCGCGAAGTATTTCGCACACAATTATCCTTAGGTAATAAAAGGAAGATTACTCTATTTTTTAAGACTATCGGCCACGATGGTGGAGCCAATTCACCAAACAAAATCAGAAGATATGAATCATATTATTATTTTAATGGACATTGAGGAGGGTAAAATAGACTCAACTTACGTAAGGCCTATTTTCACCATGCTCAATTAGGCCCACAGTCTACAACTCGCCTGTCGGGCCTTGACAGCCACAGTTCGTCGCGAACGGCCTGGGACAGATCGTCCTTAGATCTGCCAGCGCATGAAAGGCTTCGACCCAGACGCAACGGCCGTCGGATGAGCCTCCGACGACCGAACGTTACTTCTCACGACGTCGGCCTCAACTCCACTAAGGGCGAGCATGCCCCTCAGGCGCCGTAATACTCGCCAAAGAACCGTCCGACTCCGGAGGAATGGACTCTCAACGGGAAACTCCCTACGATCGCGGGAGACGTTACTCTACGACTTATGCCCTTCCCTGCTAAAGAACTGGCTCTTGCTATCGAGACAACCCCCTATAAATGGGACTTCGACGTACATGCAGAGGGACGGTGATCTTCACCAAGAAACACACACTCAACTCCAGACAAGGGAAAAGAGAAGCCAACCTACTGTTAAGAGAGGAAGTCCCCGCCAAGCACCGGCTGCCCTCCGAACACCCTTACTGCCTAGCGAACACTCTGTGAGCGTCCACTGGTCACTGCGAGAACCCCCGGAAGACAGTCCGTCCCTCCAGATTTGCATCACGACCTCTCAACTCTCTCTCTCACACACTCTTCTTCCTGCGTCTCCGTCTCTCGAGTCCTGACTTAAGTATCGGAGGATTATCCCCTAGAATAACATCCGAAACTTCTTATGACATCATTCGTTTATGATGTTTGCAGGTTTCTACGAATATCGAACGATCTTCTCCAATAAATAAATAGAAAAATATAATACAAGAACTAAAGACTATTTTTCAACCTCTACGGATATGAATCTTGTGCAGGTAGAGCCACCCCCTTTTAAGTCTAAGTCGCACTTTCCTTCCAAATCTATTTCCACGTGAAGTATGTTATTATAGGGTCGTGAGCCCGAGATTTATTAATTTTGAGAAAAAAAGATGTACGTGAGTTTAGGTGTACCCATGTTCCTCACACTCTATATAATATAAATCCGAGTATTATTGTAGTAAATTTTTGTCTAAATATATATATATATATATGTTATTATTGCAAAGGAGGATCCACACTCTTGCTCCGAACACACTACCCACACACGAAAAATCTGAACACGAAATCCCAATTACGGCCGCGACTACACACTCCCATCCTATTACCATCAGGCACTAACATCAGCGTATCACATCACAGTGGCATCCGAACCGTCCATGGGGGTATTTAATTATCCGGGCCCAGGAAACCTTTCCTGAGAGGTTGACCCCCAGAGACAGCAGCTCCTCGCGGGGGCATGCATGATACAGAGGACCTTGGCAGCAATTCCAAGAGGGCACGCTGCACAGGTTGCGTGGACGGAGCCGCCTCTCTCTTCCGTCCAGCCTTCGTTCTTTTCCCAACCGACCTGCCCTCCCCGCCCACTCAAAGGCCGCACCTCCACCGCTCCATGCCCCCACCGGCCACAAAGCTGGGCCCATACTGTTGTTCTACTTCAATATGGTGGTCGTTAGGATGATGAGAGCGCCTCTTCGATAGGCCCAGGAGCCCACTGCCCATTTCGGGTCCGTCCTCTCTGCCCGACACCTTCGCCCGCCTACCAGATCCGTTTCTTCCTGGAACGAGTCTCACTTACCCGTACCGTAATGCAGTCTTTTGAGATATATATATATATATATATATATATTCTCTTAAAATTTGATTTTATCAAGTATATTCTTCATCTGAATATATTATTATAAATATCTTTCGTTTGGATAATAATATTATGATTATATCTTTTAATTTATCATCATCGACGAGAGAAAAATATTATGTGAAATATACTATCGAAGATATATTTGACAAAATCAAAATTTACATGAATATATATGTTGAATCCATAAAATCGCAGTGTTATGATACATAGGCCCGAGGTCATAAGCACGTGAATCACAACTCATTTAACCAATATGGGACTATTGCCACAGAGAGACTATGTCTAAATATTCCAACACTCCCCCTCACGGTCAAGATGAGCCGTGGATATTAATCGGATGGAGGTGATAAGAGAAGTTGAGTCAGGATCATGCTCTGATACCATATTGAGATTAGGACAGAAAAAATCGTATATGTATTCTAATCAGAAAGATAACAATGTTTTATGCGTCTGAGAGACACACAATTATAACTCAGACTCACACTAAAAGATAATAACAAAAATATCTCGGACTCAGGTATTTTAACAATATATATATAAATCTTACTCTTTATGTTACGGCAAGAAATATATTTAATAAAATTAAATTTATGAGAGGATATATATAAAAATCTCTTTTTTTTAAGTATCTATGTGTCAGGTCTATATATATATCTGTATCAGATCGGACGGTTAAAAATAATCAAAGGACATTTTTATTTACTCGAAATCATGGGACAACTTTAGATCTAATTAGGATGTCTAAACTCTTTTTTGGATGTGTTTAACATCTAATTAGGAAGTTTTTCCCACAAATATCAGAATAACACGTAAACGAAATTGGAGCCGACCTAATTATCTTTTTTTAAGTAAAAAGTATTGTTCCCCCGAATGGGCTGGAAGAAGCAAAAAGACCGAAAGATCCACGGCAAACATCGGCCGACGAGCAAGTCGGGAGGGTATTACGGTAATATTGTAGGTCTCGCCCACCGTTTTTGCAGTGTCTCGTTCAAGCTCCCCGGGTTCGGTGGTCGGGTCTCTCTCTCTCTCTCTCTCTCTCTCTCGCGTGGTGGCTGTCCCTTCCGGAACGGGAAGCCATCGGGTGCATAGCGATGGGGGCCAGCTTGTCGGCTCCTTCCCACTATAAATACCAATACAGAACCCTCTCCTCTTTCTCCTGCGCAGACTACCACCGCTCTTCGTTTTACTTCTCTCCGCTGTGGAGGAGGAAGTGAAGGGGAGGAGGAGTCAGTGGCCAGTCGGCGTTGCAGCCCTGTGTCTCTCCAGGTAACGATCTCGATCCCTTTGGGGCCGTGCCTTGTCGTTGTCGGCGATGTTGTTTGGTGTTTTGTTTACTTTTTCCAGTGTTCTTTTTTTGTGCCTTTTGTTTTGGTCCCGGTTTTGGTCGATCTATTGCGATGTCCTCACTTTCTTGTTGGCTTTTTTTTCTCCTCCTTTTTCTGACGGAGCTCGTTTTGTTTCTCCTTTTTCGATATTTTTGTATTGTTCTAGGTCTACGCTTGCAATAAAGTTCGTTTTTTGTTACGGTGAAAGCACGAATAAGGAATAGGCAGTTCGTCGTTGGAACAATCGACTCTGCTCCCGGTGCATCATGAAAAACCGGAGTGCTGGATTATATAGATCTAACCTGATTTACTTATGTGATGTGTGGTAAAAAGAAATGGGCTTCATTTGTCTCTGAGCATGTATATTGGGTCTGGGACGCTTTAGGTAGGCTGCATGTTTATAACTGACCTTGTTCGAGTTACCTATGTCTGGTTCAGTTATAGCCTATGTATGCTGGCCGTGAAGCTAGGTGTGCTTGCCGTTACAACTTATGAAAAATCTTGAACAGTAAGTCCAAAAACGAAGAACCTAGGGTGGAATGCTCTAGTTAAGGCAGTCTGCCATATTTTCTTTTTCGGAGCAAAAGTTTGCATGTGCAGAGAAACAAAAAGGGAGAGATTTTTTGTCAAAGAAGAAACAAAATTTATAAAAATGAGAGAAATCTCTTAAGCACCCTTCAAGCTATTTTGGCCACCTGTGTTCCTATGAGTTATGTTGGGCATTTTACCAGTAACTCCATAAGAAGGTTGAAATTCATCCTCTCAAACATTCTACTGCAAAATCAAGCAGAACTTGTAAAGAGCTGCAGGGTGTAAAATGGAAGGAACACTATACGTCCAAGGAGGAGGAAGAGCCATGGGTGAAAAACCCTGAGATGGACTATGTTGCAAATTTTGAAGGTATTGGATATCTATGACCCGAGTGCTTTAAGTTGTGGACTTGTGTGCTCGAAGTGGCTTATGAATTTGTTGAGTGAGTCATCGTGGGGAAGAGACTTAGACATGCTTGTTTCTTTTTCCTCTCTTTTTTTTCTTTCCATAGAGTGGTCGTTCTTGGCTTTGGTATATGGCAAAACTGCAAATCAAGTGCGTTGTTTATACATATGTTAAATGGAAGCGGAGCTTGTAAATGCAGTTTGAACTGGAGACCAGCAGGAACCTATTCTCCAAGTGAATGGGTTATAGAAGCTTTGTGCTGGTTTAAGGAATCATGACATTCAGGGAGTAAAGGGAATCATGAGGTCCTCAGCATGAGATGTACTGAGTTTGAGTACATGGAGCCTCAGGTGTATGGGTTGGTTTTCGATGTCCTCAGTTATCAGATGAGGATGCATGTTGTTGGGGGAAGTGAGAAAACCACAATCTGAAAGACCTTAAAGACAAACCATTGGAGGAAGACATTTGGATGCTGGGATAATATAAAACTGAAGTAGAACTTGGGGAATGCATTATATCTCCATGGGCTTCAGCCTTCACTCTTCTGGCAAAGGTCAGGTGGGGGTTCATCATCACCATAATATCAGGGAAACTTTCTGCATCATCAGTACCATAAGCTTTGTTCCATCCATCTGGGATTTCCTAAGGGCCTGGAACCAATTCATGGAATCAGGCACAGTTTTTCCAGCCCAGCTGCCATCCTGATGCCAACTCCTATTTTTGTATGCTGTTGATCTTGACAAATCTCATGTTTTTTTGGGCTTGGGAAAAATGCCTTTGAAAGGTGCTGAAATTCCTAGATGATCTTGGTTGATTGTGATGGAGTTATTCAATCATGATCTTTCTGTAAAATTCTTTCTAATAAATAAGACAGCCGATTGCTCAGTGCTTATTCGAAATCAAAGTGCAGTAACCTCTGAATATGAGATACAAGACCAAATGACAAGAAAGTGATCAAGACCAAATGACAAGAAAGTGATCACATGTCATCGGCAGATGATCCTTGAATACATTTTTTTTTTGTACCAGATGATATTTGAGCATTGGGTTTTTGCACTCGAAATGTTGATAGTGCTCTTAACACTTGCTCACCTTGATCTGTCGATCAGTGGAAGTGGGACATAAAATTGGGGCATGCAATGATATTCATTTGTGCAGAAAGAGCAATACTGATTTGATCCAATGATGAGAGACATAAACGTGCTTTCACATAGATACTGTTACTACATGCCATTTAGGTAGGTTGATCAAACTCTTTTTGAGTCCAATACAAAACTTAATTTGCATGTCTAAGTGTGATCTTAATTTCATCATCCGCCAAACTGTATGCACTAGGGAGCTACTAGTGAGTGCATTAGGGTTATAGGTTCTTTGCTTAGCCATCCGGTTCAAGGCCATTCTCCCTTACAGGTCTGCTATGATCATTTTTGGGCATTTTCTCCTTGTGTATGAATTTTATAGTAGCATGTACCAGGAAGAGAGTTCCTCGAGCTTGCCATGTGCTCTTCTACCATCTGCTTTAGTGTAAATTGGCTTCTTTCTGAACCGTGGAATCATGGATTTTTGAAGATGGGAATGTCAAGTGAATTGCAAGAAACAATTATATGCTTGCATTTCTCATAGAACTCCTAACATCATATCTGCTGCAAAGGAAACATAATGGTTTTGCCACCATTTTGTCTTGAAGATTTGTCCAGCATACATCTGAATTATTGAAGTTAATGTTCTGCAGAATTCGTTAAAACTAGAGATGAATCTTCAAGTCAGCAATTTAACGAGTCTTATGTATGTGCATGAGGGCTATGTTTTCTATTGTTCTTTACTCATTGAGTTTGAGGTTATCATCCCCAACAGGTTCCCTGGGGATTTTCTCCTTTTACATGTACAAATTTTGTGGTAGCATGCACCACTAAGAGTCCTCATGCTTTCCTTGCACTCTTCTACTATGTGCTTTATTGCAAGTTGGCTTCTTTCTAAACCCTGGGAATCATTTTTTTGGGTGATGGAGTGTCAAGTGAAATGCAAGGAAGAATTATATGCTTGCATTTCTCATAGAACTCCTAACATCAAACCTGCTGCAAAGAGAAAAGAATGGTTTTTCCACCATTTTGTCTCCGAGATTAGACCAGCGGACATTTGAGACATTGAAGCTTATGAACTATTGAATTGGCATATCTTTATGGTTAGGTGAGATAACTTTTGAGTCTATTGTTAGACATCCTGTTTGATGGTTTACCTCCTTGTTTTCTTGGTTCTCACAGAAGTTTTTTACCTTGTATGTGTTCTCTGCAGAATTTTGATTTATTGTGCTGACTTTTAAACTCTGAATAATTTTCTATCCATTCTAGGACTAGAACTAATGGGAAATTTAAAACTAATACAACTACTAGTATCTTAAACATAACATATTTGTGTTCTTTCCATGTCAGGGCTTTAAATGTAATCTATTTCCTAAAAGACAACCTTGATTCTCAATATTTCCTTTTACCCCCCATGATCCGTGGCTTACAAGATAAGATCAAAAGTGGTGGTCCCTGAAATAGACAATTTTGTGAATTAATACTCAAGTGGACAAGATCAATGCTAAGGGGTTTAAAAAGGGTTTTTTATTTACTAGTCTTTACAAATAAGCTTATTTTATTATTAGTCCCTCAAATACAGCTATTTTTTAGTCTCTATAATCTTTGTCATTTTCCTTAGTAGTCCCCGTTGTTCGATCCGATAATCAAAGTGAAACCGAAGTTAGGTTAAATTAACTCAAACCTAGTAAAAGATTAAATTACTCTTACTTAAGATGTCGGCCCCACCCCCCCCTCTCTCTCTTCTTCTATGATAGAGACATGGGGGCTGGGGGGGAGGGTTTATGCTCCTCCGGGGGGAGGGTGGAAGAAGCCTCCCACGGTTTTGCTAGGCAGGGTGCCGGAGCACCCAATAGCGAAGCAGCGGTGGGGGGGGGGGGCAGTCCGGGAAGTAGGGCCCGCCCTTTTTGCAGCAGGTCGAGCAGCAGTGCCGGCATGGGTCGAGTAAGTAGAGGCTGCCAGATCTGGAGAGACCCAATGTGTGACGAAGTGCATGGAGTGGCTAGCGGACATTGGGAGCTGGTTGAGGAAGAAGTAGCTGGGTCAGCCAAGGGGTCTGATATAGGAAAGGCCCGGTCTGCATCAGCGCCTGTTGTAGATGATGATGGTGGGGTTGAAGCAGGCCAGTGAAGCCGAGCAGCCCTTTTTCGGGCAGTAGAGGAAGGTAATGCGCTTGCAGAGGGGGCGAGGTGGGGGGGGAGGAGGAGAAGGCCGAGAGAAGATCCGTGGCGGGTCAGAGAGAGCTAAGGAGGGAGAAGGGAGAGAGGGTGGGCAGAGGGCTGGGGGGTTTCGAAGGGGGGGGGTCGGTAAAGCTTGAATGAGACGAGGGAGTGGGCGGTAAAGTTTGAATGAGAGGAGGGAGTAGACGGGAGAGGGGGATGTCACCGTCGCTGAGGCAGTGAAGGATGCGTGGGAGCTCTGCGGGCTCGTTGATCCGACGGACCAGGAGGGTCAGGTGTCAATTCCCCCCCCCTCTCTCTCTCTCTCTCTCTCTCTCTCACTCTCATAGGACCCCACCCAGGAGGTGGGGGTGTCGATGTTGATAGGGATCCCTGTTGCTATATAGTGTTGCAATTGACAATGTCTCCATGTTGATCTACATTTTTTTCCTCCAATTTCACTTCTGTATCCTGTTAAATAATCCTTTGATAGTTTCAAAACATGCAAAATGCATGCCTAACTATGTCCTGTGTCCACTCAAATTTATTGTGTAGATAAATCAAGATGTCGGCAATTTTTTCAACTGCATCTCTGCCGAATGCCTGCACATCTAGGGTCAATATTCGCAGCAAAAGCTCATTTGCTCTTGTCCGGACTCCCTCTTCTTTGGGATCCGTTCACAGCGCATCAAAGGCTTTTGGCCTGAAGTCAACAAACTGCTTCCGGGCTATGGCAATGGCAGTGTACAAGGTGAAGCTTGTCACTCCGGAGGGAAAAGAATACGAGATTGAAGCCCCCGACGATGCTTACATTCTGGACTCTGCTGAGACTGCGGGAGTGGAGCTACCCTACTCTTGCCGTGCCGGGGCGTGCTCAACGTGCGCCGGGCTCATGGTCTCTGGTTGCGTCGATCAGTCCGATGGATCCTTCCTTGACGAGGGCCAGATGGAGAAGGGTTATGTCCTGACATGTGTTTCCTACCCAACTTCAGACTGTGTCATCCATACGCACAAGGAAAGTGATCTCTATTGAGCACATCAAAAATATGATCTTTTTGGTCGCTGCGTGTGCAATGGGATGTTCACTATTTTAGCTGAGAACTGTCTTCCTACAAACACTGTTCCGCTTGGGATTCTGGAGGGTATCCAGCACATGCAAAGTTGATTTTGGAGGATGGCTGTCGTTTTCTTTTTGAAATGTTCTCCGGATTCTAGTCTGCTGTCATTTATTATAGTTTCACAAGGTTATGCAATAGTTTATCTACGTATCCATCAGTCCTCTCCTGTAAATCTGCAATGCTGTTGCTCTTCTAGTTTCAAACTTTCAAAGATGTGGGATGCCGGAGAGTTGGGTGACCCTGCCCTCGAGATCTTGTTTCTGATCTTTCGGGCAGAGAGACACGGAGAATAAAGACATGGTCGCAGGGCTGAAGTTAGATAATCCAAAGAACAATATGTAGTGCGCATCTTGGGTCAACTAATTACACACCGAGGTGTGTGCCAAGTAAATTAATTTCTTGAAAAAATATTTTGTGATGTGATTTTTGTCTCTTTAATTCGTCATGCAAGATATATTTTTGATTAATAATTTAAAAAACAAAAATAAAATTTTAATGAATATTGTTAGGTCTAATTTTTTAAATTAATTTTTTATTATAATTTTTTTTAGATTGTCGGATTGAGGCGTGCATTGTTTGGTAAGTTGAGGGAATGTGAAATTCATATCATATATATATATATATATATATATATATATATATATATATCTTTTTTTTAAAAATAATTTATTTGGTTTATATGTTAGAGGTGTAATGGACTCGGATGTGCATCATGTGTTAACTCTAATCCTACGGGTGGTAGCTAGAAAAGGAAAGGTGCTCGACAAAAGAGCGGTTCACACTTCACAGGTGGATGATTCGACTCCCGGTCCTCTGTTGTGCTATTGACATGGTACATTTGTCTTCTGCGGAACTACTAGTTTAGAGGAGGAGTTTTTGATTTGTCGATTTGGCAAGTCATCTGTTATTTATTTTTCCAATGCTTATTAGATTGGTTGGGCTAATGAGATTCTGTATTTAAAAAAAAAAATTGTTGATGGTATCGAAGAAGAATAGCGTGTAAAGATTATAAAGGAGCCTCAACCAAATGCGTCGCTAGCTCAGTCATGATTTTATCTCATTCTTCTGGAGACGCGGGCATTGGCATCAACGCGTTGTTTGGAATGTGCTAGTTGGGACGAATCTGTGTTGGCCTCAACCAAGTTTTTATCTCGAAATGGTTTTCACTTTTCTAAGGGGTCAATTTTATTTGCTGTGTCAGCTAACAGCTCGTTTTCTTAATCATGGGAGTAACCGAGTCTATACTTCACATTACGAACACCGCCTGCCGCGCCGAGGCAGAGACGCCCAGCGTCTCCACTGCCGCTTTGATGTATCATGAAAGCGTACTGTTCTTCAAAACTCTTATGCTGCCCATTTTCCGAATCTCTGCGATGAAATTCTGTTGAACAATGAAAGCGATGCAATCTTAGCTTGCTGTGACCGTTGTGCCCAAGTATGGTTAGATGGCTAGAATCATACTGGTGTGAGTTGATCTTATCATATCGTATCGAAAGAAAATAGGCATGTCAAGTTACTGATGTGATGAGAGAGAGAGAGAGAGAGAGAGAGAGAGAGAGTCAAGATTGAGGGTGGTCCCTAGGCTAAAGATGGAGAGGGGAAATAGTGAGAGATGGAGGGAGAGATGAGGAGAGAGAGAGAGAGGACACAGAAGAAGAAAATGACGATCGAGGAGGAGGGGGAGTTGGGTCTGGCGATGGAGGGGGAGCCAGATCTGGTGACAACGATGGAGGGGGAGATGGGGAGAGTCACGACAGGTCCTCTTTGGTGCTGTCGAGAGAGATCGAGGATCTCTCACTATTTTTGGCCCCCCCCTCTCGTAGGCTTTCTTTCACTATGTTCCCTCTGGTAGAACCTGCCCCTCCTCCCCCTCAGCTGATCTTGGAAGAGGAGTAACAATAGTGTAGTGGCGAGCGGTTGGGCCCGTTAGCGCTAGGCCCGAATCGGCCCAAGGTCTGCGAAGAGCATAGCGGACTCTCGACAACCACGACCCATGCCAGGTGGTCTAATAAGGCCAGCCATAGGATTTGCCAGCCCATAAGCGACATCGACCTGGGCATATCAAATGCCGGATGATCCTCTCACGGCCGAACGTTACTCCCAACGTCACCAGCCTCCACTCCAGTAAAGGCGAGCATGCCCCACGGGAGCCGTAAGACTCGCCTGAAGACTGCTCGACCTCGGGAGAATGGGCGCACAACAGGGAACTTCTCACGGTTGCGGAGAGACGTTATCCCACAACTCATGTCTTTCATTGTTAAGGGATAGGTCTCCACCGCCAGCGGAACCCCTATAAATGAACCTTCGACCACAGAGATACACACATATAGACCGACTGACAGACACACAGTGAGATCGCCAAACCCGCATGCTGAGACAGACTAACAGCTACAAGCATCTACAGGTAGAGAGACCCTTCTACTGAGGAGAGCCCGACTCGCTTCCGAGCACACCTCCGACCTCGCGAGCGCCCTCCGAGCACCCGTAGGGTGCGGCGAGCACTTCTCCGGAATACGGATCTCCCTCCCAGGCTTGATTGCTTTGCTCTCATTCTCTCTCTCTTTCGTTCTCCATTGATCCATACGTAACAAGATTCTGACTTAAGCATCAGAGGGTTGTCCCTTGGGATAATGTCTAGGGCTCCTTCTGACACCATTTCTCTGATGATTGCAGGCTTCCACGGGTGGCTGGACGATCTTTCCCAACCAATAAATATTAAAAGTGTGGTACAGGATTCAAAAGACCATTTTCTCTCCTCTACAGAACTAAACTTGTCACATGCTACAACTTTACCCTAGACACTTGTCACCTACCTTCTTCCACCTTTTGTGAGTTACCTTTCGCTTGTCAGACCACTATCCTTCTCTTTTATCTGAAGGTCTCTACAAAATAGATATTCTATTTAGTTCTGACAAAAGCTTCATGACCATAGTTTAAAAGGTCTGGAGGCGGTTGTGAGACGCTTTCTGTGAGCCTCATAAGGCGTTAGCCTTAAGACATAATGAGGCGTAAGCCTTACTAAAGAAGAAAATAATCTTAAAACCATAAAAAATGCTTAAAATAATAATGATTTTCATGTGTTAATGCTATATCAACTCAATGATAAATTCATATTATTTCAAAATTACTAAATTATGAGCCAACTGTCTAGTGCAGTTGGTTCGTCACCCTTCCCCATATAGGGGAGGGCCCGAGTTCGAGCTCGATTATCCCCTCCCTATTAAAAAAAAGTATCTACCAAGGAAAAAGTATTGAATTATGTTTTAAGGATAACAAAAGAAATGTAAATCTTGGGAGTACCCCTTAACATCTCATTACATCATCTTCTCAAGTGATGCACACGTCTCAATTAAATACCTTGAGGCGGTGAAGGCGGTGAGGCGTACCACCTCAATCAAAAAAAGGCGTAAGCCTCAAGTAAAAGATATGAGGTGCATGTCTCGAGGCGTTTTTCTAGTGCCTCACCTTGAGGCTTAAGCCTTAGTGCCTTGAGACACCGCCTTTTTAAACAATGTTCCTGACGAGTCTTCCATGTCCTATCATATCTTAAGATATTCGGCTCCATGTCCCAGATCTCCAGACGATCTTGCACCATCAACTATGCACAAATTGTTTACAATATTATCTCAGATTTTAAAATCTAAGTCTCATTGTTAAATCCTTCATTGTGTAACCCATCGTCTGAGTGATCATTCGTTCCTGTATAACGTCTATCGTCTAAGAGCCAAATATCATCTAAGTCATTATCTACTCTTGATAAAATCTCAAGTTCATTACATGCTTCTATCATATGCTCACCATCATTTAAGTCCTCATGTTGGACGACACTTCCATTTAAACCTGTCGTCTAACCGTTTACTATTTTTCGTCCAATCCTTATGTCTATTCCCAATGCACTGTCTATCTCCAGTCACCTACCGGTAGCTATCCCAATGTCTAAATTTTTCATCTAATCATAACCATTGTCTATCCCTTTCTTCAATCTCTCTGACGCTTATCGTCTATTGCCCATTGCTCCCTCTTAGGTGGAGTAATGTCTAACGTCCGTCCCTTCATCTATCATCTCCACTTAGACAGAACATCATCTAATGTTATTGTCTATTGCTCTCACTTAGAGATAATATCGTCTAATACTATCGTCTATCTCTCCCATTTAGACGGAACATCATCTAATGCTATCGTCTATTGCCTATCTCTCATCATCTATTCTTCCTAAATACCGTCAAACTCTGAAGCACCTCTTACTTCTCCCATTTTAACTAGATGAACTTATCCAATGGATTTAGGAAAGGAGATATGATACATATAATTATAGATAAATAAAAATATATCTTGGACCCTTTTTTATCATAAAATTTAATATATTTTTAACATCTAAAACTTATAATGTTACACTGACCTCAAATTGGTGGCCAACGTGCTGAGCTCCAGCTTCACCGCCGTCGGGGATGATGAGCTAGAGAGAGAGGGAGAGAGAGCAGAGAGGGAGAGAGATGAGGAGAGCACGAGCTTGGAGGCCGTGGATTGCCAGGCGGTGGGGTTGGCGTCGTCGGAGGTGGTTGGCGTACAAGCCGAGCCTTCCACGTCCCTGGCGAGGGAGCGGGAAGGTGGGCTTGGGGGCTGGTCACTGTCGACATCTGGTTCGACCTCGACTGGGTTGGAGTGGTAATTAAGGGAGTGTTGGCTTCACCTTACCAATCGATGTGAGGTACACCGACTGTCGCACCTTTTGTTGGCAATGTTCTCCCTCCTCTCTCTCTCTCTCTCTCTCTCTCTCTCTCTCAATTTCGTTGGCATCGGAGAGAGCCATTGCTATGCCCACACTGTCCTCGCAGGACCATTGTGATAGGTTGAGAGGGAGAGTTAACTAGGGATAAGTTAGTCATTTGACTCCAGTTAACTCTATTGAAGTTAACCACTGTGACATTATGTTGATGATAGGGCCACAACGAAGAGTTGTTCGAGATTTTGAGGGTTTACGAGTAAATTTCGTAAAAGTGAGGGTATAGCGATAATTCTAATATTTTTTAGGTATATATCGATGATTTTTTCTTTGTATTTTGTGGCATCCTAATAATAATAAAAATCTTTTACATGCTGTGCATCAAAATGTAGTCTAGGGGTTCCAATATGCAGACATTGTCATTGTTTATCCCACGAGTTTAGTTTGATGTACACTCAAGTGTGTGTATTATCTTTAATTTTTTTTAAATGTCCTTCAAAATATCTTAACTTAAGATGTAAATCATGTCACCATCTGATTATCTAAAAAAAATAAATCTAATATTATTTAGAGATTTTTACATAAAAATCATTGTTAGAGGTGAGTTTGTAAAAAAATCATTCTTAGACATGTATCAGCAGATATGTCACTGGGTTAATTCAAATAGTGCATAAATACCATTTAAGCGTGATTTTTTTGTAAGTTATTGATAAAAAGAAGTGATATGCGTCAAGGTTTACCGATCCGGCCGACCCGGTCTCGGCCTGGGTCGGGTCGGGTCGATCCCGTCTCGGTCTGACTCGGTCCGTCCCGTTCTAAAAAACCACCATATATATATATAATATATATATATATATAATAATATAATAAAATAAAAATAAAAAAAAGACACATTATATATAACATATAATATAATATAATATTAAAATAATAGGCCGACCCGGTGGCGACCCACGGCCCGGCCGACCCGGTCCCGACCTGAGTCGGGTCGGGTCGTGCGGGTCGGGGCGACCCGCACCTGGTCGACAAACCATGATATGCATGTAAATAAATATGACATTTTTACACAATTCAGATTTACACAGTGATATATCTGCTAATATATTTCTAGGAGTGATTTTTTTACAAATTCATCTCTAACAATGATTTTTGTCTAAAAAAAATTATATTATTTATCTCATGTGTTTTTTTCCTTCTTTTTTTTAAGTAATTTAATGAGAATGTGATTTATATCTCAAATTAAATACTTTAAGACTTATTTTATTTTTTTAAATTAAAAAAATAAAATCATGGCACGTCCAGGCGTGCACCAGTGAGCCTTTCCCTTATCCCACACGTTGCGGTCTCGTGAGTCGTGGCTACTCTTTGCGACGGGTGCCAGGGTCCATAAACGTACGAGGTTCGTCGATTTGATATGGCCTACGCTAATGATTGGCCAGTCTGGTTAGTCGTCGACTTCTAACTCCCAAGAACGATATGAAAGAATTAATTAAAGATTCGATTTACATTTAATTCCTATCTTTATTGATATTTATTTATACGTAGGTGTGGTCCATCCTGAGAGGGAGAGACAATGTGACTTGAATATTCAGAAGCTTTCTTAAGTTCCGATTGCGTGATTAATTAGTAGGATGATCGGCTTAAACCAATCACTACTCCGGTTAGCGATAAACAAGGATCCAGAAACAGATCGCAAAAGATCCATACAGTTATTTTCTGAAATATCTACATTCCAGGATGAGTAAATTTTAGGATTCTCCTGCAAAATTGATAATCCCATGAAAAACCAGCATAATCATCGGGATATACGTGTAACCTCTGCAGCTTCAGAAAATGAGGGGATTATTCACGTGCACAAGTTTAAGAGATTTTTTTTTGTATATATGTATAATCTTGTTGGGGGGGGGTTAATCACAAAGAAAACTTTAAATTTCATTATAAACCACACGTGGCTAGATATTGATTACACATGATGTCGAGGAATTCGAAGGCATTGGATATTAATTTGGGGCTACTTTGGGTTCACCGAGTTTAATTAGAATAAAAAATTAAATTAATGTTAGTAAAGTACGAACTTTAGGGAGTGGACATCCTCCCGTCATTGATGGAGTGGACACCCTCTCTCTTTTCAAGCGGGAGATCTCGATCGAGTTTAATCTCGAGTTTCTCTCTTTAGAAGTTAAGAATCAATAATAACATTCCCATTTGGATATATGGTTTAAGAGAAATAAAATAAGCTTTAATTTATTTTAAATTGACAATTTTAGTTTTCTAGTCAGATTCCGAAAGACATTGCGAGTATTTCACTCTTTTAGTCTATTTATTTAATAAAAATCGATTTTTCAATCATTGCGATCCAATTGCCAGCTTCCTTTCAAAAGCAACTCTTAATTAATTTGTCAAAAAAATCTCGTCATTTCCTCCTATGTTTCTAAAGAAGTTAAAGAGAATCTCTTTTACTTGGAAATCTTTATGGATTCTAACGAATAGAATCACTTAAAACATGTTTCCAAAGTTGCACGAACATAAAAACAAAAGAAAAAAAATGTTACCTAAGGAGTTAACTGGGAAACCCTGTGGCATGCTCGGTTAAGTGCACTTACAACACCGGGTCAACTCGGGCGATTGCGGTACCAAAATCGGAAAACCACAGCACGGCGGGAGCTTGTGCCCGTGGCGATGCATGGAAGCAGCCGCACGGATATAAATTATAAGGCGAGCGCGGGATACAGCGCCGGCAGCACCACATCGTGACAGAAGAAGAACGGCGATGGCGCTGCACTTCTCGTGCCCCTGCAGCTCTCTGCTTTTCTTCTTCTTTCTGATGGTACTTCTGGGTGCGTCTCCCCTGTTCCTCCATCTCTTCTCTCTCTCTCTCTAGGGGTTCCTTTCTGCTGCTGCTCCATTGGGTGGCCAGTGGAGATCACTAGCTAGCTACGTACGCCGCGCACTATTTTTTGCCTTTAGTAATTCCTTTCTCCTTGTTGATTTGTTTCATTTCGGCTTTTCGGATGGAAAAACTAGTTTGCTCATCCTGCTAATATATACGGAACGAAGAAATGCATACATGCATGCATGTCTCCTTGTGTGTTGCATGACGGGGCTGTCTGATCTTGTGGGATCAATTCCTGCTATGCTATGTCTATGATTATGGCCCCCCGGTTCGCAGGCTTGGTGTTCTACGTACGTACCGTTTCTGATGGCGGGCATGCATGGTGAATCCCTTGTGCCCCACTTCTTTGTCTGCCCGTAACTAGTTAACATTCGATACTTCTGTTTGAAAGGAGAACTTCTCTATCGACCCTTTTACCCATTTTTGTTTCTTTTTATTCTTAACAACCTGATCAAATAAATAAAGAGGCCAATTGAAAAGATTACTCTACTTCTCCTACATTAAAATTGTGTCTTCGCATATGATCAAACGAAGATATATACCACTCTCCGGATGAGTGTTTTCTAGCAACTAGCTAGTACATTTACAATGTTATACCCATTATGCTGCCGCTCATGAGATTTAAATGTAATATATGTAACATAACTTTATGATAGAGAAGTCTCATATTTGACACTCAACTCACATTTAATTCTAAGAGATGTGAGCTCTACATTTGTTAATTTTGAAAGAAAAAGATGCACGAGATGAGTTTAATCAATGTCGTTAGATTTAAATTCAAATCTCTCACATTTTACGGTGTCAACTCGAATATCACTCTCTCTCTATATATATATGCTAAGTTCACGGTCATAAAAAGACAGTATGTAATAAGACCTTTAGGGTCGTTTTATTTTTCGGCTGAAGGTTGAAAACGGTATTCGACCCCGGGTAGAGTGAATGTGTGTGAGGAGAGAGTGTAGCCCCCACAAATTTCTCTCTCATTGGGTGGGGAACGCTATTCCGATAACAGACTGAGCCTTAGTGGTAACTTTCATAATAGAACTAAGCATCAATCTTTGCATATGGGATTATCGCTCTTTAGAATCAGAGGCATAATCTTCTCTAGTAAAAGAACGTCCCTTGCAAGTATTCCCCGTTGGATGAATAGTAATTAATTTCCATTTCCTATATGTCATGTTTGCTCAGTTCCTCCGTTTTCCTTTTAACTTTGCAGGTCCCCATCATCGGGCACTCGGCCTCCGTGGTGGTATCAATTATGGCAGGATTGCCGACAATCTCCTATCACCATCTCAAGTCGCCGTCCTCCTCCAAACCCTCCACATCAACACGGTGAAGCTCTACGACGCCGACCCAGACGTCCTCAGAGCTTTCCGTAATACCAACATCGAGGTAACGGTTGGGGTCACCAATGGCAACGTCCTGAACATGGTGGACCCGAACAGGGCCCAGGAATGGATCCAGCAGAACGTCCAACCCTTCCTCCCTCAGACCCGGATCACCTGCATCACCGTCGGTAACGAGGTCCTCTCCGGCACCGACGCCACGCTCATGTCCAACCTCGTGCCGGCGATGCAGTCGGTCCACCAGGCGCTCGCGGCGCTGGGGCTGGACGGGCGGGTGACCGTGACCACCCCGCATGCCTTCTCCATGTTGGCCACCTCCTACCCTCCTTCCGCCGGCTCTTTCCGCGAGGACCTCAGACAGTACCTCCAGCCCCTCCTCAACTTCCACGCGCAGATCAACTCCCCATTTCTCATAAATATTTACCCTTTCTTCGCCTACAAAGCGGAGCCCAATGGTGTCCCATTGGAGTACGTCCTCTTCGAGCCTAACCCAGGTGTGACGGATCCAAACACCAACCTGAGCTATGACAACATGTTGTATGCTCAGATAGATTCGGTGTATTCGGCCATCGCGGCGATGGGGCACACAGATATCGAGGTCAGGGTCTCCGAGACGGGGTGGCCGTCGAAGGGCGACCCAGACGAGGCAGTTGCCACGCCGGGGAACGCTGCAGCCTACACTGGGAATCTGTTGAGGAGGGTGGAGAAGAAAGAGGGGACGCCAATGAGGCCGTCGGTGCCGATTGACGTCCACATCTTCGCGCTGTTCAACGAGGACCTCAAGCCGGGGCCTGCGTCGGAGAGGAACTATGGGTTGCTCTACCCTGACGGCACTCCAGTGTACGACATCGGCCTGCAGGGATCTTCATCGTCCCATTCACATCCCGCGTCTTCCATGGCAGCGGTGAGAACAGAACAAATATGATGATCCGCACTATCAATTCATGGTTCAGTGATCTGTAGGTCGACAATATATAGATAGAGAAAAGAGAAAGGTTATACATGGTAACAATCTTCATACTATTTTTTTAGTCACTCTCATCCATCACAATGTATAGTTGCAGAGGTCTCTTCAGCTAGCTGCCAATTCTTCGGAACACATGCCGTAGATCAGACCCCAGTGCCCTTCAGTTTGTCTGCTCCTTTACCCTGCTGGTACTACTGATTACTCATTGGGATGGGTCTCGATCATTACTAGCGGAGGAGTACTAAGGCACCATGCGCGTTGGTATTGGAGTTTTTGCCATGCTCTCCCAATTAATTGGTTCAATGCAGTGATCAGTCTAAGGTATATACTTGTTAATTACGGAGAGGAGAAAAAAATATTATTTAAGACGGACAATTGATAGAGACAATTAATGAGAGTATAAACTTCCACACTTCTTTGCATCGAGGGAAAATTACTAAAAAGGGTATGAAATTTTAAAATAGTTAAAAAGTTCATTCTAATTTTAAAATATCTAAAAAGTACATTCTTTTTAAACCTCATAATAACAAATTAAAATGCCCTCAAATGTTCAACAAGTAAGATATTCTAATATATTCAAATCTATATAATACAATTTTAATATATCAAATTATTAATTGGCTGGGATTGAAATATAAAGTTAACCTATTTATTTTATTCTAAAGAAGAAAAGTTGATCTAATGAAGCATTCTATTTTTAAATACTTTATATTTTCATATATACAATATTTAGAACGTGATGTTCACAATATTACATGTCAATTTTGATGTTATAATAGGTGATATCATCTTTTAGATATTTTGTGTTAAAGATATGAAATTCATATTATATATATATATTTAGATTAAAGAAAGCTATTTGTTAAACAAGGACATTATATATCCTTAGTTTATATCTTATAAATACTATGTTTAGGAAGAGTTCCCTTTTTAGATATTTTAAGCTTCGATATATATCTCTATTTGATCATATCCCAAAAATTCTTCTACCCTTTCCAGTAATTTTTCCTTGGCTTAATCACAGGTGCATGGCAAAGGCTCCAATATTACTCGCGTAACGTTCCTAGTGTGGTAGCGTGGTAAAACTCATTGTTCCACATTCAAATATTTTTCTACTTCCTCTTCTTAGGTCTTGTTTGTTTGTAAAATAGGTTAAAGGGATACTATAGTATGAGTTAAGTAGTTTTAAAAAATAAATAATTTAATTACTTTGATTGAAGAATACTATATATGATCGAAGTTATCTTATTTCATGTTTTTTCTCAAATAATTTAATAATTTAATCAAATGTTTATATCCATGCCGATTAGAATATATGAGATTCACGCAGTCAAGCTGACCAGCATATACAAAGGTGAATTATCCATCTTTAACTCTACCCAGTTATGTAAACAAACAGGGCCCTAATTAATGAGCTGACTTAAAGTACCCTCTTTGCTCGCTGCAGCTGGTATCTGTCCTGGGTCTCTCAACTTTGCTCCCGGCGGCGGCAGTCACACGGCTCACACTTTTCCTTTGGCTTTCACAGCAGGTTACGATAACAAGAAGGAAGTCTTTGTAACATATATATATATATATATATATAGCAGATGATGCGAGATAGAAGAATGACGTAGAGATAATCAAATCACATTTTTCCTTTGGCTTTCACGACAGGTTATGATAACAAGAAGGAAATCTTTGTAAAATCTGCCGTCTGAATTGGGCAATTTACATATAGGCTGGCCAGTGGTGCAGCTCCTCTCGTCCCCTTCCCATTAATTATAAGGGATCACGTTCTATCCATCTGCGACCAAACAGAGAAGGCCACTTCGACGTCTAATCTGAAAGCTGCCATATATCCATGGTCTCTGCTTTCGCCGCTGTTTACGACCACTTCATTTCCTTCACATGCTTCTTAATTTGCCTGTGGTCACCCCCCCACCAAATATCCTCCCAGGTTGTCATCAAATCTGATGCCCTTCCGCGCGAGTAGACAGAACCCTCTGCCTACCCTGCCCATTTGACCTTTTGGGTTGGATGAAGGCATCGGCTGGAATCCGTTGGCTGGGCGTGGCCGCGTGGGCTCCCATCAATTAATTTTTAGATGTGTAGTAACCAAAGTGCAGAAAATTTTGAGGTGTCTGTGAGATAATTTTTGGAAGTCTCGTAATGCGTAATTCTTATGACACGTTGAGACGCAAATTTTAATATATTAATAAAATAATTTTAAAATTATAAAAAATAAAAAATAACATTAATGTTTATTTGTTATTATTATATCAACTCCATATTACTTCAAAAGTATTAAATTATGAACCAACTGTCTATCATAGTTGATTCGCCATCTTTCTCTGTATGGGAGAGGGCCCGAGTTCGAACCCGATTATTCTCTCTCCGTTAAAAAAATATCTATTGAGAAAAAAAATACTAAATTATATTTCAAAGATAAAAAAATATAAATAAATCTTGAGTCTATCATGTAACGTCTCGTTACAACACTTTATCAGGTGACGTACAAGTCTTAAGTAAATGACTTGAGATGGTGAAATATATTGAGATATATTATGTCAATCAAATAAAGACGTAAGACTCAAGCAAAAAGATAAATGACTTGAGACGGTGAAGACGGTGAGACGTATCATTTTAATCAAAATAAGATGCAAGCTTAAGTAAAAGGTACGAAACACATGTCTCGTGATATTTTTTTTAGTGTCTCACCTTGATACTTAAACTTTGATGTCTTGAGACGCCATTTTTTTAAATAATGATAGTAACATCATTAAACAGTTAATTTTTTAGATGGTATCCTGATAAGTTAATCGGCAGGTGATGTAGTGGTTCATTCGAGGGCCATCAAATAGAAAACATTAAACT
Source organism: Amorphophallus konjac (assembly GCA_022559845.1). Classification (NCBI taxonomy): domain Eukaryota; kingdom Viridiplantae; phylum Streptophyta; class Magnoliopsida; order Alismatales; family Araceae; genus Amorphophallus; species Amorphophallus konjac. Next base: position 23,658,343 of record CM040128.1, read on the forward strand.
TATCTAAACCCAATCTCTTTCACCGATCAAATGGATGGCCATTTTGAGATTTGCCTGTCACTTCCAATTTCCAAGATTATGGCGTGCCCTGGGTTTAACTACAGGGATGGATTAATAAGGAAATAGTACTTCGTATATAGGGGGCATTCCCCCCCCAGTTTTCTTACCATTCTACGATCGAATTCACATAAAAGTGTAAAATTTAGAAATTTTATATTTGGAGAGTTTGTCAAATTTCGTAATATCGAAAAATTAAGGATGTCGATTATTGGAGCATTAATGGGAGTCAGATTGGAAGTCTGGAAGATGGGTCTCCAATCGGTGACATTTCTCAGAGCCGTCCATGTCGCGTGTGGGTAGAGAACACAGAGAAGAAGAAAAAAAATTCAAGTGCTTGTAACATTTTCCATCTGGACATTAATGTCAAAGAACAATGCTAGTCTCACTTCTTTTAACCGGATCTTGAGGGTATATATCTTAATTTTTCTATACATTTCTGTCGTCTAAAAGCTGAGACGACTTGAGACGAGTTTCTGAACGATTCGTGCGTCTGCACCATTTGTGTAGAAAAGTGAGACTGTTCCTGGAAACACTAGCATTCTCCATGAGCAATACTTCGAACGAGTTTCTCGTTCTTTTGATCGGTTGATGACAATGTGCTCGTCGTTTGATGTACTTTAAAACACTGTAAAAACACCGGATTTATGTGACATATAAACGCAACGCTTAGTCAACCGATTCTTTTTTAAGATTAGGTTTTTGCAATTAATCTCAGCGACAATTAATAATCTTATTTGGATATATGGTTTGCGTTGTTAGTACGTTTGATTAATTAGCTTCTAGGAAATTGATGGGTGTTTTGATCATCTATTAAATTTCAAGTTATTAGTTGCACACCTCCCATTTGCTGACATGTTCAATATAAAAATATAATGTCTATAAGTGATTCTATAAGAATTGAGTCCTCGACTAACTGTGTTAAATTTTGAATTATCAAAAAAAAGTCATCCTTTAAATCATTAAAAATCTGATTATCTTTTCAAAAGCTACATTCATTTAAATTTTCAAAAAATAAAACATCATCCTTTCTCCACCTTTGGTTTCTCTCCTCCTTTTAAAATCATCCTAAACATCATCGATTCTGATCTAAAATATCAGAAATCACCATAAAATAATGTCTTTCACGTACGTGCAATTTGATATTTTATAATGTCGTACAGCATATTATGTTAAGACAAACAATGACTTACTAGATTGTTAAAGAGTTAAAGAGTTAAAAAGAATCTCTTCTATTTAAAAAAATTATAGGTTCTAATCGGTAGAATCTGTTAACCGATTTAACCAGTTCTATGGGTGTGCCCAATATGGGCAAACCCCTCAGGTGGGCACATGTGAGAGGCCATGTATGACCTTCCTTCTAACGATGAGATTGGGGCTCGCGAAGCCCCCGGAGGGCCGCGTTGGCCACCTCCTTCTCCTCCCTTCACCACTCTTCTCCCTTCTTCTCCACACTGCCTCCACCTCTCCTCTTACTTAACCTCCAAGAAACACACCTCCACTCTCCCCTATAAATAGCCCCCAAGGAGCTTATGCAGGGTAGCATCATGTTGAGTGTCGCTCGGATGGGGGGTTGCGATGAGCTTTGGTCATTGGTTTCTTTGGGGGTCCCCTCTAAAGGGTTTGCCCCCGTTGGCCATGTGTGTGTGAGACAGTAGAAGAGAGAGAGTGAGCGAGTGCACTATGTGTATGTGAGAGAGAGAGTAATTTGAGAGTACATTAATGCCAGTTGCAATAGCCCCTTCTCTCTATCTCTCTCCATGCCTTCTCTTTCCATGTTCTTCCCTTTTATATCTCAGATGGGAACAACGAGGATAGTACGTCTATAAGCATATCATACTTTCAGAGGTGGTGACGATTGATTCTAGTCTTAGAAAGGTTCTCGACTGGGTCTTCAGGAGAGCTCATCATAGTCCATAGATTTGAAACGTGGACCCATGGAGCCGACTTCGCCACTCCGCGATAATGTATGGGTAGAGGTCGACTCTGGTAGCCAATCTCGTATCTGCACAATGGTACACACGCGTGTTTTGCTTCCATTGGTCCGTGTGTTTGTTTTGCTTCTACTGCGAGGTATGTCCTCCAACTCTGAATTTACTTTGTATATGCTAGTGAGGTTATCCAATAGTGGTATCAGAGCGTAGTGGTTCACTGTGGTTTCGTTTGTCCATTTCACAGCTAATTTGTCAGCGGGTTGTGTTGTCTCATCCTCAGGTTAACGTGCCGACACACATGATGCGGCGTCTACCCATTAGACTTGAAGTATAGAAGTATGACATAAGAGAAGTCATGAGCGACAATGATGACGACGATGGACAGCGGTCCTCATTCTAGGAGAGTGGCTTTATTCGGAACACACGGGTTGAGGATCTCGTGGGAGACCATAACTCCATGGTGCCGAATGATAATACGAGTGTACTTAGAGTACCACGGCGGGGTTTTTCCCATGACTGTGGGTTACCGGGGATGACTACGGACAGCACAAGGGCATCCGAGATATAGGCAGCCTGGCTCCCAGTGCTGATAGGGTGCCAAAGCAGTGAGCGCTGACACCTTGCTTGCACATGTAGTTGTTGACTTCACTGTGATTGTCGCTATATATGCACAGTCGTGACAACGACCAACCGGGTGATAGGTGGGTCACACACAGGCCACCATTGGCCAACTGATAGTCTCGTATGCACACTAGATTGGCAACTACCTACTGTGATAGTCCCGATTCACAATCTATCTCATGACTGGGATTCTGCAAGTTATCTCGGGCGTGGCCAAGTATGCTCACGGCCAGGCGATGCCGTCACCGGAGGGCAGAGAGCCCTACCAGTGATAATAGCGGCAACCACATCAATTTTTCATGTAACCAATGGCATAACAATAGCTATAGAAGTCTGGACGCCCTCTCCATCGGTAGCGACCATCGCGACGACAAGCATAGTTATCGGACAACCTGGTTGGAATCTCGTGGATCGCACCACGAATGGGTTCCAATAAATTAAGCATAGGTTTCGTGTGTTGTTTTGAACAGTAGCACGATGTTCGTGGACTCGTAGACCAACTTTAGAGGTGTCTCCATATGTATCCATGGCGAGACTTTGGGACTCTGGCAGTCTACTAAGTGACCACGATAGAACCTGGAGTTTTGTCATGTGCCACCCACTACCTTATGTTGATAACCACCGAGAGAAGGAAGGTGGTGATTTGAGGATGTTTTCGACTATTTTATTGCATTTGTGCAACTTAGACCATGCTTAGAGTTTAGTTTAATTTTTGCAGATACCCTCTTATATGCATGGAGCCTGATCATGATTCAAAATTTTAATATTTTTATAAGTAATTATTTTTCCTTATAATTCATGCTATATTCGTATATTAGTTTTTATGTAAATTTATTTTACCTATATGAATGAAATCATGTGTAGACAAATATGTTTATAAAAAATAATTTAATATAGCATCAAATAGTTGAATGCTAATACGATTGGATCACATAAATGTAACTTATCGACGAGAGATGTGTGATCCTCTCGCGATGCTTATGAGACAAAATTTGTGAGAGATGCATGTGCCTCTCACATGAGAAAATTCGCTCGAAGTCTTTCTCAATCTATTAAATAATTTTACATGCATAGTAAATGATTGTAGTGGCCTAACTTCTAGTTTCGATGTCACCATAGCAAGCGTGGATATGTCCTTTGTCATTTATTAGAGGAATGAAGACTAGATGCTCATTTGTGAGCCCATGGGCGATGAAGAGTCCAAATTTGTCTAGGAGACTTATTGCATCGCTGAGTTGGATTTCATGATATACAATAAGGTCTGAGAGTTAGTAGATCTCTCGCCTATGCGCAAAGTAATTGAGAACTAGTGAGTTTTCTAACTTAAGCGCAATGCAAATGACTTGATTGATAAATGCAAAGCATAACTCGCGTCGAAGGGTTATACTAGTAGGAATGATATAGACCATGATAAGATATTCTCTCTGATGGTGAGATTCTCATCTGATCGCATGATTTTAGTTATCGTTATACATCTGAATTCAGATATGTTCTAAATAGATGCGTAGACTTCATTTCTCAATGGGGAATTAAATGAAGAAATATATATGACTCAGTCAAATAACTTTGAGAACAAAGGGTAAGAGTGCAAAGTTTGATGTCTCAAATATATAGTTTGAAATAATCATCTAGACAGTCATATTTGATAGGGTCACTATATATATATATATCAAGTGAGTGAGAGAAAATTGTTTCTCATTTTATCACCGTGTGTTGGCGATATATGATAGTTGAAAATAATACAAAGTTAATTGCGAAAGATATGCGTGAGATGAGCTATATGTTCATAATGACAATTATACGAAATGGCTCGTAAAATTTCATGCGAGAGACATCACTCCGACTCCAAATTTGTTTTGTATATATCAGTGAGGTTGTCCAACGTAATCACTTGACGGGTGTTCTCAAAAGTTGCGAGAAGCAGAGAACCAGAAAGGCAACCTAAGAAGTTAACTGAAGGACAGCCTGATGCACACGTGGGGCGGTGCATTACTGCACCAGGAAATGCCGAGCCGACACCGTCCAACGTTAGGGCACGCAACTGGGGCCGACTTGGGCGTCTCGGGGTGGCACGGTCCAGAAGATCCGAACTCCGCCGCAGTCAACTCGGGTGTATCAGGCGGCACCGCTTCGTACTGGTCCAAGATCCGAACTGCACAGCAGTCAACTCGGGTGTATCACGCGGCACCGCTTCGTGTTGGTCCGCAAGATCTGAACTCCACCGCACGAGGGCCGCTTGATGAATCACAGCTGTCAACAGCGGGTATACCTCTTTTGTACCCCCTGTGGCGATATTTGGAACTGGCAGTACCCCTGGAGGCATCCATACATCCGCGAACGCGGGATCGTAGGGCGGGCGGCTGTTCCGCAGCGGAGGACGGCCACCACCAGCAGCTTCTGCAGCAGATCGTGAGAGAGGAAGAAGGGAAGCCAATGGCGCTGGCGTCGCCCTCATCGTGCCTTCTTTCTCTGCTCTTTCTCTATCTTCTGCCGCTTCCGGGTGTGTTTCCCCTGTTCCTCTCTCTCTCTCTCTCTCTCTTTTTCCTCTCTCTCTCTCTCTCTCTGCTCTTTCTCTATCTTCTGCCGCTTCCGGGTGTGTTTCCCCTGTTCCTCTCTCTCTCTCTCTCTCTCTCCCCCACTGCTGCTGCTTCATTGGGTGGCGGGGGGATCGGTTCGGTGAGCAGTACTTCTGCCTTTCTGGTTGTCTTCCTTCTTCTTTTAGTTCGGCTTTTATGATGGGATTTTTTCTCCGGAGCTATTAAATTGCCATCGCTGGCGGGTTTTGCAGGATCCATGTTCTTACTTTCTGTCTCATTTTGCTGGGTTTCTATCGCTTGGATGGAAGTTGCCTGGGTTTGATGGCGCCTGGTGAATCCACGGGCTCCCCCCCCCCCCAAATTTTTGGCCTGCCTACGACATGTTAACATTCGTTGCTCATCTTTTGAAAAGAGTCTTTGTCTATACATCTTTTTACTTGATTTCCCCTGTTATCTTCATCCTTTCTGTCCTTTCCGTTCTTTTCTGTTCGAAAATTTTCAGGTTCTGCTCGTGGTGGTGCCTTAATTCCACAAAAAAGTGAACATTTTTTTCCCTTAACAACCTGATCAATAAATAGGCCAGCTGAAAATATCACTCTACGTTTTTTATACGTTAAACTTGTATCTTCGTTACTTTTCAGAAAACAATTGTATCTTCGTCAATCCCTAGACTTCCTTCCGTGGAAGTTACTACTAGTATCCTGGGGCTGCAAATGGTTCGGTTCATTGTTTTACCAGAAGATATATATATATATATATATATATATATATATATATATGTTAGTGCTTCCACTGGTTTTTTTCTCATTATATATCCTTCATCTTAATTTCTGCAGCGAGCTCATATGATTCAGATCTCGCCGACTGCTTCCCTTATCTGCATCAGATGATATTTCTGCAAATCTGTGAATAAATGTTCTTTATGCATGTCATTGTCACATAACATAATGAGACTCTCAACTGTGCTCCCCTGGTATAGTTCTAATGTTAGAAGAATACACCGGCTATATATGTTGTGAGCTATACAGAAGCATGAGGGTTTTCCACGTGATTTATCACTCTGTAGCATCAGAGAAATAAGATTCTCTGCTTAGAAGAACATGTTTTTGCCCTGTTCCTCTGATTGGATGAACAACTGATTAATTTCCATTGCCTACAATAACTTGCAGGTCCCTTTCTCCAAGCGCTCGGCCTCGGCTTTGGGATCAACTATGGCCAGATTGCCAACAATCTCCCATCACCTTCTCGAGTCGCCCTCCTCCTCCAATCCCTCAACATCAGCAGGGTAAAGCTCTACGACGCCGACCCAAACGTCCTCGCTGCTTTCAGCAACACCAACGTCGAGTTCATAATTGGGATTACCGACGGGAACGTGACGAACATGATGGACACGAACAAGGCCCAGGCATGGATCCAGGAGAACGTCCAACCCTACCTCCCTCAGACCCGGATCACCTGCATCACCGTCGGGAACGAGGTCCTCTCCGGGGCGACACCACGCTCATGACCAACCTCCTGCCGGCAATGCAGTCGGTCTACCAGGCGCTCGTGGCTCTGGGGCTGGATGGGCAGGTGAACGTGACCACCGCGCATTCTTTCTCCATACTAGCCAACTCGTATCCTCCTTCTGCCGGTTCCTTCCGGGAGGACCTGGCCGGGTACATCCAGCCCCTCCTCAACTTCCACGCGCAGATCAACTCCCCATTTCTCATAAATCCTTACCCTTTCTTCGCGTACAAAGCGGACCCAAGTGGCGTCTCCTTGGATTACGTCCTTTTCGAGCCCAACCCAGGCGTGACGGATCCAAACACCAACTTGAGCTATGACAACATGTTGTATGCTCAGATGGATTCGGTGTATTCGGCCGTCAAGGCGATGGGGCACACAGGTATCGACATCAGTATCTCCGAGACGGGGTGGCCGTCGAAGGGGGACCCAGATGAGTCCGGCGCCACGTCGGAGAACGCTGCAGCTTACAATGGCAACCTGTTGAAGAGGATAGCGATGAGGCAGGGGACGCCCATGAGGCCGTCGGTGCCGATTGATGTCTACGTCTTCGCGCTGTTCAACGAGGACCTCAAGCCGGGGCCTGCATCGGAGAGGAACTACGGGTTGTTCCACCCTGATGTTACTCCAGTGTACGGCATCGGCCTGCAGGGATCTCCGCCGTCGTCTTACTTATATTCTTCGTCTTCCGAGACAAAGGTGAGAACTAAACTAAAATTACGCGCCATCCACGTACTGCTCTGTGGTTCAGTTCTACATACGAACATATATAGCCGGCAATTACCATCCAGAGTACGTAGTCATTAATTTCTTTTAACGGAATATGTGTGTTGGATGATCAATATACTACAATTAACCCCTCAAGATATTAAGTTTTTGAGGTTGAGATCATTTAGGGTTCTAAGATGCACCATATAGAGTGGCAATTACCATCTATATATAGTCTTCTTACTCTATGTGGGTTCAGGCTCGCCATATGAATGGGAACTTGCTCCACGCATGCAGTGGTCAACTGGTCACGGCAACGCGCCAATGACCCTTGACGGTGTGGGCGGGATCTAGCTCATATGCAAATCCGATATGACAAAGATGTCCTTCTCTATTACAACTCAGTAACGTCTGTATTTTAAATATGGTACTCGTCGGTGTTCAACCCGCGTGTTCACATGGATTATTTTTGTCATCGTGGAGCCGTGTGGGCATATGATGTCCCACTAGATCATCCATCATGGCTGTCGAAGATCTCGGAGGAACTCTCTCACTGCCGATTATTCCGAACGCAAGTCGTGGTTCGGACCAGTTCCCTTTGTCTGCTCTTTTTATTGTCCCATATATAATTAGTACGTACCATAAAAACCATGCACGCATGTGGATCCGTCTTGATCATTGCTTGCGTGTCAAACTCATTCTTCCACGTTCAGATGTACATCCCGGTATTCTATCTGGAAACGATCTCGCTCGACTTAATTAATTGGGTTGCTCTTTCCTCCCCGCAGGTGATACCTGCCCTGGGTCTCTTATCTTTGCTCATGGCGGCTCTCATATAGAAAAGCCCGAGAAGTCACCTGCACCAGACGACGAAGGGGCGGCAGGCAGACGCGTGGGAGAGCGCAGAGCTGGATGTGACATCGGCTGATCAACATGGACCAGCATCTGTATTAGGAATTCACCGATCGACCTAGAGGAGGTAATTAAGGTAATCAAGTCACACTTTTTCTTTGGTTTTCCGCTTCCACATCAGGGTCCCTCCCTTTTTCTCAGTGACGACGACAAAGAAGGGAAGTCTTCGTAAAATGTCAGATCAGGCGTGCTAGCTAGGCGATTTAAATTAGGCCATGCGTCGCCTGCTCTCCTCGCCCCCGTTCCCAGTGAAGTGCGTTTTTCCGTTCGTTCTGCGTGCATCTACGTACCTATCTTGGATGCCTGTCTAGTTCATCTGAAAGAGACCCTCTGCTTTCCTCCGTTGCTTCCGAGCCCTTCCTTCCTACGCATGCTTCCTGCCCGTGGTCGGCCCCAGAAATATCCACCCAGCTTGTTATATATATATATATATATATATATATATATATATATATATATATATATATATATATATATATATATATATATATATTATTATCATCAAACCTGACGACCTCTCGCGCCCGCCCAAGTAATCTACAAGTTGGCAGGTCGCTATCTACTACATTCAGGTTCCAGCACCACCACCTACGTACACTTCATGCCGCCCCAACCATATCCATCCACCATATCCATATACAATGATATGATTCTTTTGAATTGATGCCCACCTGTCCTGTTCGCACACGTTGTTTGAGTTCGAATCTCCTCCGGGTCCCTTTGATAAAGTGACAGGGAAGGTAGAACATTCGTTGGTTGCCGACGTGTATTCACCGGTTTGTCTTAACTTTTCATCTTTGATAACTTTCAAAATAAGTTTCACGAACAGGGTTTTTATGTTATAATAAACGAACAACCTACTCGACTAGGAAGGGTCGAATACACCGTTCGCCCCCGTTAACGCAAATGGTAGTATTCACCCTATCCATAATAACTGGCCTAGTATTATATATATATATATATATTCATCTCAACTTAGAAAGTCTTTAACAAATATTAAGTATTCTTGTACCACTCTGAGCAGTCATCAGCTCATGTTGACCCACCCACCGATGATGTAAGGTCCCTCCTATCGGATCCTCGACTTTCCCTTTAAAAAAGATTATTGTACCACAATATATATTTCTCCAAAACCTTATTCTGAACCGCGGGGGATCCGATTTCCTTTTGCCATGCTTCTATTACTGCGTGTTTGAACTTGGATCCGTGTGCTGGGTGCAGGCATCAGCTGGAAACCGTGGATTGGGCGCGGGACCGATCCAGATGTGGTGCTGTGATCTACTACTGTTTACTCCATGCCGCCAGGCCCGCCTCATATATAGATTCTTTCTTGTATAACTAGCAGATGCTGTAGTGATTCATACGTATTCGATTACTATGATATAGAAAAAAATTAATATAATATATCCTCTTCCACACCCGAGATGGATGGCTATTTCGAAATTCGCTTTTTCATTTCAATTTTTTGAAACCTTGGCCTCGTTCAACTACCCGTAGTAATGAATTAAGGCCGTGTTTTTTAACCGAGCACGGTAACCGTCCTCGGTTAGCCTATTTTGTGTGAGAGGGAGGGCGAGAGGAGACGGGGTCCACCGGTTAGTCGATGTCGGCTAACCGGCCGACCACCCGCTTGTCAAACACGGCCTAAGAAAATTGTACTTCATGAGTGGTATCTTTATTGCTCTTCCTGCCCCTTAAACTGAAATTGAGAGGATGTACAGATTGTCTCACCTTTCAAAAGAAAGAATGGAGAGAGAATTTAGGGTAGGATAAATATGGGGTCTGATTGAAAATCATAAGTACAAATCTATCTGTGATAGCTAATCTAATAATACGATCGTCGTCTCTAAGCCCCGTTTTGTTTGAGATTTATCTTAAGATTATCTCTATTTTAGTATAGATTTAAGTCATTTTATTTTGACAGGAACAGATTTAAATAATCCGCTTAAAATTGACTTAATATGACTTAAGTCGGATTAACTTATCCCATCTCTACCGGTGGAATAATTTAATCCAGTGTCATGTCAAAATAAAAAAGAATAAAAGTGAATAAATTAAATCTATTTAAATTTAATCAAATTACCTTTAATCCCGTAACAAAGCGAGGCCAAATACTTTTAGGCCCCTTCCCTGGTTGCACTCAATAATCAACATTGTTGTTACACAGTTCGGTGAAAGCAAACTTTCATAACACTCATAACTGAGGTTACCAAAAAGTAACTCCAACTTATGTCAGAAAAGACTATCCGTAACTGTCGTGGGTCCCATTCGTCCCTCCAACGCAACCCAATTACCCGACAAAGCTTACCTGCCGAAAAGTATAGGCCACGACAATTATCCAACCCATTGGAAGACTTCGAGGATGCCTTAACTACATCGGCCCAATCAAATCTGTCTGGTAAATTGACCGACCGACCTGCTAAGAGGTCACGAATTCCCCTTCTGACGTATACGTATATAGTTCAAACTTCACAAAGGAACCAAAAGAATGAGTCCCACGTGAATCCTCTTCTCAAGCAAACTCCCCCCATCCTAAACATGTGATGCTTCAAGAACTTCAGTCAGCCGTGTCAATTGAGCGAAGTTTGACGTCGCCCTCCTCCAGATGACGTCCACGGCGTCAATGTCTATGGGGTTAGGATTCAGCGTCAAAAACTTACACGTTATATTTGGTACGGGGGTAAATCGGAGTTATCCCTGTTTTAACTCTATTCTTCGTTTGATATAGTAAAAATTGACGAGATATATCGAGTTAAGAAGAATAAAGATGACTCTAAATACGGGGTTAATACGGAGATAACTCGTTCCAACAAAAATGTTGGAATGAGTTATCCCTCATCTCTAACTCCATTCTCTCTCCCTCTCCCTACCATCGCCCTCTCTCTCTCCTCCCTCCCTCTATATCTCACATAAAATAATATCATTAATAATAATTATTATTAAAAAATCTTATTCTTATTAATGACGATGGACTAAAATTATAAATTTAACAGTATCAATAATCAAGAGTAGAGTAGTATAGATACACGTATTAACAAATTCAATGGTACTGTTAATTGGATATCAATAAGAGGAAAATAATTTTAAAATAATAATATCATTACCATTAATTATTAATAATAATAAAAAATACCTTAAGTACTAATTTCATTTGTGATGATCATAACTAATAGAAACTTTAATTCGATAATATTTTTATTATTAGAAATCAAGATCATCAAATATAATTAATTAGATTTATCATTAGTCATAATCATAATTACTATTATTAATTAAATATAAGTTGAAGATTTGAAAAAAAATTAAGTCATCTTAATCTCAACTAAACGAAGAATAACACTGTCTTTTAACCCGGGATAAGAAGGACAAAATAGTCTATTTCTAATATTTGTTCTCATTTTTATCCCTATTTTTTATCAAATTAATAATAGGAATACTAACGTACTTATCTTTTCGCATATCAAACGCATATGAGAATAAGGATATAAATAAATTAACTCAGAATGACTTACATTTATTCCCGTCACAATTTATTCCGATACCAAACATCCCTTTAACTTCGAACATGATGCTGATAATCTAAAAAATAACAACGATTTTAAATATAATAACTATGAATGTAATTATAGAATAGTCTGCGATCAAATGAGTCCTCAGACATAGAAGTGTGCGTGAACCACTTTGCGTTACTGTAACAACAAAATACTTCTTAAGATATAATCACATTCATCAACGGCTAAGTAACATACCGTTCCAAGATCTAAAATGACTTAAAGGGCGCATTTGGAACAGATTGAGGGTGGAGGGATTTTTTTAAAATCTCTTAGAGAGAGAATAAGCACATTTTAGATAATTTTTAGAGATTTTCTAATTCTCTTCCCTTTCTCTCTATCTCTCTCTAAATCTCGAAATCTACCATAAAATAAAAGTTGACGGGACATTAGGATATTTGGAAAAAAATTTGGAGGAGGAGGAATTCTAATGATTGGATATCTCAAAATCCCTCTCCTACATCCTTTTCAAACGTGGACCGAGGAACCCGATCATGAGTCGACGGGTCATGATCTTGTTTCACGATGGAGAGGTCTTAGATTCGACTTTCGAGAGAAAATTTACTCGACTTATAGAGATATGAGTCACTAATTTTGTACGTTAAGTCTTACATCGTATAAATAATAATAATAATAATAATGTAAGACTAATTAGAAAACACAAATGTTGTGAATTAATTGGGCCAAATGGCCAATGCTTCGACTTCACTATGCCCGTCTCATTGCCACAAGTTTAAAAGAAAGTTTTAAAAAAACTATTACATCAAGTTCCATCCGACTATATATGTGTACAGTATGACCAACTATTAATGACGTGAAAAATAAAGATCGTATATTCTACGTGAGTCGAAAATGATAGATTCATTATTTAAGATGTGTTAAAGCGTATCATCCTTATTTTTTCTAATATAATCGTCAATCAAAATATATGAATATATAGGCGAGATGGGATTTGGTATGATATTTTTTTCTCCACAAAATAAAAAAATTATACTACCGAATACTGGTAAGTTGCTGCATTACCCGCGGTGCAGCATGATGTACACTCTTCTCTCGATTTTGCGCCTGAGGGCGTTCACGAGAGGCTCATTGTTTGGACGGCCCAGATTGTCGGTTGCCATGTCGCCATGATGATGTCCCTCTCTCTCTAGAACTTCCCGAGTCTCGCACTCGACGGGCCGTCTTAGAGAGAGAGAGAGAGAGAGAGAGAGAGAGACCTGTGCGGGCCACGCACCCAGGTAGAGAAGAGGGGAAGCCAGAGGCCATGGCCTCGTCCAGGTCGCTGCTCCGGCGCCTCGCGCCGTCGCTCTACGGCCGCATCGAGCAGAGCCACCACCACCGGAGGCTTATCAGCTCCGCCGCCCTGCAGGAGCCGTCCTCCTCGCCCGCTGGCCAAGAGGAGGGCCTGCACATGACGGAGAACTGCATCCGGGTGTGTTGCCTTCTCTTTCTTCATCTTTACCTGTAATTTTTTTCTTCCAACGGAGCTAGTTGTTCCAGTTGCTGTTCTTAGATGCTCTGTATAGCGTGTTGAAACTTGTGCATAGAAAGTTTGCAATCCCTCGCTTCTGTCACTTACATCTTTGAGAAGATGGGCCATCTTGACTGGGAAACAACCTGACTAAAGCCTTCACAGAGTTCAAATTGCCTGCAGCATAACAGGAATCTGCCATGATTTAATATGCAGATGGAACTTGGGTCTTTCAGTCTCCTGAGTCATGATTGAGGAAGATAGCTTTGAGCTTTTAAACACCAACCTTAGTTGTCGATGAGCTGTTAAAGATATTGATCCCAGTTTCTGAAGATTCCAAGATTTTTAGAATCTTACATCTTGTAACAGGTTGCTAACATTATCTCTAGCTTCCTGTTAATTCTTTTTGGATATGGCTTATTAATTGACTTGTAAACAGGAGATCGCCATTTGAACCATAAAATAAGGGTGAAAAAGAAACTCATTTATACAGTATAACAAGCATTTAGTTTCTTGGCAGGGAACATAGGGAACTACATGAGAAGGAAGCAAGAACAAAAATGGTAATGAAAACATAAATATTTCAGGCAGAAGGGAGATATTATTTTGGGCAACTCGGATACAAACTATTTTAAGAATGAACAAAAGATAAATTATCAGAGTTAAGAATCATAGGGCGGATGAACGCGGATTCTCCTAATTATTTGGAGAAGGCACAAACTCAGCATTGAACCATCTGACCTGGGGCTTAGTCTGCCAAAAGCAGAAACATACATCAGGGATGTTAAACTTTTTAACACTTCACATTTTGCCAAATGATACTATGTGGCATAAAGTATGAATAAGCAAAAAATCTGAAATTGGGCAATCAAGTTCATGCTGGACTATTGAAGTTCTAAATGTATCAAGTAGAGGGGAAATGTAAAATATGTCTGAACATACTGGAGGTGAACAGATACAGATGATAACTGGAATTGCACCTGCAAACCCTATCATTTCACAAAGAAGAATGAAGGAGATGGGTATGACATCATGGAGCAATTAATTCTAAAACTAAATCAGTGCTGAATCTTCTCTTAGAATTCGGATTTTTAAGATTTTTAAAACTTATGAATATGTAATCTTTTTTTCAGGATAATAAACTTTTTTCCCATACCATTTTGCCCTTTTAAGCACTTTGGATTTTCCTGCTTTTACAACTTAAAGTAAATAAAGTGTAGAACTTTTCCAGCAGCGAGGCACAGTTATTTTTCGATGTTGTTGTGGCTTTGTAGGCATTTTTCACCAATATGTATGAGCTTAACACATCTTTTGGATGAGCGTCTTTTGCTCAGAATCACATCTTCTGTGAACAGAATATATTACTATGTATGGACTTTCAAACCCCCCTTCTCAATTGGGTCCTCTGTCCGGCAAAAATGTCTGCTCTTTCTCTCTCTCTCTCTCTTCACAATGATCTGTTTCATGACTGGGATCTGCTCATGTGGTTACATCAGAAATGTCATAATTTTTGTGTGTCATCTTCTCTAGTGTGCATGTTGCCAAATGCGTATCAGGGTTGGCTTCAGTATGTGGAAGCCTTCCAATGTCTCAAGGAAGCTAATCTACTAATATGTGCCTTCTTTGTTGATCTTCTGTTATATCCTTAATGACAAACTCTCTTCCACATAAGATGTTAGTTCCATCTTGAATTTTGCACTATCTTGCAGAGGATGAAAGAGTTACATGCCCAAGAAGAAACTAACAAAGGAAAAATGCTGAGATTAAGTGTAGAGACTGGTGGGTGTTCTGGGTTTCAATACGTGTTTGGGCTGGAAGACAAGAGAAATGAAGATGACAGGTTCTCATTTTACTTTATAAAGAATTATCATTCTTCCGTATAGTTTTCTATTAACTGATCATCAGCATCTTTCATCATGGTCCACATCGTTCTCATGCATTCTTTCTGATTGCGTAGAGTATTTGAGAAAGAAGGTGTCAAGCTGGTTGTTGATAATATCTCCTATGACTTTGTAAAAGGTGCCACTGTGGATTATGTCGAAGAGTTGATTCGGTCTGCATTCTTGGTTAGCTATTTCTCTTTTTATAATTGCATTTAGCATCACTTCCTTCCAAATAATTTCTGCTTACAGGAAACTTCATGTCCCATCACATTCCACGTTTCTACTTATGAATACCCCATTTTCATGGAATGAGTTATTGTGCATAGGTTATCAATTATCATATAAATCATTAGATAAATCTTCCCTTTATTTTTGAAGTCGACAGTACGGTGAGTTTATCGAAGAATAAAAGAAGGGAATTTGCAAGACCACGAGTTATAACTGTAAGCAATGATAGAATGAGGTATATGACATAATGATCTGCAGCAAATTCATTGTACGGTAGTATTAATACTTGAGAACAGAGCAATGAAGAAATTTGAAAACAAGTCTATCCTACTTATTTGGAATTGGTGGTTCAATCATCGAACTATACTATGACCACCTGGAAGCAGTATTATCACGTTTGCCTGATCATTGCTTCTTGAGCCACTAAATATTATTGAGTTCTTTTAGATTGTATGGAAACCATCCGGTTGCCTTGTGCAAGTATTTTCTGCTATATATAAAGTTGATTTAGGTCATCCATGCCCACCTAGATGAAGCTACCATTATTTGGGCATTCGGCATTTCTTTACCTTACTAGGTTCATTTTGAATACCCATATGCAGGTGGCGACCAATCCAAGTGCTGTAGGAGGTTGCAGTTGTAAAAGCTCTTTCATGGTTAAAGAGCTTCCATGATGTCGATCTTCTGGGTTGTCCTTCCAAAACAGTTTGTTTCCGATGAGCCACTAATGGTGTCCTTAGTTATGATTATTGATTGTAAACAAGCAGCATAATATTTGAGAGCTGCTGTGTGTAACTGATGGAGTTTTTATGTTATGATATAGATGATACTGAAAGCTGAGAAAGACCATTGATCTTTCTAATAAAAATAAGAGCCTTTTTTTTTCTGACACACAAGTTAGAGACCATAGTTTGCCGACTCGGTCTGAGTCGAGGCGACTCAGGTGGATCTATTCGGATCTACGAAAAATTTGAGACATGATCCAATAGACTCGGACCGAGTCGCTCCTCCCTCCCTCTCTACCCTTCTCTATGACCTTCTTAGTGCGCTCCGGCGAAGATCCGATGGTGGCAACGATAGATGAGATCCGGTGGGGTCAAAATGATCTAGCCAAAAGGAATGTTATCAGTCGTGGTGAGAGATTGTCGGGGGTGGGGCGGAGGTGTCGGGGTGAGAGAAGAAACCGCCGTCGGACCGGGATGGGAAAAAAAAGTCTACCGGATGAAGTGAGAGACTCGCATGTAACTCGAGCATACCGTATCAGATTAGAGCGATTCTGATCTGATACAGATCACCGAGTTGGTGAACCTCATATGAGACTGTGTTGACATTGGAGTAGGTGCGCGGTTAGTGGAGGAAGAACGCCGCGCTGAAGTGGATGACCCCATATCGTGCCCGGTAGGATTGCTCGGGTGATGTTTTTCGTCCCCTTCTGCTTTTCCATGAGACCAGATTAACGTCTTGGAATCTCCTATTATTTGGACTACAGGGTTTGAACTTTAGACGTCTTGCTCATAGTTAGCCGTTCTGTTATATTGCTTGAATCCCCTACCTCGAGTTTGAGCGTGGCTGGAAAGAGTAATATGCCATGCTGCTTTGAGCGTGGCACCACCATAGCAGCTCTCATGCCTCTAAACTGCCGTAATCGCACTCACGGTGCCACCTAATTTCGTCGAATTGCTTGTGGTTTATCTCCCGACTAGTCTACATGGACTGCACGCACATACTCAGTAGGAACCTATTCATTGCTGGATAAACAAAAAAATGACAAATATGTTCTCCTTGCAAAAAGAGTTGCCGGCGTTCGGAAGTGTTCTTAAAAATAGATGACAACATAACTAGAATAACTTCCGACGAATCATGTTAAAAATAAAAAGAAAAAATCCAAGCTTAACCCGAGAAGCAAGCATAGTGGAATAATCATTCAGACTGCCACTGCCCCAACACTGGAATGTCCTCGTACCTCTTCTGTAACATAACAAGGGTAAATTTGATTATGAATACGCATCGATTTAAAAAATGTATATTAATAAGAACTTGAGCTTTTAGCAAACAATAAATAAAGGAGATAAAATTTATCAGTCCTACGGCGGCAAATGTTTTGGCAATTTCATGTTACATATTATAAGCCTCTACGGTTCCAGAGCAGTGAACTTTTTTTTCCCAATCTAAAAAAGCAAATTGTAGAAGAGAGGAGAAGAGAAAAGAAAATGCCATCTCTGACTATTTCTTTGCAATAGATGTGATCAATTTACTCGGTGTGCAACTTTTTTTCTTGCTATTTCTCATTGGATTATTTACTCCAAGTGATCCTTGAGATAACAACCCCACCGCTTACTGATTATATGCCAGGTCCCGAAGAACGAGTGATGCAATTCGCTAAGTACGATCGGAGAATAAACTGAAAGTGCAAAACAGACAAGAGGACGACAGTACAAAACACTGTGACAAAAGAGGAACCTACTATGCTACTTCCAAGTCAAGAATTATGATAATATGTCATCCAATACCCTCAGCAGTTAACACTCCACCTTAGAGTGGGTTGGTGGAAGGGCTAGGCTATTAGTGGAAGGTTAATGGGGTGGTTGGCTGTTGGGGGGTGAGCTAAGGGAAGGGAGAGAGAGAGAGAGAGGGCGCAGGTTAAAGAGAGAAAGAAGAGAGAGAGAGAGTGGGAGGGGGTGGAGCTTCTCACTCCACCTTAGAGTTTCTCACTCTAGGTTTCTCACCAAGGAAAGGGCACTTTGCATTTTATCACAAACTGAAAATTCATCATTAGTTGAGTGGGAACCTTTGGACCCCTATTTATAGGAGCCAAGTTTTTACAAGACCAAAGTGCCCTTGACTAAACACAAAATGTCCCTTGCTGTCCAAGGGGGTAATCAAAGGGCATGATGACCCTAAACTTAAGGAAATGGCTAAAATAAAAGGGAGAATACATAGATATGGACTCAAAACACAATAGAAATGACCCAGTGTGGCTCGATACGCAAGCTTCAAAGCATCACGGCACCGTATCTGATCCCAACTAGAGTGATAAGCGAGCGGTGTCCCCATCAATAGGTGTAATTCAGGGACTAATCGGCAATTGGCAAAGATTGTAGAGACTAATATGTAAAAATCCCATTTTTATTTAAATGAGGCTTAAATTTTAAAATTGATAAAAATTGATAACATCTGTTTGGTAAAAATGATATATTTTTTAAAATTTATATAGTATTGTTTGGAAGGGGAGAGCTGGAACCGGAGCCGGAGGGAGGGGAGGGGGAGGGGGCTGCGCAGGATCCGCCGGAGACAGAGGGGGGGAGGGGGAGGGGCTGGGCTGGGCGGGGGCCGCCGGAGCCGGAGGGGGGAGGGGCTGGCGGCGCGCGCAGGGGCCGCCAGAGCCGGAGGGGGGGAACCGGAAGGGGGAAGGGGGAGGGGCTGCGCGCGGGGGCGCCGGAGCCGGAGGGGGGGAGGGGAAGGGGCTGCGCGCGGGGGCGCCGGAGCCAGAGGGGGGGAGGGGGCTGCGCTGCCGGAGGGGGGAACCGGAGGGAGGGAGGGGGTTGGGGCCGGAGCCGGAGGGGGAGTTGCGCGCGGGGGCGCCGGAGCCGGAGGGGGAGGGGGTTGGGGGCGCGATCGGCTGGGGAGGGAGGGGGAGGGGGATGTAAGATGAGTCATTGATAAAAATCTTCTCTTATTGATGTTTAATGTCCTACCTGTCTTATAGTTATTTGCTACTGCTTTCTCATGTTCTTCATGATTCCTATGGCCAAAAACTACTTAGTTGTATACTCTCCACCAGCTAGCCCTCATGATAACTCCTTATCATGGTTCTTAGGATCTTGAGAACCCCAGTCTTTTCATGCTCTTCCTTGCTTGTCACCTAGAACTACAAGGCTAACATTCATTTCAAGAAATTATCAAGGGAAAGATTCTGGATCAGTGCCATTGATATGGATGATCCATGCACTAATAGCACAATGATTGGTTCGCAACAACATCAATGTGGATGATACAGACACCAATAGCACAATGATCAGCCGACAACAGCATCCACATACAGATGATAACAAGACAATCACCCCATCCAAAATCTGAATACTGATAATAAGCACAATGGTCTTATTAAATTAGCAGGCTTATGAATTCAAAACAAGTTGTTGAGTTTAGAAAGAGATGCATCATCTGAACTAACAGCTACTTTATATTAGAACTACCTGCAAAATCACTGCAACAGTTCCTTTCTACTCTGCCAAAATGACATCGCAATTCATACTAAGCACCTCCAAGCTACAAGTAGTAATAAACGAGCATGTAATCATAATCCCTCACTAATCATCACTATCCATTAGTCACTTTCCATTAATTTAAGACCATGTTCCTCTTATTAGTGCACTTACTAAATTGTCAACATAATCTTTAAGACTCCTAGTAACATTTACAAGAACAAAACATAAGGAAAGCTATGGCAAACCACCAACTTCTGTTCATAATGAGCCAATTCAGCATCATTTTTCTCTCTCCATTTCTTGAAGGTGGATGGACACAGTATTTTTCATTAAAAAAATAAATCTTTCAAACTAAATTGTAGCCTCAAAATATTGAGAAGTGTAATAAAATATCAAGGAACGAGACAACATGGGCTCAATCCTGAAAAAAATAAAAAATAAAAGCTCAGAAGGGACATGCAGGTAGCTGACTCATAATCATCATAGAACAAGATGGACAAATCACTGGTTTATGCTAAAAGTAAATGAAAGCTTCATCCAGGTTTTCTGAAGAAATTTGATTTCAAACTCTCCTATGATGCCAAGGGATATAAGTAACCTAAATGAAACTTCCAAAGTTATCCTGCTTCTAAGTGTTGGCTAACTATAAGGTTCCCAGTTTTAGCAATTACAAGGAAAAAGCAACTACAATTTGCAAATAATGGAACAAAATGTTGTTGTCATTATCTTCTGATATATATGGAATGTGCATGTAAACCATTGGGCCTTACAACTTAGAACCTCAGAGCTTTCTTGTCCCTTGACCCATGTGGGACTACTCTAATATGACTCCACATGTGCAGGCTGATTTAGCTTTGGCACATGGACAATGACAAACACAAACTACTTGGTTCAGCAATGTAACCTTCACCTCCAATACCTTGCTGAGTTGTTGGGTCATCCAATTCATGAAATGCAGCAAGCTTTCTTATGATCCATGAAATGAGTCAGGAGTAACAACACCTATACTAACAACATTGGAAAATTGGAATAGAATGTGAAAAGGAATACAAACTCAAAAGAAATTTTCTTCTTCTCCTCCTTTGTATTAATAAAATTAAATACAGAGAAATACACATTGGAATGTCCAAAGAGTAATCGGCATGACAAAGAGGGAAAAATAAGCAGGAGAAAGATTTGATGCATTTGACTACATTATAAAGAAGGATTGGATGTAGTACCCCGACATTTTTGTATTCCCATAACTTGTGGACACCATAGTCAACAGCCTAGAAAACAACAAAAATTAATTTGTTAGACATAAATAATCAGTGTTTTCTCAACCAGTCAACCAATGAATGCAGATCCTCTTAATGGAAAGTGTACTACATTGAAATCACATGCATGCTGACTGAGGAATTATGCAGTCTTCATTTTGGGGCTGCTAAATTGCATGCATAAAATGTGATACAATGGTTCAAAAGCCTTCATACGAAATAAATAAAATTTTCACGGTTTGTTTCACGCATCTATTCCAACCTTTCTTGGAGAATAAAAAATGTGTTCTGAAGAATATATGTGGCCATTATGCACCTCTTTTTTCTTCTCTCCTGGCATTAAAATGCTAATTGTATTAAAAAAAGCAAAACAAAAGATCTAATGTGAATGTTAGGTGTGTTATTACTTAAATTTGGGCACCACCACCAGCAATATTATGAATCCCATCAGCATAGAAACTGGGAACGAAGCAAACGCTAGATTTTGGTAGCGCAGCTAGCTGGGGAGCAGTACTCTTGACTTGCAGGAGTTGACAAGATATTTAGATGTGCATATCAATGCCTGTAATGCAAATGAAAGATATGTGAACTGAAGCCCTTATAACAAGGCGCCCTGCGATACATCAAGGCTCCCCTGCATTGGCAATGGAGACAAACAACCTAAAGAGTGCAGAGAATATGAATTGTTGCCAGCCATCCTGAACACATTATTATAAAAAGGAAAAGAAAATATTCGCGAGCCTGCCAAATTATCACGTTTCTCGCAAAAAATGAAAAGATACCCCCCCACCAAAAAAAAAATGTCCAGCATTTTGATCGAGGATAACCCGTCCATGATCAGAAAGCAAATAGCCATTCTCCGTTACCCTTGAACGCCAACCCATTTTCATCAAATAATGAAAGCTTACAAATCTCTTGGATGTTGGGCATAACCCCAGCGACAGGTAAACTTCGGGGAGGACACGGGATGCAGGTTAGCTTACTACCTCATGAGGACTTCGCACTTATCTTAAAAAGACCATGATTATAGATCGAAACTATACGACATATCAAGCTACAGCGTCTCGCATCGGATCCAAATCGACGGATTGGTATCCAACCCAGATAACAAAAGATGAATCCAACAGCAAGTGGAGGAGGAGGGATCCAAAGACGCGAAGGAAATGGGGGTGGAGCGGGGGGGTAGGCGGTAGAAACCATACCCGTTCACCCAGGAAGGCGCCGGCGATGACGAAGGTGACGTAGACCGAGTTCCGCCGCATCACGAACCTGTAGAGACCCTCGAAGAGGCCCCTTCCGCCCGTCGTAGCTGTTGCGTCCATGGTCACCACGCCCCCTTCTGTCGCCTGCCTCCTCCCCTCCCTCTCTCTCTCTCGAAGCCGGACGGCTCTGTGCAGGATCCGGCGTGGTGGAGCGCGTCAAATATCGATCTACCCTGGCTCCAGTCAAAAAGACGCCTTCCCTTTGATCGCGCTCATCCTTGCATGATTTATTTGACTTTCCTAAATTTGAATATTAATAATATTGTTTTCGTTTAATACAAATGCTTCATTTTTCTAGCCAGCTTTCTTTTAGTTCGAAGTTTTTATTTAATAGACTTCTTTATTGAGAGAGCTGCTTAGTCCATTGACACGAAATATTATTTTAACAAGGGTTGGCGTGCCGGGTTATTCCATTTCCTTTGTCAAGGCATTTGTAATTCTGATTAATCTCTCCAGTACTCCCTGTTAATTAAGAAGATATTTTCAAACAGCTTTGCCACAATCATATCCACCATCCGGGCGATTATTTTGTCTATTCTACAACCATTTTAGATTTGTAGATCTCACTACAGAGAGTAATAAGTTCTCGACACATGAAAATGTAGAAAAATAGATGAAAAGGATGAACTCGTCATTTATCTCGTTATATTTCTCTTTATGAAACATAAAGATTATTTACGTAGAGTTTTGGGGCAAAGACATCACGAAGTGAGCTGTATGTTTGACAATTTGCATCATTACAAATGTCAAGATTACACCGCACCATCTTGAGAAGGCAGAAGAGAGAGAAGGCAGAAGAATGCAGAGTTAGATCGATCGTGAGACCCGCCAATCTTGGTTTGATCGAAATCACGATCAGGGTCGATTTTAGAACCACCTTGTCGTTAATCAAATCTGTTCTTTTTCTATGTGAAATATGGATCAAATTCTCCTGAAATTGGATCGGCATTGACCGATCCTCATCCAGATTGGCTTCGGCTGATCAAGTCATGGCAGAGACAAAAGATAAGTAATAGAATTCCAGGGTATGAAAATTTGTTCGAAACTAAAACAGTGGAGAATTGTTAGTCATTTTTCCGGGACATAACCTTTAGATTGTGAGAAAGTTGCGGGTGATCAAGTTATCCGATCCCTTGGTTTGACGTAAAAATTTATAAAATATCATAAAATTCTAATAAAGGGAACGCTTTCGGTGACGTTTTACAATATCTGATTAATGGTTTACGTCAAAACTAAATGAAAGGAAAAAAAACACCCAGAAAACCGCAAGAAATAGCTCTCTCCAACTCCAATCGAACCCACCTGCTTGAGCATCCTCTGTGAAATTATGTAGATATCAATACTCCAAATATGACACGAAATTTAACAAAAAAATCACACACACTCGTTCATATATTCCTTGCAAAAATTTCCCATTCAGCGGGGGGTAACATTAAAAAAGAAGCACTGAAATCTAAACCTTTCTGGCTATCTAATTGCTGATGGTAATACAAAAATCACAACTGCGTTAATGCGAAAAGAGTTGGCCGCTTTGCTGTGAGCAGCGACAAACGAAGCATGCACCAGACGGTCAGTAACTTCAGAACTTACGGATACAGTGAAAAAGACCATAAAGAGATTGTATTATTCCAGATATTAAAAAATATATATTTCCCTCTTATCTAGGCCGCCTGGGCCACAACTTCAGGGGCGGCACCAGATGCTTCTGACCTGCATAGACACCAAAACATCGGGTTAAAATTGCCATGCCAATCCCACGTCGATAATCCTGTTTTTGTCCCAATCAGAATTCCAGTTTAGGAGAGAAGAAAGGGAGACAGGCTTCACAATTATTTGGTGAACGGAGAGCAAATGCTTGTAAAACGCGTAATGCTTGCAATCACATAATCTGGAATACTCGGTGTGCAAAATATCTCTCGGTCAACCTTTTGTTCCTTGTCCAACGTCGCTACCAACATCACCCAATGGACAGAGAAATCAGGAGAGCTAGGAAAACTTTTAGTCTGAATGTTTCCACAGAGGGTGGATTGAAGATCAGAACTGCAGGCAAAGGGAACAATTATGCGTTGCATGAGAGAACAGCATTTCCAGTAGGAGCACTCCAGCTCTAAAATATGGTTTCCTTTCCTTTTTCCTCGCCAACATATGACTCCACACACAACGGCAATAATAATTATCTTCTGTTTCTGTTCTTCCTTTTATCCTCTTCCTTCTAATCGACAAGAATGAGAAACAGTTGTATAAACCAGAGAACACCATCGCAAATGACATTTTGAAACATAAACCTGGTCATGACTCGTGAATAGACGAGATAAAGCTCGTTCGTTATGGTCGATGCCGATGGCAAAATTACGGGTGTGACAAGACTGGGAAGGTACGAATGGAAAGTCCAACAGAAACAGCAATGCATAAATGATTTCTAGATAGAAGCTTCACAGTATATCAAATTGTTCAGGAATATACAATCAAAATACCATGCTATGTGAGCAACCAACTTACTTCTGGATGTCTTCTCCGACCTCCATTCTCATGAAATTTCCTATCCTAACGCATGAACCCACCTCTTTGGACAGATCATTCAATACCGACTGCAAACATTGCACAGATAGTATCAACAATATGTTGAGCTGGCTTAAAATTAGATATTATTACATAGTGAACTGACGAAAGGCAAACAATTCTTGACAGCCAGTGGTGAAAGCAAAGTCAACAAACGAGGATCTAAAGCTACCAAAGCAATGCATGAGAATACAGTGTGGACATGAGGATAAAATCAACAGGGGAAGGACATGTCACAAACCTTGATATTCACGCTATCATTAACAACAAACTTCTGTTCCAGAAGCACAACTTCTTCAAAGTATTTTCTTAGACGACCCTCAACCATTTTCTCAATGGTCAGTTGAGATTTTCCGGTGCTTTCTGCCTGAGATATAAGGCGTAATGAAAATTGAAAAATCAAAATCTAAGAAAATTTTCATAAAGCACCAGAACAGCAAATTATGCATCCCAAACATAGACTGCTCGTGTACAAACATAAACAAGTGCAAAATGAGTTGTGTTCTTGGTCACACTCCTTTCTCTTTAAAAAGATGAAACAGATTCCCCAAATTTCTTTTAATGAACACTCAGCAAGATATAACTATTTACTGTAACAATGCAACATGTCCTAGCCTACGAGGCAAATACAAAATGCTACTGCCATAATCATTAGGAGTAGAAAATGCAAAAAGTGAAAGAATAAGTTGAAAGAGTACCTGAGATTTGAGAATGTCACGCTCACTCTCTATAGCTTCAGACGAAACAAGTTCTTTTGATAAAAATAGTGGCTTGGCTGCTACTATGTGCATTCCCAGTGATGCGCCAACTCGTTGTAAAGCATCAAGTGCAATGCTGCTGTCTTCTACTTCTAGGGTTAGCAGTCCAGCAATGCGACCCAAGCCTATCAAAACAACAAATGTATCGTTAGAGACCACCCACAGCAATCAAGGCGTGCATCCATGCATCATATGGTTCAAAGAACAAGATTTTAGTCAAACTTTCATCACATCATTAATAAATGGACATTTCCTGTTAAGCATGTCCACAAACTTTAAAAAAATTTCTTGCTGAAATTTTGCACCATATGCCCACCATGGAATCAGGAAGATTCTGAACCTTGCCCATTTTCATAGGAGGATGGATTGATGGTGCCTTACAGGCTTAAAGCTCAGCTACACATAATCAAATGGTCTTCAAAATATTCTAGAGCTGAACATTTAATACATGAGTGCAATGCAGGAACAATTAGCCTAGACCTCTTATACAGAAAACTAGTGAAGTGCACATGTACACCACCATACAAAACCAAGAATTAGCAGCTTGATGCATCTGTGTTAACTATTTACGGTATAGCAAATGCAATTCCAGATGTAGTCAAGAAGTGGCTCAGTTGGTAAAGGCCCTCAATGTACACCCAAGTGACCAAGGTTCATACGCCACGGGAGTCAGGTATAAAAAGAATTTATCAGAAGGGATCTATACAAGGTTAGTGGAGTAGGACTTTCAACCAACAAATAAAGGGCAATTCCAAATCATTCCCAGTCGCAAGCTCGGTATCTCTTTGAGGTTCTATCTAAAGAGGATCAGGATACCAACAAGGCCCACATAGGGGCTCTAACAGCTGTTTCTGTTACAGCGCATGATGTGATTAAAATTTACTGCTGCCTGGCCTGATGTGAGGGAGAAGCAAGAGCATGCCTTCCCCAACACAGAAACAGAGAAGCAGAAACAGTGGGCGACTGTTTTGCCTATGAAGCTTTGCATTTCTCAGATACATTTGCGGGAGCATAACCCAGCAGATTCAAATCTTAATTCCTATGATGTGGGCTACATAAACATATTCAGATGTAGTTATTCATTTACCAAACCGACACACAGAAGAATTTTCTTTTATAAGGTGTTTGGAAGTAGTTTTTCCCCTCTCTCTCTCTCAAAATATAAATTTAGATAAAATAGGCTTTTAAAGTGCGTTTGGTACAACTAGCCTCAATTTTTAAGATAGTATATTATCCCGTGTAAAAGTCCCCAAAATAAAAACAACCCGCGAGCAATTTTTTTTGAGAGAGAAGCCCCCACGTCTCCCTTCCATGTCCTCACATCTTCCTCTCGACTTCTCTGCGGAACCCATGCACTTACGTTCTTCCTCCGTCCCCTCCACCCTGCCGTTCGCGAGAGCCCCTTCCCGTTCCTGCGTCAGCCCCCTCCACCATTCGTGAAAGCTTCATGAGAGCCCACATCCCCCTTTTTCTCTACGTGCTCGCGAAGGGATCCCCTCCTCTCTCCCTCCTCCTCCTGTGAAATGAAGAAGTCCGCCAGCTGGCGTCGGGCCCTCTCAATGCTTTCGATGCTGCAGCACCACTGCCAGCGCCACCCTGGGCAACAGCGGCTCCCCCTCCCCAGGATTGACGGCCCCAGGGATTTTTCGCTTCGATGCACTGCAGGATCGCCTTGGAGGGGCCCCGCCACAGACTCGCCGCCATGCTCAAGAATGGGGCCCTCCCGGGAGGGGCAGAACTGGATCGTAGCTGACTTGTAGAGGAGCACGATGCGGATTCTGGACATAGTGGAGGAGCCGCTGGCCCATAGAGCTGCACAACAGTCTTTGTCTTCGTCAGGGGCGGCTGTGGGGAGCCCACGTAGTGGCCGACCTCCGGCATCGCTTTCCTGACCTTCAAGCATAGTTCCCCATGACTGGCCTCGTGTTCTCTCTCTTCTGAAAGGGTAGAGGATTCAACAGAAGTGAGATGGAGAGGACGTGTAAAGATGGGTCATGGAAAAGTTGAAGGGACGACGACCAAGAAGGAGAAGAGAAGGAAGAAGACGAAGACAAAGAATAAGGGGGGGGGGGGAGAGAGAGAGAGAGGAGAACGCAGGGGAGTGGCAAAGCCGTGTAACTGTCCTTCTAACAGCTCCGCCTTCCTTTCTTTCTATTTCTCGAGTCCGTGAAAGAAGTCTGTGTAATAATAAATGTTGGCAATTTGAAAAAGTAGGAAAATTTGGCTGCTACTACTACGACTAGAATAATTACTGTTCACTAATAGCTAGGGTGCTACTGCTAACCGTTTGAATCTTGGACTCACGATCCCAAGAAATGTGTGATGTCTTGCCTTTCCAATATAGATAGAGAGAGGGAGCTGGTAGACTTGGACATACAGGGGCCGATGAATGTTGCACCTGCTTCTCCATGGCCCTCTACCGCCTCCCCTTCGCTGCACACACCGGGGGCTGCGGGGGAGGTGGCAGCGATGGCCAGTAGGCACAGAGGCAGAGCTGCTGATTTCTAACTCGGTCATGGCTGCCAAACATGTCTACACAAAATTTAAAAATTATGACATTAATACCAAACAGTTAATTACTTTTTCTATCAATTTAAAAAATTAGGTTGAAAATTGACATATCATAATTTTTTAGGTA
Organism: Amorphophallus konjac; assembly: GCA_022559845.1. Classification (NCBI taxonomy): domain Eukaryota; kingdom Viridiplantae; phylum Streptophyta; class Magnoliopsida; order Alismatales; family Araceae; genus Amorphophallus; species Amorphophallus konjac. Next base: position 23,686,432 of record CM040128.1, read on the forward strand.
GAAAGACTTTTTTTTCAAAAAAGTGCTCCCAAACACCCTACTAAGCACCAAACAAGAAGGAAAATGGAAATAGAAAAGCAGGCATTCAGTGGGAAGTGAAAACTATGATGAAAGTTTCCCTAAATGTTCTTGAAATATGCTTAAAAAACCGTATTTATGCATCTGAAGTATAACATCATCCATTCATCTGCTCAACACTGAGATCATCCAAAAACCAATGTTACCTGGTTGGGGACTTGTGTGGAGGTAAGAGGAAACAACACCGTGTGAAGTTGTAGACAATGTAAAGCCTCTTCTAAGCTTTACGTTCTCCCCCACCATTGCAACCACTTCTGTAATTGCACTTTGGACTGTTTTTTCACCATTCAATTTGGGATGATCCAAACAAATTTTTCTGTCCTACACAATAACAAAAAATGTACCAGGTTAATCGAGCCAACATATAGACAAATACATTGCACTAGGCACGACCATGGTTTACCATCTCTCAGAACCCCTCTGAGGTCTCTATCTTTCCAAAATCCCATGATAGTTTCATCTTCCTCTGAGATGAGAAATTTTATTTTGAAAGTGCTCTGAGATGAAAAATTACTTAGAACTTATTAAACCTTTGTGACATCTCGCCAAAATCTTTCCAAAATTTCCCTGAGACCTTGATACTGTGGAGAAGCAAGATGACAGACCTCGGAAACTCTCAAGATAAAACAAAGGGATTTTTGCATATGTACCAATAAAATCACTCATATATACCCTAATCACCATATCACCCACTATAATACCAAAATGCATCATATTACTGCATCTATAATTCAATACACCTATCATCATAATTGGAATGTTCATCTAATTTGGATACAGAAAGTAAATATGTTGACAAAACAAATAAAACTTGCCAAAGATAGATCTATAAAAAGATACAATAAAACAGTAATGTTTATATTTTCTTCTTGAGTATATCATCCATAGAGAACCCTTGGCTTTGCTGCTTGATAGACAGAATGAAAGAGCTCAAATGGGTGCACAAAGACATACCATCATAGAAAAATGAACATCTAATGCCTAAAGGTGAAGAAGGATATAAGAAAACTAAGAACATTGATTTTTCATAAGCCACCAACATAGGATAAAAAGCAAAACACAAAAAATGTTGCTCAAAAGCTAAACTATGAGATCAAGCCACATTTCTTCTTTCCAGAATGGATGGCGGCCATTAAGAAAACAGAAACAATGGCAAATCCAACGATTGCCATGTCAGTTAGTGGTGCCATCTTGATGGTCGGAGAGAAAAGATCTTGGAGCAAGAGATAATTTCTCCTCTCCTAGCCTCATCTCCTCCATCATCATCCACATCTCCTCCTACTTCTCTTTTCCTTCTCATCCATACTCCTACTCCTCCTCCCCCGTCCCTCCTCCCTCTTAATCTTGGTGACAGTGGAAGCCTCATCTCGGGACCTTTGGAACGATAGAGATCTCGGAGAGACATCATTGAAATCTCAATAGATGGTAAATCATGGATGAATCAATGGAAATAATCAGTCGTAAAACATAGTACTGCAGAGTGAAGAAACATTAAAATAAATTCTTATTGAAAATAGTTTCTTCAAGAAGATTGCCAGCAATGACAAGATAGACAATGATAGCAGAGAAAACACCGATTGTATAGAGGAAAAAAATTTGATTAAAAAGTACTTTCTTTGATAAAGATCCCCTAGCAATGCCCCTTATAACTATAGAGTGAAGACCTTCCTTATCAAGGAAAATCTGGAAGTTGCTCCTCCAAAATATAGATTTTCTTCCCTTCCTTTTCTTTTGATTGAAAGGAAGGGGACAAGGGGGTTTGACAAAAAGGAATATCTTGTACATCTCCTTCCTCTTTTAGAATTTAATACAACAGTGGCGCCAGCTACCGTTTTAAAAAGAAAAAAAACAGATATTGGATAGGCCATTTAGCAGAACGCATCAGTTTCTAAACTAAAGGAGAACAGGAGTGCATTTAATACCTCAAGATACTCAGAACCAAAAGGAAATGCTGCCAATTGCTGTTCTGAGCTGTCAACTGACAAAGCCATCCTTGCCAAAGACATTGCCTGCAGGAAATCAGTGCTCATGATGTGAGAGACACAAATGCAGAGAAAAGTTGTACATTAGCATCAAGTTAGCAACCAGATTTTGGGTGATGGAAACCAATGGCTGTGTCCGTTCGAGTGGGGATAATTTTCCTTCATCTCATTATGATAAAGGTGATTGCTGTGTAATACCTCATATCCTTGGATTGTATTTACCTTAGTGGAATAAAACCCACATTTCACACTCAAAAGAACCTAGCAGCTAGATGTTATTGGTGAGTCATAACATATTAAAGAAAAGTATAAGATCATATGATATGACCATAGAACAGGAAGGAAAATGAGTGGGGATCATGGCTCAGAGTACTGGTCCAAATGCAACCCAAGAATGAGAAGGCTGGGTCTGTGCATGAAATTGAATCATCAAAGTAGGCTTCAGGATGGATTCAACAAGCCAATTACACCTGGTTTGAGCAGAGACTGCAAATGAATGATATGGAGTTGAAAAAGAAATTGGACTCACGCTAGGAAAGTGGGTACCAAATACATGTAATTAAAAAAGGAAAAAAGAAATTGGACTCATGCTAGGGAAGTGTGTATCAAATACATGTAATTAGAAAAGGAAAAAAGGGGGGAGAAAGAGCAATGCAACTATGTGTACAGTACCTTGACATACAGATTAGTGAACAACCACCAGTGGAAAAAGTTAATAGAAGAATGCAACAATATGTACAGTACCTTGAGAAACTAATTATTGCACAACCACCAGTGGAAAAAATTATTAGAAGAGGCATTTGACAGTGTCCAAAATATTACTCCCTCCGTCCATCAGCCACCCAAATGTATGTACGTGCTTTTGAGGGTACAAGAGTTGCATGGCAACCTCATAAATGATGAGAGCTACGTGAATGAAGACACAGGAGAGATAATCCTTGATATATGACTTGCCAATATCTAAGGAGTTCTAAACATGTAAAAGAAAATGTTGAATGCAATTCAAGTGATATCCCCAATATTAAAAGAATGGATACAAGCATCTATGGGAAATCTATTCCTAAAAAATAGGGCTGCAAATTGTTGAGGATCATGCAGCTCCAATTTGGATTTGCATCGAGTAGCCAGATAATTATCTGGAAAAAATGTCGAATGCATATCCATTTATCACCCATCTAATAAAGGAAGCAGACATGGAAACGTCCATGATCCATTTGTTCAAGGTGGCCATTACAGCAAATTCTAACATCTGGACCACTCTAAACATACGATGGGGCCTAGAGGAGAGCAGCATTATTCACAATTTAATGGCTGCCACACTAGACATGAGATGAGGGTAGAAGAAAGAAACTATGTCTCCTCTTCGTCCCTACAGTCCCCTATTACTTCCCACCCCACAGCCACAACCCGCGGGCTCCATGTCTCTCCACCCTGTACCGTTCCTCTATTCCCCCACCCCCTTCTAGTTCCTACGCTCCCCTCCTTGTCCCAAATCCACTCCTTCTCCCTTCCTCAACTCCCCTATCATGCAAACCAAACACATCTCTAATATGAGAAAAAGACAGTTTACTCCTGAGTCCTGAACAATAAGAAAGAATCATATAGGGAAATCTCACTCACCAACTAGCAAAAGGGCACACATCTATGAAAAATATATATATCAAACATGCACTCGACATGGAGTGTCCACAACATGTTTGTGGTAGGATGAAGTATCTGCAATCAAAAATCAAGCAAACAATTTCCTGTACAGAAGAGACTAAAAGGGGCGTGTTACAGACCAGGTACTGAAATATGTCATTCCTCGCCACGAAATCCGTCTCGCAGTTGAGCTCGATCACCGCCGCCTTGTTCTCGCTTTGTGCTACTGCCAGCAGCCCCTCCGCAGCAATCCGCGAGGACTTCTTGGACGCAATCACCACCCCTCTCTTCCTCAGGTCCTTTTGAGCAGCATCTGCCACCATCGATCACCCGACATTAGGGAGGGGGAAAAAACATGAGCGTTGGAAGAAGAAAAAAGGACAGTTTCCCCAACGAGAACTAGAGGGAAAAGGATCAAACTGGCCGACCAATATCCCAATTGCAGTCCACCAGAGCGGCCTTGACGTCCTTGATCGGCGCGCTCGTCCTCTCCCTCAACTGCCTGATCAGATTCATCTGCTCCAAGGCGGGGACATCGGTCGAGAACCTCCTCGACAGCGTCGGAACCGGATGCCACCGGCCGTTACAAGGTGGTGGGCTGCCTCCAAGGCTTCCCTCGGCCACACGGCACGCTCCGGACGCCCACGAGGAGTAGCCATGCCTCTGCTGCCTGCCGCCCGTGGTGCTCAGGCCCCTGAGGATCCACCCCGCCGCCGAGAGCTTGGCGCCTCGAGACCAAGACATGCCTTTTTCCTCTTCTGGTTTCCGTGTTCTGCGTCTTCCTGGCTCTGCCAGGGGTCGAAGCAAAAACCCTCGCGGCCGTGCCGGCTGCGCTCGTAGCGCGAAATCACTACACAAGAGTGCAGGACTGATTTCTGGGCCCGACGACGGTGGAGAGAGGCCCAGTAATACCGTCCATTTCTGATCTCGGATCAACTTTGGACCAGGCTGGGTGGGACTCTTTCGAGTTTCTTCGGCTGCACTGCCACTTGTTTTGCGATGCTAGAAAATAAAAAGAAATATATATATATATATATTGAGTTTTTATGTAACCTGTCATGCAAGCTATTCATGGTCAGAAAAAATCAGAAAAAAGAATAGACGTTTTCTTTTCTGAAAACATGGGCCAACAAATTGACCCAGGGGATCTAACAGCTATAAAAAATCAGAAAATAAAATGGATGCCCTTTTTCTCGTAAAAATGGGTTGACTTAAATCTACATATTCATGGGCCGTTCTTTTTTCTGATTTATTTCTATCCATTCAATCATGTTACAGATCGGTAGCTTGCATGAGGGGTTTACCTAACATAGATGTATAAAGAAAATGATTACACTGCCTCTTGCACCAGCGGCGATGCAATAGGTAATAGGGCATTTGGCAGTAATTTTTTAAACAAATTATTTCTGTATTAAAAATTGTTCTATGTCAATTGTCAACTGGATTTTTAAAAGTCATGAAAAATAAATATTTTTCATTTTTCATTTAGGTGAAATATCGTCTAACTCATCATCTATCATGCGTTAATCAAAATTTCGCCCAACGCATGTTCAGTATCATATATTTCTAATTTTTTGTCATTTTCCTATTAAACGAAGCATTATCTAATTAATCTTCAGTTAGACAATGTATCATCTATATTGAGTTTTGTCATTTTCTATTTAGACGAACTTTCGTCTAACTCAACTTCAATTAGACGATATATCGTCTATCCTGAGTTTTTGACATTTCCTATTTAGACTAAGTATCATCTAACTCATCATCTATCCGGAGTTAAACAAAATTTCATCTAACGTTTCTTCAAGTAGATGATGTATCGTCTATTCTTGGTTTTCATCATTTTCCTCTTAGACGAAGATCCATCTATCAACTCTCACATCGTCTACCCAATCTCACTTAGATGATGTATCGCCTATTATTTCATCTATCATATTTGTATTAAACGATATATTGTGTAACCTTTCGTCTATCATTGAGACTTAGACGGTATATCATCTAATCTTCTGTCTATCCTATTTGTGTTAGATGATGTATCGTCTAATCTTTCGTCTATCCTGAAGATTTAGACGGAAAATCGTCTTACTCAATTTCTTGTCGTTTTGCTCATTACACTGAATATCATCCATATTGAGTTTGATTAAACGATGTATCATCTATCACTCAATATTTTATTTACTTAGGTGATATTCAATTTACTTAATTATATCGCAGATATCTAATTGATCTTAGTTTATGGAGACTTGAATTATGTAAAACTTGTAAATTGATTTAGCAAGATTGTGATGAATAATTGTTTATTTTTTTATAATATAAAATAATAAATTTATGAAAAAAGATATTTTCCTAACACCCCTCCCCCCTTACTCACACCAGACACCCCTCCCCCCACCTCCTCTTTCCTCTAGCAACCCCCCCTCCTTGCTCGCACAAACGCCCCCATCCCTACAGTAGGCCTCCATCTCCAACCAGGTGCCTCTGTCGAACGCCCTGACATCTAGCCATATAATGATGTCGGAGAAGATGAGATTGATGCTCTCCAAGGGATCGTCGGACATGCATGAGTGCATGCCATATCCCTGAGTACAGCTTGAAGGTCTTGTCCTTGTTGGCTGCAAACTCGTAGAGCTATCGACTCACCGACGAGTCTGTCATGACGTTGTCTCTCCCATGGACAATGATGAAGGGCAGGGATACCTAAAACGGAGTAGAATAGACTATGCCCCTACCCCTGTGCGAAACCCCCCCCCCCCCACATGGCAGCCCTCTCCCCCACCCTTGTGCAACCCCCCCCCCCTCCCGACCTCCCTCTCCCCCTCCCTGCTCGTAGGGCCCTCTCCCGGCGCGGCCTCCCTCTCCCCTTTTGATGAGGGTTTGCATTGGAGAGAGAGAGAGAGAGAGATAACTCGAGGGTAGATTAGTAACTTTATCACTCAACTCACACTTAACCCCGGTTAAATCAATGGGAGTTAAGCCAGGGACATAATCGCAAACATTCGAACTATTTTGAAGATATTTTTGATAATAGGTCTACCTGAGAGGTTTATTTTATAAAATCGATCTTTATAGGGATATATATATATATATATATATATATATATATATATATATGAAAAAATCACCTTTTGGAAATATGAATACCAAGAAGTGATTATTTAATGTGTGGTCGTACTGTACTTGACATAAATTAATATATATTGTATGTGTATGTCAAAAATCAATATTTGTGATATAAAATTTATATAAAATTATTTTTCATATTTATATTAATAATAAATAAGCTTAAAATCCTTCTCAAGACCGGTCTAAAAATGAAATGGATTCAATTTTATTATTAGAGTCCACTTAATAAGAGTTGGGCCAGTTGATTTATTGGACATTAAAGGGCGTCCGTAGACAATCCTCGGCCCATGTCGAGATGACGTGAATTCCTTTTCTTTCAACTAAAGATTACGTTTGGAAACATCTTCTCCTTGAATTTTAATTATTGGAATCTCTGACAGGGGAGAAAGTGTTTCCAAATATAACAGTGATGCCTAGGCTTTTGCGACCACAGGGATTATGATGGAGGGAGAGTCCAGACACAAAAAAAAAACCAATAGTCCCGAATCCGCAAAAGCTCCAGGAAAGGAGCTTCTGGGATGGTGGAGGTGAATTCCGGTGGCATTTTTTTCGGAAATGCCCTCCCCCTCGTTGGCCAGCAGTGGACCCACAGAGGTCGCCTACCCCGCTCGCAGAGGCCTTGGTTGCCCCGTAGTTGCCCATCCCGCTCGCCGAGCCCCCGTCATTGCTAGCTCGCCATTGCCCATCCCCATCCCCATCCTGTCGTCACCCATGCATCTCTCGCATGTGTCGCCCCACTCCCGCATGTGAAAGAAGATGAACAGTGGCTCATGTGACTGTTGCTGTAAGGGCATAGTGGCTCCGAGAAATTCATGTTCCAAGGGGAGACTCGTTCCCGCTTGGAGTAGTTTCAAGGTTTCTTTTCATTTATTTGAATGGGTCAAACAAAAAGGTTCGGTGTGACTGAGACATTTAATCCGAGGCTTGTTTTGCTGAGAGATCTAAAACATAAGCAAGCAAATGCAGATTTATCGGACTTCGATCCTCTTTAGTACAATTATCATCTATTTTATGTCCGTACATATGGGTAAAAATACAGAAGTAGTTTCTAGTGATATTCGTACGTTCAATTCTGTACCGTATTATCTACGTTCAATTTAGAGAAAACAGTGCAGGAAGGCAAACGGTAGGGGATAACCCAATATATGCACATTTAGAATAAAGGAAGAAATGATTATTTTTGAATTTAGTTATCATTTATGCTCCTCGGGAGGGTGAAATTTTCTAGGCCCATTATATGGCCCATCATCAATCGACCACAGTCTAAGACGCCGCCTACCAAGATTCACTCAAGACTGCCACAACATTCAGGCATGTGCTCTCCGCACGTTCATGCTTCACGTTCCCCGCAACACATAATCAAATAGCCATTCATAATAGTGGGAGTTATCTCAGGAAATGAACGGACGTCGAGTCATCACTCACGTCTTCATGTTATCCGTCAACAATTTCACCCCTACATCTCTCAGGCTCAATTTGTTAATGGGGCAAGTTTAGGTGGAATGTGTCGTTCGCCTTGACCGTGCGGATGGCGTATTCGACGTCAACCGGTCGAATGACGTATTCACCATTTTCTTCTCACCGCTGTGATGTTCGACTCAATTAGCCAAAGCTGGTTACATGTTTTATCGGCGAATACGCTGTCTGACTGGCTCTCACCGGCCCCTGTCTTATTCGAGCATCCACTATTCGTTTAGCAAACTGGCCCTCAAAGAATGAATGAACAAATAATTACCGACGACGTCAGGATCGGACAACTCATTACTCTACTTCAACGTCTCCACTAAGTCATGAAACAATAGGCCGGAACAGACGGACTCAAGACAGACGGCTTGGAGGGGAGGGTACATAACCTGCTCACATAGATTATCAAAACTACTCTTCACATTTTAGGATCTCCATTCTCTTCGTCCGGGCACTCCTCTCTACGATCTGAGAACTCTCTTCCCTTATCTGAGTCTTCTTCTGACTTAAGCATCGAATATTTATCTCTTAGAATTTTTCTCAGGACTTCTTTTGACGTGTTTTTCACTAGTTACAAATTTTTTAAGACTGATCTACTTTTCTTATAAAAAAATTATAAAAATATGATATGAGATTTGAGAAATCAGATTTATGCCTCTACAGCTTCTTTTGTAATTAACAATATAAAGGTAGTTGTTAAATGTACGCTTCATATGTTTTTTGGCCACCTGCTTGCAGTTCTTTTTTAAGAATATTGGTTATGAAATGGGACCCACCACATGCTAAATTAACACGACCATTCCCTCCATAGGCACGAGAATCCAAGCGGGACTCTTGTTCGGGATGCATGCAAGGGAACGTGGAGGCGGAGTTCGCGTGCACGTGCGGGAAGGAGCCCGCGCGAGGAATCCAACTTCGTGATCATCCCGACGTGGATACGTGCGCGGCGTGCAGCGGAGGGAAGACCCCAACTCAGTCCGGGTCCTCACACATGGGGCTGCCAAGTGGGTTGGACTCGGGCTATGTCCGGTTGGATAGAGGCGGGTTCAAATTCTTCACAAGTTCCATTTAGACTCGACCTAGTCAAGTCTAACAAGTTAAATAATGATAATTAATATAAATATAAATTTTATTTTCTTATTAAAATAATTAAAATTTTAGCTATTAATTTATTTAATTAAATTTTTTCAAATAAAATAATATTTTAATTAACAAAAATAAATTTTTATTTTTAATTAACAGATAAAATTTAAAGGGAAAAAAAAAAGAAGAACGAGTCAAATTAACTCACGGGCCTAATCAAACTAAACTTTTAAGTTGGGTTAAGAGTCCAGGAGTAGAAACGGGTTAGATCGGTTAACTTATTAGTTTGACCCGACTCGTTGACATCTCTACTCTTATCTCACTCAGATCGGGTTATCCTCTCTCTCGTGCCTATAAATCGGTCCTCTCCTTAGTTTGTCTCTTCTATATTATATACAAGATCAAATGAGAGCAACCCAATTGAATGTGTTTGTTTGTTTATTTAAAAAAAAAGAATGTAAGAGGGATCTTGAGCGTGGGATCCTGTGAATTATGTCGAGGGAGTTATTGTAAATTGAATTTGTTTCTCTAATATTGAGGTGTGACTTTCTAATTTTTTCTCTATAGCTAGTAAAATTACTGATCGTCGTCCTCCGTGGACGAAGGGGAAAACCTCCAAATTATGTAAAATTTGTTGTGATTATTATTTTTTCATTCTATTTTTCTCTCGTAGTGTTGTATGGATCGAACACCGGACGTTGTCAGATCCGTCAAAGTGGTCGTTGTTCGTCGGCCCATGTCAAGGTGACGTGAATTGCTTTTCTTCCAACTAAAGCCAACAACAAGGTTCCGTGCGACCGAGACATCTAATCCGATATGATGCTTGTTTGGATGACAGATGTAACCAAAAGCAAGCAAATGCAGATTTATCGGACTTGGATCCTCCTCAGTACAAATATCATGTATTTTATGCCCGTAAATATGAGTAAAAATATAGAAGTAGTTTCTAGTGATATTCGAGTTGAGTTCTATATGATGCGATCTATGTTCAATTAGGGCATGTTGTTTGATAAGCGGACTGTCGGTTGACTGTCGGTGGAGGGTGCGGCAGGCTCACATCCCCCCTCACACATAATACACTTATTTGACTTGTTCGACCCTACAGAGTCAAACAACGTGTCCCGTCCGAATATCAAAGAGCACCTTAGAGAAAACTCTGCATGGGAAGGCAAATGGTAGGGGATAATGGGATAACCCATTATTATATGTCGGACGCAAACATAATAAGTTTCAGGATATATAAGAATGAAGAAAATTATCTTATCATGTTTATTTAGGATACAACAAGGAAAACGCCTATTTTTTGAACTTAATTATCAAATTATGCTTCTTTTGTAACTAACAATATAATGGTAACGAACCCCGCGCCGTTGCGGGGTCGTTCACCCCTTCCCCCCTTTGGGGAAGGGAGCGGGTTTGAGCCTCCGCTGCGGATTTCCCCGCTAATTCTCCCCATAAAAAATATCTATAAAAAATAATATAACGGCAGTTGTTAAATGTATGCTTTATATGATTTGGCCATCATGTTGCAGTTCTTTTTTATGAATATGGGTTATGGAAAGGTAACCACCACATGCTTAATTAATTAACACGACCAGTCCCTCGATAAACATGTATCAGAATATTCTCATACATTGCAACGGATGCTAGTAAAATAATAAAACCCCAACGTCAAATGCTCGCGTATGTTATCAATATGTATGTATATGGACCATTGGATATTCCCTTCCCTATTCTCTAAACACGGATATGTACGTATGTACATCAGATCACAAAATTAATTAGACGTCATCTGTAATTAATGCATCTAAGCGTGGATGCTGTTAACATGTCCGAACATGCATATATTCCAAATCAACTAGCTAAAGAAATCGAACAATGCTAGAATATTATCTGAAATTTTCATCCCTAAATATTATTTTCATATAACAAGCCTCACTCTTGACAATAGATGATTGTAATTAATTTTGTTAAACTATATGAAAGATCACATGGAATTGATTAAGTTAATGTTGAACGGTTGGTGGTATGTATTTTTTAACTGAAAGGTAATATTTGAAAGGTGAGAAACGAGGGAGTCCGTTCATCCTTTCATTGCGGAAGGGACATGACTTGTCACTCCGGTCATCAGGCAAGCGATTTTTTATAAAGAAGTGAAGAAAAGAAAAGAACCGAATATGGGGGGATACAAGGGACGAGAAAGATCCGGGGGAGGGGGAACACCCTGTCAATGATGGCAAGAGGGTCAATACAGCATAACGGCAAGGCCCAAAAAATCAAAAGAAGAACACAACCAACAGCCAAACACGTGGTCAAAACAAGGGATCACGAACAAGAGGGCGACCAGGAGACAATCAATGGTCTTGATCCCGAGTGGAGGATGTAGAGTTAGACCGCCGGTGGGAACGACTGAGAGCACCGCAGTCCATCCTCAAGGCCGGCCGCGATTGAACCCGGTCGTAAGTGCCAACGAAGCGAGCATGTGCAGAGTGGAGGTCATGGAACCGCTCGCAAGACTCGGAGCCCGGGGATGGTGATCACCTGGATGATGGAGGGGTTCGATTCTCACTAACCTTAGTCATTTCTGACAAATTTTTGATCGATTTTTGACGAAATTAGTCCGTCGAAAATTACCAATATTCTTGTAGTGTTAACATCGGAGCATGATTTAACTGGATGACATGATTGGTTAGGTATTGGGTACGTAACCTGTGACCATCTGGGTTAATCTTCCCATTGGATCCATATATTATTCGGGTCTGTTATTGCAACCCTATTTTCATGCCAATAATTAAAACGCATGAAAAACTGCCTTGATATCCAACCACTAGAATGTCTTGCATGATTTGATATGGTAATTGTGAAAGAATAGAATTAGCATTTCCTTGAGAGTATCTCACTTCTCAAGCAAATTAAAGGAAAGCCCTTATGATGCATAATTCGATCTAGCAACTGCTCTCAACTCAGCCTGCAGAAATAACTTCGCAGAAAATATGATCCTGATAAAGCTGCTTTGAAGTTAGCACGCGCTACTTCCATTTCATCTTCAAAACGTAATGACACGAGTTTACAAGCTTCAGAGTTCTAAAATCCATCCACAAAGCCATCTTAAGATACTTAACAGCACTAATCTTAATCGCAAACATGATGAGATCCATTTGCCTTCTACAGAGGATAAAGACATATATGCTTGTGCATAGGCACAGTAGAATTGTTGGGAATCTAAAAGTAGAGCCACGGAAAATTAACTATGAACAGTACTCTCTAGACCAGTAACAGGCTATAAGACACGGTGACTTGTGCAGCTCCACAATCGCTCCCCATCGAGGACCTTGCTGTTGCTGTGGTAGAGGTCTAAAACGAACATATGTTTCTCAAATTCAATTCAAAATTTGTCGAGATTTGATATTTCTGAGTTGACTCGGGCCGACTCGATCATCTCCCATCTCACCGGACATATCTTTCTTCTCTCATCCCAACGCCGTCCCACCTCAGCGACAGTTTCTTCCCCCACCCCAGTGCCCCGCCCGGAGTCGGTGAATCATACTCAAATTGATACTTATGTGAACATATATGCAGCGGGAACTTTTCCACAATATTAATTTTTGAGAGCAAACCTGCTTTATGTCGTCCCCGATCCACCATGCAGAAACTAATCATATATATGAGTGCAGTAAACTTGCAGTCTCAAGAAAACGTATATATATACAAGAACAGTCAAGATGATACAAACACCATGAATAAAGTTTTTTTAAAAAGGTAGAAAGAAAGATGGCTCAAAGCAAATATTAATTTATCGTGATCATAAAGGGCATGCGGCAGGTTGCACTGTCCAGAAGCTTTCCAAAGACCTGACAAGAGCCAAAGCAGGGCTGTCCATGAAAATCTTCATATACAAAGTACATCCCTTTTTATTCATCAACAAAGTTTAAAAAAGGATCGATGCCAAGATAGCGATGAAGAAAGAGGAGGCGAAGTACCGAGAGCCGAACATGCATGGGGGGGAACCCAAAGGCCGCATGCATCCTTGCAGGATCAGGTGCTCAGGCACCGGTTCTCCATCCGGAACCTGCCGGAGTTGGCCCTCCGGCACTCCTCCACGAGCGCCTCCCGGGCCAAGAGGAGCCCGCTGGGCACCAGCGCCCGGTCGATCGCCGCGCAGTCGATCCAGTCCGTCAGCAGCTTCTCCTGCCCCCAGCTCTCCGGGATCCACACCCGCCCCGCCATCGCCACGCGGTGCCTCTTCAGCCGCTCCCTCCCGCAGACCTCCTCCTCGGGCGGCGTCCCCGACGCCACCGCGGCCGCGTCACCCGGCACGACGACGACGCCGCCGTCGCCGCCATCATCTGCCGGGAACTCTGGCCTCCCACGGCGGTGGTCCTCCTCCGGCGGCGATGCGGAGCTGGCCTGTCCAGTGGGAACCAGTGCTTCTGGAACCGCCAAGGGGTTCCCACGGACATCCGCCACATGGGTTCTCATCTGTTCTTCCGGCAGCGGAGCCATGGGCGTCGACGCCGCAGTCTGGTGATCGAAGCAGCCGCCGAAGTGAGGCATGACGCCGCCCACTACAACTCCCATTTCCCGTTCCGGAACACCTTCTGCGAGCGCGTTTAACACCACGCTATCTTTCGCAGCTTCCCTGGTGGCCTCCATCTCTGCCTTACCGCCCAGTTGATGTGTGTGGATGTCCAAGGAGAGACGAGGAAAAGGATCCGGCAGTATGCCAATATATCGCTTCTGGTGGCGGCTGGTTTTAATATTGCCACGGAAGAGGAGGGAGAAGGGAGGGGGGATGCAATGTGTGGGATGGGAGGCGGCCAGGGAGGTGGTGGGGGGAGTTTGGCTTCTCATATGGTGATGCGAGCATGTACGTGTCCTAGAGGAGGAAGTGACGACGTCGGGGCGTTTGTGTGGCTGGACGTCTTCACGTCAAGAAGGCCGGGTTGGGGGGTGGGCATGTAGGGCACTTGAGGTCCCCTTTGCCGTGGCTTATTGCGCCCGACTAATTATGGAACAGTACACTCTATCAATGCTAAAGGGGTGTCGCATGCTTTAGTGGCTTCCAATGTTCATCTGACAAAACTTAACTTCAGTCACTACAAGAAAAAGTGGCTATAGCGACCGAATTAGCGACCGATTTAATCGGTCGCTAGTCGGTCCCAAATAGAGACCAATTCGGAGACCGAAATAATCGGTCGCATAACCGAGACCGTTTCAGCGACCGCATGTATATCGGTCGAATTAACTTCGGTCTCCAGTCGGTCGCTGATGCCGTTATACTTCCTACTACGACCCCCGCCCGCCCGAGCCCTCCCGCCCGAGCCCCCCCCCTCCCGCCCGAGCCCCCCCTCCCGAGCCCCCTTCCCCTGCGGCCCCCTCTCCGCCCTAGCCCCCCTCCCCGCTCCCGCCCGAGCCCCCTCCGCCGGAGCCCCCCCTCCGCCCGAGCCCTCCCGCCCGAGCCCCCCTCCTCCGCCGGAGCCCCCCTCCCCGTGCTGCCTCCCGCCCGAGCCCCCCTCCGCCGGAGCCCGTCGCCGCGCCGCTCGCGTCGAGTCGCCGTCGCCGCTCGCCCTGCCGTCGTCGCCCTCCGCAGGTACCTCTCTCTCTCTCTCTCTCTCTCTCTCTCTCTCTCTCTCTCCCTTCCCCCTCCGTCACCGGCCTGCTCCCCTCCCCCGCCGGCCTACTCCCCTCCCCCCTGCGGCCCCGTCGCCGGCTTGCTCCCCTCCCCTCCCCCCTGCGGCCTGCGCCCCCGTCCCCCTCAGATCTCCTTCCCATCCCCATGCCCCTCCCCCTCCGGCCTGACCCCTCTGATCCCCCTCCCCTTCCCGTCCCACTCCGCCTCCCCCTCTGCCTCCGACGGTCTCCTCCCTTCCTCCCCTTCCCGTGTCCCCCTCTGCCTCCCCCTCCCCTTCCCGTCCCCCTCCACCTCTGGAAACCCCCCACCAACTCCCCTTTGTGAATATTTGTGGTTCGATCTTCATGTGCATATAGTGGGGAAGATATGCTTATAGTTATCCCACCAAATATAACATGAATCTTAAATTTATGACAATGCAGCCATATTTTATTCCTTCTTTTATTTCAGGTGTGCTTATACGAGATACCTTGATAGAGTACTGGAAGAAGCTGCTTCTGAGTTTTATCCACATATAAAATTTGTGCGAGTATGCCCAAAAGACTTACTGTAAATTTGTTATAAATATCTCTCTTTCTTTTCTTTTCTTATGATTTTTTAAAATCAGGCATGCTCTTAGGTTTCGAGCATTTCAGTTCAATCTGTTAATTACATTTTGTGAAGCTGCCTTGTGAAAACTTGCATCTGCGTTTACTCTCATCAGAAGATGTCCTGCTATATCTTATATTCTTCTCTGCATCCCCAATTGGATTTCACACGTAGGAGTTAGCCAAAATGGGGACGTCTAATAGAACTTTTCAAGTGGCCTTGCATCCTTGCCAGCCTAATTTTTAGGTTCTGCAAGTCTGAACAAATTCCAGCATAGTGAACATTCTTGGCCAGTTTAGTTCTTGTAACCAAAGTCATTAAGGCCATTGGAACTTTAATGTCTGCCATTTATTCCGTGTCCGCTTTTGCTATTTCAGTCTTACCAGACCACGTGCATTGGGTATGCCCTTTTTTATCTATGTATACGCCCATCTGTGTATGTATAATTTGTTTTGAGGATGGCACATCGAGCCCCTTGACAATCTTCATTCTCCCACAACTGTGGTGTTTTTTTAATATATAAAATTGTGGTCAATGGTGTGAAGCATCAACATTTCAGCACCTGTTCCAAAATTTGTTTATTTTTGTTCCATGGGATTTACATTGTTGGTAACGTGCACATTTTTTTGTATTGTGAATATCTTATTTTCAGCATCTTGTCCTCTGCCCATTCCTATTGTCCAGTGCAATCTGACATATTATTTGGGTTGATTCTGTGATTTTGCTACCACAATTCTGGCTGTTGATGGTTGACGCAAGTCACTAATTGAACGGCTCTATGGTTATGCTTGACTTGATATTGCTTACATGTTTATGCCAGGTTGAATGTCCAAAGTATCCAGGATTTTGCATAACCAGGCAAAAGAAAGAATATCCTTTCATTGAAATATTTCACAGTCCCGAGCAAGTAGGTTTTATTTTATTTACCATCTGTTTACGTTTTTTCAAATTCATTGTTATCTGTGCTACACTGTGGATCTTTCTCCACGAGATTATGGATTTGAAACCTCATGCCACTTTTATACTGCTGACCTTTAAATGGCAGTGGGTGCTCCCTTCTAAAAAATATTGGCCACATGATCAGGCCCAACAGTAGCCTGGTTGGCTGAGTTTGCAAATTTAGCCTTCCCAAAAGTTAACCAGAACATTTCTCTTTGTTAGTGTTTGTGGGGCATGCATTAGCAGGAAAGCATGCATTTCCTGATTAGATATTTCGTATGCGACTAACTGATTAAGTGGGCATTGATGTATGTATATGTTTCTCAAGAAATTTCTGCTCCTGGTGCAGGCTGCTAATCAAGGAAGAATTGTTGATCCAAACATAACAAAATACTCCGTGAAGGTGTTACCTGTAAGTTTAGACGTTTGTATTTTCTGTTCTGTCAGAATGTTTTTCCCACTTTTCATGATCATTGACATCTTAAAGCTTTCGACCTTGTGACACCGATTTTGTTCTGTTTCTATGATATATATGATTCTCTTTTAAACTTCATCATAGTTGTGCACTGCTGGGACATGGGTTGGGTGGGGGGGGGGGGAGAGAGAGACTGGAGAGACAATGTATGGAGCATATTGGAGGTGAAAATATGATAGTTTTTGGGTCAGTCTATGCAGAAAAAGATTTGCCAACAGGTCAAATGGATTGCTTCAGGTTTGTTCATCCTACAAAACAGACTCTTATTGACATGGTGGGTGGGGTGTTGACCTTGTTTGGTTCTAGTGTATTCATCAGCCTCTTTGAACCTTGCTGGTTCAACATTTTATGATGAGATCCCACAAATTACAAAGCTAACAAGAACGTCACAGTTGATGAGATCTTCAGTGGGGAGAATTAAGTTTAAAAAGATGTAAGCAGCAAACACCGAGTGACTGTTCTTGAGCGTCCGGTGTTTGCAATTGGTAGAAGGTGACATGCTGGATGGATATAACAGAGGTGGAATTTGTAGTGGATGCTGGTGCAGGTTTCGAGTGGCGATGCTGTCTGGCAAACATACAGCTCAGTTGTTATTGTTTGGCAGCGAGGAGGAACCTGTGAAGTATTTTTCTCATTTTCTGTGCCTTCCCTAGGGAGATATGGACTCTTTGTTGGACAATTGGGGGTAAGCCCTGTATCAGCTAGGTAGTATCGGATTATTACTGAAGCATTGGGAGAAAGCTTGCATTCTGAAGGCTGATGGCAAGACCTTGTGGTTAATCTTTGACGCACTCTTTTGACTACATAGAGGGATACAAGGCTATTTAGAAGATTGTCAAGAGACAAAGCGGAGGTCTGTAAGCATGTCTGGGATGTGACTAAAAGGTGGGCATCCTCTCTTAGATGTATCAAAGAGGAAATATAGTGCCCTGAGGCAAATATTGTCATTTTGTGAGTTGCTGGTAGTTGGATGTTCGTCTGGGGTATTGTGGGGGGTGTTCTTTTTGTGGGTTTATGTATATGGGATTTTAATAGTATTCAAGTGTATGCCACACTTTTAGAATGTCACTGGCTGATGTTATGCAGTACCATCCATTTCTGCTGGGTTGGGGAGGGGGATCTCTCTCTCTCTCTCTCTATGTGTGTGTGTGTGTGTGGCTTCTGCTGCAGTGGCAGAGATAAAACACAGGCCACCCAGGTTTGAGCCTGGGTGGTTCCCTTCTTAACCCTCTACTGATACCAACTTTGGCCACACCCGTCAACGGAACTTGATATTTTTTAATAATTTTTTCACATACAAGTTCCTATTAATTAAATCTATATCTTATGAGGCTTTTGGTAGTTTTGTATGCCTCCGCATATGATTTGGATGGATATGGTATCAGACCATCTGGATCCTCATGGTGAGCTGAGATTGCCTCCATCAATCTATATACATGCCTATCTTCTGTGGATTTTGGAAGTGGATTAGTTTAGGACCTCGGGTTCTGGTAAAGTTAAATGATGGTTCGTGTGCAATTTGTGACATATGTTTGAGAATGATGTGCCAATGAAGTTTGTCTGTTTATGAAGCGAGAATTGTTCCTGTTGTTGCTGATTCCATAACAAGCCATGGCGATTCTTCGGTTCACCAGTCTGGTTTTGAATTCTGAACAATTCAAACGTTAATCAAGTTAAAATCACCAGCTCAAGAGGCCAGTTGGACTAGAAGCATATGATCTGATTGCTGGAATACTATACCTCCAGAAGGGCCATGTTAATAAACTGGCAACAGTTCATACAACAATTCTTTTTTCAATCCTGTGTCACTAACTTAAGATAAAAATATAAAAAAGTCAATATTTTGTTCATGGGTTACTATTTCCAGCTTAAGATATCTCCCTGCAATTTTTTTTTCTTAATATATGTGGCAACTTGCTTCTGTAGTTCAGATTGTTTTAAATCACATTTTATCAGGCCAGTTGGACAATAGCAGGAATGGCCCAAGTACGTAAACTGAATATCTATGATCATGCTGTTTGTACTTTTTGCTTAAACTAGTGATGCAAAAAGGATGTGTTAGTTGTGTACAAGGTAATTAATAAAAGTCACCTCCTAGTTGTGCATTGGTCCCCCCAATGTACCTAGGTAAGGTTTTTGATAAAAAAAAAATTTTAAAACTCAATATTCAACGAGGTATTTTTTTTGCCAGTGAAGTATTTATATTTATTGTCCCTGTTGTATAAGTAACTAAAGGAGACAATGTTCCCTGAGGTAATTTTCCCTGCATCTTTTTTCAGTTTAACTATGATTTGAGCGCATACGGACTCCGAGAGTTCTTCAAGAAGAATGGAATGCATGCATCTGACTCCCAAGTGAAATTCTACCTGAACTAATCTCTGAGGATGTTTTGAACTTGAATGTTGGGTTCTGAGCTTAAACAGAACATACCGGTCTGCCGAAGGGGTTTTGATCGAGAACACTACTATTTGATGGCGATGATCTTGCACCACCGGTAGAGTTGAACTATCCAATTGTGTTGCATGCTTTCATTTTTTTGTACACCACCGGAATATGCACAGACCTTCGTGAGGCTTGTGCTTTGTGGAGTCGCATGTTGAGAAGCTTGTGTCGTCTAAGTAGTTAACAACTGATATGTGAAAGCTCTTAAGTTCTGACGGCGGTTTCTTCTCCCTCAGATCTTTAAATATTCATAAAGCTAGAATAATATAAGGAAAGTAACATGTAGACATGAATAAAATATGCCAATTTAGGTGAAAAGATCTCCCCAAAGTCTGGTAACTGTCATGGCAGGAAGCCAGGAACAGCACCTCTAAGCAAAGGAAGGGCAGTTCATACAAAGGAGCATAGGTCATAAGTTACAAGAAGTGAAGGATATTATATATAGTCGGCGGCGGCCGCCATTGGGGCGTATCCCTGCAAGGGAAAGGCGGAGAAGATACCATACAGAAATGGCTATGGAAGTTACCCAAGTTCTTTTGAATGCACAGTCAATAGATTCAGCGGTTCGCAAGCATGCTGAGGAAAGTTTAAAACAATTTCAGGATCAAAATGTTACTGGGTTCTTGCTATCTCTTTCGAGTGAATTAGCAAATAATGACAAGCCTGTTGTTAGCCGTAAATTGGCAGGCTTGATTCTCAAAAATGCCCTGGATGCAAAGGAGCAACACAGAAAATTTGAGCATGTGCAGAGATGGTTATCATTGGATGTAGCTGTTAGGGCCCAGGTCAAAGGATGTTTACTACAGACTCTCTCTTCACCGGTGATTGATGCAAGATCTACTGCATCTCAAGTTGTTGCAAAGATTGCTGGTATTGAGTTGCCTCAAAATCAATGGCCTGAACTTATCAGTTCTCTCTTGTCAAATATTCACCAACTTCAGCCAGATGTTAAGCAAGCAACTTTGGACACCCTAGGTTACATGTGTGAAGAAGTCTCCCCTGATGAAGTTGATCAAAAGCAAGTCAATAAGATATTGACAGCGGTTGTTCAAGGCATGAGTGCTTCTGAGGGAAACATTGATGTTAGGCTGGCTGCAACTCGAGCTCTGCATAATTCTTTGGGATTTGCTCAGGCAAACTTCGGGAATGATATGGAGAGGGATTATATCATGAGAGTCATTTGTGAAGCTACTCTGTCCCCTGAGGTGAAGATACGGCAGGCTGCATTCGAATGCTTGGTCTCCATATCCTCCATGTATTATGAGAAGCTTGCATCGTATATGCAGGACATATTTACCATCACTGCAAAAGCTGTGAGGGAAGATGAGGAACCTGTTGCTCTACAAGCTATTGAATTCTGGAGCTCAATATGCGATGAAGAGATTGACATCTTAGATGAATATGGAGGGGATTTTTCTGCTGATTCTGACACCCCTTGCTTTTATTTTATCAAGCAGGCACTACCTGCGCTTGTCCCTATGCTGTTGGAGACACTCCTTAAGCAAGAAGACGACCAAGATCAGGATGAAGGAGTTTGGAATCTTGCAATGGCTGGAGGAACATGCTTGGGTTTGGTTGCACGGACCGTGGGAGATGACATTGTGCCTCTTGTTATGCCATTCATAGAAGAAAACATTAACAAACCTGAATGGAGGCAGCGAGAAGCAGCAACTTATGCATTTGGTTCTAAAATCTGAAATACCGGTCGGATGGCCGTGCCGGTCATTCCAATACGACCGGGGAGATGAAAGTGACTTGTCAGAACTGACGGAATCCAAATCGGATGCCCGGTTTGAGCTCGGCGCTCAAACTTCATTTTTAAAATACACTTATTTCAAATGAACTGTTAGGACGGGTCCGGGGGTCTAAAATTCGAAATACCGGTCGGATGGCCGTGCCGATCATTCCAATACGACCGGGGAGATGAAAGTGACTTGTCAGAACTGACGGAATCCAAATCGGATGCCCGGTTTGAGCTCGGCGCTCAAACTTCATTTTTAAAATACAAGATGAAATTTGAACTTATATTGTGTGTGTGTATTTATATATATGAAAATGAGCTGGCTTAAACTATTGGCATACTCTTGTTAATGCTTGATTTCTTTATTAAGTCTTGTTAATGCTTGATTTCTTTATTAAGGATTTGATTATAATTTTTTTAAATGATATACAGGATCATCCGTCGCGAGATGTTGGACGAGACGACGACCAGGATGATGTTGGACGAGACGACGACCAGGATGAGACATATGTGGAGGATTTGTGATTTTATTTTAGTTGTGTATGTTGTCATTTTATTATTATGGATGTATGATTAATTTGTGATTTTATTTTAATTGTGTGTAATTTGAGGTTCGTGGAGATTGTGATCCGTGTAGTTGATTTATTATTGTTTTATGAAATTGTTATTTATCAGGTGTTTGTATGTGATGAATTTGAGATTTGTCGATATTGTTGTCTGTGTAGTTGATTTTATATTTATGTTATGAATTTGTTATTTATCAGGTAATTTATTTATCAGTTTAAATAAATTTTTTTAAAAAAAATAATGCAAAATTAGCGACCGCATGGAGACTGAATTGCGACCGAATAGCGACTATACGTTATATTTCTTTTATTAAATAATTATACTTGGCGACCGACTGGCGACCGACTAGCCACCGAATCAATCCGATAGGTTAATTTTATTTTTAAAAATACAACAAATTTAGCGACCGACTGGCGACCGAATTGAGACCGAATAAATCCGATAGGTTAATTTTATTTTAGCGACCGAATAGAGACTGAATGGCGACCGAATTATTAGCGACCGGTTAGGCGACCGATTATAATCGGTCTCTGATAACGACTGATACTGCGACCGAATTATGTCGGTCGCTATATAGCGACTATTATATAGCGACCGACATATTCGGTCGCTAGATAGTATCTGTTCGGTCGCAATGCAGATTTGAGACCGATCTACGACTGAATAGCGACCGCTAGGTCGGTCGCTATCCGCGATTTTTCTTGTAGTGAGTGTTCTTCACTTGAAATTTAAATCTACCGTCTCAAATGGCAGGAATCAGCTTATCTCGGGGAATAAGGCGACAACACGGCTCTTCAAATGACATGAATCAGCCGATCTCTAGCCACTTAATTTGATAATAAGTCAAGATAAGTTAATCCAGATGGATCAAGGGTGAGTTATTACTGTGTTTTCATAGTTTTAGTTTGTTACTTATAATACCCGGGGTCAGGTAGGGTATTATTGTGAAAGAGGTGGAATGACTTGACTATGGGTTAAAATCAGGTCTTTATATATTCTATCCTATCCCGAGTGATAGTATTTCAGCTCTCAAATTTGTATAACTTATTCACCCGCGAATAACTCGTACTAACTCTTCTTAATTATTTCATTATCAAAGTGACCTTATAGAACACATCTCTCTAGTTTGGATAAAATTTAGATTAAAATCGTCTAATTCTTTAAAACTATGCTCGCCTCCTGTAGTATTACAAAGTGACCTGACAACGAAGGCTTGGGCCAAGCCCATGACAGAGTTGTTCCTGTGCATCGACATTCTCTTTAAAAGAGAGAGAAATAATTCCTACACCGGCCACTTAATTAGTGCAATTGGTGCCACATGGATTATGTATTGTAATCTTGCGGTGTCATGTGAATATCCTCCACATAAGGCTCTACGGACACACTACAATGTGCCATCCACATCATGCGTCCCTCGACGCAAAGGATTAGTATAATTTAAAATAAATGTGTCCATCGAATTTTTAACATGTTTCGGAGAGCTTATGCATGCTCCAGAGAACATGCATGTATGCTCCGGAATATGTACGTCTTTCTCCTTAGCCTGTGAAGACTCTCCGGAACATGATGTGCTCCGGAGCATTACATGTTCTAAAGAGCATCTACATGCTTTGAACTCCAAGTCACCCACACTTTCTTCGAGTCCAAAACATGTTAAAGATTAGGTTGATAATTTTAAAAAAAATTTAATTCCCACCCCCCCCCCCCACCATGTGCGATGATACGGGTGTGAGTGTGACGTAGAAGATGTATTCAATACGTGTACAATTTTATGTGGGGGTATTTGCATAGAGTCACGTGATTTTTAAGGCACAATCCAGGTGACGGTTGTTGCCTTGAAAAAAAGAAGGTGCAACGAGCATTTTTCCCCCGAAATTATCTGCAATTTTGATGAAAGAAATCTTTTAGAATCGCCTTGGAAAGGAGTTATCTCGTGGTTAACTACATGTTAACTCAGGACTAATTAAATTTAAGTTTTGATTGCGAGTCAACATAAATCGGGTTTTATGCCGGACTAACCACGGGATAATCTCGAGCTTCAAGTCTCACTTTAGTAGGGAGTTTGGGTTAAGTTAAGTTACTTAAGTTAGTGCAGAATTAGTCTATTTTTAATTTGATAGTAAGAGTATTAACTCAGAAATAAGCAGGTGGACAACTTAGTTTCAATCTATGATTTGGTAAGTAATGGGTTAATCCAATAATATTTATAAGTAAAATATTATATTTATCTCTCATTTTATAATTTTAAATATCTCTCTCATTCTCTCTCCCTCTCTCCCCTCCCCTCTCTCTCACGTCACTCTCTCTCTCTCTCTCTCCATGCTACACTCATTAGTTATTATTTTTATGAATTTTTATCATTTTTAAAATTATTTTATTATTATAACATTAGATTTATTAATTATTTTTTTATGATTTTTATCAGTATTATAATTATTTTATTATTATACTATTATATTAATTAATTATTATTATTTTTAGAGAGTGAGAGTATTGATTACGGGTGAGAGAGAGAGAGGGTGTATTTATTGAGCATTGATTGTTAGGTTAACTCACCTTAACCCACCTCTAGAGGTGGATTTCGAAGTCCAGGGTTACTCCGGGTTTAATACTCACCCTCCAGGTTTATTCAGGTTTAAGTATCAAAGTAATTTTGACTTCAAAAAGAGTTAATCCTGGATTAAATGATGACTAACTCAAGTTTAACCATATATCAAAGCGAGGCCAAAACTCATGGGTGAGGGTGGGTTAAGATTTGTCCCGTGTTTCGAATCCACGTACTCGTTAAATCTAACGCAAATTAATGCACCCTCTCTCTCTCTCTCTCTCGCCGCACACACACACACTCCCTCTCTCTCTCTCTCTCTCTCTCTCTCTCTCTCTCTCTCTCTCTCTCTCTCTCTCTCTCTCTCTCTCTCTCTCTCTCTCTCTCTCGCACACCTAATTAATACACACTCTCTCTCACACACGTACTCACCCTCCCTCTCTCTCACACACCTAATTAATGCCCACTCCCTCTCTCTCTCTCTCTCTCGTACACCTAATTAATACACACTCTCTCTCACACACGTACTCACCCTCCCTCTCGCTCACACACCTAATTAATGCCCACTCCCTGTCTCTCTCTCACACACACATTGTTATAAATTTTATCATGGCTAAGTTTTTAGTTAGTAATAATAATAATAATTTTTATCAAAAGTTTTATTATTATAATTATATATTTATCAAATAAAATTTATTTTCATGATATATTATTATTTTAATGATGTTATTTATCAAGTAAAATTTATTTTCATAGTATATTATATTTATAGAATATATTCAAAATATTTAAAAATTAAGATAAAATAAAATTTTTAAAGATAAATAGTAACATAAAATCGGTAAATAATGTCATTTTTGACTTTTAAATTTTAATTAGTGAGATTGTTGATGTTATTTGTCAAACAAAATTTATTTTCATGGTATATTATATTTATAGAATATATTTAAAATATTTAAAAGTTAAGATAAATTAATTTTTAAGATAAATAGTAACACAAAATCAGTAATTAATGTTATTTTTGACTTTTAAATTTTAATTAGTGAGATTGTTGATGTTATTTATCAAATAAAATTTATTTTCATGATTTATTATATTTAAAAAAATTAAAAATATTTAAAAAGTAAGATAAAATAAAAATTCTAAAGATAAATAGTAACACAAAATCAGTAATTAATGCCGTTCTTTTACTTTTAAATTTTAATTAGTGAGATTGTTGATGTTATTTATCAAATAAAATTTATTTTCATAGTCTATTATATTTTAAAAATATTTAAAAAGTAAGATAAAATAAAAATTTTAAAGATAAATAGTACCATAAAATCGGTAATTAATGTCATTTTTGACTTTTAAATTTTAATTAGTGAGATTGTTGATGCTATTTATCAAACAAAATTTATTCTACAAAATTTATTTTCATAGTCTATGATATTTATAAAATATTTAAAAATTGAGATAAATTAAAAAATTTTAAAGATGAATAGTAACATAAAGTCATATTAATGTCGTTTTTTGACATTTAAATTTTAATTAGTAAGATTATTGATATTATTTATTAAAATATTAATGATGTTATTTATCAAAAATATTTTATTTTTATGATATATTTAATTTGTAACATATATTAAAGTAATTTAAAATTAAAATAAATTAAAAAATTTACAGATGAATAGTAATTTAAACTAGTAATTAATGTGTGTGAGAGATAGACAGTGACTAGTGACTAGAGAGAGAGGGGAGAGGGGAGAGAGAGGGGGAGAGAATGAGAGATATATTAAAAATATAAAAAGATATATAAATATAATATTTTATTTATCATCGTTACTAGATTAACTTACTACTTATCAAATCACACTAGATTAAAAGTAGGTTAGTTCACCCCTTTATTCTCAAGTTAATTATCCTCCTATCAAATTAAAAATAGATTAACTTTAGACTACTTTAAACAGATTGAGTTAATCCATTTTTAATCTAACTCCATATCAAATTGAGACCTGTGAATGTGTGACCACCACATAGAGAATCTCTCGCGTGGATCTTCGAGACTAATTAATGTCGAATAAATTGAGTAATTTGTTAGATGATAGGAACCTAATTAAATAGTATTCGGATCTAAGTTAAATAACCTCTTTAGTTACGATGGTGGGAGTGAATTTTAAGATTTCAATCGTTAAAATCTACGGCATCCTAATCATTCTAACTGACCGAGTCATCTTCTCTCAACTTTCTCACCCACTGTTATTCTAATCACAAGAGAGAGATATTCTCAAGTGGTGTGAGATTTTAAAATCAGGAAAACCCCGTCAGGAGGAGCCTTTTGCAGATTCTGAAAAATGGCAGACACAGGCGACGATGTCCCGTGGCTCGTGGGCAAACAAATGTGAGCGGCACGGTCAACGATAGCCAAATTCACCCAATTCTCACATCCGCAATCTGTCCTAACACATTTCACAAGTCAAATGAGATTATTGTAATATGAAAAGCCTCCTACATCTGACATTGCACAGCGAAGATGATTTTTTCAAAAAAATCCCCACATGACAACCTACACAAACATGCCTAAGTGTGAAAAATTTTAGTTCAAGTTCACAACTAACACACATCTCTTTTTTTTTTCTTCTTCAAAACTAACAAACTACAGACCCACATCAGATAAATAATTCGAACTTGACATCTCCCCGTTGTGAAGTGGAGTAATAAGCAGTCGACTCACCGGGTACTCAAACAAAAGAAACAATAAGGATTTGTTTGGTAAATGACGAGGTTAAGGTGAATACCAAATTTGTTTTCATTGGGGACTACAGCGATGCATTATAGCCTCTCATGGGAGGGGAACTCGATATTCGCCTAAAACTCCATAAAAGCGTCCGTTCGACCTCGTATTCGCTTTAAGGATGCATTTGAGAATAAATTCAATGAAAATTTTAATGATTAAAATCTCTAGTATAATTTAATTTTAATCAAATAGAAATTACATGTCTCGACTTTTACGGGGAGTAAATTTTAAAGTGAAGAGAGAATATGACACAAATGGATGAACATGTGAAATTTTCAAAAGCATCTCGAGACTTCAGTCTCAGGATTTTACATCATTAAAAATATTCTAATTGTTTGAATTTAGACATAGTCTCCGGATAATAGTCATGTATTAATTAAATGAGTTGTGGTTCATGTGTTTATGACCATGAGTCCGTGTATCTCAATATTGTGATTTTATGGATTCAACATAGTATCAGAACATGGTATTAGTCCAACTCTTTTTGTCACCTTCACCCAATTAATGTCCATAGCCCATCTTGACCGTGAGAGGGAATGTTAGAATTTAACGATTTAATTTTGTGGATTCAACACTAACATCACGAGAACAAAGTGAGATTCCAATAATTAGAATTCTCTCAACAAATATTATCAAACGCGACCTAAGACCGCGTTTGCTTCAGCTGATGTGGTGGAGATTTTACGAAAAATTCCCGATTCATTGTCAGGTCCGATAATATGATCGTGTCAGCAAATTTTTTTATAAAAAGAATCCATTTTGGCTTTGTCAATGTGGCTGTTGAATTATTGCATCGTTACCGTGCACGAAAATGGATAAGCTGGGCATCGTTGCCCATGTCCCTCACAATTGTTTGCCCATGCTCTAAGGACAGACATAAATGTTGCTCATCCCCATCTCCTTGTTCTCCCACGCGCCACGTCAGAATTGAAGTACCGTCGACCGTGCCCTTCTTCGAAATTCATCCCAAAACTATTCCACATAGATTTTTCGGATTTTGAAAACTCATAAGTTTTCGGTCTCTCTCTCTCATGGTGATAATATAGGTGGATAGGGAATTCTAATTTTTTTGACTATTTTAGTTGAGATATTATATATGTCAAAAATTCTAATGATTAAAATATCATAATATTTTCCGTGATCTCAGCCAAACGATGCCGATCAAAGGTAGGTAAGTGGGAAGTGGGAACCGACGAATAAACCGTCAAAACCGGCCAATACCAATCTTATTCGTTTGCCGAACCAGCCCGAAGAGACTCTTCATCGTGAAAATCACTATCGATGACCGTCCAGATGCAAACGAACGGTGGCTGTAGCACCATCACGATACCTCTTCCAATTGTTCGCCACAGGTTGAAGAAATGCAAAATGGCCTCGTAAAAGAGGTTTTCGGGTGGGAACGCCCGTTGTCGGTTCGGTTGCCCTCCTATAAGAACCTGGTCGGCGAGGCGAGGCGTGGCGAAAAAGTTGGAAAAGGCCGGCTATGGCGTCCTCGTCCATCCTCAGAGCAGCGGCAGAGAGGGCCGGCCAAGCCGCGCGGCGGCAGGCCCTTACGCTGACGGACGCCGCCGCGGACAGGATCCGGCATCTCCTCAGCCTCCGCCAGCGGTCCTTCCTCAGGCTCGGCGTCAAGGCCCGCGGCTGCAACGGCCTCTCCTACACCCTCAACTACGCAGGTTTGGCCCGAATTCCTTCCCCTTCCTCTCGAAACTCCTCGTTTTGTTATCATGCTGTTCGTGGGTTTGGCAGGTTATGTTGTTTCGGTTTATGGGCTTCCGCGATTTTGTTCGGATGAGGCGTAATTTGAATCCCTGGGGACTGGGGAGTAGTTTAGATCTTTGTGTAGATTTTGGGTAAGGGAATATTCTAGGTATGCTCTTGTTAAACGGTTTTTGTTGATCCTTTTTGGTGGATTTGGAGATCTGGAAGCTGCCATGATTTCAGATACCTTTTTCTGTTGAGCGGTTTATTGAATCCTCGTGGTGGCCTTCATCAGGTGGATTCCACTCGACGCAATTATAAACTGGTGTTTATGTTTTTCGAAAGAAACCAGCTGCATTAATTAAGTTGGTATCAAATAAATGCCCGAACAATTAAGAGAAGTATCTTACTTAGTGAATGCAGAATGAAACTGTCATTCTGACTACATAAACGATGACCCCCTCTCTGGGAAAGATTGAAACTGTTAAAGCTCGTTTTGGATGAATGTTGAGGTCCATTTTATCCCCGGAAGTCCGGTCAGCAGGGATTGCATATGGAAATTAGTTCCAGTTTCTGATCCTATCGGAAGCTGATCAAGAAAATGGTGATAATTCTGAAAATGATGACTTCCAATCTCCAACCTAATGTAATCTTTAGTCCCATATCGGTTTTGTAGAACTTCTTGTATCACAATAATATTATATAAAGAGATGGGGTGTTCCTCTTGGAGACACACCCAATTACTCTTCTTCCCTTCTTATATTCTTCTTTCTCTATTCCTCTTCTATCTCAACTTGGTATCAGAGCCAAGTGTGAGGGGCGGGTGACACTCCACGCCCAATTGGGTGCGCCCAGGCTTGCCTAGGCAAGTGCGTCGCCCCCCCCCCCCCCCCCTTCTTGGAGGGGGGATCGGCGGTCGGGCACGCCTGGGCGTGCCGAGGCAAGTGTGTTGCCCCCATCAAAATAATTCTTTCTCAAGTTGTGTGCAACACGAAGTTGTCGCCCTTCACCGGCACGGACGTCATATTCCTCGCTGTCTCGCCATGGGATCTAGTGCAGTCGTGGGCTTATATTCTCTATCGCCTTCTTGAGGTATGCGTCGCTTCCCAAGATACTCTGCTGTCATCTTGAGGTGTTGTTGGGAGATGGTGTGTATGAATGTCCATGGATGTTTGTTGGTGGTTTGTTAGCAATATTTGTTGATGTTTTGAAGTATAAAGGAGCAGTCTCCTTGTGTAGCTGTGTTATATAAGTTAAACGGGGATGGCCGACCCAGTTACTATGCAGAATCTTGAAGGGTTGATTGAGCGCCTTATCTCAGTGCAGATAACGGCTGCACAATCAACCACTACTGCCAGTAGTTCAACTTGGGAGACTGTATCCCTTAATGCCTTACAAGTGGCAGACTGGCAGTCAAACTTGATGGACCAGCAACATATTTGACCTGGGTTAGGAGTACTCGTATGCTTGTGCAAGGACGAGGTTTGGAGGGATATTTGACTGGTGTAGTAAAGAAGCCTCCTAATGATGCACCTAGCATGGTACAATGGAAGATAGAGAACTCGGTTGTTTTGGTATTTCTTCTTAATACCATGGCACCAAGTGTTGCTAGGAGTGTTCAATTACTGGAGACTGCACATGAGGTATGGGAGACAACAACTCAAATGTTTTCACAAAAACTTAATTCTGTACAATTTTTTGATATTCGGTCCCAGTTGCGGGAACTCCGTCAAGGAGATTTGTCTGTGATAGAGTATGCCACAAAATTGAAGCATTTATGGTCTGAGGCTGATCATTATTGAACCTTTGTTCCGGCCTGTTCAATTGATGTTGATGGCTTCCAGAAATATCTCGAACATGAACGGGTTCAAGACTTCCTTTATGGTCTGAATTCAGAGTTTGAGTTCGTTCGTGTTCAATTATTGGCTTGAGATGTTCTTCCTAGCTTGGGCCACGCATTCTCTACTATCCTAAGCGAGGAAACCCGGCGGCGGGTCACCTCAGCATCGGGTGCTCCAATGCGATCAGCTCTTACTGTGCAGCCTCAACTATCAGGAGAGAAAGTATGTCACCATTGCAAGAAGCCGGGGCACATCAAGGCCTATTGCTGGGATCTTCATGGTCGTCCTCCTCAGTATGGTCGTGGTCGTGGTGACAGTGCTGGACATTGTGGTGGTAGTCGAGCTGGAAGCCGTGGTCGTGGTAGTCACCTTGGGCAGGCTCATGTGACCGAGGAAATTGGGAGCAATATACCTAATATGTCTACAGAGGAGTATCAGACTCTGCGACGGTTGATGGCAAAGTATGAAACATCTTCTAGTACTACTTCCTCTGCGACGGAGACACCTAGCCAACTCTTCACACTTTGCTCAGTCAGGTATCACATCTAGTATCGAGCATGCATTCAATTGTGTAGGTAAGGAATCCAACTCCTGGGTGATAGACTCAGGAGCCTCTAGTCATATGACAGGTACATCCACCTTTTTTCGGTCATATCTCCCATGCTCGGGTAGGGATAAAGTCCGTATCGCTAATGGATCATTTACCTCTATCTCAGGCAAATGATTTGTGGATTGTACACCTATCTTGAGATTGTCTTCGGTCTTACATGTCCCTTCGTTTCCTACAAATCTACTTTCCATCAGTTCTATTACACGAGATTTGAATTGTTCTGTCACTTTTTTGCCTTCTTATTGCATCTTTCAGGAGCTGAAAACGGGGAAAACACTTGGATGTGATAAAATGCACAATGGACTCTACTACTTGGAAGGTGGAATGCATAGTTTGAAGCTTGATGCAGAGAGGTCTGCCTTTTCTGTTGATAATGATATCTCAGATATTGTGTTACAACATCTTAGGTTAGGACATGTTCCATTTCCAATTCTTGGCCGTATGTTTCATTCTTTTAAGAGTAATTCACATATGTTGGTTTGTGACCATTGTGAGCTGGCCAAACATACCAGAGGAAGTTATCCTGCTTCTGGGAATAGAAGTTCTGCACCTTTTGACATTGTGCATTCGGATGTATGGAGTCCTTGTAGCACTGTCGCTATTACAGGTCATCGGTGGTTTGTCACTTTTATTGATTGTTTCAGTCGAGTAACTTGGGTATACTTGTTGAATAGTAAGGGCGAAATTCTCAGTTGCTTTAAAGAAATCCATAAGTTGGTGGGCACACAGTTCAATATCAAAATTAAAAATTTGCGCTCTGATAATGGGACCGAATACGCTAACAAGGAATTTTATGAGTATCTTCAAACTCATGGGATCCTCCACCAGACAACTTGTGTTGACACTCCTGCTCAGAATGGGGTGGCTGAAAAGAAGAATAGACATCTACTGGAAGTGACTCGTTCACTAATGTTTAGAATGAATGTTCCAAAATTTTTGTGGGGTGAAGTAGTTTTAACTGCTGCGTACTTAATTAACCGCATGCCTCTCAGAACCCTTGATTTTCTATCTCCTCTTCAGTGTCTGAAAGGGTCGACAAATTATGTGGTTCCTCCTAAAGTATTTGGGTGCGTTTGCTTTGCTCGAGATCACAGGCCATCTGTTGGTAAATTAGATCCTCGAGCGTTGAAATGCATGTTTGTTGGCTACTCTGCTACTCAAAAAAGATATAAGTGTTATTACCCTCCAGAACGGCATTTTTTGGTCACTATGGATGTTACATTTCGTGAGGGTGAAGCCTACTATGACACTCGTCCCTCTGATGAAGGGACACCAGCATTGCTTCTTCCAGAAGAGTTTCTTTTCACTCCTAGTAATTCTGGTATCCAGGGGGAGTTTCATCGTGGTGGCAATGGTGTTCAAGGGGAACGAAAGAATGAAGAAGGTCAGTCCTATGTGCATCCACATCCTACTACTATCCAAGTGTCTTCACCGATTGAAGCTCCGTCCACTTCTTCTTCTGAGGTCTCTACGTCGAGTCATAACGGTAACAATAGTCTCATTCCCTTAGTTATTTCTGACCTTGATATTCCTATTGCACAGCGAAAGGGCACTCGCCAAACTCTTCCTCCTGCTCGTTACCGCTATGATTTTGCTAATTATGTTTCATATGAGTCGGTTTCTCCATCCTATCAATGTTTTGCAGTTGCATTAGACTCTATTTGCATTCCTAATACCTGGCAAGCGGCTATGGAAGATCCTAAGTGGAGGGAGGCTATGCTAGAGGAAATGAGTGCTTTATCCAAAAATCAGACGTGGGAGTTGGTTTCTCTATTAGCTGGGAAGCGTCCTGTTGGGTGTAGATGGGTGTTCACTGTAAAACAAACATCTGAAGGCAAGGTGGAGAGGTACAAAGCTCGGCTGGGTGCAAAGGGATACACACAGACATATGGGGTGGACTATGAGGAGACATTTGCTCCTGTCGCAAAGATGAATTCTGTTCGTATTTTGATCTCGTGTGCAGCCAACCTCGGCTGGGAGCTACATCAGTTATATGTGAAGAATGCTTTCTTACATGGCGATCTTCGAGAGGAGGTCTATATGCAGATCCCATCATGCTTTGAGAGTGAAGCAACTATTGGGAAAGTTTATAAATTGAAGCGATCATTGTATGGTATTAAGCAGTCTCCTCGTGCTTGGTTTGAAAGATTCAGTAAAACTGTGAGAGACATGGGGTACAGACAGAGTAATGCAGATCACACTTTATTCTACAGGCATCGTGAAGGGAAAAAGATCATTCTCCTTGTTTATGTTGATGATATTATTGTTACAGGAGATGATCAACATGAGATCAAGCAGTTGAAGTCCAAGATGAAACAAGCATTTGAGGTAAAAGATTTGGGTCTGTTGAGATATTTTTTGGGTATAGAGGTTGCTAGATCAGCAGGGATTTTTCTGTAACAGCGCAAGTATGTATTATACTTACTCTTAGAGACCGGGATGTTGAGGTGTAAGCCAGCTCCTACTCCAATAGACCCGAATCACCGCTTACAGGCAGATGGTGGTGCGCCAGTCGATAGGGGGAGATATCAGAGATTGGTTGGTAAATTGATCTATTTGTCACACACTCGACCTGATATAGCTTATGCAGTTAGTGTTATCAGCCAATATATGCATGATCCACGAGAGAGACATTTTGAGGAGGCTTATAGAGTGCTGCGTTATCTGAAGGGGTGCCTTGGTCGGGGCCTATTGTTCTCCCGACATAGTACTTTTCAGGTCGAAGGATTTGTTGATGTCGATTGGGCTGGATCACTGGATGATAGGCGTTCTACCTCTGGATATTGTATGTATGTTGGGGGTAACTTGGTTGCTTGGCGGAGTAAGAAACAATCTGTGGTGGCTCAGTCGACAGCAGAAGCAGAGTATAGGGCAATGGCACTGGGTGTATGTGAACTTCTCTGGCTACAGAAACTACTTCAGGAGTTGCATTTATGGGATGAGTCTCCTCTTCGTCTATATTGTGATAGCAAGCAGCAATCGAGATTGTGAATAATCCAGTGCAACATGATCGCACCAAACATATCGAAATCGACCGTCATTTTATCAAGGAAAAGATTGATCAGGATCAAGTTTGCATTCCTTTTGTTCAATCATCTGATCAGGTGGCAGACATTCTGACTAAAGGATTGAATCCTTCTATGTTTTCTATATTAGTCGGCAAGATGGGGCTTCATGATATCTTCACCCCATCTTGAGGGGGAGTAATGTAATCTTTAGTCCCATATTGGTTTTGTAGAACTTCTTGTATCACAACAATATTATATAAAGAGATGGGGTGTTCCTCTTGGAGACACACCCAATTACTCTTCTTCCCTTCTTATATTCTTCTTTCTCTATTCCTCTTCTTTATGCCCGGAAGTCTGGTCAGCAGGGATTGCCTATGGAAATTAGTTCCTGTTTCTGATCCTATCGGAAGCTGATCAAGAAAATGGTGATAATTCTGAAAATGATGACTTCCAATCTCCAACCCAATGCAAGGAACTGTATGAAGCTTACGTACACATTAGTAGAGAAGGAAAATTGAATCATGAGGATATATTCCCTGAATTACTTTCTATATTGGTTTCTGATCAGTGAATCAGTGATTCGGGGTATCTATTCCCTTTATCGGGCATCCTGCATATTGAGTTAAAAGCCCTTTCTGTATGCTTAAAGCACAATCTTGAGCATAGACTCAAGAATCGGTTTTCCTTTGATTGTTAGTTGATCGTCATTCAATGAAAAGTTTGATAAGTCTCTTGGAAGCAATCATGGAGGGACATAATCGTAAACATCAATTTGTTGCACGGTTAATTTTGTCCGAGTACATGATTCTTATATAGAAAACTGACAGGAGTTCTTAGGAAAATACATAGGCCATGCAGCGGTGAAATTGGAAGCTTGTTAGAGATGAGGGGTGCTTAAAATTGTATTCGTCTTTCTGGACATTCTATGGGTTAAACGTGTGGATAAGCTATCGAGCTATCTTAATTCTTAAACTACTAAAGACTATTTAGAGTTATGCTCGAATAATGAAAGCCAGTGAAAACCAGTTATATTTCTTCTTCCACTATTACCTCTCCGGAAGCTGTGGAATAAAAGAATTCCAAAATGTGATTGCTGAATTTGAGAGCTTTCAGATTTCATGTCTATTGAAACTGATCATGATATGAGGATCTTCATGGGTGGCTGGAAGTCATTTGCAAAGAAGGGTAGTTTTGATTTGCTTATTTATTTGTTTATTTATTTTGCGGGGGGGGGGGGAGTCTTGTTCGGGTCCTATGCTTTTGGGGGAGTTGGGTATTGAGGACAGCATATTCCCTTTTTATTCCCTCAGATTTATTTGGTAAAATTTCTCCATTCAATCTGATTGGGGATGAGGACTACTAGGTTTCTTTTTTCCAACTGCCTTGAAGTACTGTAACTTGAGGTAAGAGGTGTTGTGCTAGTTATGGATTTTTGCCATTTTGAAAACTGTTATGATCATTTGGCCTCATCATTACTTAAAACTATTGTGGGTTGCAAGAGTAAGACTTGTATGTGTTCTGTCAATCAAGTAACACCTACTAATGCTGATACCTGACAATTGATTAATTTGTTTCAGTTTGCTCTTTGGTACTATTTTTTTGGTATCCCTATGCTCTACTAGGGTGTGAATTTGGAAACTTTATATTGTTACCAGCCACCAGGTCCGAGTTTTGGTGTAACAAATACATAATTCGTTTCCTGCAGCTTCAAGTATGGTCAGATTAGCATTTTGAGAACTTAATTGTTATTAGATAATTATCTGTAATTTCTTAAAATTTCGAAGGTGCCATCTCTGGATTTGAGCAGCGGACACTCTACATCAAGATCATGCGCAAATGTGACTTTAATGCTGAGAGCACCTTTTAAATGTCTATGGTTCATTTTTTTTAATCCTCTGTAACATAGAATGTTCTAACCCTAATCATGTTAAACACTTCAAACCAACATTCTTGGGTACTTTGTGTATGTTCTGATGCTTATCATTTATGAGCAACATATTTCTACTCCACTCTTTTATTGGACACTTTAATTAAGTAAATATGTTGCATGGTAAAGTATGATAATCTTAAGAACAATGCATTTTCTTGTCTCGTCAATCTTGGGTGGCATCTTTTGTGTATTATATACAAATGGTGGGCATCCGTTCTTGTGCTTGTAAGCTTGGCTGTTGCATTAGGACAAAGAAATGTGAATGAAGCATAACATTCCGATGGAGAATGATTTTAAAGTATGGTGAAATCTAGTAACTGGGTTAAGTATTCACTTGAAGGGTGGTGACTAACTTGCGATTGCTTAAAAAATAGGCTAGATGTATTTTTTAACCCTGGATATTTGGAAAAGGCTTATAATTGATTGATTGATTGATCAACTCTGTGGTTCTTCTAATCTTGGAATCCTCTCTTTATGTTACATTTTTAATTGGTTTTCTCTATCTAAAACATCCATAGAACTTGAGTTTAGTTATTGTATCAACTATTTGATTGTGAGAAAACTTTTTTATTTTGTTGGATGCTCTCTCTTATTCAGACGAGAAAGGGAAATTTGACGAGTTAGTTGAGGATAAAGGTGTCAAGATATTGATCGACCCTAGAGCACTTATGCATGTTATTGGTACTAAGATGGACTTCGTAGATGATACACTTAGGTATGTAGTTTACTCGATGGCTTAACTAGATGACTTCTTTGATACTTGGGGATTTCTCAGAACCGAGATTTCATTCTAAGTTGGTTGTCCTTTTTCAGGTCTGAGTTCGTATTTATCAATCCCAACTCGGCGGGGCAATGCGGTTGTGGAGAGTCCTTTATGACAACAAGCAGCAAAATCACCGGCAAATAGAGAAATAAAAAAAAATAAAATAAAACTACGAGGCTTCTCACTTTTTACCAAAACCCAATTTCATTGTTTAATGGATTCCAATTCTTATCAAAGCCACCAATTCTGGGAGGAAAAGGGTGGAAAATTTGTTCTTTGACTCGTGGAAACCAACTGCAACTGCATGACACGTTTCTTTCCCCAACTACAAGACCCCACCTAAGGGGTGGATGCAAATATGCGTGGTGACTATGGTCATCTGGCTTCCACTTCAGCCGGTGATGGGTACTAATCGCCTGCAGAGAAGTGATCTCTGATTGTACTTTACTTTTGTTTGATTATAATCTCGGGTAAATTCCAGTGTAAATTTTATAATCCCTCTATTGTAAGTATTGTACTGTGTTGGTTCCTCATGCTTGGTCACAAGATGCTTTAATCTGTGGCAAATCCCTGTTTGTTTGTTAAGTATTATTTCTATTTTGCGTTTGCACATAACTCTGTGTGGTTGATCCTGTTTGTCTTACCCTTGGCTCTTGGTACTCGTTGAACTGGGAACTAGGGCTGTAAGATCTGTCCCGTGCGGACGCAGATGTATTTGTAAAATCTCTTCAATGTCATATCCTAGGTGTATCGTGATTGCTCTCAGATGTTTATTGCTTGAGTTCGATAATCTTCCATTAATCAAGTTTAGATACTATTCTCTCTCTTAAAATTCTGACATTTTTGCCCTCTTCATGTTATCAAGCATCTTGTCCCTCTGTTTTGTTTGAGTTTTTGACTTCAAAAGATGTTGATACAGAAAGTATGCCCGGTTACGCTTGTTCTGATGTTTAGCTGTCAATTCCCTGGTCTATTTGGTCAATTATGTCTCAACTGTCATTTATAGGCCCCCAAGCTTGAATTCCACTGGAGAAAGAGTATGCTGTTCCTGTTGCCATCAATATTTCTTTCGAACTCATACCATCTTGGAAAATGGATGCAGGATCTCATGGTGAACAATACTCTCTTTAGATAAAAATTTGGGTGAGAGCTTAAATTATTATTGTTATTAACATGTTAATTTAAACCGCAAGGATATCAGTGGGATGGGTGTTTTTCTTAATCGCCATCCACAAGACTGGTGATACGAAGTCTAGGAGGTGGTGATACCTACAAGTTTGATGTTGAACATGATTTAACGGATCATATTATACTGGCCAGTTGAGCACATTGTATCATATCGCGGAAAATTTGATATCTGATATGGTAAGAATTAAGAAGTCGGTTCAAGTTATTTTGCAAAAAAAGAAATACATGGGAAGGACACAATTGGACGTCTTAGTCTTGAGTAGGGCCGACCGAGTACTAACATAGATTTGGGTCAGTGAGTCCCAAAAAATTCATGTCTGTTCCAATGAAAAGGCAAACTTTGATGTGAGGGTTATTTGTGATTTATTGTTTGGCAAGTATATGTATTCCTCTTAAGACTAAGCCACGGCGATTTGTCTCTCCAAAATTTGGGTTCGAATTAAACTAACCGAACTTGAGGACCGATAAAATTTAGACTTTGTAAGTGGACCGACTTATCTATTGCAGAGGATTGATGAGTTATTGCTGTGTATGGTCAACGCTCACATTTGTATGGATAGGATCTGAGTTAGATAAATGAGAATATGGAGCACGAGAAAAAGAGGTTAAGCTCCCGCTCCTCCATTTGGCAATGTAATGCAGGAGTAGAATCGGATCCGAAAGGATATCGGTATATTTCCGACTCGACATGAGTTGGAGATATAATTTTGATATTAGAGTGGTTATTTCATATTTCTCAAATATTTTCTGAATTATTTTAGGCTTAGTTAGATCATGGTTTGTCGGCCCGGTCGACTCAGTCGATCCGGTCTCGACCTAGGTCAGGTCGGGTCGGTCCCGTCTCGGTCCGACCCGGTCCGTCTCGTTCTAAAACACCACTATATATATATATATAATATAAAATAATATAATAAAATAAAAAAAATACACATTATATATAAAATATTATATAATATAATATTAAAATAATAGACTGACCCGGTGGCGACCCACGGCCCGGCCTATCCGGTCCCGACCTGGGTCGGGTCGGGTCGTGCGAGTCGGTGCGAAACGCACCGGGTCGGCAAACCATGAATTAGATCAGAGTTATTATTTAAGATTTATATTATTTAGAATTACTTTGTTGGGGTTAATAGGTAATTCTGTTATTTCTTTAGACGTCTATGTAATTTTTCAGTAGTATAAGTATTGTTGTGCCAACCCTAATTGGGGTTAAGCAAGAATTATATGAAAAAAGATTGGAGCACGTTTGTGGTTTTCTTATCCTGGCGCGATGCCTCCTCTCCCTTCTTCTTCCTAGCGCGAGGCCGAGCTCCCCACTTCCCTACCGGTCCT
Organism: Amorphophallus konjac; assembly: GCA_022559845.1. NCBI lineage: Eukaryota > Viridiplantae > Streptophyta > Magnoliopsida > Alismatales > Araceae > Amorphophallus > Amorphophallus konjac. Next base: position 23,725,881 of record CM040128.1, read on the forward strand.
TCTGGCGTGAGGCCAACCCAAATCTCCGTTCTTCCCCATCCTCCCCTCCCGTCCTCCTCTTACTTTTATTATTTTTTTTGTTCACGTTTTCTTGTTCTGCCGCCCACGTCACGTACTGTTCACTTTCTTCCTACTCGCACACCAAATTCTGCAACCCGCGAGGCCAGTGACCAACAAGCCGTCACGACCAGATTTGCCGGCGCTCAACCACCGGTCGCTAGCACTGCCGCGATCGCCAACCGTTTCCACTATTCCCGGAGAACGACCATCGACTCCGTCTCCGCCATCCACACCTGCAGGGTCAAGTGGCTGCTGGTGTTGATCTTCGTGTTAACAATGTCAGCAAGCACCCTGCATCAGTGATGAGTTAACGGCAAGCATACATGGGGGGTGAGCACCTCGTTACCTGAGATGTGGGTATAAATCCTCTTAGTATCATATTTGAGGGAATAATATGCAAGATCACTATGTGTTAAATCCACAAAAGGTCAGGGATAGCATTGAATGATGTTGACTTGTTGTTTTGAAAATGGACTGACACTTCAGTTATCGGAATGCCATTGGCTTTCTCAAGTGTGACTGTTGGCTTATGTATTTGCCATGCTAATTTCTTAATCTTTCTGTGGCCATGAGAGATTTGTAGCATATAATGCTGTCCATTTTAGTTAGAAGCCAGAGATTTGTAGTAGGTTATGTGTTTGATCAAATGTCCAAGAGAGCACAAGTCACATTGATAGGGTGAAGCGTTTCTGTCCTGCATCACAATGCCTTCGTGCTCTTGAGAGTCTTTGCTCGTGGTGGCCACCGTCACCTGCATAGGATCGATCTTCAAGAAGGAACATGAGGTCAGGATGGTGAGTCGGCACCGAGCTTGCACCGGCTATATATAACATCTTCCTTCAATAGATATCTCGAGAAGAACTTCATGTGGAAGAGCTTGCAACTGGTTCCTCGAGGACATCTCCCGAGTTTTTTGGATCGGGTTATTCTTGGAGAATCAGATCCCCCAAAATTGACAAGGCTAGGCGTCTTATCGTGTCTTCTCGTATATCTTCTCTGAAGCCGTCGCTAAGGCATACGGAGTGGAGTTTGCGGGGGTTGCCCCAGAAGTGGGGAGCTCGAGGGATTCTTACGACCAGATCGCAGAGTTGGAAGGTGGTTCGTTGGATGCGACACCATAGCGTGATGTCGGGTGGTGCGATCTCCTTGCTCAAATGTCCTCGGGGAAGTTCGGTCAGGTGGAGAGAAGACTTTCTATGATAGGGCATGGTTTGGTGTCTTTAAATTTTTTTATTTTAATATATTTTCTAAAATAAATATACTATGAAAATATTTTTTGATGAATAACATAATTAATCAACTAATTACAATTTTAAAGACATCAACGTCATTAAATATGAGTTCAAATTATTGTTCACTTTATTTTTTTTAAAAATTGTAGTTTTTTTTAAAAAATAAATGTATTTTAAAATAATTTTTGATAAATCACATAATTAATCTCACTAATTAAAATTTAGAATACATAAATATAACTAATTATGAGTTTAAATTACTATTTATTTGGAATTTTTAATTTTATTTTAAAATTTCAAATATTTTTCAATTATTTTATAAAATAAATGTATTTTAAAAATATTTTTGATAAATAATTTAGAAGATAGAAATGTCATTAATTACAAGTATAGGTTATCATTCAATTTAAGTTTTTTATTTTGATTTAATTATTTTAATATATTTTATGAAATAAAATATATTTTAAAATAATTTCCCATTGAATAATATAGTTATTCTTAATAATTAAAATTTAATTGATATGAACGTCTATAATTACGTATATAAATTAATGTTTATTTTAAATTTTTTATTATTTATTATTTAAATATTTTACAAATTAAATACGTATTAAAAAATCTTTATATATAATAATATTATTTAAAATAATTAAAATTAATAATACATAAACATCATTAGTTATGAGTTTAATTTATTATTTATGATTTATTTGTTATCTTAAATTTTAATTTTTAAATTAATCTTATAATATAAATATTTGTTAAAAATATTGTTTATATATAACATAATTAATCTCACTAATTAAAATTTAGAATGTAAAAATATCATTAATTATGGATTTAGGTATTGTTCACCTTAAAATATTTTATTTTATTTTTAAATTTTAAAATATAATTTAAAATATTTTTTATAAATAACATAATTAATCTAATTAGTTAAAATTTAGAATACACAAATGTCATTAATTACAAATTTATATTAGTGTTTCTTTTAAATTTTTAATTTAATTTACTTTTAAAACATTTGTAATATATTTTATAAAATAAATATACAATAAAAAAATATTTTTATAAATAACATAAATAATATCACTAATAAAAATTTAAAAGGCAAAAATATCATTAATCTTGAGTTTAAGTTAATGTTTACTTATATTTTTTATTTTTATTATTTTTAATTCATTTTATTAAATAAATATTAATATAAAATATTTTTTTATAAATAACATAATAGTCTTAGTAATTAAAATTTAGAAGATAAAACCATCATTAATATGAGTTTAGATTATTGTTAACTTAAAATGTTTATTTGATTTTAATTTTTAAATACTCTTAATATATTCTATACAAAAAATATCTCTAAAATATTTTTTAATAAATAATTTAGTTAATTTCACTAATTAAAATTTAAGATATAAAACATCATTAATTATGAGTTAATGTTAACATTCACGTTAAATTTTTTAAATATTTTAATATATTTGATGAAATAAATATTCATTAAAATTAAAATTTTGTGATAAATAAATATCATTAAACTCGTTAATTCACAATTAAAATGTAAAAAAATATTTAAAAATTATCGTTCACTTTCATATTTTTAAAATTTTAGTTTTTATAACTATTTTCAATAGCTTTAATATGATAAATACATCATTAGTCATTACAATAATAAAAATTGAGTTATGTATTGTTAAGGTATATTCATTTTAAAGATTCTCTCTTTTCTCAGTGCCTCAAGCAGGCGGCGGTGGCGGTGATCGAGGCCGAAGGTGTCGGCGGCGCGTGGCGACGAGGCGACGGAGCACGGCATTCGGCGAGCGGCCGGGCGAGGCCCTCGAGCGGCGCGGGTGCAGCGCAGCCGCAGCGGCAATACAACTGAGAACGCAGCCGGAGCGGCGATCGGCGGTGGGCGAGGGCGTCGCGATCTGCGGCGCAGCGGCTCGTCGGCACAGGAGCGCGGCTGATCGACTGCTCTGATACCACCGTAGAAACAAGGGGACAGGTGAGTGGATCTACGGTTTGGGACTCCGGCGATAGGCATTTGCACGATTTTCTTGTGCTCATTCCGACGGGAACACCCATCTATTTAGGGGCTCGCCCCCATCCCCTCCATCGTAATAAAATCGCCTCCATTAATCTTTCTTGATGGATTTCCGTTTAGATCCGCCATTTCGTCCTCAGATCTACGAGTTCCTCTTACGTTTCAGATTCTCTTCCATTTTATTTCTCATTTCTGTGCGTTTTGATCTGTTGTGCATTGCAGATCCGCCATCTGCGTCGGTTTTGGCCGGATTTGTTGCCATCATCCAACGGGAGGAAGAGGAAATGAACAAGGACAAGATATTTAAGCTGGCGAAGGGGTTCCGGGGGAGGGCTAAGAACTGCATCCGGATCGCGAGGGAGCGGGTGGAGAAGGCGTTGCAGTACTCGTACCGCGACCGCCGCAACAAGAAGCGCGACATGCGCTCCCTCTGGATCGAGCGCATTAACGCCGGCACCCGCCTCCACGGAGTACAACTTTTCTTCTCCCCCTCCCTATTCCTCTTCCTTATCTCCTACTTGCACTTGCTTTCTCGCTCTGATTTGAATCATTCGACGACTAATAAAGTGCAGCTTGAAAAATATGTTTCTAGCTGCTGAAGTTCTCTAGCACACCGTTTTTAGCCTAGAATCCAGATTCTCGTTAGTGTCTCTACGTTCGTTTGATGTGCGTGTTTCTGCTGTTCTCCATGTCTTTGCGCTTTGATTCCATATGTTGAGGACACTTCTCTGCAGCCATTTGGATATGGAACGTGTTCTGTGGCAGGAATCCTATAGCTAAAAATATTACATTGACCTTGGTGGAATCTTGCAACATGGCCGAACAACCTTTTTTTGTCAGCTTGCCTCGTGCACCCCCTTGTTCCTGGAATTAGTCCATGTTTATCCATGTATTTTGGTGTGAAAATATGGATATCACATTTTTGGTATATTACTGTAAGGGTTACATGCATATGTATACATATAATATACACTATTATTAAATCCTCGATGTAACATAGAGATTTTTCTTTTAAAACCATGTCAGATATAGTCCATCAGGATGTTAGATTTAAAGAGGCACTTACTCTCATTCCAATCGGGAACGGAAAGTTTTGGATCCAGTCTTCTGTCTTCAGGAGGAATTTTGGATGTCATTAACTGGAGGGATGATTCATTATACCACCACCAGCCATCATCATCCAACCTTTATTTATTACAATGTGACCTGCCAATGCCAATTGGTGGAGCATAGTATCAAATGAAATATTCCTGCTGAATAATCCTTCCACAATAACAAAGATCATCAAATTGTGCAGGTGGAAGAATTTTTTATGTACTAGGGGAAGGTCAAGTGAATTGAAGACCTGAAAATACATACAGATGCAGATGTGTCTCCATATTCCATATTAGGAGCACACTATTGGAAAGGAGCACCTTATACATGCACTCGCTAGGTGCAGAATGTTTTATTTGGAATCTAGATAAAAAAAAGACAATGTTTATAGGAGAGGCCTGAACCATTTGTTTTGGAAGTTGAAGAGACTTCAGAGATAAACAACTTGCAGAGGCTAGATGCAGTGTATCAGATTCCTACTCAAATAAGCAACAACAGGTTCCCTCTCCTAGTTTGATAACAAAAGTGTTCGATAATGTATCATAATCTTGTTCTTTAGGGGGCATGGTGACGCTTTTTCATCAATAAGGGGCAGTGTACTTCAATGGATTAGAAGGGCTAAACTAGAAGATAGAACGTGTATGTTGCAAAATCATCCAATAGGTGAAATGAAATAGGTCAAATAAACTTCAACTGAGCAGTCATGCCTTAAAACTCAAGATTAAATTAACGGTGTACTTGTGTAGCTCAAATGAAACAAAAGATCAAGTAAAATTCTATATTCGCAGCCCCATTACTGTCTTAAGTTTGCACAATATTTCTCCCTGTTGTGTCTCCTTTTATCATCTGCACTAATCTTCCCATCTCACCATTCTTGTTTGGGAATTTATTTTCATTCCTCAACTTCCAAATTAGGAGTCTGCCTACAAAAATAACTTTAAGAGGTTCTTAAGGTCCTTCTCTCACAATTTCTCAGAAAAAACCTTTTAATGCAGTGGAAGAAATTGCCACTCATGCCACCTATTCCTTGAGATGTCTCTCCTTTGTCTAGCTCAAATCTCCAAGTCAATAAGAAAGAGAAAAAAATAACCTGAGAATGGCCATACTATTGGCTTCCACCTGAAAATACATACTAATGCCTTGTGCCACTCATGCCACCTATTCTGCACTGTAACTACGGTGCGGACGTCTTTATTTGATAATTATATATATATTGTTAATATTTTTTGTCATTTTTTTTTGTTTTGGCCTTCGTTCTCTTCTCTCTCATTGATTGTGCTTATTGTAGTCTTGGTGATGTGAGACAGGCTAACGGAAATGGGTGACGCCTAATGGGACTCTAGATCAAGCAATAGATAATGTAAGAAACATCGATTCAAGACGACATGCACAGTAGCACTACTAGAACGAAAACGCCTAATAACAAGAAACCTACTAAGTAACCATCCCTCACAGTGGAGAAACATGGTAGTCGAGGAACTACTGTAGTCTAGTTTATGGCAATTCCATAGATAAGGTCTAGACAAAATCTCCGGGATTGGAGTCTCACGAGGCGGTAGTGAACTGATTCAATGGTTAAATTCCCTACCTTACAATTGGCGGCAAAAATAAGCAACTATTGAATAAGCAAATGTCAAAGAAGGAGAGGGACACGTACCTCCATTCTGGTGCGTGGGAGACAAACACCCAGTGGCCGTGTCCCCAAGAAGAAGGAAAGAAAAGGGAAGAATACAATAGATGGCCCACCTCTTGCAGGAGGATAATAGGCAAATTAGGAGGGGAGGGGAACACGGCCTGTTGATGGGTTGGGCATCTGGGACGATGGCGGAACCGGGGCCGCTGGAGACGGAGGATGACGAAGGCCCCATCAGGGACCTTGGCGATGCGAGGGCACTGGCGATGCAGGCAGTGGTGACGGTGGCTGCGGCTACTGCTGTGGCTGACATGGCCGGCCGCGGCGGCTGGGGTCACCGCTGCAGGCTGACCTGGCAAGGCGGCGTTGGTTGGGGTGGGGACTGGCACGGCTATGGCAGCAGCGGGGCGGACTGCCATTGCTGCCCCTGTTGCTGCTGACGTGGCGGTCGCCATTGTGATCGGGCTGCTGCTTCGCTGCGGCCATTGTCCGCAGCGAAGGAGATGCAGGCCGAGGCAGGGGAAGGGGGTATTGGAGTACATTATTACATATAGGGGCTAGTATCACACTACAATACATAAAATATAGAAAAAAATGTAAATGAGCCCCAAATGGGCCAAATAAAGACTATATGGACTCTTAGATCGACCCTTTATGACTCAGATGTCTGGTGGATCCTCTTTGAGCTTACTCAAATCCTGTGTAGCCTGAGAAGCTCTCTGACGGCAGTAAACGTGCGCTGGGTCAAAGCGGACCCGCGCTCTCATGCCCTCACCACTTGGTGATTTAATCCCATCTTTCTTGGTGAAAATTGATCTAAAACTTAGTTCAATAATAGCATATTTCAACTAAGATTCGAAGTTGTAGATAGTTCTGCTAATGTCACATGCAATCTGAAGTGTCAATGACAAACACGTTTTCGAACTGGAAAGAAGAGTGTGCGCAAAAGCTTCATGAATTGTGTTTCTTCGATTGTGGCACTTCAAATTATGCGCTTTAATCCTTAAGAAGAGTGTGCGCAAAAGCTTCATGAATTGTGTTTCTCCAATTGTGGCACGTCAAATTATGTGCTGTAATCCTGTGATTTCTTCTGTCTCCTTTCTGTCTTGTGACAACACAGTCAATTGAAGTGTTGCAGCAACGTGATTGGTTCCTGTGCTCTAAACTCATGCATGAAAGGAAAATGATCAGTTAAGTTTATGAATCTATCTTTGCCTCACTAGATTTCTTATTAAAAAGATGAAAAAAATCACTTTACCAACATGAGCTTTGTTTATATAGGACACCATTTAGTGTCCTCCTCAAGATTTCAATTGGTTGTGCATGCTTGCCAAAACTTTAAAAAGGAAAAGGATTTCAGACTTTTTGTATCCATAGAATGATGCATGTATGTTGCAAAATATCTCAGAATAGATCACAGTCCAGCTAGAATTAGTGCACAGGAGGAATCCCCTTGATTTTGAACCTGAAGTCATATTGAAGTATGGTTAGCATAGGCATTACCTTTTCTTTGTACCTCCTCTAGTTGTTAATGATCTATGAATTACTTCATGTGTGTATCATGTTACCCTGTCCTTTTCCAACCTAGATGGGCATCTTGTCCTGTTTGGACACTACTGGTATTTTCTGTGGTCCCGGCTGAGGTGGTGGGTTAAAGTTCTCAGAAGGGGGGTGGGGTCAGGGGACTCTCATCCAGGTGGAAACCTGGGTTAGTCCCTTCCAACCCTCCCAAAGCCACATCCCATACGGAGTGAGCCACACCATGCACATATTAGTACTGCATTATAAGAAAACCAGAATTATTCCATCTGGTTCCTGATTATTTTGCCTGGTGAATTAGGAATATTGATAATTGATCCTGGTGTTTACATGAGTGGAAGCCTTGGTACAATGGTAAAGTTAACCCATTGTGACCTATAGGTCAGATGTTCAAACTGGAGACAGCCTCTTTGCTGAAAGCAAAGGGCAGGCTGCAAACAACTAAACCCTCCTCAGACCCCGCATTGATGGGAGCCCCTTGGCACTGACCCGGGATGCTGGTATATTTGTGGGTATTGCGGATATTAATCATCTTGTGTATAAAATCAACCATGTGATTCTGTTTCTGGTTACTTATTTGTTCCAATGCAATTCTGTGGATCAATATTGGTGTTGCTTAATGCGGATGTCTATACTAACACTATAGGATAATGATACATGTGATCTGGTTTCTGATTTTTTTTTCTCTGCAATTTTCCAGGTGAATTATGGTAACTTCATGCATGGTTTGATGAAGGAGAACATCCAGTTGAACAGGAAAGTTTTATCAGAGTTGTCCATGCATGAGCCTTACAGTTTCAAGGCACTAGTTGATGTTTCCCGGAATGCATTTCCAGGAAACAAGGTCCCAAAGAAGGAGGGCTTCTCAGGAGTCCTATAGGAGCTTTTTTGCGTCCCAACCGCCACCCCTCCAAGCATGGTTTGACGAAAGAGAACAGAATGCCTGGAACAGTTGGTCTCGTTTTGCTGAAAAAGTACCCTTTTTCTCCCTTTCTTACTAGGAACATGGAGGACTGTCCCCATTTTAGAGTTTAGATCAAGGAAAAGACAAAAAGATTTGAAGCTGTATCAGGTGCTGATGGGTAATGATGATTTTGTGTGGCCATTTTCCTCGTCTCTTGTGAAAGTTGTTGACTAGGCCATTGGCGACCTGGATTCTGCTTGTTTATGCAATCGGCAACTTTCTGAACAGGCGACCAAATTTCTCCCGGTGAATAATGTGGAGGCCCAAGCCAGTCTTTATCAAGATACAGCTCAGATGCGTATAAACTGTGGCTTTGAACGTGCCGATCTATGTCCATCTGTACGGTACCACCAGCTTGGGTTGAATTCCTTTAGAAATTTACAGATCCTCACATTTTTGACAACAAATTTGTTCAGCCTCAGCGAGTGCTGCCCCGTGGAGAAAGCTTAGGTAAATTCTTATGTTCCACTCCCTAGTTTTATGTTCAGTGATTGGGTTAAACATCTTTTCTTTTATGCTCAGTCTGTGTGGGCCGTTATTGCATGTGCGTATAAACCTTGCTCATACGTTGTGTTTTAACCGCTTAGCTTGTTTAGAGACGTCAAGGGTTTCTAGAAACGTGGTTGTCTTCTATACGATGCAAAATGGTGCTAAAGCTTGTCAATTAGGTTGAGGATTTTTTTTTGTGTGTTTTTAAAAGATGGCCGTTATCCCTAGCCTCGTTGGTAGAGGGTCAAGGAGGGATGAGTTTGTCTTGGTGCACACTCAAGAGTAATTGCACACGTTCAAGTTTTTCTCTTTTTTTTTTGAATTTTTTGAAAAATTTCAGACCGTTCTTTTTTTCAGTTTTTAACCGTGTGACGAAAGGATGGCCCATATGGATGGGTAGGTGAGGTTGGAGTTCACCTCATCGTATGTTTGGGAAAAATAAAAATAATAAAACTGGATGAACATTCGACATGCACAACTATTTTGGGTCACTTTGATAAAAGGATGAGTTAGGGGTGGATCATCTTATCATCTCGGGTGGTTCACTCTTAATCTAACTCGGGTGATTTATTCCACCTTTTAGAATGAGTTTAAAAAATCTAAATTTATTCTTAACCGATCTCGGTTAAGGAAAAGAGTTAAATAAGAATAAGTCGTCTCATCTAGATCTAATGATCGTAGATGATATATTTCACGGAATATTCTTTTTTATTCTGTTGGCAGTAATAAATTAAAAGGGTATAAATAAATGTAATATTTTTATCTAAATAAAAGATATTAATGATAATATGTTCGTATAGGAGATACATTTGATAAAATCAAATCTTATGGAGATATATATGTAAAACTTTTTTTTCTGAGTTCTCTCCTCCACTAGCCAACTTGCAATTGGCTGGGGATGTTCCGTAGGAGTGCGGATCCAAAACTGGGCGTCGCCATTTTTGTAACCCAAACCAAGCCAGTGGAGACCAAGAGGCCACTGCTACTGCAATGGGGGTGCTAATTAGGTGCCATGAGAGATTGCTTGCTGGACTTGATTGTTACTGCATGCATCATATTCTTTGTATAAAGCAGCAGTCATGTCCCCTTCTGGGTTCTCCTACGCCAACTCTATTTGACTTTACCCTTCATCTGGATCTGCGGATTGGTTTGGAAGGAGCCAGATATTTGTTACCATCCGACAAAGTATTCATTCACCGACGCTTACGGGGCACAGTAAGAGTTGTCGATTGGCTTGTTTGGGTCCTCGGGGCACGGGGCATCCGAGGAAGGTGCGGCCAAAAGGTTGTTTGGTGTTACCTATGACATTTATCTTAAAATATATCGATAGGTTTCGAGATGCTGGTAACCTGCACGACCCTCTTCTTCCAGTTTTATTATTATCGGCCCAAAAATTACCGAAAAGCGTTTGGACGTTTTTCGGCCATCCTAGTAAAACCATGTTCAGTCTCAAAGCCCAAAGAATTATCAATTTTAAAATTAAGTGTAATGTTCTGCGTAAGATGTTGGATAATTACGTCACGAGGTGTTACATATGTAACATTCTTTATTTTTAATTTTTTTTAAATAATCTCTACGTTTAATTAATTTGATCCGTCGTTTATGTCATCAGATGATATGACATAAGAGTCACGTAAAAAAAATTTATCTTCGTGTGAATAATAAAATTGACTCGATTTTATTATTTATAAAATTAGAGTTTTATTTTTATATGATTGTCACGTCACGTCATCTGATGACGTGAACGATGAGTCAACTTAATTAGACGTAAAGATCATTAAAAATATTTTAAAAAATAAAGAATGTTACATGTGTAATACCATGGGATGTTGCACAAAATATTACTAAATCAATGAATCAACACTGAAGGGAGCAAATTCATTGCAAAGGAGAACCAGCGGTCTGAGACTCAACTTTGAACAACTTGAACTTGGGCTATGCGTACTAAATCAAGATCAGGAATGTAATTTTTTTTTGGGGGGGGGGGGAATGGGGAGACAGATTAGATGATTAAGTGTCTTGGTCCTCAAATCTTTTTGTTAATCTAATTCGAAAAAAAGAGTCATCCTCGTGATAATGGCAATGCCAGTTTGATGGACTCTACAAAGTCAGGTCCTTCGAATGGGGTCGTACTCTTAATCTGAACCTGGGAAGGACTTGGACCCGACTATTCATGTCATCATATGCAAATTCCAACTCTGTAGAATTGGCGTTTGATGATGTCCTTGCTTTAGTTTGAACAAGACAAGCAATCATATGTAAATGATCAGTTGATTACGCATATCCACTGCGTGTTTGCTAATTTGTTATTAGATACTAGTCCCGAATATCCTCAAAACTGTCCCTCGTCGATGACTTCGAAGCACAAAGAGGAATAATAAGAAATGTGGGTGGATCTAGATTCGGTGCAGTTTGAAGTTTAAGATAGCCTCACCAAAATATGTACGGCTGGGCCCATGCATTTGATCCAATTGATATGATGGATACGGTAAAAAATAAAGATTACCCATATATATACAAGTAATTGTGTCTCTTAGTTAAGACCGTGAGTGAGAGAGATTGGTTCAAGTCTAACAACTTGTAAGGGATCGTCTCTTATACTCTTAAGGGCGGTTTGATAGCCGATTAGGGTGGGAGAGCAGACGAGAGAGAGAGCGATAGATCCCACCACTTTTCTCACACATAAGAGAGTTTATCGGGATCGATTAACATAAACAACTCCTTAAATTTTAATGAAAAGTGCGGGCTTCCACCGTGATGTCAAGGCCCTGACCAAACTTATCCCTATTAATCAAGGTTTGAAAAATCGAGACGGGACGGGGTGAATCGCACGTCTTGTCTCAGCCATAGACCGGGACGACCGATCTGTGGGACGCAATCGGGACGCTATATATATTATTTTAATTTTTTTATATCAAAATTATTTTATAAGTCGATTGGTCGAGAGATCTCACGTTTGGTTCGAAACGTGTTATAAATATTATTTTTATTTATTTTTTATATAGTTATTTTAAAAAAATATTTTAAAATATGGCAGGAGACGAGATTCAAATCGTAGACAACGGTTTAAACTGCATATCACTTAGCCAACTAAGATAGGAGAACATTTGAGTTACATTATATTATAATAAATATATATAATATATTTTTTGTATCTCAATATATAACGATATTAATTCGTACCGTTCCGTCCCAGATCGTTCGATCGATCCGACCAAACTTTACTATTAACGTCCCAAACCTCGTGCGTCCTCAGCTCCCTATATTTCTTGCGGGGGTGATTCGATCACCCCAAATGATTGCTATATTTAAAGTTACCTACTTTTACACTAACATCGCTTATAAATATATATATATATAGGGAGCATATACGATAATACGAAAAAAATGTGAATATAATTAGGATACAAAAAAAATCAAATATAGTGCATATTCCAAAAATGTAGTTTCTGCCTCTTTTACGACACTTTCTTTGGGAAAATGCCGGGCAGATTGGGGCCCACGTACGATCCAGCCACTAGAGATAGCGTGGCCATTGATTGCCCCCATCCGCCAGGCGGGGCCGTCCGTTTTCGTCACCGTGTCTCCTTTCTGTGACCGGAGACGACGTGAGACTGAATCCTCTCCGACCTACGTGACGGTACCTCCACATCCCACTTGAACGCGTCTCCCATACTTTTAGTCATCAAATTTTCAAGGCGGGGCCGGGGGGAGGCGGTGATGGCACCCCAAGCCGGGGACACCGAGAGCCGTGGGGCACACGAGTAGCACGTGTGAGTGAGGGCCGACCCTTTCCGCACGTGCGGCTAGGGGGGCCCACCTCCTCCCGCTCTCCTTGACCCCTTCGTCCATTCTGAAGGGAGAGTCTTAGGAGGACGAACCATAAAAAAAGAGGGAAAAAGTTTTGGGGGGGGGGTGCGGAGTGCAATTCCTTGTTCGCCCTCCTGGGATTTTTCCGGTTATAGGCCGCTCCTTCCCCGCATCCGGAGAAGAAAGAATTCCAGATACGAATCCCAACCCCTCTCCGAGTCCCATCGATCGCGTCGCGGCTGACCACGTCACTTAGATTCGTCTCTCCTCGGAGATTTTAATCGGCCGGCGAGAGAGATAGGGAGGTTTCAAGGTTATCCTCACATGCTCTCCTCTTTTGTCTTTTTTTTCTTGGTTTTCGGTGCTGTTTATTGACGTATTTGGGGTTTAAACACCGGATGGTGATCTTTGTTCTGTGTTGATTCTTACTGTCTTGGTTAGTGTACGAAGGGATTCTGTTTATTACTTTTGCATAATTAGATTTTTTTGTCTTTTTTGTTGTTGTTGAACTTGTTCTCTGGAATCCGCCATTTCTGCATCTCGTTTTGAGTGTTTCAGATGCTAGATTTTGCGATTTCGTCCATGCTAGATTTCTCTGTCTCTACTTGCTGTTTGGTGTTGCCGATCAGGTGTTGGTAAGGTGATTGTGCCCGCAACCTGATAATTCGGTTATGGGCGCCCCTTCGGGGGATTGTGAAGTGTGCAAAATATTCTGCAGTTGTCCGGGTTAATGTCTCTACTCTTTGATTAAAATCATTATCTGTAGACGAATGTGAATCCTGATTTGGAGGTATTGGCTTCCCTAATGTTTGGTGGTTATCCCTATTCTCTAGGATGTTATATATTGTTTCTTGCTCAATTGTTCTACTTTGGAAAACTCTATTTTTTAACGTCTTTTCATGATATCTTGATCAGGGGATTAGGGAGGGAAGACTAGTAGCTGTAAGCATTCCCCGGGCATACATTTTTGAGATTGGTTACTGCACATGAATGTGATTGCCTTCGAAGTTCGGGAAGGGGATTAGGTGGGAGCATAGCTGTTTCATGAGTTTTTCTTTCCTATAATTGATGGAGTTCCTTCCTCCTGAAGTTATCGGAAACATACTGTCTCATCTGGGAGCGGCCAGAGATGTTGTGATTGCTTCTGCAACATGCAGGAAATGGAGAGAAGCCTGTAGAAAGCATCTCCATACGCTTTCCTTTGATTCAAGTGATTGGCCTGTGTATCGGGATCTCCCTGCCAGCCGTTTGGAGATCCTTATAACTCAAACTATATTCCAGACAACAGGCTTGCAGTGCCTTTCGATATACATGGATGATGTCAATGAGTTTTCTGCAGCTTCTGTGATTGCTTGGCTATTGTACACCAGAGAAACTCTGCGCGGTTTGTTTTATAATGTCCGCACAAGCCCCAGTGTCAATATTTTGGAAAAATGTGGTCGACAGAAGCTGGAGGTGTTATTCCTGTCACATAATTCAATCGCAGGTGTTGAGCCAAGTTATCAGAGGTTTCCTTGCCTTAGATCCCTCTCTCTGAGCCATGTTAGTATCTCAGCGTTGGATCTGAGTCTTCTGCTTAATTGCTGCCCGAAGATTGAGTCTCTGGCACTCATCAATCCTGAAATTGCTATGTCAGATTCACAGGCTACGATGGAACTTAGTAGCCCTACAATGAAGAGCATACATGTTGAAACAGTAAGCCTGGACAAATTCATATTGGAGGCAGATAGTCTTGAGTTCTTGCACTTAAAGGATTCAACCCTTGATCTTTTTGAGCTTATTGGGAAGGGTACTTTGAGGCATCTAAAGATTGATGAGGTTAGTGCTATGCATTTGGACATTGGAGAGAATACAGAGCACTTGGAAATTGTTGATGTTAGCAATTTCACCATTATGTGGCCAAAGTTTCACCATATGATATCAAAGTCTTCCAAACTGAGAAAACTAAAGCTCTGGGGTGTTCTGTTTGATGAGGAGGATGAGAGTGTAGATTTGGAAACAATTGCCACTTGCTTCCCTCAGCTACGACAGCTATCTCTAAGCTTTGATTTGAGAGACGGTTTGGTCCATTATGGCTTCCATGGCTCAACTCAGTTGGAGAATGTGTCAGTTCTAGAACTGGGATGGAATGTAATCACGGAGCATTTTGGGCATGGGGTTGCAGGACTGCTGGAGAGATGCTCGAGTCTCAAGAAGTTGGTCATCCACGGCGTTATTTCTGAGGTTAAATCCCCGGAAGAATGTCACTTATTGGCCAACTTTGACTCACTCATGATCTGCCTCATGAGGAAATATATACATGTTGATGTGCAATTTGAATATGAATAGAACTCATAAAGCATTTGGCTGGCATTCAAGTTTTGATAAAATGTTATTTACTCTAAGCAGGCAAATGATTTCATGGTGCTGTCACACCATTCACGTCTGCCCTTCTTCTGAACAGCTCAAGTCTTTGTCAGGTTAGAAATGAGCTCAAGCAATTGCACAATTGATTTCCTTCTTTCCCTTTCATTTTTGTTCAAGATGGATGATATTGGGTGGCCCAAATTTTCTGCTGATGTTGTTGGATATTGCTTTCTTTTGCATGGACTAGTCATTTTTTATCACACATGGTTTTTCCCATACTGTATGAATTTCAGATTTCACTAGTTCTATCCTTTAAGAATGAATCTGACACATCTCTCTCTCTCTCTCTCTCTCTCTCTCTCTCCATTTGGCATTACGATGAACACACCCCTGGTGCGATTGTTGGCTCACACCCTAGGTCTCTCTCTCTCTCTCTCTCTCCATTTGGCATTACGATGAACACACCCCTGGTGTGATTGTTGGCTCACACCGTAGGTTTGCCCCATATGGTCGAGAGTCAGAAGCCTATGGGGTGGTGAATTGTCATCCTGGGGCATGGTTTGTGCAACAATCCTTTTTGCTTGCATTTTCTGTTTTTACTGAAGATGATGCTACTCACCAATCCCATGCTAGTATCTTATGTTTTAGACTCGGTTACGCATTGTGACTTCTAAAACTTTCTTCATTCAGTGCAGTCAATTGGAACATTTCTTCAGCCTTTTTGAGCTGGTCAAGAATTCAATTTTGTTCATTCTTTATGCGGTGGGTATGAAATTTTCTAGTTAATCATCATCGTTGCAATTAGCTGAGAACAGACTTCAAGTTAACACTAATGTCTTAATAAATTGAATTGCACACCTAGTGGATTAAATCTGTCAATCCAGATTCAGCTTGAACTTTTACTTTTTCTTCCCAAAATCTATGATTTTTAAAACTTGCTATTCATGCGGCTGTTTTGTATCTTTTGTCTTCTTCAGAGGGTTATGTATCTGCCAAAACACTGTTCAACTTTTCTGACTTAGGTAGTATTGGATAACATTTAAAGATGTTATTGTGTTTAAAGAACTACGACAATGCCCAGTTCAGATAGGTTGGTAAATACTCTTCTTCTACATCTGAAATAGAGCATGTCTTGGAAAATGTGTTAACAATTAAACTAGCAAGACAAAATTAAGAATTTCATATGTTCACTTCAAGGCTCACATTGGACATTCAGGACATAAAGGGTCTCCACCTGGGGTATTGGTGAAGTCCTTTACTTCTTCCCAACCTTTAGCATCCTCCTCCCCTTGCTCAGTGATCACCTTCTTGCTTTGGCTATTCCCCACCCAAACCCAAACCCAAACCCACACCCACACCCCCTCTCCATTCTGGCCACCCATTACTTGCTCTGGACCCCCCTTCCCTCTCTGGCCATGTCCACTTTCTCAACTTCCTGGTCTAGCATCCCCATCCTGCTCTGGCTAACCCACTTGCTTCCATCTCCCCTCCCCTGGACTCCATTCATAACTCTGGAATCCTCACCTAACTCCTTCTGCAGCTGCTGCTGCCCTCTGTTCTCCCCAGACGGGACAATGATGTTTTCTTTTTCACTCC
Source organism: Amorphophallus konjac (assembly GCA_022559845.1). NCBI lineage: Eukaryota > Viridiplantae > Streptophyta > Magnoliopsida > Alismatales > Araceae > Amorphophallus > Amorphophallus konjac. Next base: position 23,742,689 of record CM040128.1, read on the forward strand.
AATGAAGTGGCTATGCAGCTCAGGTGAGTCAGCAGCAGGGTGCTCGACCAAGAATGACAAGGTCGCATGGTGACTTGTTGGAGTTATCTGGATCCATTCTCTTGGGAGATATTATCTTGAAGTGTAAACTGTAAACTTGTCCCAAGTTCTGATGTCGGACCTTTGTGTTTGCCAAACAACTCATAGCTTTTGTTTCCTCAGGAGTTTTGTGTTAACATATTCATATTAAGGTGTGAATCTCATATTTCACACTTCAAACTCGAACCTCATTGAAGAAGGCTCTAATATGCTATATCTGTAAAACATGGTTGGGCAATTGCTGTGAAAGAGCCTCGGAAAATAATCACATATCAAAGCATGTTCCTGCTCAGTTATTTCCACTATCTTGATTATGTCGACTTGGTCCTTACTTTTCTTTCTACTAAGTATATGAAGCATTTTAATAGTTCCCGTACCATTGATTTTCCCCAAGGCCTTAAAGTAAGTTTGTAGAATTTTCTCCATTTGTAACCAAACTAGTTCACTAAGCTTGTCTTATATGCAGGATGCAGCTTTAGGAATTTATGTCTCTTGAGAACATATTTTTTCTTTTGTCTATGTATTTTTTTCTTTGCCTTAAACTTGGTGTATCATGAATGTGTTGACACTTGAAAGTTGATTGGGTTTGATTTATAGATATGAAAGAAATGCCATTCTTAAACCGTTATTCCTTGGAAAAAAATAATACTGGGGAAATTTCAACCCCTGAAAACTTTAATTATTACATTTATGCCCTTGCCTTTAGAGAATTTACCCCAATACCCCTCAAATCTACTAACCAAAGTGACCATGCCCCTAAGGTTAGAGCATAGTTGTCAAGGCGCTCGCCTAGGCGCCGCTTAAGCGGTGCCTAGGCGGGAAGGCAGTTTTCTTAGGTCAAGACGCCTAGGCGCCTTATTAGGCTGAACAAAGACGGGCCAAGGCGCCGCTTTGGTGGCCTAGGCGCCCAAAGCGGCGCCTAGGCGGCCCCCTTCTGTCTTCATTATTTAATTAAATATTTTAAATTTAAATTTTGTATGTCTTATTTTTTTTGACAGTGGTCATCTATAGTACTTCTCTGGTTATGTGTTTGTTTACTTTATTATTGATTGTATGTGATAATGGGAGATGCCTTTTTCTTTTGTTATCTGCTTTATATTATATGTGTGTTGTTCCGAGTATGATTTGCATATTTTTGGAAGAAATTGACAAACATCAGGTTAGTATTTATTCATTCTGAAAGTCCAATTTTTATTGTTAATTTTATCTCAAAATAAATTTTAATATTTCATTGCCCCTGCTATAAACAGAAATTTTCTTCCGGGGGCTCCGCCCCCGGAAACCCCCGCAAGGGGCGCTGCCCCCCTGACCGCGCAGGTCGATTCGCGTGCGAGGGCGCACGATGGCGAGTTCGGGCTCCACACTTTAACACTCTCTATATTTCTCTCTCACACTCACAGTGAGACTCACCCTCTCTCTCTCTCTCCTGCCCCCTCTCTTTGTCTGTCTATCTCTTCTCTCCCCTTGCCCCCTTCTCTCTCTTTCCCCCACCCTTCCTCCTCTCTCTCTCTCTCACGCACACACAGTTCGCAACTATCTCTCTCAGTCCCTCTCTCTCTATCATGTCTTAGTTTTTTTACAGTGGTCATCTATGGTACTTCCCTAGTTATGTGTTTGTTTACTTTATTATTGATTGTATGTGATAATGGGAGATGTCTTTTTCTTTTTGTATCTGCTTTATATTATATGTATGTTGTTTCGAGTATGATTTGCATATGTTTGGAAGAAATTGACAAACATCAAGTTAGTATTTTATTCATTCTGAAAGTCAATTTTTATTGTTAATTTTATCTCAAAATAAATTTTGATATTTTATTGCAATGTCATTTCTATTAATTTTTATTTCTATGTTCATACCAGTGTTGTTTCCCATATTTGTAATAATCATGATTAATTTATATATAAAAAATTACGTATATATTAATGATGATATTTTTTATGAACTTGACGCCTAAGCGCCGCTTAGGCAGGCGCCTGAGCGCTTAGGCACTCGAGGACCCCAAGCTCGCCTTGGTCGCCTTGTCGCCTTGACAACTATGGGTTAGAGTCCATGAGTTACATACCTAACAGTGTTAATAACTCATATGAGATGACACCCTTCTATTCTCCCCTCCCGCCACCAACACACACACACACACACACACACACACACACAAACTGGAAAGAATCGGGGATGGATGAGATGCTCGATCCGTTGTTGGCGCCCTATGTAGTTAGAGGTAAGAGGCGACTGAGGCGACCAGGTCGCCTCAAGCCTCAAATGCCTAGGTGATGGCCTCAGGTGTTTGAGGCGACATTTCCTTGAAATTATAAATTGCTCAGATATGTATATATTTCAGTAAACATGCCAACAACAGTACAACACATATGAAACCTATAAAAATACTTAATTTATACACGCACATATGTTATAGGAATGGGTTGGGTGGCTCAAGTGGGCTTTGGCTCAAAGGCCTCCATGGCCTTGCCTAGTCACCGAGGCGAGATTGGCTGAGGTGAGGTGAACTGTTGGCGCCTCGCCTCACCTTATCGCCTAGGCGAGCGCCTCAAGCTCCTTTGATAACATAGCTAGCGCCGCCATAGAAGAGGTGGGACCCCCCTTCCGTCGGAATGACCTTCTCCTGGTGATGGACAGGGCCACAGCCCCGGTGCCGACCTCCCCGACCTTGGTGAGTCCGCGATCGCCGCCGATGGTTCTCGACCTCACATTGTCCTTGTTGTAGCTGTCCTCGTAGGGGTCAAAGCCTCCTCCGTCTCTAGATTGAACTAGACACATGCAAGCAACTAGATGTCCGCCGCCGGTGAGTACCCCTACCCTAGCAGCACCTCGGGGGACTTGTACCCCGTTGTCTGCGTGCCACCTCACTCTGCATCCTCCACCCAGCACGCCATCCTGAAGTCCGCCATCTTGCACCTGCGATCCACCCTAGCGAACCCCTCCTCACTGGACGGCCTTATGGGGGAGGCCAGCAAGACGTTGCCCTGCCTGATGTCGCTGTGGATGACGCCAAGATCTCGGTGGAGGAAGTCGAGGGGCACCAGTAGCTGGTTGCAGATCGCCTTCATGGCTGTGAGCATCAGGCTTGGGCGGCCGAAGCGGTGGAGTACGGTGCGTAGGTCGTCGTTGAGGCACTCGAGCACGATGCAGACGTGTGCTCCCTTGGGCCCCTCGTGGATGAACTGGTTGAGCAGGCTCACCACCCAGCTGGCGCTGTTTGGGTCCTGGTAGTCGGCGTGGGACAGGATGCTGCTCTCCATTGCGGCCACCGCCATGTGCTCCCACACGCTCCTCAAAACCTTCATGGCCGCGTACCTCTGCAACACCCGACCCACTCACCATCGCTGTGCCGTCATAGAAGAAGAAAAAACCAGAAAGCTGGAATAGAAAGAGGGAGGGAGAGAAGAGTCCGCCTCTGGAGACTTGCACGCCCTGCTTGCAAGCGAGGAGGTGCCCCACGGCTGGAGGGAACCCGGCGGCGGCGGCCGGCGAGGCGGCAGCGACTTTGTGGGGTCGTGGCGCCCAACGGTGGCTTAGCGGCAAGGAGGGGGTTGGGAGAGACCAGAGCCACCGTGACCAAGGTTAACGGGAAAGTTAGTCATTTACCCCCTATTGACCCACCTGGGTTAAGCATTGTGAGTGACCGTTGACCGTAGGGGAACAATGTGTTCATCATAAAGATTTAAGGGGTATTGGAATAAAATTCCATAAAGGTAGGGGTACATGCGGGGCTGCGATGACTTTGTGGGGTCGTGGCGCCCAATGGTGGCTCAGCGGCAAGGAGGGGGGTGGGAGAGACCAGAGCCACCGTGACCAAGGTTAACGGGAAAGTTAGTCATTTACCCCCTACTGGCCCACCTGGGGTTAAGCATCGTGAGTGACCGTTGAAACTATAGGGGAACAATGTGTTCATCATAAAGATTTGAGGGGTATTTGAATAAAATTCCATAAAGGTAGGGGTACAGAGATAATATTTAAAGTTTTCAGTCATATACAGGTAATTTTTCCAACAATATTTTGTTTACTTTCCTGATGGTAACGTTAGGGTGCTTATACGGGACAAGAAGTGGTCACTGATGTGAGCTTGAGATGATGATGGATAAAAATTAGAAAAGGAACAAGCACACAAAATAAAATATTTTAGAAGCAATAGGAGAATGTGACCAAAATCCATTAGAGATACTTTGGCCATCGATAAGTATCAGATTTCTCACCAATACTCCTTTCCATGTTTTTCAAGGGGACCATCAACAAGATTGGATTACTGGAAGTGCATAGCTGTGCCTAGCACGTGACCACGAGTGGTGACTGAAAGAAGTCCTATATCATGGAAGTGTGAATGGATGAAGTTTGTGATAAAAATTAGAAATGAAATGTTTATTAGATGAGACTTTCAAAGGCAACAGTAATCCTCCTCCTCCTCATCATCATCAGAGTCTTATCTCAATTATTTGGGGTCGGCTACATGAATCCTGTTCCGTCAAAGATTTCTATCAAGTGTTATATTCATATTTAAACCCAAGAAACTAATGTCTTTCCTAATAACATCGCATCATCTCATTTTAGGTCTTTCCCGAGCTCTTTTACTAGCATCCACTAAGATGCGGTCACATCTTTTAACCGACGCTGAGTTAAGGCGATGAAGCACATGACCAAACCACTTGAGTCTATTTTCTCTCATTTTACTATCAATTGGGGCTATCCCTAAGTCCTTACGGATGCGCTCATTCCTAATTTTATCTTTATTAGTCTTGTCACACATCCATCTCAACATCCTCATCTCTGCTACACACATTTTGTGAATGTGTTCCTTTCGTACTGCCCAACACTCAGTACCATATAACAGAACAGGTCTCACAGCCGTTCTATAAAATCTCCCTTTGAGTTTCACAGGCATACGACGATCACAGAGGAATCCTGATGCGTTTCTCCATCTTAACATGCATGCCTTAATCCTATGTGTAACGTCGTCATTAATCTCCCCATTCTCTTGTACGATAGACCCTAAGTATCGAAAGCTGCTATTCTTCGGAATGTTATGCTCATCAATTAGAATCTCAAAGGCAACAGTAAGAGACAAGGGAAATTTGTTTGATATTTTTTGAGTGTAAAGTGCTAGAATTCTCACTAGTAAGATGGTTGAATGGAATTTCTAGAATGATATCTGGAGGGGATTGAGTGTCAGGGTTGAATAAAGCTCTCCATGTAATATAAGTAGGAACGGATGCGTTTATTTAGGAATTTGCTTGAAGGAAAGTGCTCTGGATTGAAATCTTTAAAGTCAATGGTTGATTCATTTGAGATGTTCCAGGTATGTATGAAGTGATTAATTGATCATGAATAGAGATGGAAAACCAAACTTTGCCTAGCCCAATGGTGTTCTGGCAGAACATCAAGATAGACATTGTTTCTTGGAAACAAGTGGTTATCATTTCATAACCAGCTTTTCATTATACTTTGCCTTTTCTGTCGTATATTCTTTGTATGGTAAATGTTTTAGTCATCTCTCTTCATTTTGCTACTTTTTGTAGGATCAGCTATAGCCCGATGCTCTTGGGGATTTGTTTCGGATGTTTTTGTTCTAGTGCCGTCCATCTTCCGGAAACCTAATTTTGCCAAGAGATAAATTAATTAGAAAATAAAGAATTTATTGCATTGCCATCCTTGTATCCTCTTCCCGTGGCTCTTATGGTTGCTGTTGGTATTTTCAATGTCAAGGTCGAGCTTGAATTGTAGATCCCTTCATGGACAGTGGAAGTTGCTTCACTTGGAAGTTGAACCTAATCAGAACTAATATGTGGTCTCACGGCATCACGTTGAGATTATTGGATACTTTGGTAGATGTTTCAAGACGTATTTGTGAACTTACATGGTAAGGAATGCCCATGAATGACAAATTAGGTACGCTTTGATAGCTGATAGTTGAAGATTTTTTTCTTCTTTTGTTTGTGGGGGCGGGGGGTGATATGCAAATTGCACTGTCTTTCACTCTTTGGCTGATAGCTCAGAAAAGATCTATCTCATGAAATCTAGCTAGCTTCTGTCTCTCCTTGTTTAAAACTTTACAAAATATATAATTTTTTAGAGCTGCTCTTCGGTTGCACGAATTCATACCGTACAATTAAGTGGGTAATTGTCTACCCGCTAATTAAGTCTCCATTGAAACTTTCCTTGACTAGATACCTGGGACTATCACGTAAACAGTTGACAATGAACAGAACATCGCAGGAAAATTCATCAATCCGTTAGATCCGTATGGCAATGCATTCCACTTTCCTGGAATGGTGCTTGTGCTGAAGGGCTGGACTGGCCACTTGATGGCCAGTAAATGTGACGCAACGTCAAAAATTGCACATCAGTCTTCCGAGAAATTGAAGGGTTGGAGTCGCAGGTATTTCTATCGTCGGCTGGTACACAAGAGTAGATGATTAATAGCTTGAGAATGCAATACAACCTTCGCGCACCAGGCTTCCCCCAGAATTTGAACTGTTTTAGCGCTGCAGGTGCGGCGGTTGATACTTGATAGTGTTGAGAAGCACCTCCTGTTCTTACAGCGGTGATGTGATATTACGCTCTTCCTGTTGTACTATGACACCATAATCAATAAAAGGCCATTAAAGAACATGGAGAAGATTCCAAATTTGAGGGGATGCCGTCTTCCATCAGGGATAGCATTTTGCCGTCAAATTGCAGTTGAAATATTATTATTACAAAGCCACGCTGCCGTAGTGATGTAAGGCTCAAAGAACCCATTAACAGCCTTATGAAACGTCTCAAACATATCATGTCGTCGGATACGTCGTGGATAGTGAATTATTTTTTTTTCAGATAGTTAATTATTATTTTTAGTATCTGACAATAAAGAATTGTATTCGTTTACTGTTAAGCATTTACAAAAATGATGTATCTAAAATTATTTTTTAGTATCTAAAACAATATAATTAACGAATAGTTAGCGGATATTTAATAGTCACAAGAGTATGTATAAAATTAAAATTTAAAATATACATTAATTTAATTAGAATAAAACTTAAATTAAAAAGAATAGTTCATATGATAAATAAAAATTTTAATTTAATTTTCATATCATCATTATTCATGAGTCAACATAAATTAAAATTAAAAATATAAAATCATATAATTTTGTAATATCTTCAAAGATAAAATTAAATATATAAAATAAAAAAAGAAAGTAAATTAGTTTTCTTAGATTTTAATCTCTGTTATTTTTTCATTGAATATATATCTTGTATGAAAATAAAAAATATTAAGTTATTAATTTAAAAAATATTAAAAATTTGAAAATAATTTATCATGATAAAAATAGGAATGACTTAAATTATAAGTCTAACTTAATCTCAACGTCATTTTTTTAAGATATTCAACAATTTGAGTTAAATTTAAATTTATTTAATGATAATGTACGAATACGAATTTAAAATAAAATATATCTATTTTTATATCGGTTAAGAAATTAAATTTATTTATATTCGTATCTGTTAATTTATCGAGAGAACAGATATTACCTATTTGATATTTATTTATTTAATAAAATGAAATAATTATTAGATTATCGTTGACGTCCCTACCTCTCACTTCCTGTAGTTGGATCAGGCCTATACCTTATATTAGTCTTTGGGGCTAAGGGGAGGGGTGAAATATACGCCCGAATAGGATAATGAACTTTATCATTGTACGAGGAATGGTGCAATATCATCTACTGCAATGTCAACCTTTTTACCATGGGGCAGCCGTCATATTATCTGATCTGATGGCTGTCTCACGTCTTTAGCACATGTTTCTACGTGGGCGCGGTATTTTCAAGGCACATTTAGAAACAGCTGAACGTAGTATAGTAAGGTGTAATACTGAGGTGTGGTAGTTACATCATTTTTCAAGTTACGTTGTCATACTTGAGGAGAGTATCAAGTAAATTTAATTAGGCTCATGTTGGACCTATTTACGGCCCAAGACGAATGGTCCTTAGATTTGATAACGCGAAGGGCTCTGACTCAGTCATAATAACCGTCTGATAACTCTTCGACGATTGATCGTTATATCTAACGACGCTGGTTTCAATTCTACGAAGGGCGATCACATTCCACGGGAGCCGTAAGACTCGCCTGGAGATCGGCTGACTTCGGGGTAATCGCCCCTCAACGGGAAACTCCCGTCAAGATCACGGGGAATGTTACTCCACGATTTATGCCCTTCTCTGCTAAGGGATAAACCTTCGACACCAAGACAACCCCCTATATAAATGGGATATGGGCAGAGGACCAGGGGGGAATGGATGAACAACACATAGTGAATCTCACCAAGAAGTGCCTACAGAGAAAGAACACAGAGAGCTACTCACCCTGCTACTAGAGAGGTCACGACTATTCATTCTCTGAGAGAGAATCCCTCCCGTATGATCTTACCGCTCAGCGGGCACTCTCTGAGTGACTACTGGGGTCGGCAAGCACTCGTCTAGAGGACCTACACTTCTCTCAGATCTCCTACTGCGACCTTCACTCCTCTCTCCCCCTCCTACTCTTCTCTGTTTTCCACTTGAACCATTGCTTACTTAAACATCGGAGGGTTATCCCCTGAGATAGTACCTAGGGCTCATTCTGACGCCCTTTCTTCTGGTGTTTGCAGACTTCCACGGGTGCCCGAAGATCTTCCATAACAAATAAATAGAGAAGTGTGGTACGTGATATAGGAACTAGATTCGTGCTTCTATAACACTGTTTCCCCATATTGAATAGTGAAGGTTGACTCCGTGGAGCTATGGACATTGCATAAATCGTAAAGCAGTAAAATTTTGAAGAGTAATATTTTGTGTATTGAATTTGATGCGCAAAGTCAGTTCAAATTTTAAACTATCTTCTTCTTGATAAAGTAAAAGTGACGTGATCATTTTTATGTATAAAATTACTGTCTTGCATCATATTCATACGATCCATTTTTTCATAACTTAAATATAAAGTGCATTGGACGAGAATAAAATATTTTAAAATATTTTACTTAACTACATAAATAAAATAATAAAATATTTTATAAAATAAAATATTTGTTACAAAAGTGAAATATTTTATTACGTAAACGAAATATTTATTATAAGTATAAAATACTATAAAAATAATATATTTTATTATAAGAAGAGAATTTAACAAATTATTTTAATTTTATATTAAATATTTCGTTCATCTAATAAAATATTCCACTTAGATATTTTTCTACCTATTCAAAAATTGGATGATACGAATCTAATACTAGACGTCTTTTGGTATGCAAAAATAATTAATTCACTTTTTTTTAAGTCAACGAGAAGAAAAATTATAGTTTGAGCTAACATTATCCATCAAATCCGACGTAAAAAATATTACTCAATTTTGAATCCCCGACAGCCCTCTAATGCGAAACCCTGCCAAGGTTGGCAGAGGACTCGTGGAACTCCCGATTCAAAGTAATATATATCCGGCTTACCAACTCCGCAACGTTAAAAGACCGACTCGTATCAATGCCACTCGTTTCAACTCCACGTGTTGACTTGGCCCTCGATGGGATGAATCATTGACGAGCAGCAATTTGTCAACCCGTATCCACCCGGCCGACTGACCCGGCTGGAGTCCCGTATCTCTGCCAAAGTCAAGTCGAGCCGGTCTCTGCCTGCGACGGACTTTTTTTCACCCCCGCCGCCTCAAACGAGCTCGACACGTATCGAGTACGTGCCGTGACGATGGATCCTGCGTATAAAAAAATTTGAGTAGCTTCTCGAGATGAAACCCGATGGAGGGGATAGCAGCTGCCACACGAGAATATCCACTGCTTGAAGTTGACGACACTCGGCACCTCGTCGGTGTCGTGCCCTCAGCCGATGAGATGCTGTTTGGGCATCGGATCGGCTGCGAGACTTCACACTGATTTGATTAAACGATTGATCGGTAGACGGCTGAGGTGAGGTCGATTTTAAGTTTAAATTCCATCTGACTCACTTGTTTATCAAATATGTCTATCAATGGTAATCTCGATGTTATTGTTAACACTGATGTCAATATATACTGTATCAATTTTGATATCTATAAATTAAAACTTTATATCATAGTGATTTTTTTTAGTAACTCTGAGTCTACGGTCAGGATATTACAGCTCATATTTTGAGAGTTTAAAGATCCCTCGTCTCTGTCTTCTATCTCTAACTCTCTCCTTCCTCTCTCTCTCGTTGCCGTTGCCCCTAGTTCTTCCTGTATATATAATAATCATAAGGGCATCTTTGAAAATAGGGTGAGATAATTTATTCGCACCTTTAAGCGTGAATAAACTATCTCACCTGGGTTAGTGACGGATATGTGTGAGGAGAAAAAATAAGACTCACATTTTTTCTCTCGCATTAGTTAGCTATCCCTCTCTCATTTTCTTATTTCAAACAGGCCCTAAGACTCACTTTGACAATTGAATAGGGTTAAGATGATTGCGCATTCATCAATTTCCAGTCGGTTTCACCGGTTGTAGCCGTAAACGGCTTTGATAGACCACTAGGACACAGGTCGGTTAAAACTCTTATCAGAGTTTTTGTATGGATAAGTCACCCTAACGTCATGGGTCGAATGATGTATTCGCAGTAGAATGACCTATTCGCGCAAATATGCCATTCGACCTTGTTCTACTTGATTGTCAAAGTGACCCTATAAAAAGAGAATTAATAAGTGACCCTATAAGAGAATTAATATCATGTCGAAATCATTTACTCTATCATAGAGTTTAGGCACGGCAAGTGAGTAGGCACGGCAAGTGAGTGGTTGTGGCCATGTTCGAAGTACGACGATCTCAATGGTTTTGCCTGATCGCTGCCATCGTAATCCGATCTAACCGCGGGCGGGTCAATTTAATTTGATCGTCTCACGGCACTCCCCAACTGGGAATTCTTCCCAACAATCGACGTCAAAAGCATGGGGAGCGAGGGGTTGGTCTGCGTTGTCATCTGATGAGCAGGGCGAGCATGTACTCTCGTCTCGGCCGCGTTTATGTATATAAATCGGTTCACCGTGCCTCCCCGGCCAGAAGAAAATTGAGAGGTCGGCCGTCGGCCTCCGCAGGCTTGTTCAAATCGTCACGTATCGCTTTCCAGCTACTTGGCTGAGATGTCAACTTCTTTGGAGGTATGGGCTGTAGCCATTATAATGGGAACATTCATTGTTTACTGGTGATTAACACCGCTCCCAAACACGTATCGTTTGGTGTAATCACCCTTCCCATTATAAAACACGTACAGATAGGTTGTACTGATGTGGCATCTTTTGATTTGTCGCGTTAAATATTGTGTTAAAAGTATTTTTCTCTCCCCCCCCCCCCAAAAAAAAAAAAACAACAACAAACAAACACTACGTACTGCCTTATATGATTAAGTTGGATAAGAAAAAGAAAGCCAAGAACAATTACTTCCACGTACCCTCCCTCTCAGATGCGTCTTCACAGCATCGATCCTTCCTTTTATTTATTCTTGCGCGCGGCGTCAAAATGGCCGCCCTATATAGCTAATTAAATGCCTTCCAGGAGAACACTGGCCGGTCCATGGGTGGTTTGGCAAATCATTTTCTTGGAATTTAGTGTTAGAGTGTGGAGTTCTAATTGGTCATCGTGCGTTTTCGCACGCGGATTGACTTGCGCGGTAAGATCGCGGATGTTAAGGGGGCAGCGTCCTTCGCGGGGATTTTCGGGGGCGAAAACCTCCGAAAACCCTCTCTTTGTAACAGGGGCATTGTTGTCTTTTGTACTCTGACTGTTGGGCGCCCTAATCTCCTTGTATAAAAGGGCTGCGAGCTCTCTCTTTGTATGGTTATGGGTGTGTTTTTATTATAGAGGAAACCCTGTTGCGGCCGTAGATGTAGGAAGATTCATCGCCTCCGAACCACGTAAATCTCGGTGTTCTTATGATTTGATCTTTTCTTCCCCCTTTCTTCTTCCTCCTCCTCTGTTGTTTGTCCATCTTTACCGGTACTCCGATTCTCAACATTTAATAGTAGAATGATGATTGGGTTCGGCCCATTAATCCAGGTCCATTGCATCTGCGAACCGCCTGCTAAATTTTCACGTAGACAACAACAAGAGCTTCGTTGATCGAAGGGAGGGATCGAGGTGGCCTTGGGGGATCATGGATGCCTCAGACTGACTGCCACACCCGGGGCCTCCTCCACATGGGGTTGTTCCCCTCAACGACTTCTCTCCAATCAACAAGATCCGAAGGGGACAGACAGACACAAGGGAGACACTGGCAGCAAATAGAATGCCCACACTGAGGGGAGATGTGCCCACCGCATTGCCACTCCTAATCACTCCCACTCATGCATGTTCCCTTGAATGGCATTGATGAGACTTCAAGAGAAATGTGGAAGTACTGGAGAGAGCCGCTGGTCAAATGCTACAGCGTTTAATCATGAGCTCGGGGTTAAAAAAGGGATCACATCAGATCAGAAGGACGATCGATTGGTATATATAAACAGCCAAAAAAGAGAGAGAGTACACTCTCGGCATACCACATTGGAAGGGCCTAAAAGTTGTGATAACATGCAAAATCCGGCATTTTAAATCATTGCAGGATGATGATGTATGGTTATGAGTCTGAACAGTTTCGACGATCTGGATGATGGGAGCTTCCCATTTTCCGCACGGTACCATGCAGAGAGAGAGAGAGAGATCTGGCTGATCTAAAGTGGGTGATGTGGGGGAACGACATGATCGGAGTCTCCATCCACAACCCAACAAAAATTGTGATTTCCATCATGTGGGATCAGCTGTTAATTTCAGAACACCGACATTTTGCTATGTTCTATATATGCACCTGGATTAATCTATATGTATATAGCACTCTGCTTGTAGCCTCCAGGAAATGCAAAAGAATTCAGCTCGTCTGGTTTTGGCCATGGCGAGCACGTCGTCAACCAAACCAAGAACAACCGACCCCCAGAACAAAAGGGAATCCATATGGAGAAGTTCCTTCCTCTCATGAGAAATCTGAGGTTTCTTTTTTCATCTGAATAATGACACTTAATCGCGCGCTAAGATTGTATATAGATCACCCAATCCTAATGGGCCTTTGTTTTAACAGGAAACTGTTAGAAATAAACAGTGTGCAAGGACAACATCATGGCAATAAACGGACCACAGTAGATGCAATGCAAACCATAGTAAAATTACATAGGAGGTTGATTCAAATAAGGACAACCAAGAAGAATCAAACATAAGCATGATTGTTGAACAATTAAGTATGAAGGAATAAATAATTATATCTATCTAAACAACTGGATTAGTAGAAGCGCCTCAAAGAGACTCCCCTTAGAGAAGATATCGCCCCTCACAAACACGGTGCGATAGATATAGCGATCTTCCCCCAGGATACGACTACTAACACAAGAAACTTAAGCGCACTCTTAAGAATCTTGTAATAATTACTACACGAAAAACCTAAATCGCTTCTTTTAAAAAGGTTAGAAAGCATGCACCGAACACCGAAGAACAAGGGCTGCAAGTGTCCGCGAGCGTGCACAGCGACGAAGACGGTGGTGAACGCACGGGACGAAGACAGCAGCGATATCCGCGGGATGGCGCAAGGAGGAGCCGGAGACGAGAGCAAGAGAGCGACGTTGCGAGCGGTTCCTCTGTGAAGTCGAACAGACACGAAAAAAAAGAGTAGCAGTAATTAGGGTAATCCTAATTACTCTCCTTATGTGCCCCACGCCCGCGACGGTTCGTATCCGAAACGATAAGTTCGGAAACCCCTCTTTCTCTCCAAGGAAAGGATAGAATAGCAAAAAGAATTCCAAAAAGGTGCCAAGGCAAGCCGGCTGGACCCACACCTCACACACGCGCGCCCGCCCAGCCCAGCCCGGCCCGGCGCGTGCGTGCGTGTGATTGGATCTAGCTTACCTCCACTATGTCTATAAGACATAGTCCATGGGGTTCTAGGAACTATAAGGTCCCCTCACCTCTTTGTGTTTTCCAATGTGGGACTAATATCCCCATACAAAACACAACACTTGAGGTAGCACCCTTATGGAAAACCTTTGAGTTTCCCTTCCTTAGATATACTCCCAACCCCCCTTCAACCTAACATTCCCCCACAAACTCAAGGTTTGACAAAAGGGAACAAACAGAAGAGATATGAACAAATCATGCTTTCAGTAAAGGTACCTTTCGGGTTTGAACCTTCACCTAAGTGTTCTAATTTTCACCCCCCCACAGAATCGAAGTGAATTAAATCTTGAACTTGATCCTTTTTGTGAAGGGCTACTTATTAGAAAACAACATGAAATAAGGTTCTATTGGTAGTAAAAAAATAACTGGCACTTTAAAGGCCATGTGCCCAATCCTGTTTCATGAGTACTTTCAAGAATAACCCAATTCTTTAACTGCGGCCTCACAGTTGTACTCATATAGGTGGGCTTCTCCAAGGATGCACTGCAAACATCCTGCCTTACCAGGCTTGAACCCATTAAAAGTATACAACTTAACCTTAACTTGCAGTAACAGGCACTAGATTGTTTAGGATTACAGGGGAGGAACTCAGATACAAAGTATCTATTTAAACAAGTGCCTTCCAGTCCTCTCAACAGCTTGTTATTACCACATTGAACCTTCTTTGTAGGATCTCTACTCAGATAGGTTGGGTTGCCACTGCAGGAGAACAACTGATGGGTTTCAGTCCCATCCCCATCCTAAATTTTTGGACTTGACTCTTGTTAAGTCCTTTAGTCAGAGGATCAGCTATGTTGTCCTTGGTACCAACAAAATCCACAGCTATCACTCCCTGAGACACTAATTCTCTTACAGACTTAAGTCTGAGTTGAATATGTCTCCTTTCTTTTTGGTTGTACTTTGAACTTTTAATCTTGGCAATTGTGGTCATATTATCACAATGCACAGATATCGCAGGTATAGGCTTACTCATCAGAGGGAGTTCAGAAAGAAGACCCCTGATCCATTCAGCCTCCATACCAGTAGTATCCAAAGCACACAACTCAGCCTCAAAAGTAGACCGAGACAAGATGGTTTGTTTAGTTGACCTCCAGGCAACTACACCACCTCCCAGGGTAAAGACATACCCTGTGACACCATTGCTCCCTGAGTTTTCAGCTATCCAGCTTGCATCACTATATCCCTCAAGTACAGCAGGGAATTTCTGAAAATGCAAGCTTAGGGTCATGGTACCCTTTAGGTACCTCAGCACCCTATCTAAGCCTTCCCAGTGAGTATGGTCAGGACAGCTTGTGTATCTACTGAGTTTAGACACAGCATATGAAATGTCTGGTCTAGTACAGTTTGCAAGATACATTAAGCTTCCTATAACCTGAGAATACCGCAATTGAGACACAGGATCACCACTCTTATTCTTGCAGAAAATTCTAGAAGGATCATAGGGTGTACAGACAGCTTTACAATTCTGATAGCCAAATTTCTCTAAAACCTTCTCAACATAGTGAGATTGAGAAATTGCTATTCCTTCAGCTGATCTAATAAGAGTCAGCCCCAGAATCACATTTGCCTCACCCATATCTTTCATTTCAAATCTGCTACTTAAGAATGATTTGGTCTCAGTTATGATTCCCAAACTGCTTCCAAACAACAAGATATCATCTACATATAGGCACAAGATTACAAATTCATTACCCTTAACTTTGTGATAGATACACTTATCAAACTCATTGACTATAAAACCAAATGATATGATAGTCATATCAAATTTTTCATGCCATTGCTTAGGAGCTTGTTTCAAACCATACAGAGACTTTACAAGTCTACAAACTTTATTCTCACTATCCGGAGCCACAAATCCTTCAGGCTGATCCATATAAATCTCTTCATCAAGATCACCATTAAGAAAAGCAGTCTTGACATCCATCTGATGGACAAAGAGATTATGTAAGGAAGCCAGTGCTACAAGCACCCTGATTGTGGTTATCCTAGTGACCGGGGAATAGGTATCAAAATAATCTATTCCCTCCATTTGTTTGAAACCCTTAGCAACTAGCCTAGCTTTATACTTGTCAACGGTTCCATCTGGTTTTAGTTTCTTCTTAAAGACCCATTTGCATCCAATGGTCTTTGAACCAGGAGGAGGATCAACTAACACCCAAGTGCCATTAGCAAGAATGGAATCCATCTCACTCTTAATGGCATCCTTCCAATGCCTAGCTTCAGCTGAAGCCATGGCATCTCGAAAGGTGGGAGGATCACCCGTGATCTGGAAAGTGACAAAATCACTACCATAATCCTTGGCAACCCTTAGTCTTTTACTCCTTCTAGGTTCAACATCTTCTTGATCATCAGCATCAAGATTAGGTCCGGATGCATCAGCCCCCACATTAGTCATTCTTTCCACATGTTCTGGAATAGAATCAGATGTAGAGGCAACAGTCTCAGAAGACAAATGTTGAGTCAAACCAGTCTTCATGGGAAAAACATTTTCGAAGAATGTGGCATCACGAAACTCGACTATGGTGTTAATATCTATGCCAGGAATTTCTGATTTGACAACCAGAAACCTGTACGCATAGCTATTTTCAGCATAGCCTAAGAAGACTGCGTCAACTGTCTTAGGTCCTAGTTTCTTTCTCTTGTGCTCAGGAACAAGTACCTTTGCAAGGCACCCCCACACTTTGAGAAATTTCAAACTAGGTTTCCTATGTCTCCAAAGTTCAATTGGACTACTATCTCTATGTTTCAGGGGAATATGATTCAGAATAAGGCAAGCCGTATTCAAAGCTTCCCCCCACATATACTTTGGTAGTCCCGAGCTCTGCAGGAGAGAGTTGACCATGTCAATGAATACCCTGTTCTTCCTTTCTGCTATCCCATTAGACTGAGGAGAGTATGGGGCAGTTGTTTCATGAATAATGCCATGATCTTGGCAATATTCCACAAACAAACTTGAAGTATACTCTCCTCCTCTATCAGACCTCAACCTTTTAAGAACTTTGCCAGATTGTGTTTCTGCTTCTTTCTTAAAGATGATAAACTTTTGCAAAGCCTCATCCTTAGATCTAAGCAAATACACATAACAGTATCTACTACAGTCATCAATAAAGGTAATGAAATACTTTTTATGATCCCTAGTCAACACACCATTAAACTCACAAATATCTGAGTGCACCAGATCCAGAATTTCTGAATCTCTAACCACAGAATGAAAGGGTTTTCTGGGTTGTTTAGCCTGTACACAGATATCACATTTCTTAGTTTTATCAACAGTATGTTCAGGAATCAATTTCAGGTTCATCATACGTTTCAAGGAATTGAAATTAAGATGACCTAAACGAGCATGCCACAATTCAGATGAATCTATAACATTATAAGCAACAGGAACAGAAGTAGAAACGGAAGCATTAACATCCACATTTCTGTTCATCACATGATCCACAAAGATTTTAAACAAACCATCAGAAAGATAACCTTTTGCAATAAAAGTCTTCAAATAGAGTATGACAACCTTATTACATTTAAAGTTCAGTTCATAACCCTCTCTTACTAACACAGAACCAGATAAAATGTTCCTCTTGACACTAGGAACATGGTACACTAAGGAAAGAGTAAGAACACGCCCTGAAGTAAACTTCAGGCTCACACGTCCAACTCCTAGCACCCTAGCTGTACTCCCATTTCCCATTGTCACGGAGCGATCATGGATTTCCTGATAAGACACAAAATTAGCCCTGTCAGCACATAAATGCACATTGGCTCCAGTGTCTACCAGCCATTCATTTGGTTCATAAATAGTAAACAACTGAGGATTAAGAGAAACATACTCCATACCAGAAGAAGATCCACCGGTCACTACATTGACCTGTGCTGGGACATCATGGATCAACAGGGCCCTGTTCAGCACATTTTCTTTCTTTTTGGGACATTCATTGCGCATATGACCCTTATCACCACATGTCCAGCACTGTCCTAGCACCTTCTTCTTCTTTATCTTTCCTTTGGGTTTCATCTGCACAGTGGAATCAACCTTGGCCTTTCCTTTTAAATCTTTACCCTTCTGTTTCATTACTAAGTTTGCACTTGCATCTACAGGCATTTTGGGCTTTTCCTTTCTATGTTCCTCCTCAATAGCTATTGCCCTCATCAAATCATCAAGAGAAATGGCCCCTTTTCGATGCTTTAGGCCCATGCCAAAATCCTCCCAGGATCTAGGCAACTTCTCTATGATGCACATGACTTGGAGCTTTTCAGGCATTTTCATTTCTGCCTCAGCCAAACCATGGAACATAAGAAGAAGCTCATGTGCCTGCTCCCCTATAGATTTATTCTCGACCATTTGGAATTTAAGGAACTTGCCAACGGAGTACTTTTCCAGACCTTGGTCCTCGGTATTGTACTTCCGATCAAGTTCATTCCACAGAGCTTTAGTAGTGTTGAAGGTGGAGGTACTATAGACATCAAACAGGACATCTGACAGTGCAGTTAGAATGCACACATGTCCTAACCTGTCTCTATTAGTCCACTCTTCAACCCTCCTAGTACTCTCGGGGTCGTTTTCATCTATCACAGGGGGGTCCGATTCTATCAATGAGATTAGGCCAACCATGGTGAACCACATCTTCATGCGTTGTTGCCAACGCTTAAAGTGTTGCCCGGAAAACTTCGCGGGCATCCCAGACATGTCCACCCTGTTTCCAAAACTCATCGAAGACGACGATGCCATGGGCGATATCTTCTCTAAGACTGTTAGAAATAAACAGTGTGCAAGGACAACATCATGGCAATAAACGGACCACAGTAGATGCAATGCAAACCATAGTAAAATTACATAGGAGGTTGATTCAAATAAGGACAACCAAGAAGAATCAAACATAAGCATGATTGTTGAACAATTAAGTATGAAGGAATAAATAATTATATCTATCTAAACAACTGGATTAGTAGAAGCGCCTCAAAGAGACTCCCCTTAGAGAAGATATCGCCCCCCACAAACACGGTGCGATAGATATAGCGATCTTCCCCCAGGATACGACTACTAACACAAGAAACTTAAGCGCACTCTTAAGAATCTTGTAATAATTACTACACGAAAAACCTAAATCGCTTCTTTTAAAAAGGTTAGAAAGCATGCACCGAACACCGAAGAACAAGGGCTGCAAGTGTCCGCGAGCGTGCACAGCGACGAAGACGGTGGTGAACGCACGGGACGAAGACAGCAGCGATATCCGCGGGATGGCGCAAGGAGGAGCCGGAGACGAGAGCAAGAGAGCGACGTTGCGAGCGGTTCCTCTGTGAAGTCGAACAGACACGAAAAAAAAGAGTAGCAGTAATTAGGGTAATCCTAATTACTCTCCTTATGTGCCCCACGCCCGCGACGGTTCGTATCCGAAACGATAAGTTCGGAAACCCCTCTTTCTCTCCAAGGAAAGGATAGAATAGCAAAAAGAATTCCAAAAAGGTGCCAAGGCAAGCCGGCTGGACCCACACCTCACACACGCGCGCCCGCCCAGCCCGGCCCGGCGCGTGCGTGCGATTGGATCTAGCTTACCTCCACTATGTCTATAAGACATAGTCCATGGGGTCCTAGGAACTATAAGGTCCCCTCACCTCTTTGTGTTTTCCAATGTGGGACTAATATCCCCATACAAAACACAACACTTGAGGTAGCACCCTTATGGAAAACCTTTGAGTTTCCCTTCCTTAGATATACTCCCAACCCCCCTTCAACCTAACAGAAACAAAGTTGGTTAGACCAATCATTGGTTCCGAAAGGGAATTATTTGTGAGAGGCATTCACCAACAGTGGGGGGCAGATAGCTGCAACATAAAATAGTAGGTCTGTGCCCCCATTCTAGGAAAATGACATCCCATCCCTCTCTGGATCAAGTGGGAGGGCCCTCCCTCCTCCACCTCCTCCCCCTCCCCCATCCATGATAATAATAATAATAATAACGAAATTATGGGAAGAAGAAGTAGTAGTAATAATAGCAATTAGAAGAACAATAACAGGAAGAGGAAAGACTACTATGACGACGACAACAATAATAATAATGGTAGAAAAATGAGGGCATAGTTCCATGCTTGGGATGATGCTCAGAAGTTCAATTAGAACAGGTGGGTGGTAATTAACCGGTGATCGTAATTCACCCAATTATTTGAACATTAATGGAACGCAAAAGGGAAGAGAAGAAGTTTAGACGCAGCTTCATGACCTTGTGCAACCAACCAGCAGCCCTCCATCCCTGAGCCTGCAGCTGCTTCTGTTTGTGGAAAGGAATCCTGGTGTGACCCGGTTTTAGGTATTTGACAAGGCAGAGGGATGTTGACCCATCAACAAAGGGGTCGATAATACCAAACAAGCCCATCATAATCGGTGGATTAAAAACGCAAGTGGGTTTGCTTGTGAGGGGATTTATATATTGTAGTGTTTGTTTTTTTGGCTGAGAGAGAAAGAGGAGGAGGAGGAGGAGGAGGAGAAGAGGGGGGGGGGTGCTATGGGAGGCCGGGCAAACATGGCAGTGTTTCTGATGAGGAAGTCTCGTTTAAGTGGCCTGGGTTGTTAAAGTAAACCCGGGACCCCATGCCCCTCTTGGGGAGTATTGAAAGCCAGTATGACAAAACCCCCCCTCCATAGCCCTTCCTCTTCTTCTTTATTTATGAGTATTAAACTTTGGAGGGCTTGTCTGCATCTTATTGAATGCTATTGCTAGCTTTGTTGAGTACTTCAAAATCTCTGAAGAAGACCCGAAACCACAGGGCCAATGGGAATATGCACGGTCGGGGTCGGTTACAAGGAGCGGAGTAGGAGTCAATTGATTCTAGTGGGTTCCTTCAAATACCCCACCATTTTCCCCCCACCCCCCCCCCCCCTGTTCTTTCTCTCTCCCTTTCCTTCTCTCTCGCTCTCTACCCCACATAGGGAAGGAAGCCCTGAAGGACAAGATCTTGTGAACCGTCGATGCATGAAACCACCAGCTGGTATTATTATTGTCGCGGAGGTGGATGAGAACCCGACTTCGAGCTTCTGAGGACATGTGAGGGCATACACATGCGCGGTCAAGTCCCAAATCACCTGTCAAACTGATGCGGGGAGAAAGCTTCCACCCTACTGCCATACCAGCTGAAGCGAGCTCTGGTTCTTCTGCGTGCTTCGCGTCCACATAGTATCTCCCGGGCGGGCTTCTTTTTTTCTCCGTTTTTCTTCTCGCAGAAGCCGTTGCGCGCTTCGCGATAAACGGGAAGCCGAGGTTTGCATGGTATGCCGGTCGCTGCTGCTTGCGTCCTCTCTTGTTTTCCCCATCCTTTCGGGATGATTCCTTTTCAGTTTCTGCTCTAAATTCGTTATCTTTTTCTCCTTGTCTTTCTGTTCTTCTCGATATTCTAAACAGTTGCATGAAGCTTATGGTTTTAAAGGATCCCAATCTATAAAAGCTGGGAATTAATGATATGAACAGAAGCTAGTTGCTTGGATGGCGAGTCACAGAGTCGTCGGAGAAATTGGCCTCTCGGAATCAGGGGCCTCAAATCAAGCTCTCACATACGGAGTACATGGCGTGCCTGCTGCAGCTAATTTCTTGTACTCTTCCTCAATTCTTCTTCTTAGTATTTTGTTTTCTATACATCTTTGATCCTCTCGCTTGCTTAAATTTATTTTTGTCAGTTATATTTCTTCCTAATCTTCTGTAGCTCGTCCGAACTGAAAATTAGATGGGAGTGTTATTGGGATTGCATCCCTCTCCTTCCTCCAACTGCTCTTCAACTCAAGTTTTTTTTTTGTTTCTTTTGATTTGAGAAAGCCTTCCTTGTTCATGGTAAAAAAAACTTTTTTATGCAATCCCCAACTGGGTTATGACCTCCTAACTTCAATACGCTACCCTCCTTTTTTCTTTTTTTCTCCAAATCCTTCGCTAGCTTCTTCGGTTATTGATTGGTTTGTTGAATTATATGTATTAATTTTTAGCCTCTAACTTTTATAACAAACCATCATCTTACATACTGAATTCTTAATATGGGATTACACCTGTTGCAACCAATTGCGAAGACTTGCTATCCAACCCATTCATTCGTGGGGTTGTTTTCCTTTTTCCTTTTTACCTCCCTTTTTTCTCATTGATATATCTTGCTTCTGTGTTGTCCTTCACTCTTGTTCGTCGGTTTGTTTTTTCTAATCATATCATGTGCCTACCGGTGCTGTTTTGGGTGGCCAAACAGTGATCAAGAAGGATCTGCTTACTTTGGAGAGCTGGGGGAGGCTCTCATGCAAGGAGTTGTTGGCATCAGCGCTGATGGGGACAGAAAGCGTAGGCACCCCCGCTCTCATGCCTCCCTTCCCCGTTACCTTTTCCGTTCATGATCACACCCAAGAAGCATCGCCCTCCCACCGCCGCACCCTCCCCCCCCCCAAAAAAAAAAAACAAACAAACAAACAAACAAAAACTCCTCTCCCACCCAAGACACACACAGCAGCTAGCTTACACACAGGTGTATTGCAGTGCACCATGCTGCCACATATGTTTGAAAGGGTCTACAAAGCTTGGAGCTTGCCATTTCCACCAGAGCAATCATGCAACGGAGGAAAGCTTGAACGGTGTGATCAACCATAGATGGAAAGTTTTCCATCTTTTAGTGGGTTCTTGTTTTACTTTTTCCACCTCCCTCTCCATCCCCCACCCTTACCGACTCCCTGCTGCAACCTCTGCAAGGAAAGGGAATAAGTTCCTTTTGAAACTGACTGTTTGGTCTTTCTCTCCCTTTTGATTCTGTGGCAGCTTTCTTTTGATCTTCTGCATCTCTTGCTTGTTGCAGCCTTTCTTGCAGCGAGGCCACCCGCCACTCTGGAGATCTTTCCCTCATGGCCAATGAGGTTTCAGCAGGCGCCCAAGGTAAGGACCTTGACTTTTTGACTTGAGTTTTTGGGCAGAGAAAGTATTCAGTGTTTGTTTCAGCGACAAGGGAGAAGGCAGGAAATTAAATGGAGATGGGGGTCATCTGCAGTCCTTTGCTTCGTGTTTGTGGATATGGTCTGTGAGACCACATTGGGATTTATTTTGATAGTGCTTCCCTCTTTTCCCTTTTGTTGTCGTTGCTGCGCCTGTTTTCTTTAAAAACTGGCAATAGGGGAATTCAGAGTCAGCAGAGAGCACTGACTCAGGATCTGCTCAGAACACCACTATTTCTGCTCAGCTGGACTCGGACTCACCAGTGAGCAGGAGGTCGTCTTCGGGCCAGCCCCCCGAGCAGAAACAGCAAGCCATGGCCAGTGATGTCTCCAGAACAGGAGCAACAACAGCGAATCCTCATCCCAAGCCCCAAGAAAAGGTAGGCAGCCTGGGGTTGGGTTGTGTCTTTACAAAACGGGTACTGTTTGGATGTTTCCCTCCGCTCTTTAATTACGCGTTCATGCACAGCTCCACGGACCCAAATCCCGAAAAGCATGAAAGCATATATAGCTGTATAAGACTTCTCCTTCGGTTCCCACCAACAAGCTCCTTCTAAAGATTGCCCAAATCTCAATAACTCACAGTTTCAACCTCCACCTTCATACGTCTTGAACAGTGGATGGTCAACACAAATTCCAAGAAAAGGACAGAAATTTCTGTTCTTTAGTAGTACTTATCATGTCCCGTTTCTTCCACGTTTCTCCTTCACCAGGACCCAACAGAAGGCTTAAATTTTCACCACTCACAAAGTGAATGCACGTTGCTAAGATCCGGCACTATTTTATGTTCGTGCTGGTTTGACTGCGTCCTTTTTATTATCTTATCTCAACTCCTGATCGAACGAGCGATGAGAGGATCATGAGAGGATCAATAAGGATAGTAACTTCCTTCGATGACCCATAGAAGCCATGGAAGGAAATGTATATATATACATATATAATTCTAATGACATTGGAATCCATATCTGCGAGTTGCATCTGACTTTATATTAGCTTATCTGTTTACTTATAATTTTATGCATAGAGAAAGAATATCTCACCCTAAACTCGAAGAGCTCATCTACTTATCAGCATATATATGGCTCACATGGCTAATCTAAAATATGCAAGAAGAAACCAAGGAGGGCACCATGGTCCGTTTCAAAGATTTATCTCGAGACGGCGGTTAATTTAGTCATATATATATACATGCTTCACTCTTCCAAATAATGGCTGTAACCAAGGCCTGCACTGCTGCACACCAGCACCGTAGCACTCCTCATTTCTTTTAATTTTCTTTATTGCGTAAGTACTATTTAACAAGTGAAAAAGAAGCTTTTGACCTTCTGGATATCGTCTTGTTTCTTTTAGTGACCCAGTTGTCATTGTTAATGTCGCAGAGAAAGCTTATTGACAAGGATGGGAAGCCACTGGACGCAAAGGTTATGCGAATCCTCTCTCTCTCGCTCTCTCTCTCTCTCTCTCTCTCTCTCTCTCTCTCTCTCTCTCTCTCTCTCTCTCTCTCTGTCCATATCCAGATATGTGTGAGTGCACACATCTGGTGACCGTGAAAACTCGTACGTGCTATTTGTAATAGCTGCTTGTTCACTTGTACATGACTTTGCATGCGTTTCTGCACGTACATGCTCGTGTGAGCTTGAGATGTGGGTGTTCATGCGACTGTTCAAACATGTATCTGAGACCATCGTTTCCTGTTTTCCTTTCTCCAGACGCTCAGACGTCTGGCACAGAATAGAGAGGCTGCCAGAAAGAGCCGGCTGAGGAAGAAGGTAGTAGGGCGATTTTTAACCAGTTCTGAAACAGTGGAAAACTCTCTCTCTCTCTCTCTCTCTCTCTCTGTGGAAGATATGATAAAGGATCTGATGTGGCCTTCCTCTTTGTTGTCGTCTCGACCTTCTAATGCCCACCTTTTGTTTTTCTTTGTTCTTTTTCATCTCTGCATGCGTCTGTATGTATTTGGCAGGCCTATGTCCAGCAGCTAGAGACCAGTAGAGTCAAGCTTTCACAGTTGGAACAAGATCTCCAAAGAGCGCGCTCACAGGTTCAAACTACTGCTCGCTTGAGTACGTAAGGAGAAACTATGTTAGAACCATAAAACACTGATGTCGATATATTTTTACATTGGCTTCGCGTGTAGGGACTCTTCCTTGGTGGCGGTGGCGGTGGCGGTGGCGGTGCAGGTGGAAACCTCAGCTCAGGTAAAATCCCAACGCGTGGCAGCCTGGCTGCACCATCCTCATGCTTCAACCCTAATTTAGAAGGCGGCGGCGCCCATGCCAATTGGCTAGCCTTAGACTTCACCTCCTCCTTCATACAAAGCACGGGTCTCTCTCCCGATCGACCCTTCCAGCTACCGACGGCAACGGAGAGCCATGTATGAGAGCACTGCCGACTCGGCCGGCGTTCACGATGCTTCGGGCCTTTTGCATGCAGGCGCCGCGATGTTCGACATGGAGTACGCCCGGTGGCTGGACGAGGACCAGAAGCACGTGGCGAAACTCCGGGGGGCGCTGCAGGCCCACCTGCCGGACAGCGACCTCCGGGTCATCGTCGACGAGTGCCTCACCCACTACGACGAGATCTTCCAGCTGAAGGGCGCCGCCGCCAAGTCCGACGTCTTCCATCTCATCACCGGCATGTGGACGTCGCCGGCGGAGCGGTGTTTCCTGTGGATGGGTGGCTTCCGGCCGTCGGAGATGCTCAAGGTCCTCCATGGAAATTACGCGAAGCTCACCTAGCTAGACTGGCTTTAATTTGTTTCCCCTATATATCTTCAGGCATCATAGATAGTTTATTTATTTATGATGGGGGAGGCTACCTTATGATACTTTTTTTTATATTAGAGGATTCCAATCCCATCTCTGTCTAAAAGAATCAAATATATCCCTCTGTCCTCCACCAACCACCATCTGCGCGCCTGAAGACAAGTAGCTGAATGAATACTGCCAATTATCACCCCAGTATTATTGTTCTAGAACAGGATGACAACCTATATATATATCTATATGCCATAGATCCTTGGAAAAAAATATGTTGTGATGTTTCTGTCAAACCCTCCAAAACACATATTAAATGTGCAGGATTGGAACCGCGGGCTAGCTCTTAGCATATGGAAACTGCATGTGTCGATCGGTCATCATGCAATATTGATTTAATTTACTTTGTTTATACGTACGTACGCCACAGCAGCTATATATATATATACATAAGTATATATATATATATAGCACATATATGCATGCACTTTTAATCTGCTCTGACGACGTTTAACTTCTACTTATCCGGTACGTGATCTTTCCGAGTTTCTAACCATATTTTTCATCAAATATTGGACTGGTTTCACCAATTGCAGATACTGAGCCCACAGCTGGACCCATTGACTGAGCAGCAGGTCGTGGGGATATACAGCCTCCAGCAGTCATCCCTGCAAGCCGAGGACGCCCTCACCCAGGGCTTCGAGCAGCTCCAGCAGTCGCTAGCGGACACCGTCGCCAGCGGGTCGCTGAGCGAGGCGACCGTCGACGTCGGCAACTACATGGGCCAGATGGCCGTCGCCTTGGGGAAGCTCTCCACCCTTGAAGGATTTGTTCGGCAGGTTCTTTCTCCCTTCCTCTCTTCCCTTTCTCTTCTTCTTGTACTGGCTCATATCTGGTTAATTCCCCAACCTCCGTGCGGGCACATGAGAATATATATATATATATATATATATATACAAGTCCGAGACCTTCGATGCACCTGACTGTCACAAAAGGTAGCTGAGTCATCGAATGGCTCTTTTAATCACTCCTCATCCACATATATATTTTCCTGCACCACCTTGGACTCAACAACATTAATTAGGAGGCTCCGAGAGTTTAGAAACCCGTCCTCGTGATATTAAAGTGGTCAGACAGAAGTGAAGTACTGATCAGGATTTGTCTTTTTTTAATTAAGCTTTGGGTCAAATATATATTGATCAAAGTTCACTAGGTTAATTAATTACGGTGATTACACACTGCACAGTGAAAGGAAAATGTTAGTCGCCTTCATTAGTTTCTTCTTCACTTGGCATGCACCCTCTCTCTCTCTCTCTCTCTCTGTCACACACACACACACACACACACACACACACACACACAAACACTTGGTACTCTCTCTCTCTCTCTCTCTCCCGTATCTGTGTGTGAAGCACAAGAAATATATGCAGTACCCCGATATGTGCTCGAAGAGCTGCTTCGATCGGTCCTTTCATATATGTCCCCCTAACAAAGGAAAGGTCGGATATGCATGTCTAGCATATGTTATTCGCTGTGTTCTCTTTCGTGCAAAGCTTTCGCCCTCCTTTCTGTCACTCTCTTTTAAACCACCCACTCCCCCTTTGATGTGCTCCCACCGGAGCCTCTGAAGATTGAAAGCTGTAAGTAATGCTCCATTTTTCTATTACGCAAGCTATTTAAAAGCTCTTGAAGTTGACGTCCACGTCTCGTAGCAGGAACAGGACACAACTGACCAACTTCGTTGGTTTGGATATATATAAGTAGTATATAGAACAGCTCTCGTGTCCCCTTCAATACCCCCCCCCCCCGGGCACCACCGCCCAATCAAAGTGGGCCATCATGGATCGGTTCTTTTTTATTGTGAAAGACCCTCCACGCTACACTGGCCCAATTAGACTTTGTTGGACCCGTCGTATTTAGCCCAATTAGGTCATTGGGCCTTGGCTGTTTACCAGAAAAGCCTTTTCAGTTCCCATCAGTGATTAAAATATTATTAGCAGAAAGCAGGGTTCATAGGTGCTTGCCCGATGTATGATTGGAAGCCAATGAAGAAAACAGCCCCAAGAGTTAAGTAGTTCTACGGATACGCTTCTATAGCCCATGTTTGAACACTGTTAGTTTGCGTCTCCCCCGGGTGCACACGTACGGGCTGAATCTTTATTTTTTTCACACACCATTCTAGCTACACATTATTGCGGATATATTTCTATTAATCATTATAAGATGCATGACGGTGTACTCTAAATCTAAAATCTTCAAATCTAATTAATTAATTATCCTGCCATGCATGTTCCTAATTCTATTTTTTTTCGCTTAACTGTGTTGCAGGCAGATAATCTAAGGCAGGAGACCCTAAACCAGTTGTGCAGGATCTTGACGATCCGGCAATCGGCGAGATGCTTCTTGGTGATCGGAGAATATCACAGTCGGCTGCGCGCTCTGAGCTCTCTCTGGTCCTCCCGGCCGCGAGAGTAAGTATCAAATTAAGCTCTCTCTCTCTCTCTCTCTATATATATATATATATATATCATTCCTCCTCTATCACCACCTTCCTTCTCTTTAATTTGGCTCGCATATTTTCAAGTGACATGCATCTCATATTCATTAGGGGGGACTTTGTTAATGGAGGTCGATTAATTAATCGAGTCCAGTTAGCGCGTTTGTGTGTGAGGAGAGAGCGATGCCCACCTCTCTCTCTCTCATCCTCTCCGCCATCCCAATCGCGCGTCAAAGGGGCCCTGGGCATTCAAGTTGGTCGCGTTCCGTTTATTATTATTATTATATGTATCTAGCATAAGATTATGGATGGATAGGATATGTGGGTGGTCGATTGAGATGTCCCCCGCCCATGGAAATATTTAATTATTAATATTCTTGGCAACATCTCAACAACTTCAAAGGAAGACGACGTCGAAGGCCAAATTAATCCCGTCCTAGATAATATAATGACCACCACCACCCAAAAGAAAATTAAAAAAAAAACAGGAAGAACAGCAGGAAACGAAGAAAGAGGAGCCGGCCGCTGACCCACCCATGAGAATCTGTTGGCGGACAGGTGAAGATGACGAGAGCTAGCTCTGCCCCTCTCTCCCCATGGGGGTTCTATTTTGTGTGGCTACTGTTTGGAAAACGAGAGGAAGGAGAGGAGTGAACCCCTCCGAGTAAAACTCATGACAGCCATCTAATCGTTGATTTGATGTTATATATTTTAGATGCCAGTTTAGATTGAGTATCCAATTAATCTGGGTTTGTCTCGTACATAGCTCAGTGGACATCGCTTTCTCTCGCCTTCTCTGAGAGAGAGGTCGCGAGTTCCAACTTGCTTTCCCACTGTGCGGGAGTAGGTCTCTTGTGAGTGCTGGATTTCAAACTCACCACCCTGGTTTCTCATGGTGCCCGGTCATTAAGTTCAGTCCCCAAAAAAAGAAGAGAAAAAAATCTGCATTAATTTGATGAAGAGGTTCCTTGCACTCTGACGCGATGGCACTGACCATGACGTCCTATGCACAATCTCATGCAGGAACTTGATGGCCGACGAGGCTTCATGCCCTACAACCACGGACTTACAGATGGTTCACCAGCCTTTGCAAAGCCATTTCTCGCCTTTCTGATGATAGAGAGGTTCCACGGTGACGGCAGGTCTCACCTCCGCCGTTAAATGGCTGCTCCCGGCCGCGTCTCCTTGGCGGCTGGTTCTGGCATCACGCGGCAGAACAGAGACGGGGGACAGAAGTTAGAGAGGCAGAGAGAGAGAGACAGAGAGCTTGCAGCAGGAGTGCGCCCTCGTTTTCTCCCCTTGTAACGTTGCTCTGTTCTTATCTCTATTTGTCTCCCACTCGGGCAAGTGGCTCTTATCTTCTACTCAGCAGTGCTGTTGCAGGGAGGGGGGAAGGGAGGTGATAGATTTGTATATTGAGGGATGTACTGCATGTTATTTGCATACGTAGCTGTAATAAAAATATGTACGGTTAACCCAGAAGTCAGCAGATAGCAACATGAACAAGCACGGAAGTGAAGCCACTGATCTCTCTCTCTCTCTCTCTCTCTCTCTCTCTCTCTCTCTCTCTCTGATTTCTCTCTGATTTCAGAAAAGGAAGAGCTTTCTTCCATCTTCTTCTCTTTCTTCTGTCTAAATATATATAGTTTTTTGTTGCTGTCAAGCAAGGGACAAGTCTAGGGAGTTATCAACTTTAAACTTCAAAGTAATTTATCCAAAGTTTTTTTTGTAGCCAATGTAGGTGTGACTGCTGCAACCTACTCTCCTACCGTTCCCACTTGTGCTCTTATTTTATGAACATACACAATGTGTGTGGGGGGGTTACTTTGAGAATAAGCCTGTGGATCTGGGCCGCAATCTCAAAGTCGCCATCCGTCCGGCGGATCAGATAACCCTTTGTTGTTTGTTCGATCATATATTAGCTAATTATGTCCGTCATCCACACGTCAGGTTTGCGAATGGCCGACAAATGTAAGCGACAACTCGAATCCGAGGCAGGGGATGGGGGCACTCGTAGTAATACTATTATCACCGGTGATCTCAAAACGGGTGTGGATCTCGGTTGTCAATATCAGGGGTATAAATAGATCAGATTCGGCTCAAGTAGATTAATATTATATTTTATTTATAAAAAATTTATAAATATTATATTTAGATAATATTTTATTATTTTTATAAGTATAAATATGGTCACGTGCATCACAAGTATAGATATATATGTGGGATCATATCTGTTTAAAAAATATAAGTTTACATCCACGTCAAAGGGAACGTGAGATTCATGATAAATGAGAAAAGAGAAGTTATTTCCTTCTCAAAGTAATTTTAATATTTTATATCCTTACAATTTTAACAAGAAGTCTAAACTCACAGACTCAAAAAAAATGAGCATCAAGTTGAGTTCGCGTCAAAATCATAGGCCCAATATACACAGTGAATTATTAAGAACGAGTTTGAATCGGGTATGAATTCGGATGCATTAAATCTATATCTGATCCAAATATAAAACATGCATTTTTAAAAATAATCAAGTCTATATCTATTTATTCAGATATTATCTGACCTATCACAGGTCGAGTGATACGAATAGTCGAATTTACAAATATTTTTGACATCTCTAATTAAGACGACCGCCTAGATGTCAAGTGACACCTAGGCTACCGGGTGTTGTTCCATGCCCAAGGTGCTACGGCACCTTTTATGTGTTCAAAAAGACGCTCAAGCTGCCCGCTAAAGCAGACTAAGCATTCCAAGGCACCAGCCAACACACCTTGGCCATTTGACTTGACCTTACACCCAAGCTCCCCCTATCTAGATGTTTTGGCTACCCAGATGAGCTACCCAAATCTCTCTCTCTCTTAAAATTTATAACCCTTGTCAGCTCTGCTCTTTTTCCCTTTTTCTCTCCTTTTCACCTACTTCATCTTTTATTTTTTTACTTAATGTCAAACACAATCCCACTGATATTCAAATGCTAAAAACAATTAACACATCCTCTCTCTCTCTCTCTCTCTCTCTCTCTCTCTCTCTCTCTCTCTCTCTCTCTCTCTCTCTCTCTCTCTCTCTCTCTCAGCAAAACCACCTGAGCACCGCCTAAGCAACCACCTGAGGACTTCAGAGGGGACCCAAACTCAACTTGGGTCACCTTCTCGTTTTGACAATTATGGCCTTAAACTGAGCATCGGATTCATTTACACCAATTGCTTTTTATATCCGGTGTGCCTACGACACGTCCTTTACCATTCATTACATAAAATCATGAACAACAACCCCTCTCGTCATATCGGAGCCGCGTTATCGACCAACAACACATAACAGAGCCGAGTCGCCACCCCGAGACCAGCTTTGTTCTTGGGATCTCCGAGTCGAAATTGTGCAAGTCGGTGAGTTACTCTTTGACCAGCAGGGACGACAACAAGAGTTGAACCCCCAACTTGCCCTAACTTTTAAGTCCCGCTTTGATAGAGGGTTAGATAAATAAAGATATATCCTCTTTAGATTAATATGTCCCTCCACTTACTCTCATTTACTTTCATAATTAGAGAAGTGGGTTAAACTGTTCCACCTAATTAGATGGATCACGCTATCCAGATTAGACGAAAATTATCCTTCAATCTAATCCGAATATTTATAGCTCTCTATGAAATTAAAAAAAAATAAAATAAGAATTATCTCCGAGACAAGTGGAAGATAACCCCCTATCAAATTGACACTAAGATATAGGGAACGAATGATTTCTAGGTCCCGTGAATATCGACCAATCTTTGGGTCCTTGTACCGTTGAATGTTATAAAACATCGTAAAATATATATATATATTTTAAAAGTTGAACGTGATTGGAACTTATTTGTAATTGCTTACGCAATTCAACAAAGAAGTTCGGACAAGATTTTAAACCTCCGTCGCTAAAATGCTGTTCTTCTGTATGGTTCATGAACAGATGGATGTTTCCGAAGTACAGGTCTCCATGCTGTGAAAGAAACCAGTTCTAGTCAAATAAAATACAATTTTTTTAAAGTCGAGGGAATAGAAAGAGGAATCAGGCCTTTAAGCAACTTTAAACACCTAGGTCTTCGGAACAAGGTCGAATCAAAAAGTTAGGCTCTCAAAACTTCTTACCAAATGAAACGAGTTTGATCACGTTAACTTCTAAAGGACTACTCGAAGAGCATAAAAACGAGCTCTGCTCCCTGTCTTGCTGCCCCCCTCTCAGCAAGTGCCAGCTACGACGACAATGATAAACACAATATTGCGATCACAGGAACGTATGATTGCTCTAGAAACCTCCTCCCAAGCAATTCAGTGAGAACACCACCAACTAACTAACTTCCCTTGTCTCTGCCACCACGCATGAATAGAGCTGTCAATGGGCCTGGCCGACCCGACAGGTCCGCGGGCTCGGCCCGATTTCGGGCTGAACCGCAAGGTCTTTTTCGACCCGTAGATTTTTAGTCGGGCCTAAAAACCCGACCCGACTAGACTCGCGGGCCGGACTCGGACTTTGAGTTCGGCCCGCGGGCCGGCCCGACCCGATCCCTTTTTTTATTCTCACTTCAAATTTTAAAAACTATTTAGTCAAACTTACGTTATTTTACTTAATTAAAAATTTTAAAATTCTATTTTCACACAAATTATGTAATTAATATCAAAATTTTAATTTATTTAGTGAGATTATAAATTTTATAATATTAAATCTATTAATTTTTATTATTTTTATTATTTTATTTAAATAGTCGGGCCGGGCCGGGCCTTAGTCGGACTTTGAATTTTTTATATAATGTCGGGCCCGACCCGGCCCGACCCGACATAGGTCGAGCCCGGGCTGGACTCGGGCCTTGCTCTTGATAAGTCGGGCCCGGGCCGGGCCGACCTAAGCCCGACTCAGGCCCGGCCCATTGACAGCCCTACGCATGAATGAGGGAGCCTATATAATGAATAGCCACGCAAGGAACAAATAAATTTTGCCTCGCCGATCAGAAGGAAAAAAAAAAAAGAACAAAAGGAAATCCACACACACAGACCCTCGCACCTAACACGGGGTTTGGATCAAACACATCATGTCAAAGGCAAGAGAGGAAAATAATAACTCTACAGCAAGGGAGGGAACTAATACCTGACCTCCCTTGCTCTCCGCTTGTTCAACAAATGAAACTTGGCTGCAACAAGCAAGGCCTGGCAATTTCTGAAGCAGTGAAGCAACGTACGTCAAAACAGAGAACCCACTTGGAATTTCATCACCCGAAGCTCGTCAACGTCTCTGACGTTACCTGGCTGCTCACGCATGGTTACACAAGCAGATGTCCACAAGCATAGAATGATTCTAGAACACTAGTACTACGAAACCCTTTCGGGCTGGTCAGTGGGAGACTCTTCCCCGACAGCATGCCTTCGCATGCCGTTCTCCATGAGCATGGGACTTTCTTGAAATATTTTGGCTTGAAAGGATCAGGATTGACGCATCCATTGGATACGTAACAGCAGCAGCTACCGGTAATTATTGCCCAAATCATGGGATCGGGATTGACGTATACCAGATGCATACCAGCGGCAGTGATCAGGCTTTGTCCCAAAGGTCATGTACATCAAGCATTCCCAGAATAATAAACTTGCTCGGGGAAAGAGAAAATGGTAAGAAGTTCAACGACAGAATTCCTGACGAGGCTACAAGAGATCGATACAAATCCACATACATGGAAAGAATTAAACACCTTACGCTTCCCAAATTCTATTGCCAGCCACCTGAACACGTCTCCCACATATAACAGCCTTAGTTCACTATTAATTTGCCTGCCTTCCACAATTTCATTACTTTTCTCCAGTGATACCCTAACTTCAACTAAAAAGGACAGATTTTGTTACTGCTGGTTCTCAACAGTCCCAGTCTCCCAGACAGCATCGCAGAACACAGGTCTAGTTCTCCACTTCTTTTAAATAAAATATGATACCTTGATCATTCTTCCAAATGTGAGGTTAGAGGCAATCAATCGTAAAAGGTATCCCCTGGATGATTTCAGGAATTGAAACTGGTAACATGTGTTAACAGCTAGCAGACCTGTTGTTACATCTGTTATAACTCAATCATGAATTGAAATTGATAGAAGTGTTAATGGAAAGACCAGAAGTACGTAGAACAGTCTCACGAGAAAAGTAACAATGGTGCCCATGTTTCCTTCTTAAAATTGCACATTTTTCTTTCTGACCAGTTTTGGATTCACTGTTAGCATGTATTAATGTCAACAGCTCCATGGCGAAGGCTTCAATCAAATATCTACAGATAAAGAAGCAGTTGAATACCATGAGTGTATTACGTGAATCTGCAAAACAGTGTCTTCATGTGTTGTACCAGTGGAGTTTCGTTGGTTGATACTAATGCAGGAGACTGTCAGCATGTAATATAATCTAGAAACTCATGTAGTGCGCCAAACACTTAAACCTATTACGGAGCAAAACTGGACAAAAGCCTGATGTTGTGAACTTCCTTACCATCGTCAACACACAAAAAATTAAGATCACAAAGCTCTTTTCCCAACTAGAAAATAAGGTATACTATAGCAGAAACTGTTACTATGCACTGACTCGAGAAAATGGACTGTGAAATTCATAATGCTGATGTTTTCATCTTACAACAGAAGCCTCTCTACATGTAAAGCATTATTGACAGTGGTACTGAACTCTGTAAACTTAGAAACTGTCTGAAAGAAAAAGATCAGGCCGGCAATTCAGTTGTGCATACTCTCAAAATATGAAAATAGTAGCAAGAGTAATTGATAAGAAAGTGTTAATATTAGTGTGTTCCCTACAGACCTTATAGGCCAGATTTAGGGAAGCCAAATGGCAGCAATTTGAATGATTCAATGTCGCACAAATGCAAGATATTAAAAGCTTGGACTATAGCTTTACACAATAATTCCATCATCTTCCACTTGCGTCAAAGGAAAAAAATCGACTCACAAGAGGGGGAAAGGAAGAGAACCCATGCATCCATTTTCTCACTGTTGACCCATCTTCCAGCATGGTTTGGATCTTAAAAGAAAGACCAATTGCTCTGTCCACTCTGGCCCTTCCAGTTGACCAGTTGACCAAGCAATCATGTTTCCCAAATCCATGCCACAATCACAAGTAAAGCCACTTCTGTTTTCCCAAGTCCTCCCATCTTTTGAACCAGTCATTGCAGAGATTGCAGCGGCTTTAGTCCAACATGTACCACTATAAAGGAGAGGGGGAAAAGTGGAAAGTTGTCTGGAATTTAATACAGGGTACATAAAGCATCCACAGCTTTGGTTTTTACATATATGTGCGTGCATGTAAAAACACTTGACATTCCCAGAAAATTTCAGCAATTGTTCCTGTATATAAATTTCTGTACAGCTACACAACCGCATGCTGTTGCATAAACTTCGGTGAAATTTTCGTACATCTGTAACCATGTGGGATCCTTAAACTATGGTGAAGACTAGAAGCTAGATAATCTTCGAGAGGGATCCTCTCAGCCCCAAGGTCAAGATGAAAGCAACCCAGTCTCCAGTCAGATCGTGATTATGCACACAAGTATTATCGTGTGGTGAAAAACTCTACGATATCTGAGCCCATCATCCAGATGACACTAAGACATGAAAAAAGATGTAGAGAAGTAGACAGTTGAGGGTAGTTTTGGATGTATTTGTATTCTTCTGTCTTTCAGAATCATCATGTAATGTTCTCCTTTCTTTATGACTGTTTTTTATTGGATAAATACAGGAAAATAGGAGGGGGAGTTCAGCCTGTGGGAGGTTGAACGACTCTCTCTTGCTTTCTCGGCCCTGCTCTTCCTCTCTATCTTTCATGGTATCAAAGCATAAGGTGCTGGGATCTCGCCGGAAGCCATCCTTCCTTGGGCCGCAACCCATCTAAGGGATTCCCCTTGCTACCACAAGGGATTCCTTGTGGTATCTTTCAAAAGAGATACCACAATTTACACCTAACTGAAAAAAGGCTCAAAACAAAGCCACATAAGAAATATCAGAGAGGGATATTTGATCACTGGGTATGTAATCAAGGCATTCTGCACCCGGAAGATGAGTCTCTTTACCCCTCTCTCACTTGCTTACACATTCACCTCTTGTTTTTTCCTTTTTGTTTTAAAGCAGACATTATCCGTGCTTCCTTTGATACAACCTGCTGCCAATAAAGATACAACTAGTCGTCAATAAAAAATATGTGCTGCTTCCTATTAAGGTTTATGATAAATGTCCTGCATGCTACTATGGCTTCATGCCACTTTTGTTTTGGGTAAGTTTGGGCACTTGGCACCGTTTTCTGATAATGCTCTCTTTTAGCTAAACCTGATCCTTGTGTGCTATTATTTTCTTATTCTTAATGATTTCAGAGTGACTAATGCCTCTTTTAACCATGTTTCATGCCAATTTTTTAATAACAAGTTGCTATTTTTCCTTATCCTTCGTGATTACAAGGACCATAATAGACAAGTGAGACGTGTTCTCATGATTTCAAAGATCATAAACTGCCTAGAAGGTTGCTTTCTAAAATTGGCATGTAGGTATTGGACGTGGTCAATGGTCCCTAGAAGTTTAAATATCATGGCCTTGGATGCCTTATTTTTTTTTCTTCTATCTTCATGGTGATTCACGGGAGAAGAAGATACATGACGAAAAACACCTAGGCATTTGCGGGGGGGGGTCCCTAGTTGCCTCACTCACCTCTCGCCTTTAACTAAATAGGCCAAAGAATACCTAGTGTGCAAATTTGAAGTATTAGACAGGACTATTCAATCACTAGCAAGGTATCCCAAAACTAGAAGCTTATACGCATGTCCAGTAAGTCATTTCTACAGATTGGTTACCTATCAGGTCAAACATTAGTTGTATCCTTATCTTCTAAAAAAAGAAGCAAAAACCTTATCCTTGCATGCTTGTACCCTTAAAATTTTCAGAACTAGAAACACTTTGGTTAAAGTATCAGATACAACTACATTTCTAAATAAGTTATCCTCATCATATCCTCAAAGATTTCAATATCTTAAGAAGGAACATGCATAAATAACATTACAGACTTTGCACCATATTGATGTGCATACAATTATACTTGATAAAAACCTAAGCGACAAGGACATTGCCATACTCATAGATGGCAGTATCGGCCGAAACCGATATGTTTCGACCAAACCGATACGTTTCGGCCGAAACATATCGGTTTCGGCCTATACCGAAACTGAAACGGACCTACTCACTGTAGCAAGTCTGATACCAAAAAAAAAAGATTTTTTTAATAGTTTCTGACCGAAACCGGACCTGTTCACTACAATTTTTGCCTTTTCTGACTGTTTTG
The DNA here is from genome assembly GCA_022559845.1 of Amorphophallus konjac. NCBI lineage: Eukaryota > Viridiplantae > Streptophyta > Magnoliopsida > Alismatales > Araceae > Amorphophallus > Amorphophallus konjac. Next base: position 23,780,242 of record CM040128.1, read on the forward strand.
AACCGGTTTCGGTCCTGGCCGAAACCGATACTGAAACTGGTACTGCCATCTTTGGCCATACTAGCATATTCAAACTTGAATTAACAAGTTCACAAAGAATCATCGTCATCATCATCAGAGCCATATCCCAATTATTTGGGGTTGACCACATGAATCTTGTTCCGCCAAAGACTTCTATCAAGTGCTATGTTCATATTTAAATCCAAGAAACTAATGTCCTTCTTAATAACATCGCACCATTTCATTTTAGGCCTTCCCGAGCTCTTTTACTAGCATCCACTAAGATTTGGTCACATCTTTTAACCGGCGCTGAGTTAAGGCGACGAAGCACATGACCAAACCACCTGAGTCTATTTTCTCTCATTTTACTATCAATTGGAGCTATCCCTAAGTCCTTACGGATGCGCTCATTCCTAATCTTACCTTTCTTAGTCTTGCCACACATCCATCTCAACATCATCATCTCTGCTACACACATTTTGTGACTTTCGTACTGCCCAACACTCGGTACCATATAACAAAGCAGGTCTCACAGCCGTTCTATAAAACCTCTCTTTGAGTTTCACAGACATACGACGATCACAGAGGTCTCCTGATGCGCTTCTCCATCTTAACTAACCTGCCTTAATCCTATGTGTAACGTCGTCATAAATCTCCCTATTCTCGTGTATGACAGACCCTAAGTTCACAAAGAATATATAAAGCAAATATAATAGACATACTATATACGAAATTTACAATAACACAAGTCCTAAGAAATTACATCCATTGCTCTAATTTTATCAGTTGAACGAAATCATATATATTTTATCAATCTTATTATATTTTTAGTTTGAATGAAAGGATAATCTCAGTAACATGTCTGAAAATAGGCACTTTGTTTTTCTCATCATAAATAAAAAGGATAAGATTACTATCTTATCCGAAGGCTTAGCTGTATATTTCATTTAAGCATCAGATAAGGACAGATATTTTGGTTTTACCTTTACCATTTGCATCCCTACTTACAATCAATCGGCTGATTGATTATCAACCTGCTAATAATACTGATATTTGAAATACATGAAAGTGTCTTATCAATTTATTTCCCACCACCTGCCAACTGGCCATTTTGCACATCCCATGTGTTCGATAACTTCGATATCAGTTTGGCACCTGCTTTAGAAACAGCTCTAGTCTTTTCAGCATGCATGCTGCTCATGCTGACCCAGATCACTGGAATTCAGGCAACCTTTTTAATTTTTCAAGTCAAATATTTCATATACAAGCTAATGCTGCAAGTTCAGAGCTAGATATCAAGGATTGCTACAAAAATGGACAATCATATGTTGCCAAAGCAGTCTTGGACGGATCTAGAAACAAAAAATAACAACAGATCATTCAATGTACCAAAGAAAAGGAAAAAATAAGCCTTCAATATACCAAAGAAAAAGAAAAATAAGCCTCAAGAGAATATGAAACAAGAAAAATAACCATGGCATGAAGAAAGACAAAAAATGTAACACCTAACCGTAAGTAACACCTAACCAGGACATGACAGGAATACTTCATTTTTTTTTTAACTTTCACTGCCAAGACCAAAACCTTGACTGTGCCTAAAGCAATTTTTTTTAAGGTTCCAAAAGCAATTAATTGAATAATGCAGGGGAGATCCTTCATGTACATATTTTCCTCAAAAGAAGAGTTTGAAAGGAAAAATCAAACAACGCACATGTGATCATATACATTCCATTCAATTCCTATAAGATGAGTAAAATAAACAAGTGATTTGGTGACTCCTTACTTTTCTCATATCAGAACTGCTGTTCCATTTCAAACATACAGTTCTAAAAGTCGGAGATGCCCATGCATCAGAAACAATAATTTCTAAATTACTACCTAAAGTTACAACAAGAAAGACATAGGATAAAGAAAATCAGTACCAACATTTTTTTCCTTACACAATAAAGAATGATGTCACACATCAGATGAGATCTTTTGGATAATCTCCTCCGTGGATACTTCATTATAACAATAAAAACCTCTTTTGAGAAAAATCCTTCCATCCCGTCATTTCAAAGAATCTCCAAATTCAAGATAAGTCCCAAATACGAAGCCTGCTGTAGAAACCCCCTTAAGAAGCGTCAGCTTCCAAAACCACATAGCCCATCCTGAAAGTTGCTCCAAAACCAACAATGACCTTTTTGTAACATCCCGTTCTTGTTTAAGTGCCTTTTGGCCATGTCAATGAATGCATTGAACTTGGAAGGGGGGAAAGGAAAAATAAAATAAAGCTTATAAAAACACCTGCTAATTCAAAGCTGCATTGTCATTTTTGGGGGGAAATTTAAACATGTGTTCAGCATGAGATGTCATTGTAGACAGATTTCTCAGTGAAGGGTTTAACCACTGCTCAAGATCATGTCCCTATATCGCTGCTCAGCTTTTCAAACCAGTAGTAGGAGAGTGACAACAAGGCACTTTGCCTGTAAACTTCTTCATACTAATTTTATCTCGAAGACCCCACAAAAAAAAAGCCAGCTTCATGCTTGCATATTCTTGGAGATGTAGTACAATTAGAAAGGAAGAAGAATTTATTTGAGCTCATAAAAGATTTGCTTTGACTGTGGAATGATACCTCCTTGGTATCAAGTACAAGGGTGAAAAAAAGAGAAGTAAAGCCATCAAAATTTAGAAGCTGACAGGACACATTGAGCCAATATCTTAGAGCAATTTCCAGCAAAATTCTTTGATAACTGAAGGAATATACAGTGCAAGACAAAAAGCTGAAGACGAAGTGACGTGAAATCCTTACAGACACGAATACTATCTAGGAACACTAAAATTGGAAGACTGCTAGAACAGAATGGTAACATGGTACAGGGGAGACTATTGATTGACAGAAAACTATGATCTTGCAATTTCTTTGGAAAAGGTATACAAAAGAATGGACTGCCCTAGTTACAAGTTTCTAATCTGCTTCAGAGAGAAAATCATTAGTTAGTTGTATCTTGATAAAGCACTAACTTTCTTATCTACGCTATATGCACAGTAGGTATTGTAGCTCGCTTATAAGTTCAACTCTGAGAGATCATCCATAGGAATTCCAAGCCCCATCATTAAGTCATTGTCTTGCAAGGCATCATCATCAACACTCAACCAGGAATCTAGGTCCTGGCCTTGTCCACCAAGGGCATCTCCTACATCTAATCCCTCTATGGAGTCTAATGGCAGGTTTGTAAAGTCAATGGTCTCTTCAACATCTTTGGATGAATTTGAGGCATTGCTACCAGGCAGAATCATTTCATTTCCCTTACTGATGCCAATGTTTGCAGTTTCAAGTGACTCGTGCACTGAAGTTACTGCACTGATTTGTCCTGTAAATCTGCCAAGAAGACCATTCCCTGAGGTTGATAACTGAGCTGTCTTTTGCTTTGGCTTTGCTTTTGGCTTGCGCTCACCTCTGACACTACTCAGTGATGGACGGCCAGCTTTAGGAACAGAATTTCTTAGCATATTCTGGTCCCCGTCTCTCTCACTCCTCTTCCCTTTAGCACCACCAGGTAGAGAGTTGCCAAGAGCTGCTCTAGAAGCAGTGCCAACAACATCATCAAGTAGCACCTCCCTCTTCTTTCCTCTATTGGTTTTTAGCTCCTGTTTAGCAAAAGCTTGATCTGATAATGCAAGTCCTTGACATGAATCTGACTCGAATTGAAGGCCAGTAGGTCCATTTCTCTCTCCCATATTTGTCAAGACACCAGAAGCTGCAAATGAAACAAAAAATTTGATAAAGTGGACCTAATAGAAAATATGAAACATAAACAAGACACCAAAATCTATGTTCTGACTAATCCATTGCTTAAAAAACTTAGTGTAAAAATAACAAACTTTGTACTTATAAATATGGTTGGAAACAAGATAATCTAAAAGAAAAGTCTCAAACTATTCAACATCAATAAAGTAATATGATGATGATTACGCTGTTGAAGTTACACACCTATTCGTGGTTCTTGCTGTCCATTACGGACTTCTGCATGTGCATTTGATCCAGTAACATGGAGAACACCAGCAGGTTTTGCATCAGTGCTTTGTAGGTGTGCAGAAAATAAGATTTCCCTGAATGTACCTTCACTAAAGCAGCTCACTCCAGTTTCCTCAAATCTCCTACATCTTGCAAGGACTCTCTTAACGAAAGCCAGAGCAACTTGTCGTGAAATCTTATTGGCTCCACTCTTATTAGTAGAACCATGGCTACCTCGGCCACCCTGCAAAGAAAGATGTCAAAAGAATTGCATGGACCAGAAAAGTTCATCATACAATGAATATAGTCTGCAAAATTGTTGCCACCTTGGTTGATCAGATGCTGCACTAAGAAACTGCAGTTTGGATGCATAGTTCAATTAATCAATTGAGCAGATTGAATTTAGATCTTCTGTTAATTTTTAATTCCATGTTTCTATTATTGAATCTGTATGCCAGATTCCTGTTGGTATGTTGGCACAATCAATTCGGCAGCAAACTTCCTTGGATTGAAATTGGCTATGCTTGAGAAGTTCTCAGTGCACAAGGACCTCATGTTCACTGGACTTGAATGCCAACATTATCGCAGAATTTCTTCTCAATCATCTTGTGATATTAGACCTAATTCATTCTTCAATTTATATGGATGCAATACAGTTGCACCCGTTATTTTTCTCGAATTAATCGAGATAATCTCCTCAAATCAATCGAGGTGGATTACACTAAAGTTCAGCGACGGTCGAAATACGGCACAAAGCCAATACTGTCGCTCCGAGGAGTTATCTCCACATTCCGGGGATTCCCGGTCAAAAGATCGCATCAGTCACATTTCGGGGCCTCCCCCCTTATTCCTTGCAAACAGGGCCAAAGAGACCGGGCAGGCGCAGGTCTCACCCGGGGTCAAACGGGACCCCACAAGGGTAGTTTGACCCCCAGGCAGACCTGCCCGAGATCAAACAGACCCCGCAGTCATTTGACCCCGGTCAGACCCACCCGGGGTCAAGCAAGCCCCAATAGGGGTCGTTTGACCCCGAGCAGTCATGACCGGGTCATTTGACCCCGGGGGACCTTGCCCGAAGTCGCTCGGCCTCTCGCAGGCCCCACCGCCCAGGAATTGGGGCAGTCAACCCCGGTCACTTGACCGACCGGTCCTCTCTATCGAGGTTATATGACCCCGGTCAACTGACCCCAGTTAACCCAAGTTGACCGAGGTCAAACCCCTCTTGGCCTACAGGGGTCAAATGAGCCCGGTTAAGCCCTAAAAGGGCAGGGGGGGGGAAATCCCACCCAAGGTCATTTACCCATCTAAAGGGCCAATTGACCCCGGATGATTCAAAAAAGTCCTAACCGGGTCCAGGTGACCCCCATACCCACTATAAATACCCCCCATGGAACCAGAGGGAAGAGAGAGAGGAGGATCAAGAATGTGACACTCGGAGGCTCTTTGTGCTTAGTGAGTTTTGTGCTTTGTGCCTCCACCAGGGAGGGTGTGCACCCAACAAGGGTATGTTGCACATATACCCCTGGATTTGCTATATGCCCCTATGATTGTGCCTTATGTAATTCCTTAGTCTGCATAGATGCCCTTGTGGCTATGTCCTTGTGCCACTACTTGGAGAGAGATTATAAGAAATTTTTCAGGTGGATCCTCGGCGTTGCGCTGACGGACACATGAAGCTGGACCACAACCCATGGGATCTCAAGAAGGAGAAACAATCTCCCAAACGTCTTTAGCCAGCGTGCCACCATCAAGGAGACTTGTGCCTCATGCCAAGATTACACAAAAATTTCAGTTCAGTCAGATGTTACAAAATACCCGGGTCTGTCCAAAACTACACAAATACCCCTAAACTTTTTTAAAAGTTGCAAGCAAACCCCTACTTAAGGAAAAACTGCAATTAAACCCAGAAAGGATTCAAATATCAAATAAACCCAAGAAATGATTCACGGTTGGAAATAAACCCAGAAAGGGTCTGCAATTTCTGCAATTGCAAATAAACCCAGAAAAGATTCAAAGCCTCAAATAAAGCCAAAAAGGGTTCTAAAATTGCAGAAATACTCCGGAAGGGTTAGAAACTGCATAAACACCCAGGAAGGGTCCAAAACTACAAAAATACCTCAGAAGGGTCAGAAACTGCAGAAATACCCAGGAGGGGTCCAAAACTGCACACATATCGCAGAAGGGTCAGAAATTGCAGAAATACTCAGGAAGGGTCTAAAACTACAGAAATACCCCGGAAGGGTCAGAAATAGGAGAAATAGCTCGGAAGGGTCAAAATTGCATACATATCCCGGGAGAGTCAGAAATTGCATAAATACCTAGGAATGGTCCAAAACTACAAACACACCCCGAAAGAGTCAGAAATTACAAATATACCCAAAAAATGTTCTAATCTCTATGAATCTCAAATTCAACGGTCTATTCTGGTGATGGAATGAAGGTCAAATGTAAATCAAATGACCTGACTATATAATCGGGGTTTCATGTATTTTGTAAAAATGAATCCAAAGAATGAAATGTTTAGTTTTCTCCTGGAAATGTGTATCTCTAATGGGTGATCTCTTTGATCAAGTCTGTTAGATAAAACCCCCAATATCACAGTAGATATTGTAGAGATCAAAAAAGATATTTTTGACAGTTAATCAAGGGTATTCGGACTCTATGCCGATGTAAATAAGCATCGACTGCGGTTGATGGAGAAATGTCCTGTACCCGAACCCAAATCGTCGATAAAGCTAAATTCGTGGAAATAATAATGCACACGGTACTTAAATAGCCACAAATGTGCATTTTCTTCAAATATAAGATTTTTTTTCCATGTTCAACAAATAGCCAGAAAAGCTAGAGGCGAACCACTCCTTGACAGTAATTAGATTTTTTTGAACTCATTTTTTGAATGAGTTTTGCCTGCCTACAGCTCGGGCTACCAGCAATTTGGGCTTGATCCTAGGTGGGTGGATTTACTCTTGGTATTCCAAAATTTAAAACAAAAAAAGAAATGCCTTTTTGAGCGATGATGGATCAGGGCAAGGATTACTAGATTGGATCAGGCACCTGCTTCAGGGATGGTCCCTTCCTATCCGGATCACATCTGATCAGCCACATTGGCCCACCACACCAGAAGCCATCCGTTTTGACTAAAAAGTGAGTAAAAGGTATTTTCAACATTCATGCTTGACAACATACATCCTCACCATGCAATGGGCAGCAACCAAATTTCCTAGGAGAGTTGGCTTTTACTTTAAAATTTATAGTCAGTTAAATGAAGTCAGTTTATCATGACAAAAGAAGTACATGCACAGGAAATAATTTTAATACATGTTCAGCAAATGGTAACTTTCTCCATAAGGTTTGATGCTTTCAAAACTAAATCAACCGGCAGAAACAAAAATATAGTCATAGAAAGGCTATGCCTAATCAAGATGTAACAGAAGAAAACAAACACTTATATAAGTGAACCCCCCCCCCCCATCTAAATATGGCGCTATGAACCAAGAGACATTTCTTGTTATTTTATTGGAAATGCAAACCAGGTACTCCAGGTCTAAGGCAGTCAGGAAGATTGGGCATTGTGTATAAGTAAACTAGTGACAAACACTTACACTGGAACCAACTAGATAATGGCAAATCGGTAATACATTATACCATCACAAAAAAAGCACTGACTTGTATTTGCTACTGAAGATAAAAACTATGATTTTGTATATGTATCTTCTACTAAAATAATTCGTCCACAGGTCCCTCAAATGATATGAGATAGGTAAACAATATGCATGGTTTCTCCACCCAATGGATATGACCAAACTTCATCTGTTATGCCAAGGCTTCATGAGTTTCATGCCAAACAAAAGTAAAAACATGGATCTCATCCCTTGTCACCAAAAGGGAAATTGTAACCAGACCAAATGGCGATGCCAAATCCCCCTTGACAAATAAAAGAAAATCCATTTAATATAAGCCAGATCAGCACCAGTTGCATGTGACTAAATAATGTATGCCACCCATGGTTGGCAGTATCGGCCGAAACCGATACGTTTCGGATGAAACGTATCGGTTTCGGCCGGTACCGATCCGAAACCAGACCCCAACACTATAGCAGGTCCGATACCTAAAAAAATACTTTTTTAATAGTTTCGGACGAAACCATTAAGGGTTTCGGCTGAAACTGACCTATTTCGGTCCGAAACCGGACGGTTTCGGCCGAAACCAGAGAGGATCACTAATTTTTTTAGTTTTTTGAATGGTTTCAACCGGTTTCGGTACCGGCCGAAACCGGTACCTGAAACCGATACTGCCATCCTTGATGCCACCTCCAGATTAAGCATCTACAAACTGATTTCTAAAAGAATGGTAAGTTGATAGCCAAGCTACATAGCATTTAAACTACAAAAATATTTATTCGAGAAACTCCGAATGATTTTCAGAGAAGAAAAATGGACAAACAATCCGTTACTTACCAAATACTTCTTGTATGCCATCTCAACAAGCTTGTCTATGGCAATCTGCTCAAGCCTCCTGCACATTGAAAGCAAGTTGACCCTTTTTCGAAGGAAACGAACAAAAACAAGTATACTCGAGCCAAGAAGGTAAAAAATCTACGTTTTGTTTGCCTCCTTTGTCTTTTGTATGGCCTTGTCCAACTGGCACAAGTGGTGTTTCTTTCTTCTCATCTGAAATTTAATAATAAGAAACTGTCTCCAAATTAGCACAAACAAACACTAGCATCTTGATATACAACTTATATAATAAAGGGATAATTAACCTTGTTACATGCATAATTGCAGACACTTACATACATATTAATAAAATAACCTTACTACATAACAAGCGCCAAAAGGCCCCTACAGTTAATTACTGCCTAAAAATGTTTGACGGGTGATAAACAAAGGGGTATTGTTGCAGTTATGTTTACATAGTAGGGTTATTTTTACACTTATGCTTGTGCTGTAGGGTTATTTTTGCACTAACAAATCAAGACTTTAAGAACATTTTTAACTCTAGTTAGATTCTGAGTTAAGTTAGTTACATTTATCTGATGAAAGGTCAGTGTATAATGGCAGGGGCATCTTTGCAGATATACTCATGTAGTGAGGTTATTAATCAATATGTATCTAAGAGTGCCATTTCTGCAATTATGCAAGTAAGATGGTTACTTTTACAACCATCCCAATAATATAACTAATTGAAGCATGATTGCTACAAAATAACCTGCTCATAAAGTCTCATCTTGAGTTCTGACAGATCTTTATCAATCTCTTCATCTTCCCCTTCAGCTAGACCAGGCTGAAGAAAGAGAAAAAGAGGCAAAAATGAAAACTGGCATGAAAATCCTAACATATGCAAACAAGAAGGTATTCTGAATAGTGAAGAAATGTCTGAGATAATACAAATATAAATCAACATCTTCTGAAAGTCAATTTGAACATTTTTAATAGGACCATAAAATGTCAATGAAGATTATGAACAATTGAAAAGAAAAAAAATCCAGCATACAGAAATCCAGTAACTAGACAGACATGGACACCACAAAACCAACCAAACAACTCCATATATCCAAGTATTAACAACAATTGATGCTATGAGGTTCCTGAGGAGAGCGGTGAGCTTCTCGTTTCACAAGAGTTCAGCACCAAACAAGGAGTTGGACTTGGATCTTCCGTGAGTGACGAAGCTACAACATAGGCTACATAGCATCCTGGGGGGAGACCTTTGCAAAGAGGCATACAATTTGAGCAACGCATGTATCAATCTAGCTTCCTAGGCTTCTGCTGAGAGCGAGGGGTTCAGTGCCAACATTCAAAGATTTTGCAAGGCCAAGATGGCCGCCTCCGCTGTGGCAAGTTTGGACATGCAACTGCCACAGCGGAGGGGGATTAGACCATGCAACAGCTAACTTCACATATTAGTCAGACCAGGCAGCTCACTCAGCTGGGCCCTGGCATGCAGAGCTCACTCAGGAAGCATACCGATGCATGATCATGCATCTGGACTTTACCCTGCCAGGTTTTTGGTCCATTCCCATACAGCCAGTGGTTCTTCAGGATAGAGCTGCTAGAAGCAGGAAGATGTGAAATAATGAAAGCTCTTGTCATGGTGGGTGACTGGGTGGTGGGTGTGGGGGTTGTCCTAGTGCTTTTGCATGAAGAAAAGTTCATATATTAATTTATTAACTGAGACATGCACCACTTATGAGATAACATTGCCAAAGAAATGTCCCTGCTAATAAAAAAATGTGACTCAATAAATAACCAAGCAGGAAAGGAGAAGCTTCTGATGAATGTGCATGCATCAAATAGATCAAAAAATGGACCAAAAACATATACAAGATTTCCTGCAGTTAACAAAGCCACATTTCTTTGAAATTGAACAGAACCAACTAATTGATTACAGCAGTAAAATAAAGACATGTAGATCATTTCTATGAACAAATCAACAGACCCAGTAACAAAGCCTTATCTCGTTAACCATTCAATTCCAAGGGCCTCCATGATACATAATTCACAAAGATGCATTAATACCCATCGAAGTTCATTTTATTAGCAAGTACCCACTTTCAATAGGATGTGCCAAAGAGCATTTCTCGTCTGTGTGTATCATGCATTTGAGGCATGACAATATTAAAAAGCTTGCTCTAAACAGGAACATAAATCTTGAGATGCAATAGAGATACATGGATACCATCAAACCAAACCATAAAAGAAGTGGAAAAGTGAGAATCAAGAAGAACAATGAAGTTGGTAAATCAATTATGAAATACTATTAAAGTCAAAACTGTTGGTAATAAAGCTTTGTTCCTTTTCTCCTTTTGAGAACCATGTCATCTGGGGTAACTCAACCACAATATATTAAGTGCCTTTCAGAATCACCATGCCCTCAACAAGCAGAAATTATTTCATAAAAAATGTTGTATACAATCTTACTGATCAGAAGGTCATTAGCCAAAGCCATTGGTTGAGGAATACTTAATATTCAGCAAGATATTGCATCTCTGTAAACAGATATCAAAGCAGGATGACAAAAAGAAGAAAATAAAGATCAAAGAACATGTTGTCGAAAGTGCATACCACTGCATCTGGGTATAAACCTATATTTTGCAGCTCAGTCAAAATCTTGTCATCCAGGCACATATGCTCAAACTGGCATTCACAGGGGGAACCAGAAACATCAGTTCTTGTTGCTGATCTTTTCTCAATATGATCTTGTGCATGTTCAGAGTAAGTCACTTGTGGCAAGAAATTTTCTTGCACATGTTCATTGCTATATGAGACAATTGGAGCACCTGTGCTTCTAAAATTGCCGGAGACACTATATCCATTACAAGAATTGTCTCTAGAGCAATTCTTTATGGCCATGAAACCCAATTCAGGCTCATGTTCAGATTCAACCGTGTCTGCCTCTGTAGCTTCACAGCTGATATGGCTAGCTATGCCATATGGAGAACAATCACTTGCAGGGTGCAAAAAAACATCTGCATGCCCAGTGTCATAGTCATCCATCCCTGTTTCGTCCTCTTCAATGAAAGCTGACAGAAGCCGTTGTGAAAGTGGAAAAATCTTTTCAAGCCATCTATCTGCGTCCAATTTCCCAGATTCTGCATTAGTTTGTTGAGAGTCCTCAAAAGAATATAGCAACCCCATTCCAGCCAGATCTGATGGCACTTGTTTCTCTCCAGAGACAAGTTTCTGCATTGATAGTAAAGCCTAATGAATCAACTCATCCTTAAAAGAAAAAGAAACAAAAATGACATTATTTCAAAAAGAGGGGAAAAATCACTTGGATTGTCGAAAATAAAACATGTACTCAATAGCTGACTTATTTGCTTTGCAAGACCGTCTGGGAAAAAGAAAATGAAATTGCCTGGAAGAAAGCTAATGAAAATAAGAGCATCAAGATGCAAATGGGAGAGCATTGTCGATAGCATTATACCATTACATGCTGATCAGTATCAACCATGTTACACAAACTTCCATCTACCTCTTCTGCGAAATTTATCTGATCCACAATTTTCACAGAAATATGGAATTATTGAATAAGAACAAATTTGATCCTCCAAGCTTTTTTTTTTTTTTTTTTGGGGGGGGGGGGTGGGGGGGGTGGGGGGGAGATAATCTAAACTTGGGGGTCACGGCACATACCTGCCACTTCAAGAAGGCAATGTTATCCTCACTGACAAAAGAAAAGATTTGCTCCATTTTCTTCCAAAATGGACTAGGGCAAGATTCATCTGCAAGAAGTAACCACACTTAATGCTACATTAGTTCCACAATGATTGGAAAAGAAGATCTCCATGCTGAAACTATAATAAAGAGAAAAGAGAAAATGATACTAATCATAATAGCCGGTTACGCACAGCTTGCACTACGGGCAAAATTAGCAGCCACCAACAGTTCATCATGATCATCATCTGATTCACCTGAGAAAGTTACAAAACAGACAGCATATGTGATTGCATTATAAAGGAAGACTATCTGCTGCAACCTTAACGAGTTAAGAAAATTACCTATCAGGTCTGTGGAACCACCATTTACAGTATGACCAGGATGGGAAAAAGCCTTACGATCGGACAACTTTTTTGAAGGGGGCCGACCCACCTTACTGCACTAGCGTTCAAGTGTAATATATGAGATGCATTTGTGAACAGAGTGGAAGCAGCTCTACTGTTTTTCCTCCTCTTCTTACAAGAAATTAGAACTACTGCTAAAAAATAAAAGACAGGGAGGGGGAGGGGGAGGGGGAGGAAAAAAAAGTAACTGAGGGAAAGAATAAGCACCCTATCTCTGAAATAGGCCTCCCAGTACGTAATGGCTTTGCAGGATCCAGAGTTTCTAACTTTTCTTTCGACAAGGAGGTTCCTGCTTTTAGTTGCTGTGAACCCCTTCCACTCCTTCCTTGTCTCCGAATTCCATCTCCGATTTCTTCTCTAGAAGAAAGCTTACTTTTCTTTGAAGGCAATGTCAAACTTGCTACCTTGTGGACTGCATTTACAGCCCCATCCTCTGGTTCACCAGAATCAGGCCCTTTCTCTTTAGACCTGTTCTCAGCAGCACCTGATTCCTCACTCTCAGACACTCCAGCTGGTGATGGGACATTCTCAGGTTTCAATTTCAGCTGTGTGCTGCTCATACCCCTGGAAGCTCCAGGTCCACAGGGCTCAGAACTCATTACTCTGGCTCCAACATCAGCTGGCAGAGACACTTCAGCCGACACCTGAGCATCATCATGACTTAAGACTGGAGAAACTAAATTCATTCTCCTTGTGCGTGTGCTCTTTGGTGGCCGTGGGCCCCATTGAGTTATGGGTGGTGAAGAAGACTCAGATGGTAGGCGCTTTCGGTTGTTTGCCCCATTCAAGGGTTGAACTTTGTTTAAGCATGGAGGCTGATCCCACCCATCAATACCTCCAGATGTTCTTGAGAGATTGGATGATGAGTTCATCACAGAACCTGAGGTAGATCTAGGTCCTCTGGATGCTTTTCCTTTCAACAGAGGGCTTTGACTTCCTATCTGAGTATCTTCGCGAACATTTAACCTTGAGAAAGGGTAAAAAGCATTCCTTCATCAAAGACAGGATACTTAAAAATGGACAGAGGCAGATTCAGAGAAAAAGAAAACAATGAGAAACTCTGACAAAGAAATGATAAAACCAAGGATATCACAATTGGGATGCTTAAATTGCTGTTAACGGGTGTACATACTTATTGCTTCCCTTTGCTACACTCCGTTCCTTATCTTGTGCAAGAGAACGTTCTCTTCGATCGTTTGGAATAGACACATTGTCAAATTCATTCCTGGAGATGGTACGGCTGCTAGCACTATTTGATTGAGAACTGTTGTCATTCTTACCCGTTCCAATAGTCCCACTGGAAGACCCCGGCCTTTAAAAGATTGGAGACATGGTAACACACCAAAGAATACACAGCACACATCAGAGAAAGTATAGGATCGCAACACAAATGAGTCTACAGGATGCAATCCAAGAAAAAAGGCCAAATTTCGCACAAGCTTACAACGCATAGAGAACTGCCTTAGAAGAAGATATATCAAACAATTCTATGTAGACGGCCTATGAAGCAGACAATCCCAATGAATTATGTTTCCATTTCTTTAAGGAATTCTATGATGTCAAAGTAATTATGTATAAAGGGAAATCAGAGTATTTAATGCTCTGCAGCTGAGTTTCTCATGTTTTCTAATGCATGATGTCACCTAGCAATTACAATTTTCAACAAGTTCTTCAAAATTATACACTCGAGACATATAGTAGAGTTAAGCTGATCTTGACTAATGTGAAAACCTTTATAAATGATTAGTCAATATTTTTCCTTGCCAGTTTAATAGGTAATGAAGAATGAGGATCGACATTTGAGAGAATAAAAAGGTGAACTTTTTTTAACGACATGAGTGAAACACTTTCAACTTATCTAAAACTAAATAAACATAATAAAACACACCTGAAACCAAGACCATTAGAAGGTCGAGGGCGGGTATCATTATTAGGTCTCTGTACAGCAGGTTTAAACTCTCTATCACCATCTATTGTTCTAGTAGCTACAGTACCCACAGACCGTTTCCTCTTCATTTTCTTTTCCCATCCTTCGGCTCCAGCAGGAAATGTCCGGATCTTGTCTTCAACAGGCATTAAGACCCCACTGCAAGCCTTAAGAATATTTTTATCCCTGTCCAGAAAAACATTTTTGTCCTTCTCTGTGGCTGCACTTTGCCTCAGTGGAACAGTACTATGTGCCTCTGCCTGCAATAAATAGAGAGAAGAAATGTACATTTTCTAATGGTAAAGGACTACATATGAGAATATAAGAAAAAAAAATATTGAAGACAACAAGTTTAAAAAATAGCCACGATACATCGGCAAGGACAACAAACAAAGCAGAGGAAATATAAAAACCCTTCACTCTCCCATGCCCTGCATAGGTGGTGGACTCTTGCCCTAAAGGACAACCAGCTTCAATGATGAAAACCGAAAAATCCCTAAGATGTGGACAAAAGCTTTTCTTTTTTGTTGGCCATAATATCATGATCATAAAAACAAAAAAGAGCACATCACAAAACATTTAATTTTCCTTGGGTAAGAAGAGAGTCGAAGTATTATCTTTAAAAAAGTAAAATAAATAGCGAGCTCTTTTTATTTTCTTCAGAGAACCCCTTTAATTTATTTTGAGGTTAAGCATATCTTAAGAGATTCAACCAAGATGAATGATGAAATGTCCAAGTGCAGAATAATGTGACAATGACAAAAGTCAGGAAATGAAAGTACAAACCCGTACATCCCCCACTGATGAGCGCATCCGCTTGTTTAGGACAACATTCTTGGCTCTCTCCTCAAGTCTCTGAGCTACAAGATCTGAAGGATTCTGATGGGTCTGACTTCCCATTTTCATTAAATTTGCACCACTTGACCTCTCACCTGATGAAATATCATTTCGGTGTCTTTTCCTTGTGATAAGACTGCGATATCTTTCCAGTTTTGTTAAGGATTCCTGCAACACTTTTGTTCTCTCCCTGATCAAACAGAAATTAAGCATTCATCAGGAAGAATTAGTAGAAAGTTTGATGCAGAGTCAATGAATTATGGAAGTTTGTGAGTAATTTTTTTGACTACGTTAATAGCCTGCAGAACCTCAGAATAGATTGCACAGCAAGGTAGAAGGATAGGGTTGGGGTATTCCAGACACAGTAATGGCATTCCAACCATATGTTTGTATCCTTGGTACAAAATAAGGTGGCATTTTTTTTTTAGAGAAACAAATAGGATGGGATAAATTGACTACCTGGCCCTGCCAGTTGTCTCCGACACACTAGCCTTGAACCGTTTCAGTTCCTCTGCTGCGGCTGGAGTAAGAGGCTTACATTGAACAGCTCCAAATGAGTGTTCTTCAAGAGAAACACCAAGGACCCTCCTCAGTTCCCCTGCGCGATTGAACCTCTGATCCCCCAGTAAGAGTGGTTCCAACATAAGATACTGGGATGGAGACGGGATCTCCATTGAAGGGGTCGATGCCGGGCTCCTGGCAGCCCCGGTTCCAGAAGGCAGCACACGGCTATCTATGTTCTCCCGGAAGCTCCCAGATCTTCTCCAATTTGGCACCAGTGTGCGATCCACGTTGCCCATGAGGATAAGCAGCTGCGAAGGATGAACCCTCCGGACTGCTCGACGCCAACTCCGACCTCGAGTTGCCTGCCATTCTGCCCAATACCAGTCATGAGAGCTCACGTTCGCATCCAGTTACTAGCCAGTGGCTCCTGTTGGGTGGGGTGGGGGATCAGAAACTTAAAGCATAAATTACCCAACCAGTGCCGGTCACAAAATAACCCGACTTGATTTCAAAATATACAGCTAAACACATGCTGCTCGGAACAAATGTCGGATAACAGATTAAATGCGAAGAGAAACACCTGTAAAAACATTCCCGAAAAGAGCTAAAATGCGAAAAGGCAAAACCAGATTCCTCTCAAAGTGGACTAAAGTAAACAGCCGGAACAAGTGCGGAATCTCGGGAACTTCTTCGGCCATCAACGTGGGGAGACAGGACTCCGTCTAGTTGCCAAGTTTAGATGGTCAACCAAGACACGACGAAAACCGTATGCAATCACACGAAAAATGCCGGGGAAAAGCGTCAGAAAATTTCAGCGTTGACCGCGGTCCATGAGCGAAGTATTGTCAGAGAACGGAGCACCGGGCACGAAGAGCTCATCGGGGTGCCCCACATGGAGAGAAAATTCACCAACCGAGAAGCAGCACGTTCCCACCTGCACCAGATAGAGAAGAAGGGAAACCTAGCGGGAACCCAACCAGAAGAGAGAGAGAGAGAGAGAGAGAGGGCGACAGCGGAGAGGGGCAAGCAGCCATCGGTGTTCCCCAGCCTCCAACTCACCCACAATTCCAAGCTTCCCTGTACCAAAAACCCTAAATCGGGGGAGGATGGCAGGTTACTCACCGGCATTCCCCGCGATCGGATCGGAAGCGAGAGGATGCGAGAGGGGTAGAGCTGACTGCGACGGAGAGGGACGGAGAACGGTTGCTCCTGCTGCGGCTTCCCCCGGCACGCGCCGACGCCGTCGCGCGTAAAATTTCCGGACATGAAAGGGTCGGCCCGGTCGCCTCCGGGAACGGAGCTCCTAGTCCTAAAAGCGTAAAACCATATCCCCGCCCCCCCGACTACCAGAGAGGCGAAACCGGAGAAATAGAGATGTTTCGCTCGTAGGAAAACAAATAAATAAAATAATAAATATTCCTGTTTGACACTAATAAGAAGAAACTTTCTTCGCCTGTGAGTGAGTAACCTGTTCGGGTGTTTACAATAATCCCCTTTTAGGACACACGCCTTTCAGAAAGCTCACTTTGTTGTGATTACAAACTTTTCAGGAGAGTCCTCCTCCTCTTGGAGGATTTGCAAGATAATTGGGCAAGCTCCGGGAAGATATGAATGATTAAATTTCTTTCCATATTGAGATGAAGGGTCTCGGGAAGAATATTCTTCTTCTTCCCACGTGCACGGGGAGGGCGGCTCCCTTTTGGACGATGCTGATCTAAAAAGACTTTGGGGGTGAGGCCTGATCCGGCTCGCATTGGTCAGCGGGGCCAGTCAACGGCGGACGTGATTGGCTTTACGGAGTTTCGCGATGTTATTGGTGAGGAAGATTGGGACATTCGCGTTGACTGGCTGACGGTGGTCAACTGCCGTGGCATTTATTAGATCGGAGGGTGGGTAGGCTCGCGACAATCGGGCCTCTTCGATTCGGACCCGGTCCGTAGCCCCGCCGGGGTGGTCCTGACGCGGCACGTTTCTTGTCGGATTCGATGGCCTGACGGGCTCGGTTTGAGTGACCCTTCCTTTTGTCTGTCTTCGAAACTTGCCTCTTTGGAAGGATCACAAGAAAAATGAGAAATCGACGTCAAGATACTCTCACTTGTTGTCAGCTCGTCCTTATCCACTTGCTGCCAATAGATGGTCAGAATTGATTTCGAATGCGGTCGGAAGAGAGATTTAAAAACTAGATCCGAAATCAGGATTAATGAAATTGAGCTAGTGTGGCATTAAGTTTGTCGAATCGGCAAATTGTTGCTCGTAAATTAGTGTCTCTATCAACAAGCATAGAATAATATCAACTAGATCGTCGATAATAAATATGCTAGGAAGCGGCAAAAGCTTGTTCTCTTGGAAGAAGATCGCATCAATTTTGTATCCGCATGTGTCCACGCATGTTTACACTCTCTACTACAAGCAACAATGGAGGACTGGATGCGTTGACACTGGACATCGTCTCGTCAACTGACACCCAACTTCCATGGGCAAGGCAGTAGAAGGAGCTTATGGCCTTTTTGATAGCACGGCAGGGTAGCGTATTCGACCCCTGGGCGCAAATACGTTATCCGGACCCAACTAGTGCGGTGCCTTCGAGAGGAGGGCACACGTGGGCCCATATTTTCTCTCTCTCTCCTCAATTTATTATTCGCACTTATATTATTTAAATATTAAAATGACTCTTATGATTTAGAGTTTATTGGTACTCTTCACTGTCAGAAAATGTGCGATTAGGCGAAGGACAATTTTGATTGCCAGTCCATCACTAATTCGTCGCTAAATGAATTTACGACGGAATTGCAACTACATTGGTCCGTCGCTATTTTTAAGACATAAACAAGGTTTTCATCCTAATTTCGTCACAAATTTAGCTATGGAAGTATATCGGTCTCCAATCTCTCGCAAAATTCATACGAGCTTACTTATGCGATGAATCAAAATAACACATGTAGCGACGAAAAGATACCGTCTCAAATCTGTCGCAAAATTCAGTGAGTCTATGTTATACAACGGACATATAATCTGTCTCAGATCGATCGTAGAGTTTCAAATTTTAGCGACAGAGTTATTGTCTCAAATTCGTAATAAATTATTTTTATTTAAAATAATTATTTAAAAATAAAAAAATGTCTCAATATTAATTCTATAACACATATATATCAGATGCACGATGACAAATAAAAATTACATATTTATATTATTAAATTTAAATAAAATACAACATTGTTCGAATACAATGTTTAAAAAGTATAATTTTTTTACAATAATTTAAAAAAAATAAAGATCCTCCACATCTTCGTCCTCGTCTCCCCTGTCACCGTACGGTGAACGTGTAGCAGGATCCTATATTAGAAATTAAAATAGAAGAATATTAGAAATGTATATATAACATAAATTTTATAAGATATAAATTTAAATAAATATATTTTTGATTTTTAAACTAAATAAAAGAATTTGATTGAAATTCGTCGATTTTAAGCTTAACTTATTTTTAAAGTGGGTGATTTGAGTGTTGAGTCCAAATCATGAATCTAATTTGATTTCGTACTCTCACCCCGTCTGTCATGTTGGAACAATCATCACGACGATTAGACTGTTATTTTAGATATTAGACCCCCGAATCTAACTTCTTCGGTTTTAAACTTAATTCCTAAATGGTTTATTTGAGCGTCAAGTCCAAATCGAGAATCTGATTTGGATTCTGTCAGCTCTCATATATAAGTCACTCTTATATCGTCGGTCTTGTTTGAATAATCGACACATTGATTGGACCGATATTCCAGATATTGGATCCCCGAACCTGACTTATTAAGTTTTAAACTTAACTTAATTCTTAAACGGGTGATTTGAGCGCCGAGCCCAAACTATGAATCTGATTTGAATTTTATCAGCTCATCTCTATGGTTATATTAGAACAATCAGCATACTTATCAAATTGGTATTTCAGATATTGGACCTCGTAACTTGACTTCTTCGATTTTAAACTTAATTCCTAGATGGGTGATTTGAGAGCCAAGTCCAAACTAGGAATCTAAATTGAATTTCGTCAACTCTCACGGGTCTCTCTCACCTCTCCGATCGTGTTGAAATAATCGACACGTCGATCGAAATGATATTTTAGATGTTAGGACTCCCGAACTTGATTTCTTCTATTTCAAACTTAACTTAGTTCTTCGGTATTAAAATCATGGTATTTATGACGGAATATTTCGTCACAATCCCATCGAAATTCTAATGCAATGTCTCTCTTGTTGGCACCAAATGAAATTTGATTTATGACATATAATATTCGTCGCAAATTCGTTGCGGAATTAGTTTTTTCGTCTCTAAAATCTTTTTTCAAAATTTGTTGTTGATATTTAAAAATATTTATCATAATACATAAAATTATAATACAATAATTATATAATTTATTATACACATAAATATGCATTAAAATTAACAAAATAAACATGGTGTTTATTACTAACTATAATAATAAATATAATTATAATTTAAACACAGAGCATTTATCACTAACTTAATAATAATTATACAAATAATATGCATTAAAAATTAACAATATAAATAAAATAAATCAAAGACAATAGTGAAAAAATTATGCATTTATTATTATATAAATATATATATGCTTGAAAAAGTAATACAGAAACAAAATAAACAAAAAGTATGATAGTCTAAATTTAGTTATTGCTGTTTAGTAATTATTATAAAAATAAATATAGTTGAAATTTTATAATTATTATATTAATAGTTGTTATAGCGCCTAGAAATAAATGTGCATTAAAAGTTAATAAAATAAAAAAATAGTAAAGCCGCATTCTTTCAACTTGCCTATCGTTACATTGATATTCAAGAAAATATTTTTCAAATGTTGATTATATTATACCGTATTATATTTATTAGTTGATAGTATTGCGAAATGACACCCAATTCATTCTTATCATATGACCCGCCTTCACGAGGTAGTATAACTATCAGCAGCTATATCGATACTTTTCTTCACTAATATCAACGGGATTTATTCTAGAGTTCTCCTTGTAGGATAAGGAAGACAGGTGGACTACGTAAGTGCAGGTAAGATAAGAGCTGTCGAGAAAAACTACTATATATGGGTGTAAGGTAGAGGAGTTGAAAGAACTAGAGATGGAGACGACGGCGACAGTAAATGCTAACGATGAAAGATCAAGTTGTGATGACAGATCTAATAGATATCAGAAAGGCACTAACTCGAGGAATTTTATCGGGCTCGTATTAACTTTTTGCCTCCTATGAACTAAACAAGATTAATAAAAAGACAGTCAGTCTGTGTAATTAATTACATTTGCCGATGATCGGAACCGGTGATTATTTTTACGATGGAAAATCTTTCTCTAATCTGTTGCTAGAAAATGCATATTGCGACAAATTCGTGAGAGATTTATTTCAATCGTATATTAGACTCTAATCTGGGACAGATTAGCGATAGAAACTAATTCTTCGCAAAGTTTTCTTTTGTGATGAATATATATTGTGTCGCAATTCCCACGTAAATAAATTGATCTACGACAGATTAGCAACAAAATGGGATCTCTAGTAAAAGCATATATTCAATTCTTTGCGACGGATTTAGTTCTATCACCAATCTGTCGAAAATTAATTTAAGTTTGTTACAAAATCATTTTCCGTCACTAATCTCACGAAGTCTAATGACGCTATCAGCGACGGATATTTTTCGTCACACATCATTGCAACGTCTTTTTTGCGACGGAGCATATTCATCGTAAAACCATCCTTTAACTTACGATAGATACATTTTCGTCACAAATCTATCACTAAACCACACAAATTTACGAGCCAAATTCTTCTTTAACGACAAGATTTTCCTTTGCCATTGATCCTTCACTAATATGTCGCTATTTTGCGATGAAATCTCACTTTTCTTGTAGTGACTTTTTTGACCGTTAGATCAAAGAAGTTCACATCTACCTTTTAACAAATAATAAAAATGTGATATACCTCTTAAGTGGCATTTGGCTGAGTTTGTGGTAAGAGATTTTGAGATTCAAACCATTGAAATCTCGTATATCTCCACCATCCTAACCAAATGTAATATTAGAGCCTAGACTTTTGCACTCTAGTAGATTTTTGGAGGAGAGAGAGGCGACTCAAACTTGGTCTATTTCTAGAATTTACAAAATCTCACCTCAATGAATTTTTGGACAATTTCTGCAAATTAAAAATGCATACTACCAACATATATCGTAACCTATTTTTATTTTTTTTAATGTTATTCTCCCGTTCTCGCCAACATCGTCGCATGTGCCAAGTGAATTGAGATCAGTATTATCACAACCGAATTGAATCGGCCGGTCGGACCGGTTCGACCATGAACCGGTCCAGGAACTGGTCCGATTAAGACCGGTTCGATCTAATGTTAAAAAATCAGACGAACCGGACTAACTGCGATTCGACCGGTGAATCGATCTTAACCGGTCAAACTCGATTCACCCTTTAAATAGAAAAAAATAAACATAAAAATATTTAAATATTCAAAATGATATTTATATGTGAATAAAATTATCTTATTATTATTGATTTATTATTATTTATCATTTTATTTTAGATATATTTAAAATTTAAAATTTTAAAAGAGCATAGATGTCAATTGTGAAGAGTGAAGATCAATGGAATATTATAAAATTTTAAGGTCAATTTATTTAACCATGTTATTGTTATTTTTTTACTTGTATAATTACATAATCATGACTAATAAATATGCATGTATGTTTTTTATTTTAATCATTATATCTTATTTCTTATTATCTTGGGCTATAGAATCTGGTCGAACCATGTATCAATATTATGATGACGTCACGATTCAAACCGATTCGATTGAACGGTCTAATCGATTCGAACCGAACTAACTCGTTGGCCCGTTCAGGCATCGGTTCGATTCTGATAATATTGATTGAGATTCGTCTGACACGGGCGGCGAGTGTACACTTACATTTTTTTGTTAAAGAAAATATCGATCACAGCGGCACGAGTTGACGCTAACTGAATAGTATCTCCTTGTGCTGACACGATTTATAATAGACAATAATTTTATTGTAAATCATGTCGGTATAAGTCGATGCTATATGAATAGCGTCTCCTCTTGGTGACGAGATTTATAATAGAATTATTGATTCATAGACAATAATAATCCCATTTACTTTCAAATGAGATTCTTTATGAAAAAAAATCCCCATCGCAGAAGCATTACAAGACCCGTCAGATTCATCATGGATTATCAAAAAAAAAATTTTGGCTACAAACACGAAAAGGGCCCAGGGAGTCAAAAATCTTGAGGAAGAAAGAAAGAAGAGAGCGAGAGGAGTTTATCCTAGTCATCCAAGATGCCGCGTTGGCAGGATTCACGCAGCACGATCAATTCGCCTTGCATGGCATGTAAATCTCCCTAACAATGAAGAACTTAGCCCTCATAACTGCCCTCAGTGCATATTTTTTTTCAAGTTATTTTGTTTAGATTAAGTGAATCAACGGTCCAGATTTTAGGCAACAGCAAACCTAAATTCTTCATGTTACTTTGATAATGTATGCAGTTAGATTTTATCCCACGGTCAAAAAAAAAGAGAGACAGATGCGCTCAAATATGTTTTTTTTTCAATTTCTAATTCAGATTTTCTACTGTTGGATGAATAATTATATGATCCCACGGTTGAAAAATTGGAAACATGAAAGTTTCCTGTTATCGGGCAACAGGAAATCCATCTGTGTCAACAGACTTTTTGTTAATATATATCACCATGGTAAGTTTGCTCTTTCCGTTAAACAATGTCTTGGGATCACACAATGCATTTCTCATGTTCCTAGCCAAGGGAGGACCTCATGAACCAACAAATGGTTTTTTGTAAAACTAAAATGCTGCACTAATTAACTCCCGGGGTTTGTTAAACTTACTGGAAATGAAACATAGTTTGTCAACAGTTGACACATTATGCATCATCGTTGCACATTACCCTACACACATATATGCGCCAGTTTCATATATAACCTCCAATATTGTTACAATATCACAGGAGCAAACCTTAGTTAATACCATACCTCTAGTCCTAATTAAGGTTTCTAATTAAACACATGCATGGCCAAACTGTGCTAGAGAATAATAGAGTAGAGCATCTCGTTCCAAATGTCCGGCACGCCGGGGAGGCACCAGTGGCTGCAGTCGGAGGTCGGCCCGCTTGGGTGCGGCTGCTCTTGCGCGTTCGGAGACGGGACATAGATCGAAGGGTGGCCGTCTCTGCGGAGAGCCGACATCCCTGTGATGTCTTGGATGTAGACGGGGAAGCTCATCTTCCCCAGCACCTCGCGGAGCACCGTCAGCTGCGCAGGCGGGCGGTGGCTGCCGTGGCCTAGATACACCAGGGGCTCCCTCTGCCGGTAACATTGCCAGCCATTGTCCCTGGAATATGTATAGATCGACGACAAGAGCGTTATAGTATACTTTGCCATGATGTGGACACAGAAGCCGAATTAAGTTGCCTACAGTTCTCTATACCTGTTGTGCCTCGGCGAAACACTTCTGAAGATGACCCGTGTCCTCCGAGGGTCCAAATTGAGATCCACCCACTTGGCCCACGTCATGAGTCCCTTCTCATAAGCAACCATCGGGTTCAAGTCTGTGAACAGCCTACCATTCTCCATGTACATGTCCCATCTGCCAACAGATTGAGCTCATGGAATAGTCTTCAAGAGATTCGTATATAACGTAATAATATATAAGATCACTCATATTCATAATAATATGATATATATATAATCACAGAATAATACTTATTTTCAATTATCCTGAAGCGCAGGTGACTATATAAATATTAGATTCTGATCCCTGTTGCTAATTATTATTCGGGAATTAAAAAATTAAAGGTGGTATGCTGACTTGTAGAGGAAAAATAGATTCTTTTTTTTTGGGGGGGGGGGGGGGGGTGCCGTCTTACGAACTCCATTTCCCAGAGTGAGTCCACCAATGTGCCGAATCGAACACCAGAACGTCCGCTCCCCTCCAGTGCTTGGCATTGTCTTCTATGGAATCCAGGTCCAGAATTCTCTTGTTCCGCCCTCCGACCTTCAGCTCCACCAGCAGCGGAGCCCAATGGAACTCGATGGAGGTCTCGAAATCCTGCACTGCCATCACCTGATTAGCTCTCACCGTGCCACATATATATACCAGGGCGACGCCCATTTGAACGAAAAGGCCTCTTAATTAATTTATCGGTCCTCACGTACCAGGGCATGGAAAGATGTGGATGTCCCCTGGGTGGTCACCGTCTTCCTCTCGTCCGGGATGACGGCCTCCACCATGCAGACCAGGGACTCCCACTGGTTCCTCATTATGGAGTCTCCCACCAGCGCTACCCGCTTCCTCCTCATCCTCCCGAGGAAATCAAGAGCATTGAACCTGTGACGCCGTCGCCTCAACACAGCATCAGTACGTTATACTGCCCATATGTATGGGTTCATGCATTGTTTTACTTCTAAAATGCTTGGGAATATAATTACCTTGGAAGTGAGCAGTGCTGTGGCTTCCACCTCCACTTCTCGTAGTCGAGGTCCGACCGGCCGTTCTTCCGACAGCTGACCTGCGCGCTCAGATACGGGCAGCTGGCGTCGTATAAGGGGTACGACCGGTCGCAGACCCACTCGCCGACGGACATGTCGCAGCCTCCTCTGAGAGAGGGGGAACCCTGGTGGCTCTGTACCATGTCCACCTCGTCTTCCTTCTCCTCCGTCCAGTACTGCTGCATGGGCTCGGGGCCGAGGGCTTCCTGTGCAGCTCCATGTCGACGGGACGCAAGCAGAATGGTCTGCAGGTAGAGGAAGAAGAGAGGAAGGAGAGGGAGTCGTATGCCACTTCCCATTGGAGCACTCACGCACGAGAAAGGGGCAAGTTTGATTTGGCACTGAGATTAGCTAGTTGGTCCAGAAGAGAACAGATACATATATAGTTGAGGAAGACATGCCCACCTATGTGCGCTCGCTCTCTCTCTCTCTCTCTCTCTCTCTCTCTCTCTCTCTCTCTGTGACTTTCTGCGCGGAAATTAAGATCCCTAGAGGCCGTGATCTATGAGCACGAGTCACGGCGGATGGGACCCTTCTTGATTAGGTTTCAGCTCATCATGCCGGCTTTTGAGGTGCCTGCTATTATTCCTCTTGATAATGTCGGCCTTGGGCGTGCCGGAAAGTTCAAAGTTGGGTGTGACGATCCCAGTCCTATGAGCCGTCCGGCAATTTGAACAGTGACGGAGAGTATAGATTGGACGCGTGTGAGAGAAGGGTACGTAGCAGAGGCTTCGCCATGACTCTCTGTAGTGGCACGGAACAATCCGACAGTATGAATTATACGTGGTATCCGTCAATCCGGACATGGTATTCAATTATTCAAATCTTCTTCTCTCCAGTCTGGTGCATTCCGCTGATGGAGGTGTTAACGGGTCGACCCAAAGCATGTGTGGTGCCGACCAGACTCTTCGTAAAAATGACTAGTGCACATCCTCGGATCATGAATAAGGGTGAGTATTATTTGAAATTAATTTAAAAATTAAATTGAATCGATAGATTTAATTTAATTTAATATGAGTTAAAATTTTAAAAAATATTTTAAGTTCAAATCCAATCATAGGAATTTTTTTAATTTGATTTAATTTTAAAGTTCAAAAAATTAAATCAAATCGAATATCTTGAATTTTAAGATATTTTTGTCGAGTTAATATAAGTGTATATATAATTATAATCTCTAATTCTAAAAGTCCAACTCCTTCCATCTATACTGGTGTGCCCCTTGTGCTTTGTTGATGATGTGATGTTTTAATGATAGCAACATGAATGAGTCACCACATTGTCTTGAATATGTCTGATCCTTTCTGTGGGAGATTGCATAAGTGTGCCATGTCTGAATTGTGAATAATGCATGCATGCGTATGCTTGAGTCATGCTGTGATATATCGGTTTGTGCTTGATTTCTGTTCTGTGCATTGCTTCTCTGCTGATATGTTCATGCATTGTCTTTGGAAAGTCTGTTCAGCCTAAGTCTCTTGCAGCGTTAACGCTGTGAGCATTCTCAAGTATGCAGCGTCAACGCTGTGAGTAAGTACTTTGTTTCAGGTTCTTCAAGTCTATACAGACTTTAGCGTCTCATTTAGCGTCTAAGGCAAAGTCTACACATTGGCTAAGTGTGTACATCGCTTACATTTTTTTTCCAAGTCCATACATCGTGAAAGTCTATACACTCATCTTGGCCTTAGCATCTGTTTTGAAGTCCATACATTGGTCTTCAGTTCAAGTCTGTACAGCGTTTCGTTCTCTTTGGAAAGTCTGTACATCGTCAAGTCTGCACATTGGGGTTACACGAGAAGTCTACACATTGGTCTCCACCTGAAGTCTATACATTGGCTAAGGGTCTTCAAGTCCATACACAGTTGTCTGATGCATATTGTTTGAAGTCTGTACAACATGCCTTGTTATTCACAACTTTCTTGTTTGTGACTTCCCTAGTGTTTTGATGATGAGCATCACTATGTTAAGTATTCTCATTTTAATCAGATATCTTGCGTAATGTTATGCATTTGAAATTTCCATGATTAACAGGAAAACTGCTATGAGGTAGTACTTTGTGTGTCCGTATTGTTTCTTTCATACGTCGTGTTGATTTCCTGTACTTCGAGTCGCTTCACCTTCTGTCTTCGTGATGTTTACTGAAGCAGCTCGAATTGTTCTGACGAACTTCGAGTCGTTTCCCTGTGAACCTCGTGTCGTTTCCTCAGTATTTAGTTGCTCATCTCGAGTCATCCTTTATGTTTGCTCTTGTGTTTTCGTGTCACTTACTGTTGTTCCTCGAGTCGTTCTTTCCTGGTTTCACTGCTTCATCACGTGTCGTGATAGCCGTGTCTATCTTCTGTCTTCGTGTTGATTTTACTTCGTGCATTTTTCTCTAAATTCAAGCTTTAAGTGTCTCAAGTCGAGTCTGACTGTGTTGTCTCCATGTCGTCCTTAGTTCGAGTCGTTTCTTTGTTATTTCTGTCTTCGTGTTACTTTTCCTAGACCTCGTGTCTTTCTTGTTTTGTAACCACACTTCGTGTCGGTTTCTGTTTTCATCTTCGAGTTGTTGTCAGCCCGTGTCGTCCTCGTCTTCGAGTCGTTCGTACGTTCGAGCAACTTAGTACTCGAGTTGTTTTCGTGTGTATTCAAATCTTTTTAGTAAAGTGTCGTTTCACCTCGTGCCGTTCTCTTTGCTGTTTGTTATGTCGTGTTGTTTTTGTATTCGTGTCTTCGTGTTACTTTGGTATACGTGTCTTCGTGTTATTCTTGTGTTTATGTCCTCGTGTTGTTTCTTTCTATCTTCGTCCAAGGTTCCTTTGATCGCGTGTTTCTATCGTTTTTACTCCGTGTTATTTCCTTCCCCGTACCTCGTGCCGTTCTCAGTATAGTGCACCTATTGATTTTCCTACACACCTCGTGCAGTTTTAGTTTTTGTGGCCCTGAGTTTTAATCGTTTTAATTCTTTGCAGGAGAAGAAGAAAAAAATAAAAAGAAGAAGGTGGTCCGAGGAAGAATATTCCTCAGTGACTGGGAGGCACGTGATCCGAGACTGGAAGGGCAGACAGGATTGTGACACGTGTGCTGAAGCTGGCTGAGAGACTGACACGTGGCCACAAGTTCTGGACGGGAAATGAGGAAGCTACACGCGCCCAGTGCTGCCCTCTTGCTGACTGCTGCTTATAAAAGGAAGCCTTCATCCAACAGATGAAAGGTATCGAAGAAGAATCATGGAGAGCAAAAAGTCTTTCGATCCAGAAAAAGAAAAGAGGAAGAAAAAGAGAAGAAGAGAGAATAGCAGAGAGCGTGAGCCGAAGAGAATAGAGGAAAAGAGATCGAGAGAGTGAAAGAGCAGAAGAAGAAAAGAGCTGCAGTAGAAAGCAGAAGAAGAAGAGAAGAGAAGAGACAGAGAGAGCCTGCGAAAGAAGAAGAAAAGAAAGAGAAGAATAGCAGAAGGAAAAGAAGAGAAAGAGAGAGTTAGAGAGCTCGTGAGGGTTAAGAGAAAAAGAAAGTGAGAGAGAAGAGAAGAGGAAGAGAAGCTTACCTGAAGATCTGTCTACTGGACCGTGGATCAGATCCATGCCAGTCAGCTCCGTTGAGAGCCACATTGTGCATTTCGTTTTTCAGCGTTCTGTTTGCTGAAGTTATTTTCATTTCGTGTTTCTGTTTTTCCCCTTTTTATTTGGTTATCCTTGTTCTTCCGATTCTCAGTAGTGAGGTCGGGTTCCTCCTGTAGATCAGGAGAAGGGAGATCTGATCTCCGGTTGCAAGTAGCTGGGAGCTACTTGTGGGTTCCCTCCGGTTGGAGGAAGGGAGACTTGTCTCCGGTTCTGGGCTTGCGGGTTACAAGTCCAAGGGTCCCTCCGGTTGGAGGAAGAGAGGTCTTCGACCTCTGGTTTGCTGGTGACTGGAAGTCACTGGTTGGTTCCCTCCTGGTCTGGAGGAAGAGAGACTTCGGTCTCTGGGTTCCAAGTGGCTGGGAGTCACTTGGGGTGTCCCTCCGGTTGGGAGGAAGAGGGGAGGCTGTTCCCCTGGTCAAGCTGTGTGGCAGCAACTGTTTGCAGACTGAGTCTGCTTGTCTAGCATTGGCTAGTGAAGTCTCACTCCGGTTGGGAGTGAGGGGTGGATGTAGGTCTGAAGGACCGAACCACCTTAAAACTATTTGTGCAGTGGTTTGCCTTGCGTTAGCTCCATATCTTCTACCTCTCATTCACAGGTTGCGCATGCTTGGCTAGTTGCATTATCTAGAAAGTTAATTTTTGAGCATTATATTCTGCTTAGTGTGTTTGCGTTGTTTAGCTCTGCCTTCGTTTCTGGTTGATCAGGTGGCTGCATTGTTGCAGTCCAACTGTTTGTCCATGTGTTGCCTTATCATTCCATCTTGGAAAGCTCATTAGTCTTATTCCGCATATCTGAGCTTTAATATTCTAATTTGGGCTATATTCTCTAGAGGGTTACATTCACCCCCCCCCTCTGTATCCGGGCCTAGCACCCTATCATATACGAGATTTTTAACTCTATGAAATAAGTTTCAAATCACTTTCTATTTTACTATAAATAAAGTTCTTAATTTTTTATGTGAAAATATCGTAGAGCTGGCTCGTACACGTTATAACGTTTAATGTTATTTTTTAATATTTATTTTATTTAGTAGAAATTCTTTTACTTTATTTTTCTCTACTCATTTTTGAATTCAATATAATTTTTAAAAGGGACAGGAATATGATTCAAATCGAGTCAAACTGAATAAAACTGAATTAATTTGATGTAATTTTAAAATAGTTCGATTAATTGGTTTAGTTTGAGTTGAATGTTTAATTCGATTCGATTTGATTTGAGAAAAATTCTCTTCAAATCAAAGTAAACCAAACCATACTCACCCCTAATCACTACACATCTCCAGTGTGCATTAAATTTATTTTTTATTTTTTAATTTTTATGACACGAGATTTAAGTAATGTTAACTTATGATGTAAGTAACACATTCGTTGGACAGTTTCAAAATTTTCAAAAAAATTCAGATCAAATCAATAGTGTTAGATCTATTTTTAATTATTTTTTTAATTTTTAATTTTGTTCAGTCGTCGCACGAGGATGTGACTTACACCAAAAGTTAGAGTAACTTGAGTCTCACGTCATAAAATATTTTTAAAAAAAAAATAAACTTAATACACGCTCAGGATGTGTAATAAATCGGAATGTGCACCAAACATTACTCGGCTCTTTGACACTGGACATGGGCCCACTCAAGTAGGTCATAGTCAAAATTTGGAATGTGCAAGGGAGATTGTGGCCTGTTTACAGACTCCGGAAAAAAACGGAGTCCACACTTATGAAAAATAAAGTCTTTTGTGACTCTCTCTCTCGCTCCATGGATATGGATTCTATTTCTTCACTTTTTTGTTATTTTTTTATTAATTGATATCTGAATGACTACCTCTCAGTCCAGCCCGTTTAACAGAAGGCCGGACAATTAATAAAAAGATGGGTTCAAGCCGGACCGGACCTTTGTGGACCACTCCCGACAGGTCTGCGAACCACCTTCGCCGCACGCTAGCCGTTAATAAGTGCACTTGCAAAACTTCAATGGAAAGTTTTGCCTACATGCAATGGTACAGCCTTCACATCCTAAAGAAAAAAAGCTGCAGTACTCATTTCTCCTTCACATGTTGTTGTTCGTGAATTGAGCAAGCATGGCCACCAGAGATGATTCAGGTCTTTTTGGGTGCAGTTTCCAGTTACAATATAGTCATGTATCTTCGACTTATTAGTTCCCGATTCTTGGTTATACGTCTCATGGTTATATATTTTCGGTTTATGAGTTCTTAATTCCTGATTGTATATCTCTGGTTATATATCTTCGGTTTATTGGTACATACAAAAATAATATATTTATAAGTGATCTTATTAAGTATTGAACTCAAGATATCGGATACTCAGATTGAGTACAGAATCAATTGTGCTGAATTAGGTATTATTAAACAAATTGAATGTCTTGAATTTAAATCTTACATTTTCATACTTAAAGTAGGAGAAAAGATGTAACTTATAGTTTACGAGGATCTATGCTAGAACACTCTTATAAATATTGTTCTTTATTGTGAAACTTTTGAACTCAAAATAACAGTTTATGAGGGTCCACGTATGAATGTTCTGTAAGAAAACTTAATGGATCAAAGTACACAGCGGAGCATGATGACATCCCACAATCAAAAGAGATCAAAATGACAGGGATCTTACGGAGCGACATCTTGGGATGTCAAAAAGTCCGGTGAAGAGTACACCACGTTGAGATCGTCCTCGTGTACGGAACGGGAAGATAAGGTTTCCTCCCCTTTCTGCAGGTCGGCACTCCTTAGGAAGAGAGTAGGAGCAATGGGGACTATTCTTAGATTCTCTTCACGGACTGCAGTAGGACATGGACCAAGTTCCCAATGTGGTTATGTGTGCCTAACTTTTTTCCCATTAGAAAAAGAGTCATTTTTATACATCACTCATGGCATGTGAATCTATTGGAGATGTTGTAACTGTTAGGGAGAACGTGGGTGTGTTAGGATGTGCACTTTCGCACATCCCTCCACTTTTGCCCAAAACGTGGGCCACCCACTCCCATAAGACTCAGTCAATATTCTCCCACTTGGCCCACGTTGTTAATATACATATATATAGAAAATAAAATAATTTTTGAAAACAGGCCAGTGGTGAAGAAAAAACTTTTCTTTATGCGCGCAACCTTTTAAAAAATAAGAATACAACTGAGCTTAACTCTCAGCACAAAATTGTATACTCCATCTCCAATAAGAAGACTTTATTCTTTAACCCAGTGAACATAATGGAAAAGGACTATGGCGGTCACATTTTATCACTTCAAATGATTCATTCCATAATCACGCTCCCACTATTTCATCTGAACTAAAGATCCCCATGTGGTATGAACCACAAAAAATAATCTGTATGAATAGACTACACTCTATGTCTATTCCTTGGTCCGAATGGAGGAGAAAATGAATGAGTGATTCATTATCACTTTACAAAATACATCACAACTCATTCATGTGCATACCCATGTTCTTTGCATGTTCTTGATACAACACATGTGCTAGCCCCTTTGTCATGGGATCTGCTATCATCTGATTAGTGCCAATGTGATGAAGTGATACATTACCCATCTGGATTCTATCCCTAACAGCATAATATTTGACATCTATATGCTTTGACCTTTTAGATGTCTTTCTTTAAGTTACAAATTGCACTGCTGATAGGCTATCACTAAACATCTTCAGTGGTTTGGATATAGAATCTACCACTCGAAGATCTGCAATGAAGTTTCTCAACCAGATGGCATGTGATGTTGCATCATAGCATGCAATATATTCAACATGCATTGTGGAGGATGATGTAAGCTCATGTTTTACACTCATTCATGAAACTGCTCCTCCAGCCAGCATAAAGATGTATCCTGATGTCGACTTGCGATCATCAAGACATCCAGCAAAGTCTGCATCTGAATATCCAGTGACTTCTAGAATATCTGTATGCATGTAGGTCAACCTGTAATCCTTCGTCCCTTGTAAATACTGCATTACCTTCTTAGCAGCCTTCCAGTGCTCCATGCCCGAATCACTTTGGTATCTACCAAGTAATCCTACTGAAAATGCAATGTCAGGACGTGTACACGTTTGAGCGTACATCAGGCTACCAACTACCGAGGCATAAGGTATTTTTCTCATTTCATCCCTTTCCAACTCATTTTGTGGTGACTGCATTTTACTGAGTTTGTCACCTTTCTGGATTGGAGCAATACTAGGTTTACAATTACTCATTCCAAATCTTTTTAGCATCTTTGAGATATATGCCTTCTGAGACAATCCAAGTGTTCTCTTGGATCTATCTCTATGAATCTCTATGCCTAAAATATATGAGGTTTCATCCATATCCTTCATCTCAAATCTTTGGTGTAAAAAATTTTTGGTTTGATGCAATAACCCCAAATCATTACTAGCAAGTAGAATATCGTCGACATATAATACCAATAATATAAACTTACTCCCACTGACCTTTTGATATACACATTGATCAACAATGTTTTCTTTGAAACCAAAGGTCAGAATTACCTCATTAAATTTGAGATACCACTGTCGGGAGACTTGTTTAAGTCCATATATCGACTTCCTTAGTCTACACACCATATGCTCCTTTCCAAACTTAGAGAAACCATCAGGTTGGTCCATATAAACCTCCTCTTCTAGATCTTCATTCAGAAAAGCCGTTTTCACATCCATTTGATGTAGCTCCAAGTCAAAAAGAGCTACTAAAGCCATTATAATTGTAATACCCCGGTTTTAAAAATCTAAAATTTAATTAAAATAAGTGAATTTTTAATTTAGATAAATGATTTTTTGAAATTTAATATTTAATTCCTTAGTAATTAGACTAGTGAAATTTCGACTACTTTATAAAAATCTAAAAAAATGCTAATTGGGTAAAGGACCATTTATTTAACAAGTTTGTCTTATGTGGTCGACCCATTAAAAATCCGTGGTTAGATCTAATTAGTAATTAAGACCAAAAGTGCACATTTTTTGACCCTTTACCTAACCTTAGATTAAACCACGAAATTAGAGCTTAATACTCAACCAAATGAGCTCAAATCAGTGGCAAATGGAAGGCCACAATCTAAGGATCAATAGCCCTCTATCAATCGAGCAAAACCCTAACCCTAGCACATGGTGGCGGCCGAGTTTTGTTGAAGTCAATCTTTTCGGCGCCGTTTTCAAACACCCATCTTGTTTCGTCGATTTCTCCCAGCTCCGAAGTCTCCAGAAGATGTGTGAGCTATAGATAGAAAGCTCTACATGTCTATTTTCTTTTGGTAGCTGTGGTGTTCGCAGAGGTTTCATATCTAGAGAGATCTCGGGAGTTTAGTGGTGACGCGTTGGCGTCCGTTCTTCCTCATTTCTTCTTCCTTCCTTCTCTGATTGAGGTGGGTTCTCTCGGGCTCAAAGATCAAGTAATATATCAAAATGTTCAGCATGAAGTCCTCTTTCTTTTGATATATAAATCCCCAAATATCATGTAGTATCCTGCGAGTATTTTGAGGTTTAGTAGAAGCATGTTAAATTAGGGTTAACCTTGTTCCTTCTTCGATTAAGTTATGATTTCAGGATGTAAATATGAAATTGATCTATGCATCTTGTAGAGTTTTTCATGCTCTTTCCATTGATTATAAAAGCCCTAAATTCTATTGAGCATGTTTAGAGAATTTCTGTTCGGAGTAACAGCATGTCTAGACCTAGCTTTCGATGTGTTCTTTTGAGTTAAGTTTTGATTTCGAGTTACTAATCCCGATCCCCATATAACATACCATATATGGTTGGAATCAGCATCGTAGTAACTTTCTTTTGATATAAGAAGCCCCAAATTTTGTCGTATATATTGAGAGAATTTTACGATTTAGTAACAGCATGTCAAAATTAGGGTTTCTCATGTTCTTGCTTTGATAAATCGTGATTTCATAAAGATATTATGAAATTAACCCTACTGTTAGGTAGAGTTTTTCATTAGCTTTCCAACTGTACCAAAATCCCCTCATTTCGAGTCTGTTTCCATGAGTTATTAGCATTTTAGTTCAACCCTAGCAAACCCCCAACTTCCCGGCGTTCATCGGACGTGGCAGGGATGACCGGAGACGACCTAGAGATGGACGGTCTTACGATAGACCGCACAACTCAAGCCCAGACTTTGACCAATTTTGACTCTGGTATAACCTTAGATAAACGGTTTCTCAGGAACCACACATCCCAGGATGAACGGTTCCAAACTAACCACATATCTAGATATAAGGTCCAGAACGGACCACATAACTTGGAAGGTCCCAGAACAACCACACATCCAGGGGGATGGGTGATGCGGGACAACTACGAGACTCGACTAGACAGACGACGCGACCAGCAACACACTACGACGCGGCACCGACGAGCTCCAGAAGAGACGAACTTGCCCCAAACAAGAAGCGCTACTCACAGTCGTCCCCATCGAGGGAAACGCGACGATCGTGCACGGTTGGGAAACCGGCTTTGAGACTTTGGGTAGTCGGCTCACTCTCGTGCTCGGAATGAGTCACGGGACGGGTTTCGCTCTCTCAACTCACAGCGGTGATTAAAATTAAACTAGCTAGGAAAGATAACTACTCACATGTAGCGGCAATAAATTGCATACTAAATAAGCAGAAAGACAGTAAGAGTGATGGGTGTACCTCCACGCTCACGGCGTGGCGACGACGTCCCGGCCGTGAACCGTCACTCCCGGTACAAACTAATATTTAATTACAGCAGTAAAAATAAACTACGGCCCACTCCACGCAGGGAGGTAAAAGGCCACAACCAGCTATCCGGGAGCGCCGTTCAGGGGTTGGCGGGCAGCAATGTGCGGTTCCGGGCGGTGGCGGGTAGCACGGTGGTGGCGCTCAATGTGGGGCCCACAAGGCTCCAAGTGGGCCCGACTACTGGGACAGCGGCTTTCGGGCGTCTTTTGGCAACGGCGACCGGAGGGAGAGTCCCTGGAGTGCCCCGGGTTGATCCCCGAGAGCGGTGGTCGCCGGTGGTGAGTTGGGGAATTTATTGGGAATTAATCCCCAATGATGTCCCGCAGCTCCGCTTCTGGTCGGATCTGCGTGCTCCGACGAGATCAGCCGGTACGCCCAGCCATGACGTCAGATTGAGACGAGGTTAGCGCCGTTGCGAAGAGCACTCGAAGAACTTTAACATACTAGAGTTTCAGAACCATCCAACGGTCTGAATGGAAATGAATAGCTCTGCAAACTGAGTGATGGTTCTGTCCCGAAACTCAGAATCCACAGGGCAGACTAGAACCAGCATGTTTATGGGCTTTGACCGTGGATCAAAGGAAGGAAGTAGGACCTGAGATTTTTATGGTGGATAGAGGGGAGAGACACGGTGACACACATAGTTTTTTTGTAGGATTCTGATCACATTTTGGGGGTTGGAAAAATCACCTACCACAGACTATCTCGCTGGCCTGCTCACAGGCAGACTGTGAGGGGAACAAACTACTGACTGGGACGGGGGGCAAACGAACTCTGATCGGCGTGAAATTTAAACTGGGGATGTAGGAGACATGGGTAACCAACCCTCAAAATATCAACTCGATCCAACGGTCGGATCTGGAGTTATGGCCTCCTCTTCAAGCTTCAGATTTGCAGGCTGGAATCCAGGACAGCAACTCGGAGAAGTGGTGGTGGCAGCTTGATGGCGGCACGAACGGCGGCGACGGCGGCAGTGGACATTCACAATAGGTAGAGGGAGAAGAGAAGGGGAAGAGATTTTAGAGATAGGAGAGATTTAGATCTAGATCTGGAGAAGAGAGGGGGAAGGAGATGAAGAACACCAAGAACACTAGAAGAAAGAGGGGGGGTACACACCAAGCATAATTCTCTTGAATTTTTCATTAGTTCCACACAAAATACAACAAAAGACTATAAATATGAAAACCCTAGATCTAGATCCAAGGACATCCACTAACACCAAAGGACATCCACTAACACCAAAGGACACCCACTAACATTGGTCAAGGGTGGGTGGGAGATAAGTATGGGGGACAAGGAGGGGGCATCCTCCACCTTTGTCTCCTTGGTCTAATAGTCCAAGTCTTCTAGAAGCCCATCTTGGGCCTCGGGCCAGCCTTTTAGGCCCACATGTGTAGAAGTCCAATTGGGCTCCTAATGGTCTTGAGGCCCAATTTAGAATTTGGACCCCTTACATGAAGTGTAGCCCACATTACAATCTTGACCCAACTAGAAGCTAAAATACAAAATACACACTAATACACTCACAACAAACAAATACATGGTAATACACTCACAATAAATATAGGAAAGTATCAACACTAAGGGAGGGACTCCATACTGTCGCCCAGCCACAACGATGCCGATGTCGACCCAGTCGTGCTGCGGGTCCGGTATCGACGGCTCGCTGAGTCGGGCCGTACTCGTGCTCTGGTGTCCTCACCAATGGGCGGTCATCCCAGAACCTCCCAACACCCTTGGGCGGCCCAGACAGAGCCGCCCAACCCTTGGACGGCCCAGTGAGAGCCGCCCAACTCCCTGTGCCACCCTTTGACCCCCGTTCAGCCCTGTTAAGTCCAGAGGTTGTAAGGTTCATTCCGAACCGTTTATCCATGCAGTAAGTGACTTAGTTATGATTCTAAATGCTTCATATTAGTATCCTAATGATAATTACTAAATTAGAAACTCACATGATTAATGGTTAATTATATAACTAAATTGATGTTAATTACATGCTGTTCATCCTACGCGATCTTGTTCATTAGCTTATGATCTTGAATCATTCTTTTTGGCATCTTGACTTAATGTAAAACTTAATCCTTGATAATTTGACATGGAATTAGGATTAATGTGATTATTAGCTTGCTGGTTAGCTGCTGTACTACAGTAAACATCGTGACCAACTTATCGACTTTTAACAAGTCATTAGCCGATTAGTGTGCTAGTCTTGGTTTTACCCCCGGAAACTCTATCCGACGGTTTTACCATCACCTTGGAACCTTGTTATATCCATGTTATGAACCTAATGAACTACCAAAAACATCGTTTTATGTGTTTAAACCGCTGGTTTAAGGCTTGGATCGAATCGGACGACGAGAGGCATGCGGGGCTAGTCGTTAACCGCATATCCTCTTCGGCGGCCCAATTATGACCGCCTATCTCTAATACGGCCCAATATGGACCGTATATCTTGTTCATCAGTCTCAATGTCTTCTGGACATAAGCGGCCCATAATGCACCGTTCATACCTTAGAGCGGCCCACTGTCATCCGTTCTTTCTTGACCTCACTGGCTGAGTTTCAGTCCAGTTCCTGTATGCGCGGCCCGTTGTTAGCCGTACATACCCTTGCACGGTTTCTGTACGACCGCACATCTCTAGGAGATGCGTTTTACTGTGTTTATGCTCTTGAATCTAAGGACAAGGTGAGTCCTTTAAATCTTGAACTTCTGGCAATAATTCCTCTGATTAAATTGGCCATTAAACTTGACTGAATGTCTAGACAATCGTGGGATCTTGGATCCAATAAATCAATGCCAACGCATCGTAGGGGCCCGGTCTGGTCTTGGGGAGAGCGCCCGAAAAATTAGTGAGCCCATGAGATGTTATAATGACATTGTGAGGCATTGCACCGAAATGCATGACTTGTGTAACGTCTATGACATAAAATCTCTTGTTACTTGTTACTTGATCGTGCTTGAATGATATTTAAAATACTTGCTTGTTGGCCAATTCTTTATTACTATCTCCTGTTGTAAGTTCTTGTACTTGTTATCTTGTTAATTCTTGGCATCATATATTTCTTAACCTTGCAAGATCTTTTATCATGTTGTTTCATTATATCGTTATCGTCATTTATTCTTTTATTAGCATGGCATATGAAAACTGTAATTAACTTGTTAATCACTTAAACTATGCCTGATGATAGAGTATAATTCCTACTGAGCTTCTTGCTCACCCCTACTTCCAATCCTTTTCAGATAACGCGGTATACGGTACGTTGCAATTGGGATCGGATCAGTGTGATCGAGTGAACCTGGAACCTAGAGTTTGGAGTCTGTCTTTTCATCTTCTTGAGTCTAGCTAGTGTCGTGAGTCTGGTTATTTCTTGTTGTTCTTTCCTCCTTTAAATTGAATCTTATATTGTAAGAGTGGGTCAAAATTATACTTTTGAATATTAATAAGAGCTCGTATTTTTCAATATGTGTGTATGGCCTCCATGTTTTTTTTAATTGTGGTTGTTTATCTTCCGCTCTTGCTATCATGACTGTTAACTGCCACGTTCCGAGCATCGCTTCCCGCTGCTATCGGTTCGGGGCGTGACAATAATCCGGAAAGAGTCCTTTTGTGAAACTGGAGAAAATGTCTCTATGAAGTCGATGCCTTCCCATTGAGTATATCCTTTTACAACAAGTCGGGCTTTATATCTTTCGATGTTACCTTTGGAGTCTCTTTTGGTTTTAAACACCCATCTGCACCCTACGGGTTTGACTCCATGAGGTAACTCTACAAGATCCCAAACTTCGTTATGTTGCATAGATGACAACTCTTCCTTCATGGCATCTAACCACTTTGTAGACTCTTGACATTTAATGGCTTGTGAAAACGTTATGGGGTCCTTCAAGTTACATTGCTCACTGAGGTATAACTGATAATCAGTGTACCTATTAGGTAGCCTGCGAACTCTTTGTCCCCTCCCTGAACCATGTTCATCTCCCTCACGTAGAATTTGAACTTGCTCTTGTTCTTGATGAGCA
Source organism: Amorphophallus konjac (assembly GCA_022559845.1). Taxonomy (NCBI): domain Eukaryota; kingdom Viridiplantae; phylum Streptophyta; class Magnoliopsida; order Alismatales; family Araceae; genus Amorphophallus; species Amorphophallus konjac. The sequence continues at coordinate 23,819,978 of CM040128.1, forward strand.
GGTTCAGGAGGTGCCTTCGCTTCTATAGTAGATACCGGTTCTCTAGGTTCATTGTCCACTACCATAGGTACTTGATGTGGTGGAACCAGCGGGATAGGTAAAGGTATTACCGATGACTGAATGGTGGATGATTCTGCTTCCTCGAATACTATGTCCCGAGGCTCCACACTCCCACTGTTAGAATCATTTTCAATGAACCTAGCAATATCAATTTCTACTATTCTAGTCGGAAGAGAAGGACAGTAAAAACTATATCCTCTTGACCTTTCAGGATAGCCTATAAAATAGGCACTTACTGTCCTTGCGTCTAACTTCCTTTCATGTGGGTTGTAAATTCTAGCTTCTGCCTGACACCCCTGTAGACACGGCATTTTAACACTATGCCGAGCAGATCCCGTATTACACTAAGAAGCCCAAAGTGGCTCGCACGGTTAAGTTAGTCGAGTGGCCTCCAATTTTTATTTGATAAACCTCAATTGTCGTTTCTTAATGAGACTCTTGTTAATGGGCTTATGGCCATTCCTCTCCTACACAAAACGATAAAGATGTCAATGGGCTTGGCCCATCTCTCAATGTTAAAAAGGAAAGGGGGGGGGGGCAAGTAAAGATTTTGTTGGGCTTGGCCCATTCTTATTCAAATCTTTTTATTAAATAAAGCAATTTTTATGGGCTTAGGCCCATTCTCCCCATGAATATATAAATAACAAAAGAAAATAAATATATATATATATATTAAATAAGTGTGGCCCATCATTTATTCCTTATAAATAAATATATATATATATATTGATATTTATAATAGATATTAATAGTTTGGGCCCAACATTTAATAAAAGAAAGAATAAAATAATTTTTTTTATATTATTATTAACTCTCACATTAACTACCCTTTTTCTTTGGATCTTGTCCCCCCCATTTTTTTTCATTCAACACCCTCACCCTTACGACAACCGACACTCTCTCTGATTCTCTCCTCGGCTGTGCACACATCAGAACCTCTCTACTCTCGTTCTCCCACGACCCAACTCTCCATCTCCCATTTCTCTTTTCCTCCCAACCAACACACCGCAGACCACGCCGGCAGCTCCCCTCCGACCACCGTCAACCGCCACTGCCGCCTCCAGCCAGCACCCCCCGTCCATCGTGTCCATCTCTTCCCCACTCACTGCCCATCGTCTCGGCCTGGCCTCACCTCCACAGCAACCTCTGCTACCGCCACCCCCACCTTCTCTTCCCCCCTCCATCTCTCTCCCTCAGCCTCTTTCTCCCTCACTCCCTTCCCCTCTCTCCGTTTTTCCTCTTGCTCCCTCAACCTCTCTCTCTCTGTGTCTCGCGTGAAGAAGCTTTCAAAAAAAAAAAGTTTTTTTTTGGTTCGCAGGGGGGGGCCTCGTCGCCCGTGCCCCCCTTTTGAACCACAAGGGCCGCAACGGCCCTCTGCACCGCCGCCCCGCCTCCGGCCCCTGCTCCGGCCGCTGCTCTGTCGCCCCTCTGCACTGCCGCCGTCGCACGCCCCCGTCGCCACTGGACGCCGCCCAGCCACCACACCGCCACCGGCCTCCCGCCTCCGGCCGCCCCGAAGCCGTCGCCCCGCCTGCACGCCCGACGCCGCACCTTCCGCTTCCACCGCCTGCAACCCCACGTGACCCCCGGCTGCCACCGTCTCCCGCTCCCGCTGCCGTGAAGCCCGAGCCCACGCCGCGACGCCGCCCCGGCCACCGCCGCTCCGCCTGCACGCCCCCGTCGTCCCCTGCACCGCTCGCCACCGCCGCCTGCACGCCCGCAGCGCCCCGACGCCGCCCGCAGCGCCTCAACGCCACCTGCACCGCCGCCGTCGTCGTCCCCCCTGCCGACCGCCGTCGTCGTCCACCCTGCCGGCCGCCGTCGTCGTCGTCCTCCCTGGCCGTCGGACGCTCACCGCCGAGCACCCCCTCCTCTCTCTCGCGGCCGCTCTCTCCCTCTGCTCTCTCTCTCTCTCTCTCTCTCTCTCTCTCTCTCTCTCTCTCTCTCCCTCCGCCTCCGTTCTCTCTTCTTCTCCCTCTCTCTCGCTCCTCCCCTCCGTCTCATCTCTCCTTCTCGTTCTCTCTCTCCCCCCGCGTTTCTCTCTCTCTCTCCGTCTCTGTCTCTCCTCTCCCCCCCCTCTCAGTTCTTCTCTCTCTCTCTCTCTCTCTCTCTCTCTCTCTCTCTCTCTCTCTCTCTCTCTCTCTCTTTCCCCTCTCTGCGTTTCTCTCCCTCTCTCTGCTTCTACCCCCCCCCTCCATCGAGTTCTCTCTCCCTCTCACTCTCATTTTTCTTTTTTTTTATTACTTTCCTCCCCCTTCTCTCCCCATCCGATCTCTCTGCTTCTCTCCTCTCTCTCCCCCTCATTCTTTTTTTTTATTTGTTTTAATCTCCCTCTCTCTTCTTTTCTCTCTCTCCCCCATCATCTCTCTCTCACCCTCTCGATCTCCCTTTCTTTCACTTTTTTTTTATTTTTTATTATTATTTTTCCCCCTCATCATCACTCTACCCCCTCCCTCTTTCTCCGCTCTCACCCTCTCCCTCTCTCTCACGACTTCTCCCCACTCTCCCTTTCTTTTTATTTTTTTTATTATTATTCTTCTTTTCTCTCATCTCTTTCTCCCTCATCTTTTTTATTTGTTTGTTTTATTTGATTTCTCTCTCTCCCTCTCTCTCTTTCTCTCGGTTTCTCTCTCTCTTCCCCTCTACTTCCTCTCACCCTTTCTTTTCTTTTTTTTTTATCTCTTTTCCCTCTGCTCTTCTCTCTGTTCTCCCTTCTCTCCTCTCTCTCGGCCTCACATCTCTCTTTCCCTCTCTGCCCATCTCCCCCTTTTTTCTCCTTTTCTATCTTTTTCTTCCCTCTTCTGCACCTATTAGATATATATATGTATATATATATTATTTACGTATATATAGCATCTATATGTTTATGTTCATGTATAGGGGTATGTGTGTGTTCGTGTAGGGGTACGTGTCTGTGAACGTATGCACGTGTTGATTTGAAGTGGAAAAGAGACTTTAAAGCAGTCGTTCTGCTGTGCTGCGTGCCTGGTTCATCCTCACCTTGCCGGAGAAGCTCATCCAAAGCCCATCATCCATCTCTGAATAAGTTTTCTCCCCCCTTGTTGTCTGGTTTTCATTCAGTTAGTTACATATGCATGCATTACTTGTCGTTCATATAGTGTCTCTCTTCCTGAGAGACCCCTCTTTGTTCATTCATCATATCATCTACCTACCTTTTCATGTCTAAAAGGGGTTTTTAAATACTACCAACCAGGTTAGTGTTCTCTTATGCTATTCTCAATATCAGCTTCTAAAGAATTGATGCTACACCACCGTCGTCCTTATCTCGTTGTTGTTTCTCTTCATTTGTTTTCCGTGCAGGGTTAGCCAGTCGGGGATCCCACTTCTTCCGTCGACCAAAAGAGTAGGAGGTCATCCCTCCTTTTGAGGTACCCGGCTATTGTCTCTCTCATCTATCCTAGTTCTTTCCTTCATCATTATTATTTGTTGTTAAAGTTCCATCTTCACCCTCCTTTACGTTTCGTTTAACAATAAGTCTATCTCATCTCCCTTATTAGTATTATATATCGTTAAAACTCCATCTCCGTTCTTCTCCGTCTTATCTAAAATAAAATTTTCATCCTGTCTATATTTTCTTAGTATTCTTTTCCTATAACGTACTACCTTATTCTACCATCCATCACCCGATTTCTCTCTTTGCTCTCTCATCTTTCTCTTAAAAAGATATAAGAACATAAAAAACAATAAAAGCCACAAACCCCCCAAAAAAACATATAATAACAAAAAGTAAAACAAAAAAAGGGATAATAAAATTCGGGTAACCAAAGAAGGCCCTCTTCGTCGGCCGGCCGACTAAAGAGGAAGAGAGGACCCGCACTGCTCCCGCACCGCTCCCGCTTCAGCGGCCAAACGTGATCAAGATATTTCCTGTGGGGTTCTCAGCCCCTGGCGATCACATCCCCTTCCCCCTTTCTTTCATGTCAATTTTCCTTTTTGTTTAAATCCTGCGACGGAAGTCATTCCTCGCGAAGGTGTACGTGACGGAAGTCATTCCTCGCGAAGCCTTTTTATTCTGTCATTTTTTTTCTTTGATTTCTGTCTAAACCCTGCGACGGAAGTAATTCCTCGCGAAGGTGTACGTGACGGAAGTCATTCCTCGCGAAGCCTTTTTTTTTTTTCATTATGTCATTTTATTCTTTCAATTTCTGTCTAAACCCTGCGACGGAAGTAATTCCTCGCGAAGGTGTACGACGGAAGTCATTCCTCGTGAAGCCTTTTTCATTCTGTCATTTTATTCTTTCAATTTCTGTCTAAACCCTGCGACGGAAGTAATTCCTCGCGAAGGTGCACGTGACGGAAGTAATTCCTCGCGAAGCCTTTTCATTCTGTCGTTTTATTCCTTTAATTTCTGTCGAAACCCCGCGGAGAGCAATACCTCGCGGTGGTCTTACGTGTGTACATATAATATTTATTATTTATGCTGCAATAAAAATCCCGTAAGGCCAATGTCTTGCGGTGGTCTTAATATGTACATATACATTCATTACTGCTGATAGTATTATATTGCTGTTAGAACCCCACAAAGACCAATGTCCTGTGGTGGTGCGTCTTGGTTCGTATTGTCCTTGTAATTGTCTAGAGAACGATACACCGCTGCAGTTTCTGAGTCTTCGTGCCTCCCCATTTCTGTTACTTAGATTCTCGGATTTCCTGGTATATGAAAAACTGCTCGTGGAACGGTAAGTCACGCTTACCGGGAAGGGGTTAGTTTGCGCGAGAGGGTCTTCCGACCCCTATCTCCGCCACGTACCGGAGTTCGTTTCACATCCTTCTTTCCTTTCTCCCCTTTATGTTCTTTCTCTTCTTGAGTTGATCTCGTCATTTCCATCTTTTAGGACAGACGAGGGTGGACGTCCCTTGCCGTCTCCACCTCTCTGGTAATCGCCTTTTCATCATTACTTTACATCATTGTATTGTTTCTTTCCCCGACGAGGGTGGACGACACTCTTTTGCCGTCTACACCTTTTTGGCGATCACGGTGGGACCTCTTTTGTTTTCTCTGGTTACCCAAATATTGTCGGCACCCACGTGTGCCCCTCCATTCGGCACCCACGTGTGCCCCTCCACTCGGCACCCACGTGTGCCCCTCCACTCGGCACCCACGTGTGCCCCTCCATTTGGCACCCACGTGTGCCCCTCCATTCGGCACCCACGTGTGCCCCTCCACTTGGCACCCACGTGTGCCCCTCCACTCGGCACCCACGCGTGCCCCTCCACTCGGCACCCACGCGTGCCCCTCCTGATTGCGCCCGCGTGCGCTATATTCGTGTTCCCGCTATCATTCTTGGCATTCCAATTTCATCCCTCGTGCACTACGTGCATTACTCCAGAACCCCCCTTGAAGTCTGAATAAATTTGTATCATTGCAGAAAAGGAGTGTTGTGATGTTTGTTTAATTTCTTTTATTGCATATATCTGCTGTCTGTTTATATATCTCTTGTTAAATTCAGCATTGCATTGCATATCATCTCCCTTTTATTTTTATTTCTTTTGTTCCATCTTTTTTAGGATCACCTTTTCTTGGTGAAGGAAAGACTCTCCGTCGGGAATTCCTCTCGACGGACTAGGATCTCCTTCACTGGGACCTCCGTAAGTCCCCGACATCGAAGGATTCCCTCTTCGTTCACTGGGCTGGTTGTACCACTGAAGTTCCCTGGAGATAGTTAACCCATTCGTGGTGAGTCGAGTGTCCTTAGATCACACGGCGGAAATCAATATTGCAACTAAGGTCCCTCCTGTGGTGTGAACATTAGACTAGAAAGAAAAAAGAAAAAAGGGGAAAACCAAAAGAAAACAAAAAAGGCGTTAAACATCAACTTGTTTGTTAATCTTTGCTAATGGTTTGAGTGTGTATGTTATTACATTTTAATTAGAAAAAAAAGGAAAACAAAAAGAAAACACAAAAAGGCGTTAAACATCAACTTGTTTGTTAATCTTTGTTCTTGGTTTGAGTGTGTATGATATTGCGTTCCGGCAAAATCTCACGTTCCGAAAATAGATCAAGAAATGTCCGGGAACGGTCAGAATCCGACCCCGACTCACCAGGGGACACATGTCCCTGCTGAGGACGCAGGTTCCTCCCGTGAGCCCTCACATGAGGTGCTGGCCGCCGTCGGGGAAGCATCCCCGCCACAAGATATTTCCTCCTTGCTAGGTGTTCTCGCGAACACACAACTCAATTCCGATCAGATCCGAGCCTTTCAGGCCGTCTTGAAAGGGAAATCTGTTGATTCTACTCCTCAAAACCCAACACCAGTTGTTCTCTCTATTCAAGAGCCCGCACAGGCAATCCCTCCCTCATTCCCTCTTGTGCAGACAAGTTTGCAGCCTCCCTCTTTCCAATTACCTCCCCAGTCTCAAGTTCCACCAATTCTTCATCCAACATTTCAGTCAGTTCCATTTACTGATATGCCACATCTGCAACCTCCCCCTTTCCAATTACCTCCCCAATCTCAAGTTCCACCAATTCCTCATACGACATTTCAGTCAGTTCCATTTGCTGATATGTCACAACGTCTCTCTCATCCGGAATTCCCTTCTCAGACTTCTGCAAGGCCTCAGTGGCCACCACAACCTGCTCCTTACAATGAGGCCACTCAATCTCTCCTTCATAGGATGAACAAGATGGACGAACAATTCCGAGATTTCAAAAAGATCGTGGATGTCAAATCCGCGCCTGAGATCTCTTTACCAATCCTCCCAGTATTCCATCTCCCTCCTTCTGAAATGCCAACGTACCGACGGTACACCGGCACAGGCAACCCCTCATTCATCTAAAGGACTTCATGTATGAGTCCTCGTTTTGGCAGAACGATCAAAGATCATTGGCATACCTCTTCAGGAGATCATTGGACGGTCCCCGCCTTAGAATGGTTCTATTCCCTAGAGCCGAGTGAGGCTGAGAACTTTGACGTAGTCCAGAGGAAATTCACACAGAAATATCGGGATAGGGTCGGTCCCTCCTTCTCTATTACCGACCTAGTGGCTGAAAAAATGAAGCCGGACGAAGATTTCATCCAATTTGCCGATCGGTGGAGAGCCTTGGCAGAGAAAATGAGAGACCCCATTTCAGAATCAGAGCAAGTAAAGATGGTCGTGTCTAATGCCACTCCACAATTTAGACACGTCTAGCAATGAACAAGCTCACCACTATGGAGGAACTGTATGAGAGGGCTCGATATATCCAAACACAGCTGAAAGATTCTCCCCTCATGCATATGTTCGAGCCACCAAAGCCAAAGGTGTTTAGGAAGCCGGGCACGGGTGCCCAAGGTGGGGTAACAGAAGGGGTTGTAACAAATGAACAAGTGGGCGCGGTTGGCTATCCCAACCAGCAAGCTAACCCTAGGCCCCCACAACCCCCACAATTCCCCTTTCATCAGGAGCAACAAGGTCAGCAACCCTATCGTCCTCCCCCACAAAACAATCTCTTCCAGAACAATATGCCTCAACCGCTCCATCTCCAACAACAACAGCAGCGACCTCCTCAATATAATCAGGTTCCACCACCCGGGGATTATGGCCTCCAACAACAGAGAAGGCCGATCGGCCCTAGGAGAGCTCATTACCCACCTTTGCCGGAGTCATTGCCGGACATCTTTAATGCTCTCATGGCTGCTAATTTCCTCACCTTGCCCAAGGAAAAAGCCGTATGGCCCACGAACGTCGACACTTCCAGATATTGTGTCTTCCATAGACAGCCGGGTCATACAGTCGAAAATTGTTTTCATTTCAGAGATTATATCTATAATATGAACGATGAACATCAAATAGATTGGGATGAAATGAGGCGATGCATCACCATGATGAAGGCCAGGAGACCTCCTCTTAGACAACAACAACAACAACAACAACAACAACAACAACAGCAGCAACAACAGCCTCAGCAGGCACCACAACAACAGCCAAATATGGGCATCCTCCAGAATCCGTTACCGGCGCACCAACAACCTAACCACCAAGTCAACCCCATCTCTTCCTTCCTGGAGGTTGGAAGAGGGCAGGATTGGCATACGGAAAGCGGCTCTGTCCTTGTCACCAATCACGTTCCTATCCAATCCCCATGCCTTATTCGTCCCGCACCTGTCTATCCTCCACCCGGAGCACAACCCGCAGTGATACCTCACTCATTTCCACTGCTATCACGTCCTCTCATCCGCGTCGCTACTGATGACCTCCCTTCGAGTCTCCAGCAAACACCCTCCACTTCCACCATAACACCGTTACCCTCAAAACCTCTCATCATTTCTCACGCCTCCACTTCATCATCCACCTTCATTCCGCCTCCATTAAACAAACCCCTCATTGCCCAATACCCTTGCGAGGTGCCCTCTACCTCCACCATAACACCGTTACCCCCAAAACCTCTCATTATCTCTCACGCCTCCACTTCATCATCCGCCTCATTCCGCCTCCACTAAACAAACCCATTATTGTCCAACACCCTTCCGAGGCACCATCTACCTCCACCACAACCCCTTTACCCTCGAAACCCCTCATTATTCATCACCCATCCGGGACACCATCAACCTCTACTATGCCTCCACCTTTTAAACCCCTTATCATTCGCCGTCCATCTGAGACTTCATCCACTCCCACCATGCCTCCACCTAACAAACCACTCATCAGAGCCCCTACACCTATCATTGCCCCTGCTTCATCAATTGTTCCTCCACCACTACCCCTCGAACCCTTGCTAAGCCCCATATCTAACTCTATAAAGGTGCCGCCAAAACCACAAGCCATGGTGCTCCGTAGTGGAAGGATGTTCCATCGGATTTTTCCCCAAAACAGTCAGGTCCCCGAGCAATCTCAGCCGGAGAAAGACACCGAAGAACAGCCAGAGGAGTCTATCCCCGGGACACAATATGACCTGTTGAAACATTTGGATAAAACACCAGCTCGGATCTCCATTCTCGAGCTAATCAAGAGGTCAAAAACCCATCAAGACGCCTTGATGGAGTATCTCCAAAAGGTCATGGTAAATGAGGATCTCCCAGTGGAAAAGATCTCATCGGTATTAACACCGACTGATACACAACCGGCTATTATATTTCACCACCATGAGCTTGCCCCCAAGGAGGCTCGAAAATATGCTTTGTGTATTGCAGTCAAGATCAATGGGGTGTCTGTAGACCCGTGTTTGGTAGACACTGGTGCGTCTATAAATGTGATCTCTATGATCACCCTCCAATCATGTGGGGTTGACACGGAACAGATAAGGCCTTCATCAATCACGGTTACGGCCTATGATAATAGCAAAAAGCCGCCAATGGGGATGGTCATCTTGAATGTAGAATTGGGCCCTGCATCAGTCTTCACGGAATTCCATATCCTTGATATGGATCCCACATTCAAGGCCATACTGGGCCGCCCTTACATTGAGGTTATGAATGCGGTGCCTTCCACCAATCATCAGTGCTTGAAGTTTCCGTACAAGGCTTGGATTATCAAGGTAAATAGCATGCCCATCTTTTCTACAGTGGATGCTATTAATACCTCATTACCTTCTGTTTGGCCAACTCACCGGCCAATTCTTTCACTGCTAGATGTGTGTGACCCTCGTCGCACCCATTCTACACAAAAGCCACTTCCAACACCAAAGTCATGTCACCCTTCCCATGCTAAGGGATGGGAGATCATGAGAAACATTGGCTACCAACAAGGCAAAGGTTTGGGGGCACAATTACAAGGGAGACTGAAGTTGCCAAAGAAGACAAAGCTAACCCTTAGAGCCGGCCTAGGCTTTGAAGGGCCACTTGAAGCATATGAGGGACCTCTTACATGGACCTTGTACTCTCATTTCAGAAAGGGTCCGATTATACAGTTGGGGGATTACCCGCGACAATCACATGGGAAACTGCATATTGCCTACTTGGCTGAAGTTGCTTGAGAGCTGCAAAGAAGGGGAAACACGATGACCCGGATTGTGAGTGGAATAAGTGGATTGATATGCAGGATATTTCCATGGCACTACAACAGATGTTCTCGTCTCCAGACTTAGAGGGGCCACTTTTGATCTCCGAGGTACCAAAAGATGTCATTGACATTGCCGAATTCAAGTTTTCCTCGCCGAGAGGAAGTTGCCACTGACGGATCGCTTTCCGTCATCTCTCTGATCATCTCCTCAGCCGTTGCTGCTGACTCTTTCTTGGACCCGACGTTTATCTGATGATATTCCCAGGTCCCCTTCTCTACTCACATTCTTGCATGGATTTCCAGCCCATGCCAAATTTTCAACCATGATCTGCTCAATGAGCCATGCAACCCCCTAGCTATAGTTCCCTCCTCCTATTCTCTAATTTCTTTCAATTGTTTTGTAATTGAAAATGAAAATGAAAAAAAAACGTCGATTTTCAAACTCCTCAACAGTGCATCTCCTTTGAGGAGACCTCCTACATCTCTCACGAGTGTGCCCCGACTTACGGGCCACTCATTCAAGGTCCCTTGAGCGACCTTCTTTGCCCCTCTATCGAGGGGTCTCTTCCTGTACATTCTTCAACTTCTTCTTCGTCTGTAGAACAAGTCAGTCAGGTTAGGAATAGCGAGTCAAGGGTAGTACCTAGAAGAAAATCCAAGGGCAGGGAAATTCCTCGTCGATTCCTTCTAGATCTAGCCAATAGGTGTCAAGCCTTTCTAGCCATTCCTCAATTGCTAGAAAATCCCATCCATCTGCCGGAGTTAGAATGTGAGGAGGATTGCACAATTGATGAGGGATACGGAGTTTATGAGCTCACAGATGAAGAGTACCCTATTGAAGAAGGGGACGAAGAATATGAGGATGCGGCTGACGCATATGCTAGCGGAATGAGGAGGTTTGACGAACCATCAGCCGCTATAGAAGAACCCACCAAAGAGATCAACCTGGGGACCGAGGAAGACCCTAGGATCATCCTCATAAGCGATAATTTGCCGACATCTGAAGAGGAGGAATTGATCAAGGTTCTAAAGGAGTACAGGGACACATTCCCATGGAGCTATGAGGATATGCCGGGATTGGATTCTACCCTGGTCGAACATCGCCTAACGTTAAAACCAGGGTCCGTCTCGATAAAGCAAAGGTTAAGACGTTTCCACCCCCAAATGGCTTTGAAGATGAAGGAGGAGGTCGATAAGCTCCACAAAGCCAGATTTATTAGAGTCGTCCTATATCCTCAATGGGTGGCAAACATTGTCCCGGTCATGAAAAAGGATGGAAAGGTGAGAATCTGTATCGATTTTCGAGACCTTAACCGCGCGTGTCCAAAAGATGATTTCCCCTTGCCTCACATTGACGTGTTGGTTGATAATACGGCAGGCTATGAAACTCTCTCGTTTATGGATGGATTTTCGGGTATAATCAGATCCGTTTGGCGGAAGAGGATCAGGAGAAAACGTCATTCACCACACCTTGGGGAACTTACTGCTATTTGGTCATGCCGTTTGGTTTGAAGAATGCTGGAGCTACTTATCAAAGGGCTATGATGGCAATATTCCATGACATGATGCATGTGTATTTAGAGGTATACGTGGATGATTTATTGGTCAAATCTAGGACTAGGGCAGAACACCCGAAAGTTCTAGCTAAGGTGCTGCAAAGATCCAGAGAGTTCAATCTGAAAATGAATCCAAAAAAGTGCGTATTTGGTGTTTCGTCAGGCAAATTGCTTGGTTTCATGGTGAGTAAAAGGGGTATTGAAATAGATCCCAACAAAGCTAAAGCAATCAGGGAGATGCCACCTCCGAGAAATCTGAGAGAAGTTCGAGGTTTGATTGGAAGGTTGCAATTCATTCGTCGATTTGTGTCACAGCACTCACAAAGGTGCAAACCTTTCTACGAGTTAACTAAGTCAGGAGTAGAATTCCTTTGGAATTCTAAATGCCAAAAAGCTTTTGAAGGATTGAAAGAGTATCTGGCCAATTCACCCGTTCTAATTCCACCCACGCCAGGCAGACCTTTAATCCTTTATGTCTCAGTCCTGGACGACTCCGTGGGAGCTGTCCTAGCACAAGCCGATGAAGCGGGCAAGGAAAGGGCGACCTATTACTTGTCCAAACTCCTCAACCCCTGTGAGCAGAAGTACACGGCTATGGAGAAAACTTGTGCCGCCCTTGTCTGGGTAGTGCAGAAGTTGAAACATTACTTTCTAGCTCATGAAGTCCATCTGATTGCCCGAATGAACCCTATCAAGTTCCTTCTAGAAAAATCTGTCCTTACGGATAGATTAGCACGCTGGCAAAGTTTTCTCTCTCAGTTTGACATCGTCTATGTCCAGCAAAAGGCGATTAAAGGGTATGCTATAGCCGAGCATCTCGCTCACCATCCTCTTCCCAGATTCGATCCTGTCCAATCAGAATTTCCAGATGAGGAACTAATGTCCATCAACCAATCAGATGATTGCATGTGGACGTTATATTTTGATGGAGCTCTGAATTCGCAAGGGAAAGGAATCGGCATTGCCCTCCTGTCGCCTAAAGGCCTTACATTCCCACTGGCATATCAGCTCAAATTCCCCGTTACCAACAATATAGCTGAATATGAAGCTCTTCTAGCTGGCCTAGAACTCGCTCATTCCTTTCGCATCACTGAATTGCGAGTCGTAGGTGATAGTCAACTCATTCTTCGCCAGGTGCTCACCAAATATCGCACTCGCGATCCCAAGCTCAAGCCATACCAAGAACTCACTGCTGCCTTTGCCAAATTGTTCGTCAAATTGATCTTTGTCCATGTCCCTCGTCATCAGAACATTCTGGCCGATGCCCTCGCCTCATTGGCATCATCTCTAAGGTTCCCTCTAGGAAGATGGTTTGATACCATTCACGTCTACAAGCGTCACGCCCCTGCAATCGATGACGCTTCATACGTAAATATCAAGGACAGGATAGCAAGAAGGCCCTACAGGAAGAAATCCTTGAGAAGAGGGAAATTATGTTGACAGAATTAGAGAAGAATTGGCTGATGAGGAGAAGCCATGGTTTTATGAAATTGCCAAGTATTGCAAAGATCAATCCTACCCTGAAGAAGCCACATCGGAAGATAGAAAAGCCATAAGGAGGGTGGCACAGAGGTACGTGCTGGTCGGAGAAGTGCTATACAAGAGAAGTCTTACTGGTGTTCTTCTAAGATGTCTCGACGAAGAGGAGGTCTGGAAATGCGTCGAGGAAGCACACTCTGGTGTGTGCGGTGGCCATGTGAATAGCCAAATGCTTGCCAAGAAAATCCTTCGGCAAGGCTTTTACTGGCCCACCATGGAAGAGGATTGTGCCGTCTATGTCCGTAGGTGTGTCAAGTGTCAACTTCACGCCGATAAAATTCATTCCCCATCTTCTTCACTTCATCCAGTATCCTCCCCATGGCCTTTCTCCATGTGGGCTTTCGATGTCATTGGTCCTCTCGGTAATCCTTACTCCCTCGCTAAGCAAAAATCATTCATCCTTACCGCAACGGAGTACTTTACCAAATGGGCCGAAGCCGAAGCTTACGTGGAGGTTAAAGCATCAACAGTCTGCAAATTTATCATGAAGAACATCATCGCCAGGTTCGGCATTCCAAGCACGATCATCACCGACAATGGACCGCAATTCGTTTCTCAGGACCTTCAGGACCTCTGCAAAAGGTATAAAATTGCATTGCATCATTCATCACCTTATTATCCACAAGGTAATGGACAAGCAGAGGCCACTAACAAAACATTGATTAAAATCATAAAAAAGACCTGTGAGTCAAACAAGTTCTCGGATTGGTCAGAAAAGCTGATTGAAGCTCTATGGGCCTATCGCACTTCAATCCGTACTCCCACTGGGCAAACCCCGTTCGCCCTCACTTATGGGATGGAGGCGGTGGTTCCGTACGAAATTCTGGTCCCCTCTCTAAGAGTACAATTGGATAAGGACCTCCCTCTCGACGAACGTCGTGATTCACTCCTTGCCCAATTGGAACTCTTAGATGAGAAACGGCTGGCCGCTGCTGAGCATGCACGGGTATATCAAAATAGACTCACACGTTTTTATCAAAAGAAGGTCATTGAAAGGAAATTTCAAGTCGGTGAAATGGTAGTGAAAAGAATGTTTGTAAAACCTGGTGGGCCGCGCTCTAAACTCCAACCCAATTGGGAAGGACCATACGTGATTCAGGCTGTGCATCCTGGCAACGCCTATAGGCTAGTCAATGCTGAGGGGATCGAGTTATCCCACCCTTGGAATGGGCTTTATCTTAAGAGATACTACCCTTAGATAGGTGTACATAGTGTCAAAAAATGATGAAACAAAAAAAAAATAGAAAACAATGAAAATAACAAAAATATGTATATATACAACAACAAAAGACAAAAAAATAGAAGAAAATGAAAAGAAAAAAAATAGAAAATTCAAAATGCTAATGCCCGGAGATCACCATGTAGCTAAGTCATTGCATTCAACCTCCGTGTTGGGATAGGGCCTATTAAGACTTGGTAGGTTCCGGGTCTTGGTTTGCCAGAACCGTGGGGATCCCTGTCCGACTAGTTCGGCTTATGCCCCCCTCAAAAGGGGCAACATACATGTACACATGTGTTCTATGAAAGATCGGTAGCATCGCTCATGGTGAGGCCTCACCCAGAAGGTCTCCGGAAGGCTTAAATCTTTATTCTCTCTCTCTTCGACCGAATGAGACACCCGGCGCCCTTAAAACGCTGAGCATGGAAAACACGAACACAACCCCTAGGGCAAGAGTAGGGCCCAATTCTTCGAGCATGGGTCAGAGCACGAGAAGAGGGCAGTGTCCCCGCAGGCATCCAAAAGGGATTCCATAATGTCAAGATACTATGTCCCTCGCAAAAATCTATCAAGAAAAATCAGAAAAGAAGAACAAAATCAAAGTCAAGTGAAAAGCCTGGTCGTAACCGTGCCTGATCCCACAAATGAAACCCCTTTGACTGAAAGTCAAATTCTATACAAGAGGGGCCATGAGATATAAATGCTCGAGATTTGGTCTGAAGTTGTCCGAAAGGGAGAGTTAAGTGTGCCCCTACTGGCTCGCCGGGTTAACGGTTTTGCCGGTCCCCTCAGGAGGTTTGCCCCTAATACTCTTCCTTCTTCCCCTGAAGATGAAGGCTCAATGGAGTTCCTGAAGGGTGAAACTCACCAAAGTCTGCAACCACCTTTCAATTGTTTTGTATGATTGTCCATCTTGGAAAGCAGAAGTCATTGTCGTGAAAGAGTCTCCGTGTTTCTGGCCGGTCAAGACCCTTATCTACCACCTTAATCTATTCTTAGTCTAACCTCGGGCTTAGACCAATGCAAGCGCGTTACCTATGGGTGCGACGGCGTCTGATTCCGGGTCAGCGTCGCGCGGTTGGTCATTTGGGTTCCAGGGTGTTCCATTACATATCATCTAGAGTTGTGAGGAAATAGACCCGGGTCGGGCAAATCTTTTACCTCAAACACTTTTTGGGTGAATCCCTGTGGTCGGAAGCAACTGGGAGCCTAAGCATGGCATGACGGTATTGTCATCAGGGTAAGTCTTAGCCGGCGGGATTATCATTCGAGGAGTCTAGAGGCCCAAATCAACTTAGATGTGCACTTAGGATGCCTGGGAGGTTAGCAAGAAGCCCTCGTTCTCATGCAGGTTAGATGTTATATCAAGTGGTCATCATGCATTAGCAAAAACAAAAAAAAATAAACAAACCAAAAACAAACAAAAAATAACAAATCCAAAATCCAAAAAAAAGAAGAAGAAGCAAAAAATGTACATGCACAAAAAAAATGGAAATATAAAAGACCAAAAAAATAACGAAATACAAAAAAATGAATACACCTACAAAAACAAAGAAAATCACATCTTCACATGATCGCATTTGTATGCACCATTCATTTTAAATTCTCGTTTGCATCCGTGTGCTTGTCTGTCGCATTCATTATCCTTTATTATTGCCTTTGTTAATAAAGGCTTGCCCCTTGACTCGTTATCAAGAATAACTCAAAATCACGTTTGATTATTGAGCAAGGGGCAAGTCAGAGCAGAAATGCTAACTTGTTTGCTTAGATGTGTACAGGGATTCGGGAGATCAGAAAGAAGCAAAGAACCAAGCACAAAATATTTTATTCCACTCCCACTCAACAAAAACGAACAACAAGAGAGAGCTTACATTAGCTTCCACCCTCCTTCTCTACATTACTCGTCTCGCCGCTTTCTGGACGAGAAACTCTAGAAGGTGTTATCCAACCATGAAAAGCGGTACTTCTACCGCTTTGTGGTCCTCTTCCTATCTCCACTCCCTGACGTCGATCTGCGGGAGCAGCAAAGAAGCTACTAACACGAAAGCCACGCTCTCGTGCTCTTCGGTAGCGTTCCTCGCCATCCTTCAGCCACTGCTCGGCGAGACCGAGACTGGTCCTCAATTCGAATAGTTGGGCCTCCAGGGCCCTCCTCTCCTCTTTCTCGACTGATCTTTTGGCCTTCTCTCTTTCCCTGTCCTTTTCCCTCTCGGCACGTTCTCTCTCTCTGTCATCCCTTTCCAGCTGAAGGGTGATCCTCAGCTCCATGGCGTCCCGAGAAGAATTGTCATCTGAGCGACGCTGCAATTCCTCTTCCAGCTCCGCTATCCTGGCCTTCCCTTGTGATGCATGAGCAAACATCTCTTGCATCTCTTCGGCCTGCCATATCCGTCATTTCAGGGGTGTGATGAGACATAAACAGAGAAGCTCGGATAAGAGGAACCTTCACCTGCACGGAAAGCATTCCCTCTGCCTCCGCGGCGCGCTGTGTTACACGGGCAAGCTGCTCATGGAGCGAATCTAGTTCCGACGAAGGAATCCATAGACTGGAAGAGGCACCCTCTGCCCCTACTGCTGGTAGGGTTGCGTCGAGCCGAGCGCGCTATGATGGCAAGAAGTGACAGTGAGCGGCTAAACACCAAAACCTAGGGGTATAATTAGGAATATGCATTTGCATACATACTCACCGAGACATGTAAGGCCTCACGGGTGTCACCCAACTCTCCTTCCGTGTCCGCCAATCGAGCCCGCAAGTTCGCTATCATGGTATCACGGGCATCCTAAACCCATGTCATAGAGTCAGCATTACATTTAGAAAAATGATAAAAAAAAAATGATGATCAAAAAGTGAGAAAGGAGGTATACCTCCACAAGTCCCTCAAGATGGAGTCGCTCTGCATACATCGCCCTATAGAGACGTAGATAATCTTCACTATCCCGGGCGTGCGACTCCACGAGCGTGCCACCCCGCTGCCAATCTTCATATTGTTCGGGGAAGCGCACCCGCCAGTCGACACAGGTTACCGGCCCACGTGTCTTCCTTCCGACGCGGGGTGGTGCGGTCATATCTACCCATTCCTGGGCAAGCCCTAAAGTCCTCATGACCAATCGTAGCCGGAGTGGCTCGATTTCATTCAGGCAGTGGACCCAAAGGTCCCGACCAAATCGAGGGCGACCTGCGATGACCCACGGTTGGTCGACATCGACCAAGCCCGAGTAAGGCCTCCAGATCACCTGCGTTGGCATGCGTGTATCTCCTTAATCACTCAAAAGAACCAAAAAAAAAGAGAGACAAAAGAAAAGATAAAAAAATGGAGTCCTACCATCTCTGCGGGGAACTCTTGCAGCTCACGCCTTAATACCATCAGCTGGTAAGATAGAGAGGTTGTGCTCATAATGGGTTGCCACCGCCGAGCTAGTGGTGCCACAGCCACACGCCACTGTCGAGCTCGCCCCATCGGGATGTAATAATAACTCCATACCTGTGTCGTCACATGTCATCAGCATTTCATGAAATAGATTAGTTGCATAAATAAGTAAATAAATAATTACCTGGAGAAATGGTATGAAGCCACTCACAGTCACCTCTCGATCTGTCCCTTGGGACAGACTTGCGAACAGATGCGCCAGCACGGCGGCTCCCCAGGCATATTGCCCTACCCTCTCTAGGTCCACCAAAAATTCTAGGAAACGACAATGGATGTCGTCTCCTTTGGAACCCAGCAGTAATTTTCCCAGCAGGAAGAGGAGGAATATCCTCAAGTCCATGTTTGATCTCTCCCAGCTACTGGCATCCACGCAGTACACAGCGCGGGACCCTCTTTCCGCTCTCTCCATGAACTCCTCCAAGGACTCGTTATCACGGTGACGAGTGTCAGTGAGCCCCAGTGCCTCCATGATAGATGCCTTGGCTATTGACCTATTCTTTTGGTCCTTTAATTCCAGACCAAGAAGCTTCTGAGCCACTTCGCGATAATCGGGGTAGGTGACCCCGGTCACCGCCTCACCATCCACTCTAAGGCCGGTGATTCGGGCCACATCTTCGAGACTGGGCACCATGTGCCCCCAGGGCATCAAGAAGGCACGACTCTCTGGGTCCCATCTCTCGCGCAGTGCTTGGATGAGGGCGAGGTCGAGCTTAATGGGTTCGATCCGGAGGAATGCACCAAACCCCATCGCATCTAGTCGAGCTTTCTGGAAGTCAGGCAGGCCTCGATAGGCGGCCACCACTAACTCCCATGAGATGTGTGACCTCGTCATACTCTGTGGATTACACAAGAAGTGAGAAGCGGTTGCATCATTGAAATAAAAATAGAAAGAGAATGAGAAAGGAAGGAAGGGATCATGAAGAAATATGGGGAAGAACTGGCTCATTTACAAGCTCCGATTGGGTCCTCTCACTGAGTGGCCTTTCAACATCGGAGAGTCTCCTGGAACTACCACTGGATCTGCTCCTCTTCGAGGAGCGGGAAGACTCGCCCTCCACCCTGAAACTGGACTCTCCCTCCATCTCAGAGAATGAGAAACTCTTACTCCCTCCTGTCGACTTTTCACTCTTCTAACCAGTCTCCACAACTCCGTGCTTTCGAGTGAAGCAGACGGGGGGAGTATTTATAGGATTGAAGGGATATGATCCAGATCTCTCCCACTTCCTCTTGCAATGGGCCTTGTAACAAAGCACCCATCTTTCACTCGAAGTAAACGAGGTCGGGAGCGTAGCGGGTTGATTCACACCCTACACATCTAGGTTCCCTGTGTTCATCATGATTCAAATAAATCTGAGATGAGGTCATCTACACGGAGAAAGGACAATGCAGGTCGACCTCTTCGAATTTGGGAGTGGACTCATCCACAGGAGAAAGGATAATGGAAGTCGATATCTTTGAATCCGGGAGTGGACTCGTCTACATGGAAGGAGGACAGAAGGGCGGTTGGTATCTTTGAATTCGGTGGTACATCATTAAAACTTGTGATGGATTCTCCCGAAAGAAACGCCCAATGAGTCTGAGACACGATCCGTTATCTCAGGAGAGTTCTGTTAAACACGTCACATGAGGACGGCATGAAGAGAAGAGGCGTAGAAGAGAAGGAACGCATGGAGGGCAAACCCGTCACAAGAGAGCATGTCGTTCCATTCATACGTCTATATAAACTATCGTGTTCACCGTGAGAAGAGAGCGAGTGTATGAGCAACTTGCTAAATCTCGCACTACCTCCTTGATCGCCTCTCTCCTCTCCTTTCAGGGAGGTCCCTGGGAGGTCATCTACAGCTCTGCGACGTTGCAATTGTCACATCGTATCGCGCATTCTCACCCTCTCTGGTGGCGCTCGTCGCCCTCCTCTGGCCTCTCTCGCAACCCCGACGGCCGCGAAGCTCTTGAACCCGAGGCTGTTTGCTGAGCCGCCCCTACTCTGCAATGGGGACTACACCAACCCCAGGAGCTCCTCTACCGTGAGCTCCAACTCTCCTCCAAACGGCAGTGACTCTGAAGGAGTGACATGTCCGAGCGCTGTGTCTTTCGGAGCTTCATCACTTGGGCCTCACGTGCCCTCCTCTCGTCTCGATCCCGATGTCGCTTTATCCACTCCTCTTTCCATTCTCTCCCAGTTTACTTCCCTCCTCGCCACCTGAAGAGAAATCCTCAGCTCCATGACATCTCAGGGCATCTCCACATACTGTAGTTGCCTCAGTCCCCCAGATCCTATTCGGTAACGGCCGACCATCACCCGACGTCCGCCATTCCAGTCACAAAGAAAAGGAGGGGAGAGACTGAAACAACATGTAATGGCATTAAGGCTTCGCATTTATTTCAAAACAAGATAACATACATCAGGGTTTGGGCACCTCAGGCCTCAGTTTCTGAGCTCCATTACATAAGTCTCCCATAGCTCTCGATCCTCACTCACGGATGCCGTCACCTTCCTCGGAATGCTCGCCTTCCACGAAGCTTTGATCACCTTCACATCCTTCGCATCATCCTCCGTGCCCAGCTTTCTCTCTTTAATCAGAGGAAGGTTGGATGGCATGGGAAGAGAGTGCCGAGGAAGGCCAATTTGCAGGCAGCACCGGTGCGAGCCGTAAAGAACAAATTTGGTGACACCGACAAGCTGGAGTTCAGCATCAGGAGAAGATCGCGTGAGAAGCCTACGTGAAAGTAAACATGCTGGCACACAAGTGAACATCTCTCGCGCCAAGGAGCTGAAGTGAGTACGCCAGTCACCGCGTGTCTTCAGACAGGGCATGCGATTGGCCACCTTCCCATTAAAGCCCAACACATCGGCCATGTAATGGAGGGGGCTTCGTTCAAAAATCCTGGAGGTGGTCTGTACCCCTTCGTAGTGATGAAATTTGAAGTGAAGATCAATCCAGCAGTTGAGGAGAAGCATGCACCCGTGAGGAGGCCTACCCATGCTGGAAGCCGTGAGACCACTGTAAAGATGCGCGAGGATAGCAGGCCCCACTCTCCTTCCCTCCCAAAGTCCACAAATCGCTCCTAATTGGTCTTCCTCTACGATGTTGTCAGTACAAGGAAAGAGGAGAGCTCCGGCCAAACAAATTGTGAACCCTTTCATAAGCCCTTCTAAATGCTCATCATCTATCAACCCTTCTAAGGCAGTCACGGTCCAGGCTGCGAGCTTTTGCAAGTTGACTCCGTTCTGAGTCTGAACGCTCTTTATGGTTCCAGATGGCATAAAGCTTCCAAGAACTTCCTCGGTAGATACCCTCTTCCGCATCCGCGAAACCTTTATCCTGTCATCCTTCATCGACCTCCTTAAGCCTAGCAGAAGTTCTGCCTCTTCGAGGAGGACCGTTGCCTCAAAAGTAGGGAAGATAAAAGTGTGGGTTTCTGGATGCCAAACCTCTGCCAATGCACCCAGGGCCGCCCAATCCATGGAGATCTTATCATAATGCTTGGCATGGATCACCAACCCTTGGAGATGCCATTTTGAAATAACGGCCCTCATACTGATAGTGATGTTAGACGTAAGCTTCGATAGCCAGGGCAGCTTTGAGAATTTTCTCGGGCCCGGAAAAAGAGGATACGGCTGAAAGGAAGGAAAAGAAAGGAATGAAAAAGCGAGGGAGAACTTATGAAAGAGACTAGGAGAAAGAACCAACTTACCGCCCGTGAAAGAATCCTCTCGCTCAGATGGCCTTCAATGTCGGTCAACCTCCTGAATTCGCGGCCGAACTTGTTCCTCTTGGCAGGGCGGGAAGGCCCACCTTCCATCTCAAAAGGGCGGGACTTCTCTCCCATCTCAAAAAGAGTTTGACTCCCCGAACCACCAATGGATGATCTTTTGCTAAGGAGCAAAGGGGTACTTATAGTGAAAAGGGGGGTAAAAAGGTAAATGTAAAGCATTTATGACAAGTTACCGTGGTGAATTTTAACCAAATAAATCTTGTCTGATTTGTGTCGTGTTTTCCCCTGCTCCTGTATTGATGTG
This sequence comes from Amorphophallus konjac, assembly GCA_022559845.1. Classification (NCBI taxonomy): domain Eukaryota; kingdom Viridiplantae; phylum Streptophyta; class Magnoliopsida; order Alismatales; family Araceae; genus Amorphophallus; species Amorphophallus konjac. Next base: position 23,841,740 of record CM040128.1, read on the forward strand.
TGGAGGTCCTGTACAGTTGAATGTAATTTTACTTCTTATGAAATAAATCATTCTTCACTGCTTGCTGTTCGGTGCAGGTTCCAAGAACAAAATAAGAAAGCAAGAGGGCGCCTTTGCCCTACCATGTCCCACCATCAGTCACCCCGGTGACTGACCCCACTGTGTCATGCATCCTACTATATGATATCTACGCTATTAGAGCACGTCAAGGACCTTATGCCTTGGATGAATCTGGAGTTTGAGTTCCCCTCTAACAAAAACAGTGATAACTCCAGAGGAGTTCAGGACGTACGGATAGGCCGTTAGTTTGTGATAGCATGGGGACGATGGTTCCATTCGGTGAAGTCGGTGCGTGGATAAACGGGCCCCCGGCTCAGTATCGTCTCATCGAATCGGTATCCTGACCCGTCCTAAGCAACTTAACAATATTATCCTTGGCTATTTTCTACTTTTAGTTTGTTTTAATTTTTCCTTTAAACCCAGCATGCATTCATATAGGACTTTGATATCACTGTGGAAGATCATTCTTTTAACTCGATTGTGAGAGCCGATGTGCTTAAATTCTTGACTAATACGGGATATTCCATTCTGAATCGAGTACTGAGTTTCTGTGAAACCATCTTGGGCTGGTTGGCCGAAAGAGACCTTTGTCTGGATTTGTCAGCTACCCTTTTTATTTACTCCATTGGACCCACCTTGGTCGCAGCACTTCCACATTGGCTGGTAACCGCTCCCCGAGGTGAAACCTGCAAGTCTACGACTCAGGTACTTCCGCGCCGAGAAGTTGGTCCCTATTTCTGTTAGTCTTTTGTTATTTCCAGCCAAACAATCGTCGATTTCGGAGGACCTTCTTCAAGGTTGTTTGTTAAAACTCAGGAAAGATCCCAATCACGTAGTGTTAAAAACGTGTCTCATCACGCCTTGGCATCCACTTTTCAGTCCATTCTCCGCTCCACTTCATTACACATCTATTTCATTCCACTCCGTGTCATTCCCCTGCAAAGCAGACGCCAAGGCGGGGCAGCTGTAGACACGGCATTTTAACACTATGCCGAGCAGATCCCGTATTACACTAAGAAGCCCAAAGTGGCTCGCACGGTTAAGTTAGTCGAGTGGCCTCCAATTTTTATTTGATAAACCTCAATTGTCGTTTCTTAATGAGACTCTTGTTAATGGGCTTATGGCCATTCCTCTCCTACACAAAACGATAAAGATGTCAATGGGCTTGGCCCATCTCTCAATGTTAAAAAGGAAAGGGGGGGGGGGCAAGTAAAGATTTTGTTGGGCTTGGCCCATTCTTATTCAAATCTTTTTATTAAATAAAGCAATTTTTATGGGCTTAGGCCCATTCTCCCCATGAATATATAAATAACAAAAGAAAATAAATAAATATATATATATTAAATAAGTGTGGCCCATCATTTATTCCTTATAAATAAATATATATATATATATTGATATTTATAATAGATATTAATAGTTTGGGCCCAACATTTAATAAAAGAAAGAATAAAATAATTTTTTTTATATTATTATTAACTCTCACATTAACTACCCTTTTTCTTTGGATCTTGTCCCCCCCATTTTTTTTCATTCAACACCCTCACCCTTACGACAACCGACACTCTCTCTGATTCTCTCCTCGGCTGTGCACACATCAGAACCTCTCTACTCTCGTTCTCCCACGACCCAACTCTCCATCTCCCATTTCTCTTTTCCTCCCAACCAACACACCGCAGACCACGCCGGCAGCTCCCCTCCGACCACCGTCAACCGCCACTGCCGCCTCCAGCCAGCACCCCCCGTCCATCGTGTCCATCTCTTCCCCACTCACTGCCCATCGTCTCGGCCTGGCCTCACCTCCACAGCAACCTCTGCTACCGCCACCCCCACCTTCTCTTCCCCCCTCCATCTCTCTCCCTCAGCCTCTTTCTCCCTCACTCCCTTCCCCTCTCTCCGTTTTTCCTCTTGCTCCCTCAACCTCTCTCTCTCTGTGTCTCGCGTGAAGAAGCTTTCAAAAAAAAAAAGTTTTTTTTTGGTTCGCAGGGGGGGGCCTCGTCGCCCGTGCCCCCCTTTTGAACCACAAGGGCCGCAACGGCCCTCTGCACCGCCGCCCCGCCTCCGGCCCCTGCTCCGGCCGCTGCTCTGTCGCCCCTCTGCACTGCCGCCGTCGCACGCCCCCGTCGCCACTGGACGCCGCCCAGCCACCACGCCGCCACCGGCCTCCCGCCTCCGGCCGCCCCGAAGCCGTCGCCCCGCCTGCACGCCCGACGCCGCACCTTCCGCTTCCACCGCCTGCAACCCCACGTGACCCCCGGCTGCCACCGTCTCCCGCTCCCGCTGCCGTGAAGCCCGAGCCCACGCCGCGACGCCGCCCCGGCCACCGCCGCTCCGCCTGCACGCCCCCGTCGTCCCCTGCACCGCTCGCCACCGCCGCCTGCACGCCCGCAGCGCCCCGACGCCGCCCGCAGCGCCTCAACGCCACCTGCACCGCCGCCGTCGTCGTCCCCCCTGCCGACCGCCGTCGTCGTCCACCCTGCCGGCCGCCGTCGTCGTCGTCCTCCCTGGCCGTCGGACGCTCACCGCCGAGCACCCCCTCCTCTCTCTCGCGGCCGCTCTCTCCCTCTGCTCTCTCTCTCTCTCTCTCTCTCTCTCTCTCTCTCTCCCTCCGCCTCCGTTCTCTCTTCTTCTCCCTCTCTCTCGCTCCTCCCCTCCGTCTCATCTCTCCTTCTCGTTCTCTCTCTCCCCCCGCGTTTCTCTCTCTCTCTCCGTCTCTGTCTCTCCTCTCCCCCCCCTCTCAGTTCTTCTCTCTCTCTCTCTCTCTCTCTTTCCCCTCTCTGCGTTTCTCTCCCTCTCTCTGCTTCTACCCCCCCCCCTCCATCGAGTTCTCTCTCCCTCTCACTCTCATTTTTCTTTTTTTTTATTACTTTCCTCCCCCTTCTCTCCCCATCCGATCTCTCTGCTTCTCTCCTCTCTCTCCCCCTCATTCTTTTTTTTTATTTGTTTTAATCTCCCTCTCTCTTCTTTTCTCTCTCTCCCCCATCGTCTCTCTCTCACCCTCTCTCTCCCTCTCGATCTCCCTTTCTTTCACTTTTTTTTATTTTTTATTATTATTTTTCCCCCTCATCATCACTCTACCCCCTCCCTCTTTCTCCGCTCTCACCCTCTCCCTCTCTCTCACGACTTCTTCCCCACTCTCCCTTTCTTTTTATTTTTTTGATTATTATTCTTCTTTTCTCTCATCTCTTTCTCCCTCATCTTTTTTATTTGTTTGTTTTATTTGATTTCTCTCTCTCCCTCTCTCTTTCTCTCGGTTTCTCTCTCTCTTCCCCTCTACTTCCTCTCACCCTTTCTTTTCTTTTCTTTTTTTTTATCTCTTTTCCCTCTACTTTTCTCTCTGTTCTCCCTTCTCTCCTCTCTCCCGGCCTCACATCTCTCTTTCCCTCTCTGCCCATCTCCCCCTTTTTCTCCTTTTCTATCTTTTTCTTCCCTCTTCTGCACCTATTAGATATATATATGTATATATATATTATTTACGTATATATAGCATCTATATGTTTATGTTCATGTATATGTGTATGTGTGTGTTCGTGTAGGGGTACGTATCTGTGAACGTATGCACGTGTTGATTTGAAGTGGAAAAGAGACTTTAAAGCAGTCATTCTGCTGCGCTACATGCCTGCTTTACTCCCACCTTGCCGAAGAAGCTCACCTTCGAGCCCATCATCTATATCTGAATAAGCTTTCTTCCCCCCTTTTACTGTCTACTTTTCATTCATTTAATTGCATGCATGCATCGTTTGCCATATCCATCAAATTCTTCTCTTTGAGAGAACTTTAGTCATTTATTCACCATGTCGCTCATCCATCCTATTCTAAAGGGGTTTTAAACAACACTAAACAGGTGTGTGTGTTTGAACATGATTATGTCATTGTCATTTCAAGGGACCGGTACTACCCTACTATTCTTCTAATCCATCATCTGTTTCTTTTGTATGTCGTGTTTTGCGAGGGCTAACCAGTCGGGGATCCCGCTTCTTCCGTCGACCAAAAGAGTAGGAGGTCATCCCTCCCTTTGAGGTACCCGGCTATTGTCTCTCTCATCTATCCTAGTTCTTTCCTTCATCATTATTATTTGTTGTTAAATTTCCATCTTCATCCTCCTTTACGTTTCGTTTAACAATAAGTCTATATTTTCTTAGCATTCTTTTCCTATATCGTACTACCTTATTCTACCATCTATCACCCGATTTCTCTCTTTGATCTCTCACCTTTCTCTTAAAAAAAAGATATAAGAACATAAAAACAATAAAAGCCACAAAACCCCCAAAAAAAATATATGATAACAAAAAGTAAAACAAAAAAAAAGGGATAATAAAATTCGGGTAACCAAAGAAGGCCCTCTTTGTCGGCCGGCCGACTAAAGAGGAAGAAAGGACCCGCACTGCTCCCGCTTCGGCGGCGAATGCGATCAAGATATTTCTGTGGGGTTCTCAGCCCCTGGCGATCACATCCCCTTCCCCCTTTCTTTCATGTCAATTTTCCTTTTTGTTTAAATCCTGCGACGGAAGTCATTCCTCGCGAAGGTGTACGTGTCGGAAGTCATTCCTCGCGAAGCCTTTTTATTCTGTCATTTTTTTTCTTTGATTTCTGTCTAAACCCTGCGACGGAAGTAATTCCTCGCGAAGGTGTACGTGACGGAAGTCATTCGTCGCGAAGCTTTTTTTTTTTTCATTCTGTCATTTTATTCTTTCAATTTCTGTCTAAACCCTGCGACGGAAGTAATTCCTCGCGAAGGTCGACGGAAGTCATTCCTCGCGAAGCCTTTTTCATTCTGTCATTTTATTCTTTCAATTTCTGTCTAAACCCTGCGACGGAAGTAATTCCTCGCGAAGGTGCACGTGACGGAAGTAATTCCTCGCGAAGCCTTTTCATTCTGTCGTTTTATTCCTTTAATTTCTGTCGAAACCCCGCGGAGAGCAATACCTCGCGGTGGTCTTACGTGTGTACATATAATATTTATTATTTATGCTGCAATAAAAATCCCGTAAGGCCAATGTCTTGCGGTGGTCTTAATATGTACATATACATTCATTACTGCTGATAGTATTATATTGCTGTTAGAACCCCACAAAGACCAATGTCCTGTGGTGGTGCGTCTTGGTTCGTATTGTCTTTGTAATTTTCTGGAGAACGATACACCGCTGCAGTTTCTGAGTCTTCGTGCCTCCCCATTTCTGTTACTTAGATTCTCGGATTTCCTGGTATATGAAAAACTGCTCGTGGAACGATAAGTCACGCTTACCGGGAAGGGGTTAGTTTGCGCGAGAGGGTCTTCCGACCCCTATCTCCGCCACGTATCGGAGTTCGTTTCACATCCTTCTTTCCTTTCTCCCCTTTATATTCTTTCTCTTCTTGAGTTGATCTCGTCATTTCCATCTTTTAGGACAGACGAGGGTGGACGTCCCTTGCCATCTCCACCTCTCTGGTAATCGCCTTTTCATCATTACTTTACATCATTGTATTGTTTCTTTCCCCGACGAGGGTGGACGACACTCTTTTGCCGTCTACAACCCCCAAGCATGAAAATGACTTAAACTGGGTTTCCTTCCTGTCCACAACTCAAATGGTGTCTTTGGGACAGACTTTGAAGGTACCCTGTTTAAGATGTACATGGTAGTCTTTAAAGCTTCACCCCACAAGAAAAGAGGAAGAGACGTACTGTATATCATACTACGAACCATATCTATGAGAGTTCCATTCCTCCTCTCAGTCACGCCATTCTGACTTGGCCTTCCCGGCATAGAATATTGAGCTAATATTTAGGCCTGTCAACGGAGCGAATACGAAGCGAATATATAACTATCCGTATCCGCTCCGTTTTAAAATTCGAATTATCCGATTTTAATCCGATATCCGACGAATATTTGTATTATCTATCCGTATTCGATTCGAATTAAAATTTTCGAATATCCGAATTATCCGCTCCGATTTCAAAATACTCTATAAAATTAACATATTTTATACACGAGATTACTCTCAACTTTATTAAGTAAGATGGGTAAAAATCTATATGATATTGTGCAAGTCATAATATTTCCAATTGATCTATAGTCAATTTCGTATGGCCCAAATCTGATGGGGAACCCAAAAACTCGGTCATTATATATAGAATTTCAAATATATTTTGTTAGAGGGCATTACTCTAGATGTCATATGTTAGAATAACACTAAAGTTAAAATCTTATGCTTGTGCTAATAAAAACGACAGGTGAGCAACACAGTAATCATCATTTTTCTTCGTACATAAAATATCTTTTATTTTCGGTAGAGAGTGGGGTATAACACCAATTTTGTTTACTAATAAACAGAAGGTCTATCTTTTCCGTTAAAGACATAAAGCCTTAACCAAGAAGCCACCGTGACAAAATTTCCATAGAAAGACTGCATGAATACCAACATAACACTTAACCCATACAAGATGCTCCTAACCTATGCAGCTATGCTACCTTCAAATTGCAGAATTTATGTTCTAAAACAACCAATCTTCCAGAAGCACTAAAGTTTCATTAAAGGCTTAGATGAGTAGATGCATCGTCAGAAAGTCTCTCTACAATGTGCCAAATGGATTGATGGGATGAACATAGCCCTTGAGCGCCATCAGTGCGGGTGATAACATCCCAAGCCTCCACAATGTTAAATTTGATTTCAGATTCTGCATTAAGAGAAGACAACCAAGTAAACAAAGGGTGACATCTGGGCATTTATGTTTTGATGAGTAGATGTTAACTTATCAAGACCATTTGACCAATTTCACTCCTGAAATTAATTTTTTTTAACTTAGCAGACTAACATGAGTTGCACTTCCTAGGGACAAAATTAGAAAAACAAACCGCTCAGGATGGTTTCCAGTTGCTTAACATATGTCAGAAATAGCTCCAGTTGATGGGGAAGCAGACTTTAGTAGGAGATGAAAAATTGATATGTACTCATCTGACATGCAGAGTATGTTGTCTAGAGCATAGCTGAAGTCATCAGGCTAAGTAACGTGTTGAGGGTAGAATCTGTTGGAGGCAGAAAAATAGAGGCACACAGGCTAGCGTAGTGTGGAACATGATATTTCGTTTTAAAGGAGGCTTTTGCCAAATTTTTTGCATATGTAGGTACCTTTAGAAAGTTAATATGCAAAACGGCATTCCGTTTATGTAACTAACTTAAGGTGAATAGCATGTGGTTGTTATTCCTTTTGCATAGTCTTCTACCCAGTAGCATGTGAGGTTGTTTTGTTTGCTCAGTGGTGAATACGGGTTGCAACTTGGGATTGACCGGCTGTTATTTTAACATAGTTTGCAGACCAGAAATTATGCTAGATGAAAAGGTTACACAGAGATACAGAATATATGTAAAGGTTGGAATGCATGCTGGGGACATGCAGTAAAAGCCAAAAGAGCAGTGGGATAAAGTTGGCATTTATAGTCACACCATGGTAGCTACAATAATAGCATAAGGTACATATGATCATACTTGCTAACAAATGAATGACATAGATGTTATATATACATATGTAGATGGGTGTGCATACATGGATACAGACACATGCCTAAATCCGCAGTTGTGATGCATCTATTATATTTGTAGCAATTTGAACACATTTCCTGGGGTTTTAAAGAAAACATATACTCCATGACATTTCTGCATTCTCCCTCATTTTCATTGTCTAAACTCAAGCCCACTTGTGGGCTCCATACTTGGAACATGCAAAATCCCAGTGCAATGAACACCATATGATTCAGATGCAGTAATACAAGCAAAATATGTAATCAATGCCATGAATATGATAACAAATATGTGCAAATGAATTTACCTCTGAAAGGTATATGCGAAGATGATTAAGAAGAGAGATATATTTTGGACTCCTGCCTCTATGAGAACAAAATGTCAGTGACACTAACAATCAAAACTGAAGTCAACAACTATGTCTAAATTTCTCAACAAAAACTTTATATGAGAAAAAATTATCTTCCATGTGAGTAACATCCAAAACATCCTGTTAAGAAAAGAATAAGATAGCAGTTAATAAGTATTTTAGTTAATGTTCAAAAATTTTAAAAAATGTTACCTTAGTTGAGAAAGCTTTAGAAGAAATGTAACAATTTTTCACTATGAAGAAATATCACCTGCAAACAAATTTTATTTCATAAATATAAACATGATAATAATTTTAAAATATGAAATATATTGAAAAATGATAGTTACCTTTCTCCTTCAAAGATGGAAGCCAATCTTGCCCACAAATCAATGCTTCTACAATTTCAGGAGCTAATGAAGAACGGATCTCATCAACTACCATTCCACCAGTACTAAACGCAGACTCTGATGCAACAGTGGTAACTGGGATTGCTAGAATATCTCTTGCCATTTTTGAAAGTGTTGGAAATTTTTTCCCATAATTGCTCCACCATGATAATATATTGAATCCAGCAATATCAGGAGAGATAGTTTCCTCTAAATAAATATCTAGCTCACTTCTAGAAAGAGATAGTGTAGTGGAAGAATGCTGACTCATAAACTTCTTAAATCCTCCTATCAATTTTTTGGCATCTTTGCTCTCCACCGTATCATTACCAATAGAATCATCAATTTTATTCAAAACTTGAGAACAAAATGAGTTATCAACAACACTTGCATACTCAGAGTAAAGGTCAGAAAGAGTTGAACGAATTCGTTCAACATGCATAAATGCAGCACCTCCATAAATCTGCTGATACACATAGTCAATATACTCCATCTTATATCGAGGATCAAGAATAAGAGCAACTGTCAAAATAAGACTACAATCTTCCCAATACTTCAAAAATTTTGACATCATCCTTTCAGCCATTGCATGCACAAATTCATGGGGAGATTTCAACATTTCAAGTAAACGAATGTGCACATCACACACATCATGAAAGTACAAATTAGCTGTAACATATTTATTTCCTGAAAGAGTCAAAGTTGCATCATAGAATACCTTCAAATTGTCATGTATAACACGTCCTACTCCCCACTCATCATCAGAAGGCAGACTCTTATAGTCAATATCATATTCAGATAAACGTTCAAATGCAACACGTAGTTCTAGTGCAGTCTCAAGCATCAAATATGTAGAGTTCCATCGTGTAGGGACATCAATATAAATCATTTTCTTACCTTTCAATTTCTCTTGAGCAACAACTTGTTCAAATATTTCCTTTTGTTTTGGTGATGACCTCACAAACTTCACGCTTTCACGAATTTTTTTCAACAATCCAGATATTTCATTTAACCCATCTTTCACAATTAAGTTAAGAATGTGTGCACTGCATTGAACATGTAAAAAAATACCATGACATGGCAACACATTTTTACCACAAAGCCAATGTTTCAGATCTCTAATCATTGCAGTATTAGTACTTGCATTATCAACTGTGATAGCAAATATTTTTTTATCAATGTTCCATGTCAGCACTTGATCTTTCATAATCTTAAAGAGTGTCTCAGCATTATGTGGAGTCTTCACAGATATAAAAGCAATAATTTTCTTATGCAACTCCCATTTAGCATCAATAAAATGTGCTGTGACACAACAGTAACCAAGATTCTGATTAGATGTCCACATATCTGTTGTGAGACTAATTCGGGAATCAATATTATCAAAGACTGAGTACAATTTTTCCTTTTCCTCATTGTATATTTTCATCACATCTGCTCTAACAGTGTTTCTCGAGACCACCTTAAACTGTGGTTGAAGATTACCACAAAATATTTGAAAATACTCATGCTCAACCAAGTTAAAAGGTAAATTGTGCTTCATTATCATTCTTGCAAGGTCACACCGACTCCGCTCTTGGTCAAATTTAAAATTTGCTATTTTTACAAGTGTCTCACTTTTTCTTCCAGTCACTGCAATCATTTGTTGTCCTATATCAACAAGTTTTTTTCTAGGACATCTTGCTGCATGATTCTTCAAATGGGTTGTCCCTTTAGCACTAGAACCATCAAATTTTCTCTTGCAATGCTTACATATAGCTATTTCACTACCATCCGGACAGGTTGTTTTTTCAAAATCTTCCCATGCTTTAGATTTTAACTTCTTCTTCTTAGGTGAAGATGGCTCCGGTGATGCATTCACAACTACAGTTGCCTCGTCATTTTGTTGCACATGAGAAATATTTTGAGAAAGATTTATAGTATTGGCAGGTAATGCATCGCTATTAGTGAGATCTTCCATCATAGATGATATGCTATTCTGAAAAAATAAATGAGAAGAGACAATAAAATAGCATTCATGGATCATGATTCATGCATTAAAGTTACATTCATAAAAGGGAGAAAACCATTAAATTTCTAACACATATATCTACCTCAAAGCTCAAACAAGAGACTGGACAACATATGAACTCAGTTCAGACTTTGAATCTTTGATCGTATTGTTGACTCCAAGGTGATTAGATCATTTAACTATGTAAAAGACAAAGTAGACCATCTTATTACTAGTAGTATTTTCATGGAATGTCTCGGAGCTGCATATGAACTTCGACCAACAGCATGCTCATTTTCATGGCAGCTTCCATGACAGAACCAAGAATCACTAAACACCTGGGATTTTAATTCTACTTGAGCCCAAGTACGCTGTACGTGCTTTTCTATTTAGGAGATGAGGGTTTTACCGAGCTGCGGTAGCTGCCTGACCGCCGGTTGGTGGGCTGCGGCTCAAAGGGGGCCAACGGCGTCTGGCACTCTGGCGGAGGGACGACGGAACGGAGGCCGGCTCGCCTGGACTCGTAGAACGGAGAACGCAGACGACGGTTGGTTGGCCGCGTTCTGTCGCCTGGAGTCGCACGCAGACGACGGTGGACCGTGGAGGAGAGAGCCCGCCAGATGGAGAGGGGGTGGATGCTGGACTGCGTCGCCGATGGCCGAGGAAGAAGCACCGGCGTGAAGGGACGACGACCGGACGACGGAGGGGGGCGGGCGACTCAGCCGACCGCGGCGGTGTCAACGGGGAGGAACGGTGGTTGGCCGGCCGCGTTGGCGTGTTCTATCGCCTGGAGTCGCACGCAGACCGGGGATGTGGAGGAGAGGAGAGGACTGCGCGTTCTGTCGCCTGGAGTTGTCTGGAGTCACACGCAGACCATGGATGTGGAGGAGAGGACTACGTTGTGCCTGCGCATTCTGTTGCCTGGAGTCGCACGCAAAGTCGCCCACCCAGCCAGGAGGGCACAGCCGCACAGGCAGTCAGCCAGTCAGGGCCTCAGGCACACCCCGTGGTCCGCGTCACCTCACCGCCAGAATCAGTACGAGTCGAACGAATTCAAATCGTCAAAGTTAGTCAGTTGGTGCGGACTGCGGGCGGAGAAGACGAGACGACACCGTGAGTCTTTATTATTTTTTTACGTTTGGAATCCAAACCGTCAAACACTCAAAATGAGATAGTTATTACTTATTAATGCAGTTTTAGTAGGAAGTGTAACAATTGTCACGCCATCTTTCGATATTTTAATATTTTATAATTTATAATATATTATTTAAAAATATATATATTATATGATTTATAATATTACGGACGGATATTTTTCGAAGCGAATATTATAATATCCGTATCCGCTCCGATTCGAATTCGGATATTATCCGTATCCGAAAAAACGAATACGGATTCGAATATTATCCGCTAATACGGATTCGAATTCGAAGCGGATTCGAATAATATCCGTATCCGTTGACAGGCCTACTAATATTCCACATTCTTGGAGGAATCTCCCAAATGGTCTTGGTACCCGACCAGCCTCAGTGTGTTTACCAAAGTACTCACCCTCTCTATCTGATCTAACCACTTTTATTTTATTTCCATGGTTATTCTCTATATCTGCTTTATAAATCTTAAATACATCAAATGCATTTGATTTCTCAAATAAAAGGTAGATATAACCATAACGTGAGTGGTCATCAGTAAAGGTAATGAAATACTTTTCTCCACCTACACTTGGAGAAAATGGATCACAAATATCTGTATGGATCAATTCCAAAACATCACTACTCCTTGTGGCAGTTTTCTTATAGGTCCTTATTTACTTTCCCTTTATGCAACTCACACACATCTCAGAAATAGAATAATCAAGGGTTGGGAGTAATCCTTCCCTCATTAGCCTTCTTATTCTTTCTTCTGAGATATGCCCTAATCTTTTATGCCACAAGTCATATGATGTTTCCTTTACCTTTCCACGTTTAATCCCTTTATTTCTATGCTCAATTAGATGGGCTTTGTTTTCATTTGAACACAAGTAATATAGCCCATCCATTAATATCCCAGACCCAACTAACCTTGAATCATGAGGTAGACTGAATCCAGAATCATTGAAACAGAAAGTAAAACCAACTTTACTAAGTCTGAATACAGATATCAAATTCCTAGAAAATCTAGGAATATAGAAAACATCATGCAAATCTAAAACAAAGCTAGTGTCTAAGATAACTCGATAGGTTCATACAGCTTCAACACGTGAACGCACTCCGTTTCCGGTCACTATATAGCGTTCACCTTCAGTTGGGAGCCTGCTGGATAGGAAGCCCTGCACAGAATTTATACGTGAACAGTTACACCAAAATCTATCCACCATAAATAATGAGGAACAATAGTTGTATTTAATACTTCACAAACAAGAATCAAAGGATTACCTTTCTTGGCCAACCATTTCTGGTATTTAGGACATGCCTTCTTTATATGCCCCTTCTTCTTACAGAAGAAGCACCTCAGCACTTTTCCTTGATTGCCTTCTGCATTATCAGATTGATTCTTTATGGCCTTCTTGTTCTTCTTGAAGTTAGTACGCTTGCCTAAAAATTTTCCCTTCTTATTAACAACAAAATTCACCATTTCAACATTATCATGCCTAAGCCTATTCTCCTCTTGCACACACATAGTCAGAATGTTCATTTATTGACCAATTTTTCTTATGTGTATTGTAGGATATTTTGAAGGCACTGAATTGGGTAGGAAGTGAACTCAAAATGAAGTAGACCAAAAATGAATCCGAAATGGTCACTTCTAGGGAATTTAGTTGCGCAGCTATATTCCTCATCTCCATAATGTGTTCACGAATAGATCCAGAACCCTTGTACTTCATGGAGGAAAGTTTGTTCATAAGGGTACTAGCAAGAGCCTTATTTGAGGTGACAAATTGCTCTTCAATGCATGTGAGATATTTTGTTGCCGTATCACATTCGGGAATTGAGCCTCGATTATTCTTTGGTAAATTTGTCATTAATAGCAGGAGTGCATGTCGATTAGAACGCTCCCACTTCTCACTAAATAATCTATCCTCAACAGTACTCTCCTCCGTGAGAGGAGTAGGCTTCTCTACCCTTAATGAAATATCCATATCCATCCAACCAAGGGTAATTAAGATTTGATCCTTCCACTCAGTAAAGTTTGACCCATCTAAATAAGGGATGTTGAAATTCATCATTCCAGGGATTACAGCTGAAGAAACATAAAAAGATACTCTAATTAGTCATGCCATAAAAGAACATAACATATACTAAATTTAATCATTTCATTTTCAACTTGATGTTAAGTGGCTAAGTAGTGTAACATTGCATGACCCCTCCTTTGGGAGTGAACCATGCAACCACAATTAAGCCAACACTTAATTATATAATGTGTGATTAAGTAATGCAACATCATATAGCCCCTCCTTTGGGAGAGGGTCATATAATTACAAATAGATCCACACATTTTTCTTAAAAATGAGTGACCAAGTAGCACAACATCATATAGACTCTTCCTTTGGGATGAGCTACATGATCGCAATTAGGTCTATACTCATTTAATAAGACTAGTAATTTACATAGTCAAGTTCAAGGAGCTTAGTACCTTTGGGTACCAAGGGAATCCAAGATACTTAGCTACGTGAAGCACTATCCTACTCCAATTTTAAGTCTAAAAACATATCAATCCTCCTTTGGGAGTGATCTAAATGCTTATAGATTTAAAAATTACAATTGCATTATTTATAGATATGCATGATATCGCATGGTATAAGGTTATAAATTCAACATGGAACATACTTAAACATATTCCACATGAAAAATAATATAACAAAAAAATGATTAAGCACAAAAATGTGGTCATCTTTCAATCAAAGGGACCCTAAACCAGATAGCCAGTGTCACGTTAGCACATCATTACTCATCCACACATAAATAATAAATAATGTCCAAAGTCCATATTACAGTCCGTTTATACAAACCAATATTTACAACTTGGGAACCCATTTGGCCCCTTGAATTACATGAAAGATGAATTTCTTAAAAATAAATAAATAACGGCTCCTCGTACTTCATGTTCCTTTAAAAAAGGACAATCCTACAAGTAAAAATGACACTGGCTATCCCTTTGATCGACCACAATCACATTCATGCAATATCATATTACAATCATTCACAATATGTCTATATATGCAAAAACATAACTTTGAGGGTATAAAAATAATTAATTCTAACTTTCTAAACATGGTTTATTTAACTCAGAAAACTCATTCTATTTGCATATACGTCCTTCTATTTTACTTCTGTATCTTTCAAAAAATTAACAGAATGCCCCTTTATAACTTCTTCTGTAAATAGATGGGCTATAATGTATACGGTCAATTCCTGGAGTATAAATTTCAACACACTTGAAATCAAACACATTAAAACAAATCAATATGTAATGGTTTAGGCCACCACACCTGCTCCTCCTTCGGAAATGAGCAGAAAAGTAACCACTTTGGGAACAACCGAGAAGGCAACAGGGAAACAACCGCAGCCCCATCGCAACCCTCGGTCCCCTTTTTTGTCAGGCAGAAAAGTAATTAGCCAAGGGGGAAAACAAAAACGGCGATCAAGTCGCCGGATTCGGAGGCGGAGCCCCTGCTTCCCCTTTTTTTTTGTTAGTTACTCTGGTCACCCTCAGAGATAAAATCTCAATGGCAAAGGTCGTGTACACCGGCACACCCGCAGAGGTAAAAAACTCGACTACAGGATCCTGTATGCCGGCACACTCGCCGATGAACTCAAATTTTTTTTAAATACGTGAGATGCAGACCGATCTATTTTTGGTTCTAACCTGGCTCTGATACTAAATGTAAGAAAACTTAATGGATCAAAGTGCACAGCGGAGCATGATGGCATCCCACAATTAAAAGAGATCAAAACGACATGGATCTTACGGAGCGACTTAATGGATCAAAGTGCACAGCGGAGCATGATGGCATCCTACAATCAAAAGAGATCAAAACGACAGGGATCTTACGGAGCGACATCTTGGGATGTCAAAAAGCCCGGTGAAGAGTACACCACGTTGAGATCGTCCTCGTGTACGGAACGGGAAGATAAGGTTTCCTCCCCTTTCTGCAGGTTGACACTCCTTAGGAAGAGAGTAGGAGCAATGGGGACTCTTCTTAGATTCTCTTCACGGACTACGGCAGGACATGGACCAAGTTCCCAAGGTAGTTGTGTGTGCGTAACTTTTTCCCCATTAGAAAAAGAGTCCTTTTTATACATATCTCATGGCATGTGAATCTATTGGAGAGGAGATAACTGTTAGGGAGGACGTGGGTGTGAGGATGTGCACTTTCGCACATCCCTCCACTTTTGCCCAAAACATGGGCCACCCACTCCCATAAGACTCAGTCAACATGTTCTTCGTGGACAGAATTGGTAAGGGTGACTTTGATAACAAGTTAGAATATGTTATTTGGGATGGGTCCGAGTGAGTTATTCCTTAGATTTTTTGGGGAAAGGGAGAATTTAATAACTCATCCTTACTCTGGGATTAACTAGTTCCATATGAAAGGGTCGAACGAGTTATTCTCGAAATAAGAGTCTTAACCCTAATCGACTCAATATAGTTTAACCTTACTACAAAATTCGGTTAAAGACGGATAAGTGAAATAACTCACTCTACTCTACCCTTATTTCATTATCAAAGTCGCCCTAAGGCCCTCTTTGACAATCGAATTGTCGGCTGGGTTTCTTAACAGACGAGAGAAAAAGAATGCGGGGACCACCAACTCCCCTCACACACGAGCGCTTGCCTGAGGTCGGATACCATGTTCGAATAACAAAGATGCCCTAAGGCCCTATTTGTTTCCCGGTTAGGATACCGTGTTCGACCCTTTGGGGTTGACCACGGTACGCGACCCCAGGTAACATGTCTGTGTGTGAGGGGGGCAAGTGAGCCCCTCCATTTTTCTCTCTCGTCGATTACTAACTCCGCCCGACAATTCGAGAAACAAACCGGCCCTAAACGAATAGGGCACGGTCGAACTAGGTAAAAGTCAGTAAGGGTTGGTAAGATGACGTATTCGTTGGTCGATAGTGTAACCGGCTTTGGTGGGGTACGTGACATGCCTAATCCTAATCGAGTCGAACATCGCAAAATGAATGAAAAATGACGAATACGTCGTTTGCCCGGTTAGGATCGAATACGCAATTCCTCCGATTCAAGTGAATGCCGTATTCTACCTTAACTTGCCCCATTACCAAACATGGATTGTAATTATTACTCTTTGTGATAAGATCTTAATACTTGAAATGAGAGAATTATCACATCATTGTGCAAAAAAAAAAATCCTTACGTAAGAGATAGACGTCTTACTCGATCCCAACCTTTTTTATAATATGTTATGCACCTTCATTTGATGGCTGCATCTTTGGAGCAGAGAGTTACAGAGCCACATGCGTAAGAGTTTGATCCAGCATGTCGGGTGTGTCGAAGTGTTTGGACATGGAAAATCAATTCTTTTCACAGCAGAAGCGAAGGCAAATATATACGTAAAAGGGAAAAAACATGTAATGGTTATTACACATGAGCTTGATCAAAATAAAAACAAATTCTCTTCATTACATAATTATAGGCAAACTTGATTTTGTTAGCATGTGGCCAACCATCCCGTTGGGAGACACCTCACCGTGTTTCCGGATCTGAGGAAAGGGTGCACTGTAGCAGTGGGACAGAGGGGAGGTGGGGGTGACGCACCCTATTATATTGATGGCTTGTCCATCGGAAAGACATACGGAGATCTAGAGATCTAAGAATACCCACCTCGCCGGAGTCCCCAACCCGTCCGGAAAGAAACCCACCTCGACGACAACCCTACACTGGTATCAGAGCGACAGGTCTGCCAACACCGTTGCTCACACCAGTCGGTGCCAACGCCCCTCTGCGGCCTCCCCGAACGCCGTCGGCTCCTCTCACGCGAGCCCCCACCGCAGACGCCCACTGCCGCCGCTGCAGCTCCCGGCCGTCCACCGCTCCAACGACCGCCCACTGTCGCCGCGGCATCCCCGCCCACCGGTAGCAGCCCCTGTCGTCGCGGGTGGGGCTTCTCACCTCCGGCCGCCCACTGTCGGCTGCCTACCGTCGCCGCCGCGGTCTTCCCCCACAGCGCTGCTGCTACCACCGCTGTGGGGCTCGCACGCCGCCGCTGCCACCCTCGCACACCGCCGTTGCAGCTGCCATTCCCCCCCCCCCCCCGCCCCCGCCGCAGCCTTCCCGGCCTCCCCTCCTCGTCGTCGGCCTCCACCGCGCCAGCCATCGCGGCCTCCCTCCGCCACCGTCGCTGCGGCCCCCTCCCTCTGCTGCGCCCTCTTGGCCAGCGCCACGATCCTTGCCGGCCGCCCACAGTAGCCGCCACTGTCCCTTCAACTCTCCGCCGCGGCTCCATCGCCGCTGCTGCCACGACTCCCAGTCCGCCGCTGCCATCGGGCGAGCATCGCCCGGACGTCGTCCTCACCCGGGTGGTGCGGCGGTGCTGCTGCTACTGAAGGCCTCCCCCGGCGTCCTCCCGCTGCAGTTGCTGCGGCTTCCATAGCACCACCAAACCGATGCGGCTGCTGCCGATCTCCTCCGACGAGGCTCCACTGCGCTGAGGCTCCCTTGGATTCCTCTACACGCAACCTCCCTGCTATGCCAGGTAAGTGCTCTAGCACTTTGGTTTCTCTCCCCGCGAAAAGAGGAACAAAGATAGTATAAGTAAATAATAAGAAAAGGGGAGAGGGGAGAATCCTGACATCTGTCAAAAGTGAAGTGACCTTTCTTTTCTTTCTTTTGCATTGTACAAGGGACATGAGGATTGTGGTTCACGTGAACCACACGCAATAAAACAAAAAACAAAAAGGAGCGAGAGGACCAGCTGCCTCCCATGTGACAAAAGGGTCAACACTGAGTGTTGTCAATTCACACATGATTTCTATACGATATATCTACAGCATTTATATCTCCCACTAATCTATTTTTGAACTCATTCACGGGAATCATATAAATTAAAATGTCATGAATTTATTCTGTCCCGATTATTACTGATCACTAAGTGACAAAATTGATACAAATATCTTCTTTTACGTGAACTGTAAGATTATAGAAACCATTTCGTGTTATATAACATATTAACATCACATAGGTGAGTAATAAATCAAGTTACTTATATGCACATCATCTTGCTTTGTATTATTTGCATATACATTATGTCCATGTATATTTTGTCCATAAATATTTGAGCTTATTAATATATATATATATATATATATATATAGTTATTCATGTTATTAGAGATTGATACATAATTAAATACATGCATTAAATAATGTTCGTCATCATCATCATCATCATCATCAGAGTCTTGTCCCAATTAATTGGTGTCGACTACATGAATCCTGTTCCGCCAAAGATTTCTATCAAGTGCAATATTCATATTTAAACTCAAGGAACTAATGTCCTTCCTAATAACATCGCACCATCTCATTTTAGGCCTTCCTCGAGCTCTTCTACTAACATCCACTAAGATTTGATCACATCTTTTAACCGGCGCTGAGTTAGGGCGACGAAACACATGTCCAAACCACCTGAGTCTATTTTCTCTCATTTTACTATCAATTGGAGCTATCCCTAAGTCCTTACAGATGCGCTCATTCCTAATCTTGTCTTTCTTAGTCTTGCCACACATCCATCTCAACATCCTCATCTCTGCTACACACATTTTGTGGATGTGTTCCTTTCGTACTGCCCAACACTCGGTACCATATAACAGAGCAGGTCTCACAGCCGTTCTATAAAACCTCCCTTTGAGTTTCACAGGCATACGACGATCACAAAGGACACCTGATGCACTTCTCCATCTTAACCAACCTGCCTTAATCCTATGTGTAACGTCATCATAAATCTCCCCATTCTCTTGTATGATAGACCCTAAGTATCGAAAGCTACTACTCTTCGGAATGTTATGTCCATCAATTAGAACCATGTCTTCCTGAACCACTCTCCCATTACTAAAATTACAGTGCATAAATTCTGACTTGCTCCTACTAATTTTAAAACCTTTAGACTCCAAGGCAAGTCTCCAACGCTCTAACTTAGCATTTAGAGCATCAATACTCTCATCAATTAAAACAATATCGTCTGCAAAAAGCATACACCAAGGGATATCCTCATGCAATTGTTTAGTTACTTCATCCAGAACTAAGGCAAAGAGATACGGACTTAGTGCAGAACCTTGATGCAAACCTATAGAAACGGAAAATTCAGCAGTCTCCCCAGCAATAGTTCGAACACTGGTAATAGCACCGCCGTACATATCCTTAATCAAATCGACATATCCTTGAGAGATTCCTTTCTTTCTTAATGTCCACCAAATCAATTCTCTCGGTACTCGATCGTACGCCTTCTCTAAATCAAGAAAAACTATATACAAATCTTTTCTCATCTCTCTATACTTCTCCATTAGCTGCCGTAGTAAGAAAATAGCTTCTGTAGTAGATCTATTTGGCATAAAACCAAACTGATTTTCCGATACAGTAGTCATACAACGGAGGCGTTTTTCAATTACTCTTTCCCAAAGTTTCATAGTATGACTCATAAGCTTAATTCCACGATAATTATTACAACTTTGAATATCTCCTTTGTTTTTATAGAAAGGAACTACAACACTTTTTCTCCAAACTTCTGGTATTCTCCGTTCCTTTAAAATTCTATTAAAAAATTTAGTTAGCCATTGAATACCAATATCTCCTAGGCCTTTCCATACTTCAATAGGTAAACCATCTAGTCCTAAGGCCTTGCCCACTTTCATTTTCCTTAAAGCATCATCCACTTCTGACATCTTAATACGCCTGAAATATTGATATGTATCAAATATTGTGGACTCTTGGGTACCTTCTAAAGATAAATCCTTGACGGAATCTCCATTAAGTAACTTCTGAAAATAGCTATGCCACCTCCCTTTAATCTCAAGATCCTTAGTTAAAACCCTTTGATCTTCACCTTTAATGCACCGAACATGATCTAAATCTCTAGTTTTCCTTTCTCTTAATTTAGTAATTTTAAATATGTCCTTTTCACCCTCTCGGGTTCCTAATTTATTATATAAATCTTCAAATGCCTTTGACTTGGCTTCGCTAACTATTTTCTTAGCTCTCTTTTTAGCGATTTTATAGGCTTCTAGGGTTTGAGCATTTTTGTTAGTTTGCCAGACTTTAAAGCATTCCTTTTTTACTCTAATAGTATTTTGGATTTCCTCACTCCACCACCAAGTCTCTTTTTCTAAGTTCTTTTTACCTTTAGTTTCGCCTAAGAGTTGTTTTGCAACCCTCGTTATACAATTTGTAACATTATTCCACATTACATTAGTTTCTTGTTCTAAATTCCAAATATTTTCCTTTAATAGATGATTTTTAAATGTTTCTAAACTTTTACCTTTTAAATTCCACCATTTAATCTTGGAATAATTATTTATAATGATCTTTCTTTTGAATTTAGGAATAGTGACATCCATTACTAACAACCTATGTTGAGGGGCTAGACTCTCACCAGGAATAACTTTGCAATCTTTACATAAAACTCTATCGACCTTCCTAATGAGAAAATAGTCAATTTGACTTATATGTGTTCCACTCTTGTATGTTATTAAGTGTTCGTCCCGCTTCTTAAAGAAGGTATTAATAATTGCTAGATCGTAGGCCATAGCAAAATCAAGAATAGTGTTACCCATATCATTTCTATTACCAAAACCAAACCCTCCATGAATCCTCTCATAGCCTCTATTATCTATACCCACATGACCATTAAGATCCCCTCCAATAAAGATTCTCTCTTCACTAGGGATATTTTGGATCAAACTATCAATAGCCTCCCAAAATTGCTTTTTAATGCTCTCTTCTAATCCTACTTGAGGTGCATATGCACTAATTATATTCAAAATATCATCACCTAAGATAAGTTTGATTACCATTAGTCTATCCCCCAATCTATTTACTTCCACAACTCGGTCTTTTAAGTTTTTATCTATTATTATAGCAACACCATTTCTAGAGTTATTATTACCCGTATACCAAATTTTATATCCATCAATGTCTTTAGCTTTATGTCCTTTCCACCTAGTTTCTTGTAGGCAAGCTATGTTAACCCTCCTGTCCTTCATTAACTTAACTAATTCTAAACCCTTACCCGTTAAAGTTCCTATATTCCACGTAGCTAGACGGATCCTATGTTTTTGGACTTGTTTCTTTACCCGTGTGCGTCCAACCCCAAACGAGAACCCTTGCCTATTTGACACCGCAATCGGGCGCCATTGCGGCGCGTCGCTTACGGGGAACGCCCTAGCTAGCCCTTGCTCACTTGTCATTCCATCCGGGTTCCGATGTAACGCGTCGCTTACGGGGAACGCCCTAGCTGGCCCTTGCTCACTTGTCATTCCATCCGGGTTCCGATGTAACGCGTCGCTTACGGGGAACGCCCTAGCATTAGCACATAATGTATTTGGATCAGAATTCATGTTGGAGATGTGACAAAATTTTACTGCTGGCTGTCGACCTAACGCAAACCCTCCTCTTTTCTCATCCGGGCTTGGGACCGGCCATGGCAGAGTTATTTTTGTTTAATTAAATAATGTTCGTCATTTAGTGATTAATTATTTAAAAAAATCTCATTTATTTGGACATGTTATTTTTGTTTAATTATTTAGTTGTAGCTTAATTGTTACTTCGTAGTTATTTTGATCACAAATTAAACAAGACAAAACAAAATACAAAACTCTCACAAAGAAATGACAGAATTAATCAACATAAACTTTAAATTAATTTTTGTCATCATGTTTAGTCTTATTAAATTAAGCTGTCATATTTTCATATTCATTATAATCATAATGGCCAGTAAGCTCATTGCTTCGGAGTTGGCAAAATTAGACAAACTTAATAGAACCAACTTTGACATGTGGCATCGGAAAATCCGATATGCCCTTATCCATGACAACATAGAACATGTCATTGACACCAACGCTCCGGAAGTTATTGAAACATCCACGGAAGTGGAAAAGAAAAAATGGGACCAATGGTTAATAGATGACAAAAAGGCGAAGAGCCTAATGCTCATGTTCATGGAGGATAATTTAATAAAATTTTTCGAAACTTACAAAACCGCCAATGAAATGTGGAAAGCTATCAAAGAGAAGTATGATACCAAAACAAATGTGAATACTCAACTCTTATTACATCGTTACAACACATGTAAGATGCAGGAAGGTGATAGCGTTGTCGAGCATATAAATAAAATGATTGTCATGGCTAAGGAACTATCGACCGCTGGAACCGAAATTCCAGAGAAGATGCATGTGGCGACTATATTGAATAGTTTGCCAGCATCATTAGACATGGCTGCCACAACCTTAAGAATGAGTGGTTCTATTGTAAGTGTCACAGATTTGCCAGCTCGGTTAGCGATTGAGCAGGACATAACGGCCAGGAGAAAAGAACTAGAAGCACACTTGCAGGAGGCCAATGCTGTACACCGGAAGCCCACCGGCCAGAATCGTCCACTCGGAACGCAAAGGCCCAAGTTTAAGGGCAACAAATTCCAAGGCAAAGGAAAGAAGGTTCCTCGTGGTGCTTGCTACTCATGTCGAAAGTTTGGCCATTTTGTGGCAAATTGTCCCCAAAAGCAAGGCAATGAGGGTGGAAGCAAACACCCAGAAATAGAAGAGCTGGAAAGAGAGAATTTATCGGCGTCACGGAGTGCAATGCCGCGATGACCGACTCAAATGAATGGTGGGTCGATTCTGGAGCCACTCGTCATATTGCAAAGACGAAGAAGGGGCTGGTGATGCTAAATAAGCTAAAGGCGGGAGAACAGAGGATTTACATTGGTAACAACACCTATCTTGATGTAGAAGGTGTTGGTACATACAGGCTGGATCTTGGGGATAACATCATAGTCCTCAAGGATGTGTTCTATGCACCTGGAATCCGACGAAATCTAATCTCTGTACCGGCCTTAATGAAAAATGGTCTGGAAGTACGTTTCTACAACAACCGAGTGTCAATAGGGAGAGATAGGAAAGTACTTGCCATGGGGAGGTTTGTCCCCGAACATGATTTATTCTGTATCCCTGTAATTGACACTGAGAATAATAATATTGAAGATTCTGAGTATTCATTGTGTTCTTTATCAGAATGTGATCTATGGCATTTTAGATTGGGACATCCCGAAAAATCTAAAATGGAACAAATGATTAAGATGGGTCTACTACCGGGTTTGTCAAAGGTGGAACTAACACCTTGTGAACATTGCTTAGTAGGAAAAATGACTAAGAAACCCTTCGCAGTAGGACATAGATCGAATGAATTGTTAGGGTTGGTCCACTCGGACAGTTGTGGCCCCTTAAGTATAAAGACATATAACAACAAGGAATATTTCATAACCTTCATAGATGATTATTACAGATTTGCCTATGTTTATCTGATCTCTGTAAAATCAGAGGTATTTGATTGCTTCCGAAAATATAGAATGGAAGTGGAAAGGCAACATGGAAGGAATATTAAGGTGTTAAGAACAGATATAGGTGGAGAATATAACTCAAAAGAATTTGAGTTATATTGTCAAGAACACGGAATCAAAAGATATGTGACAATGCCTTATACGCCACAACAAAATGGTGTGGCAGAAAGAAAGAATAGAACTTTGATGAATGCTGTTAGATGTATGCTATCGCATTCAGGTCTCCCTAAGAATTTGTGGGGAGAGGCATTACTTATGACAAATCATATCTTAAACAGAATTCTCACAAAATCCGTAGAGAGTACACCTTATGAATTATAGAAGGGGAGGAAACCCGATTTGAGTCACCTCAAGAAGTGGGGGTCTATTGCCCACGTTCTCATTCCGAGTCAACTTAGAGATAAGTTGGACTCAAAGACATTGAAATGTAGATTCATAGGGTATTGTGAGAAATCATCTGATTATAGATTTTTTCATAAAGAAAAAGGGATCATTGAATATAGGGATACGACATTTCTAGAAAATCTAGAGGAAGAGGAATCTCATGAAAAAGAGAAGGAACCTCTGGTTGTAATAGATGATGACTATTACAATGATGTCCCTAGAAATGATCCAGAAATTGAGGAAAAACCCCAAAATATGGAAAATAAACCAGTACCTATGAATGAAATGCAGCCTGGTCAACCCGAATAGGCAACAAAAGAATGAGAACTCCACCAGCATGGATGGATGATTATCATTTGTATTCCTGTGAGCCTTCATGTCTGATGATAGACATGGAAGATGAAAATTACGCAGATCCCATGAATTATATAGATGCGACAAAATCGCATGATACATAATTATGACAAGATGCCATGAATGAAGAAATTGATTCCATGAAAAGGAACAATGTATGGGAATTATGCGATCTTCCAAAGAATCGAAAGGCTATAGGATGCAAATGGGTATTCAAGAAAAAACTTCGAGCTGATGGGTCTATTGATAAATATAAGGCCCGGTTAGTTGCCAAAGGGTTTACGCAGAAACCAAGTATAGATTTTCAAGAAATCTATTCTCTAGTGGCTAAGTTTGCATCCATAAGAATGATCTTGGCAATTGTTGCATATTTTGATCTGGAGCTGCACCAGATGGATGTAAAAATAACATTCCTTAATGAAGATTTGAAGGAAGACATCTATATGCAACAACCTGAGGGTTTTCAGGTGGAAGGCCAAGAGGAAAGGGTATGTAAGTTGAAGAAATCAATATATGGTTTAAAACAATCTTCTAGACAATGGTATCTCAAATTCCACGAAGTAGTTGTCCAACTAGGGTTTGTTTCAAACAAGTTGGACAACTGTGTGTATGTCATGAATAGTGGGAGTAAGTATATCATGTTATCCCTATATGTGGATGATATTTTACTCGCCAGTAATGACATAGAAATATTGAATAAAGTCAAATTAGAACTTAGTGGAAAGTTTGAGATGAAGGACATGGGTGAGGCATCCTATGTTCTTGGTGTACAAATCATATGGATAGAAAGTCTAGAATGTTGAGTATAAACCAGGAAAAATATTTGAGGTCTGTACTAAAGAGATTCGGAATGCATAATAGCAATCCGGCACCTACACCGTTAGTCATCAGAAACGGCTGTGTAAGGGTCAATGCCCCGGAGAGGGACATGAGCCGCTCATGGTGCCGTATGCACAAGCAGTCGGAAGCTTGATGTATGCAATGATGTGTATAAGACCGGACTTGGCATACCCAGTCAGTTTGGTAAGTAGATACCAAAGCAATCCTGGCCCAGCACATTGGGAAGCTATTAAAAGGATTTTGAAATATCTGGGAGGAACTTTGCACCACAGTCTTGTTTATCAAGCTGATACGCTTGAGGTTCTCGGATATTCGGATGCAGACTTTGGAGGAGATAAAGATGACGGAAAGTCCACGTCGGGACATTTGTTTATATTTGGTGGTGCTGCTGTTTCTTGGGGAAGCAAGAAACAAGGGTGTGTTGCTCGATACACACAGGAAGCTGAGTACGTTGCATGTAGTACAACTGCTACTCATGCAGTTTGGATCAGAAGATTCTTGAACGATTTGAATCTCAACTTGGTAGATGGACCAATTGAGATGTACTGTGATAATCAGGCGGCTATTAGCCTGATTAACAGTGGAGCAAACAGTTCAAGAGGAAAACATATTGAAGTACAATATCACTATATTCGAGATATTGTACAGAAAGGGGAAATAAAAGTGACTTATGTTCCCACAAGTGATATGATTGCTGATCCATTGACGAAAAGTATCTCAGCAGAGAATTTCATTAAGCATGTTGGCTTAATGGGGCTTAGGAATATATAAGCCAGAAAGAAATATTTTCATGGATAATGAAAATAATGATACCTCTGACGGATAGTGGGATTGTATCGGAACAGTACTCACGGATAGTGAGACAATGAGAAGAATGATACCTCTGACGGATAATAGGAGTGTATCAGAAATACTATTCATGGATAATGAGAGTATAGCAGTGATGGTGAGTGGAAACACTACTCACGGATAGTGAGAGTGATTCCAAAGAAATATTATATCACTCACGGACAGTGGGGATATAATAGTTTGTTGGTCAAGTGGGAGATGTTAGCATGTGGCCAACCATCCCGTTGGGAGACACCTCACCGTGTTTCCGGATCTGAGGAAAGGGTGCACTGTAGCAGTGGGACAGAGGGGAGGTGGGGGTGACGCACCTTATTATATTTATGGCTTGTCCATCGGAAAGACATACGGAGATCTAGAGATCTAAGAATACCCACCTCGCCGGAGTCCCCAACCCGTCCGGAAAGAAACCCACCTCGACGACAACCCTATAGATTTTAGACAACCAGAAAGACTACACTACCCTGTAAACTTACGATGGTAGATGAGAACGTTAGCTAGGGCTCCGTAATCTCTTCATTTTAAAAGTAAAAATGACGTGAAAAAAAGATATCTTTGCAATAATTTTAAGAGTGGCATGACACTCTTCATCTCAACTATTTAAAATTGGACTTCATCACTGGGCTCTACTCCGGGTGGGAATCCTCGTATCTTTAAACACTTTTTGGCACCATTAAATGCACTTTGATGTCATGGACTCTATTCTGTAGAATATATATGTTTGTGCTCTCGAGAGTATAATATATACGTGTTGTTTGAGTATTTAAAAAAATACTCTCGAAAAATAAATAAATAATTTTTAAATAAATCATGATGTATGTAATAGGGTCAAGACACATTGAAAGGTGTGAAAATTCGCATATTAGATAGAGCCAAGTGGAGCTACTTAATTAAGAGGAACATTCTCCGTCAACATTACTGCATCGTATGATGCATGAAAGAAAACTCATCATCTAAAAGATGCGAGTCCAAAGCGGAACTCGGCCCAAAACCCATGCGCCCAAATTCGATCTCATATGCGAGTCCATTTGAGGCCGGACAACGGCGTTCGACCCGCTCTCGGCTCCTGCTCGTTCTGTGTTACCGCGTTCGTCACCGGCTGTACGACGGCGATCGTAACATGCCCATTAGGCCCCCGACCTCCCACCGATCTCTGTAGCAAAAGTCCACTCGTCCCTCTCTCTCTCCTACACCCGTAAATGGCGCGGCAGCGGCGGCGGCGGCGGCGGCAGCGGCAGCGGCAGCGGCCACCGGCCACGAAGCCCTGTGAGCTTCACGTTTATCCCCGTCGCCCCCATGCTTGTCTTCCTCCCGGCCTTCTCCTTCCGGGCTTCCAGAACCTTCGCCTTGTCGCCGTCGATCCCCGCCGCGTCCTCCCTCGGGGTGCTCTTCTCCATCCCCTGCGCCAGCTTCCTCATCCTTGTCCGGGGCTGCCACCACCTCGCCCACCTCGAGTACCTAATCTGCTCGACCCTTCACTCCGACCACAAGGCCTTCACCCACCGCTTCCGGGCGCCGGACGAGCTGAAGCCCGTGCTCGCCGACAAGGACCTTTTCTTGAGCGCGCTTCGGTCGGTGCGGGGAAAGCCCTGGGTCGCCCTACGGTTCTTCCGGTGAGCCGAGCGGCAGCCCGGGTTCGAGCGGACGGCGGTGGATTTTTGTGCTGTCATGGAGATCCTCCTCGAGAATGGGCTGATGCGGGCGGCGTACCCCGTGGTAGAGAGGGTGGCCATGTCACGCTTGGATGGCGTTGTGGACGTGCTTGTCGATGGGTGCGCTGGGCTGGACACCTCTGTGAAGCTGCTCAACCTGCTTCTGTGGGTGTACACCAAGTGTTCGATGGTGGAGCTCTCCGTGCAGACTTTCTACTAGATGGTGAGAAATGGACACCCCCGATGTGCAGAACTGCAACAGGATTCTGAGGATTCTGAGGGACGGGGACTGTAGTGCCAAGGCGAGGGCGGTGTATAAGGCGATGGCCGACTTCAAGATTAGTCGGCGTCACGACCTTTCGCCTGAGCCGACGAATACCCTATATCCTATATCCGGCCAAAACGGCCATCCAAATATAGTCAGCCTCACGACCTTTCGCCTGAGGCCCACAACTGTCACGTTCAATACTGTGCTCGACTCCTTCTGCAAGGAAGGGAAGTTCTAGGTGGCGCTCAACCTGTTGTCGGAAATGCAGAAAAGGGGGTGCTTTCCGAATGATGTCTCCTACAATGTTCTGGCCAATGGGCTTTCTAAGGAAGGTGAGTTGGACAGAGGATTTGGTCGTTGAGATGTTGAATACGGGGTTGAAGGTCTCCGCCTACACATATAACCCTTTGATATATGCATACCGCTTCAAAGGGGAGAGGGTTCAAGCTCTTAACTTTGAGCACGAGATGATCAGAAGAGGGGAATCGCCGACAGTTGTGACATACAATATATTCATTTATTGGCTATGCAAAGGCGGGCATCTCATTCAGGCCAGAGAGAAATTTTTGGAGATGGGTAAAAGTAATTTGGCACCAGATGTAATTTCTTATAACTCTCTGATTTATGGCTATTCTCGAGCTGGGAGTTTATCGGAGGCTTTCATTTTGTTTGATAAATTAAAGAGCTCCAATCTTCTTCTGACAGCTATAACATATAATATACTTATTGACGGCCTATGTAGATTGGGATCTCTGGATGATGCCCGGCAATTGAAGGCGGAGATGGTTTGAGCTGGCCTGGCACCAGATGCTTGTACATACACAAGTCTCGTCAACAGATCCTGCAAGACCAGAAACCTAGCTATGGCAAAAGAGTATTTCGATGAGATGTTGAACAGGGGTGTGCAGCCAGAGTGTTTTGCCTATACCACACGGATATCTGGGGAATTGAAGCTTGGTACCAAGTCTGAAGCTCTACGTTTGTTTGAGGAGATGAAACCGATTCACCAAATGTAATAACTTATAATGTGCTTATTGATGGACTGTGCAGAGTGGGAAATCTGGAAGAAGTAGACAAGTTCTTGTCTGGTATGCATAAAGTTGGTTTATTTCCGGATTGCGTGACGTATACTTGCATAATTCATGCACCTGCACAGAGAGGGCATCTGGCTGAAGCGACAGGTGTGTTCTATGACATGATTTACCGAGCAAAAGTATCTCCATCGGTTGTGACATACACTGTTCTGGTGCATGCCTATGCTAGTATTGGTAGGCTGGGAGTTGCATCCATGTTCTTTTCACAAATGCTAGAGAAAGGTGTGTCACCAAATGTCTTCACATGCAATGCTCTGATAAATGGTCTGTGCCAAGTGCATAGAATTCAAGAAGCTCATCAGATATTTTATGGCATGCACCCAACAAGTACACTTACACACTGCTGATAAATGAAAATTTCAACATTGGCAACTGGAAAGAGGCTTCGAGGATGTACAGTCATATGCTTCAGAAAAGGCATTCAACCAGATTCTTGTACACATAGTATACTATGTAAGCAGCTTGGTTCAGATTGCAAGTCTCATGCAGTTCTCTACCCAGAGAATGGGACTCCAGATTGAGTATTCTCATGCATAGAGAATAATGTCCTGTGCTGGTATTTGGTTTCTCTAACATCAGATGCATATAAGAGACTTGGCTGTGTCAAGTTGCACTATTCTCATTCTAAGTGGCACTTGGCACCTGTAGCCCAAGGGGGGGCCAACATAAGCCAGAAGGTCAGAATGGTAGATGTTCTGCACAGGAATTTAAGCTTGTACTCACCAGTCAACTTATACCGGTTGGATTTTTGGCTGAGGCCTGTTGGCCTCATCAATTGATAATTTTTTATCATATTAGCAACAGTCACTGCGAAGGTGCACAACATGTGCTAACATGGGAAGGCTGTGACAATATTTTTTATTCTTTCAAGTGCTCAAAAGTCAGTATAACTCCTAAGATTATCATTTGATTCCTACATTTCTAATGTTTCATGCCTTGTGTAATAAGAACTGATGTAATTTATCGTTTCTACATAATATACAGGGGGAGCACATCAGTGCTGGATGGCATTAATGGCTTCAACATGAATTCCTTACTTAGACTTTCTTTCAGTATGCATGCTGGTGTCAATCCCTTATTGTGTCTATCAAATTTGCCCTTCGTGGTTTTATCCAATTTTTTTTGTTTCCAATTTATGTGTCATGGATAAAGGCATCTCTGTAATGATAGGCTATCTGCAATTATTGGCTTGTGATATGTGTATGTTTCACATTGCCCCCCAAGACAGGTGTTCCCGTGCATTTTGTTTCACCATGGGAGTGTTTGTTTCTTTTCTTGTAAAGAAAAGAAATGACTACAATAGTACAATCCCATTTTATTGACTGGCTCTGCCGGGGTTAACGTGGATCTTCCTTCTGATAGGATGAATTACTAGGGCACCAATTGGGATATGATGCATTCTGATGATGATGTACTTTGGTTATATGCTTGTGAATGCTTCTTCCACCGACAGCACATCCTGATTCTTGGGTAAACCAATGTCAGTTAAGATGCATAAAAAAACCAGACTTAGAAACTCCCAAGATAAAGAATAAATTCTGCAAGTGAAATATAATGCATATTGAGACTGAGTGCTGTTTTAATTTCACCTTATTGGATGGTTGCTAGTCTTCAGCTCTAAGGGATTTTCTTTTTATTCCTTCTACCACTAAGACAATGAATTATCTGATGACATTGGGTCCTGTCTATGTGCAGTTTTGATTCCCAATGAAAGAACAAGCAAGGTTTGAACATGTTTGGTGCTGGCCTTTTCTTTTGCCTTTCAGGTATATTATTCCGTAATTGTTTTGTTTGTTCGGCCGGGGGCTGAGATCATGGTCCATCAACTTGACATTGAGTAATGTTGCACTCCAACCAAAATACAAAGGGGCTTACCACCATGATAGGAATCTAACGGCAAGTGCATTGCCACTTGCCAGAGCTCTTTTGCCAGACATATCAGAGAGATGTACTCTCTTCCCCCTTCCTCCCTCTCAACCTTTCTTTTTTATGAATGCTTTGGCAACATGTAATGGTCCTCTCAGTTGATTCTACTCTGGAATCTGAAAAAGCACTGGCATTCTATTGCCAGGCTGCGACACTTGTTTTGCATCAAGTTGTTGTACTGTGCCTCTTCCTTGTCTGGCCAACCGAATGCCGTAAATCTTTGTGTGTTGTTTCTCTCTTTCATCTTCTTCTTCCTTTTCCCTTCTTCTGTGCATCTTTGTTGTCTTGTATGAGTGATCCATCATCATTGTCTTCTAATACGGGTGAGGACGGTGAGGTTTCCGCTGTCAGTGGTGCTCGACAATTAATGTGCAACAAATGTGAAACAATGCAGTGAGCTTGCTATATATCGAAGAATCTTGATGCTCCTTTTCAGTTTCTTGTCCCATTTAATGTTTAGAAGCATGAGTCTTTGCCGTGCAGTATATTCATAGGTCATTTAGACACTACCGAAGGCCTGAACTTTAACCCAAAACCTAGGTGTGGGGTTAAGGGAATCCTCCACATATATAGAGGGAAGGTGCCCGTATATATCTGATATGGGAATAAACCTCAACACCTCCCTGGTGCCAAACTCGAATGGTTATACTATGAATAGTGCAATTGAATGGGTACTGTGGAGCATATCTGAAATGGAGGATCCAATGTGTAGGCCCAGCTCCGATGCCATGTTAGAGGCTCGATCTCTAACTCAGAATCTAGGTGTCGAGTTGAAATTATCCTCCACATATATAGAGTGAAGTGCCCAAGGATATCTAATATGAGACTAAACCTTAACAGGCACCTACAGGTTGGCTGCAGCATGGAACATATTGTTTTCTAAGAAAAGAACATTGAAAGCAAGGCTGACAGAGTAAGTGTAACCATCAGGGGCCCCCAGGCAGCCACTTTTTTGACCTGAGCTCGGGACTGTAGCTGAAATGTTTCTTAAAAAACATATACTGATTTGTGCATTTATGAAGCATACCTTTTTGATCCTCGCCACTTGCACCTGCTATGTTGACGCTACTTAGCACATCATGGATTTGTAGTTGATTAACGTTCCTTTATAGGTATCATTGTCCACATTGTTTATTCTTCAAGGTATCAAGAAGCCAAAAACCTCACAACTCCTGTTTGGACACTGCATTTATTCGGTGCCTTATATTCTTAAAGACTCTTCTTTTGATGTTTGAGCAAGAAATTCATGAATAACATTATCTCCCATGTAACTGCCTTCGAGAATTTCTTCTATTCAGGTCCCACATTTAACCCCATGATGAATACCAATTTCTTAATACGAATTTTGCTTGGTGATGAGCCGGTGATAATATCAACTGAGATCCTATATTGTTTTCGTGTAACATATTTATTTCCTTTTGGGCAATAATTGTGGCCGGGAATTTACATCACTATCCATTTTGGTATTCATTTTTTCACAGTGTCTGAACTATTCATGGATATATGCGGTTAATGGAATTCCTTAATAATGATGTCTTTCGCTCCAGTTAACTTACAATTTTATTTCCGCAGGTTTTTGGTCCTTTGGCCCAGCAGAAAGATCTGTATGATCAAGCTGTTGTCCCAATTGTGAATGAGGTGTTAGAGGGCTTTGATTGCACTATTTTTGCTTATGGCCAAACTGGCACAGGAAAAACATATACAGTGGAAGGGGAATGCAGAAAGTCGAAGGTAAGTTTATGTTTTTTGCTCTGTTTTTAGTTTTCCGAATGAAACTTCATTAACAAGTGCAGCATGCAGTTTGTTATAACTATCCTACTTAATTCCATCTGCATCGTGATGTGATTTTGACAGAGTGGACCCAAAGGTCAATTGCCTCTGGATGCGGGAGTAATACCTAGAGCTGTCAAACAGATTTTCGATACATTAGAAGGTCAAAATGTGGAATACAGTGTTGAAGTCACATTCCTTGAGTTGTACAATGAAGAAATTACTGATTTGCTAGCACCCACAGAGCTTTCAAAGGTTGTTTTGGAAGACAAGCAGAAAAGATGCCTCTTGTGGAAGATGGAAAGGGGGGGTCTTCTTGTGTGTGGTCTTGAGGAAGAAATTGTAACAGGTGCAGGGGAGATTTTAACTCTATTAGAAAGAGGTTCTGCCAAACGTCGTACTGCAGAGACCTTGTTAAACAAGCAATCCAGGTCACCTTTTGTGTATAGTCCCCTGTTTTTTTCTGTTAGGGCAAATATTGTATACTTCTTTGTTTTTAAAAGTGCTATCTTTTTTTGGTTTTCTTCTAGTCGGTCACATTCTCTGTTTCTATTACCATCCATCAAGGAGGCAACTCCAGATGGTGAAGAGCTTATCAAAAGTGGGAAACTAAATCTTGTTGACCTCGCTGGATCAGAAAATATTTCTTGTTCTGGTGCCAGAGAGGTTCTGTGCTGTTCTAAGTACATTAATTTATTTTGGTATTCAGTAGATGTATATATCCTCGACCATCTTCATGTACTCTGGTCAATAGCTGCTGTTACATTTTTTTTATCTGTAAACGTTTGACACATTCCATTTATTATAGTCCTTGTTCTTGATAATTACCATTTCTTTTTTTCAGGGCGGTGCAAGAGAAGCAGGAGAAATTAATAAAAGCTTACACTGGGTTGTGTTATTACTGCTTTGGTTGAACATCTTGGACATGTTCCATACACGTTCCAGCCTTTGACTACATATTGGCTCATTCATAGTTCTCTTCTGCCGTTCCTCTTCTCCTATTATCTAAGATTGAGTTCTTTGCAGGGACAGTAAGCTCACTCGCTTACTTCATGATTCACTTGGTGGGAAGACTAAGACATGCATTATTGCAACTGTTTCACCATCTGTCCACTGTCTTGAAGAAACCCTCAGTACATTGGACTATGTTCACGGAGCAAAGAACATAAAGAACTGACCTGAGGTTCGTTATTGATAGATTGCCTCTTGCATGGGTCTTGCACCTCTTTGGGAGCCTCTCTTTATGACCATTTGCATTGTTGATATTTGAAAATCACTAATCACTTTGTTAATTACTATTACTGCTTAAGCTTCTTTACATTATGAACCATGTGATTTCCGGTCTTATCAAATAATTGGTTTCAGCATCATGGTTTCGTCATGGAGATGACTCAGTGCATGGTGGAAGTTACCATTCTTTGGGCTCTGATCTAGAAATGATGTTCCATTTCCATTCGGATACTTTATCTGAAATAATTTTGCTTTTCCGAACGTCCCATACTGAACTGGGTTTTGATCAGAGACTTATACGTAGGCATTGTTGCTCAATATCAAATTGAAAACAGGATATAATACAGCAAATGTGTAGATGAAGGGAAAACATCAAAATGAATTCATACTTGTTGCATGTTGGCATTCAGTTTGGAGCTTCAGACCTAAAGAATGGACGTTTATCCACTCTGGGGAGACTGTTAGTTTTGAGTTCAACGTAAATACAAAACAACATCATGAGCAAATTAGACCATCTGTTAGGCAATTATTTTCTCAAATTTTATTGTTTGACACAAATGTAGAGCACATACCTTAGCACCTGTATTTGATGCTTTTTGGTGAACCAAAAAATTATGAAGTCTGCATTGATCAAGGACTTGTATGGGGAGACTGAGCGCCTTAAAGCTGGTAATTGACTACCATTGTGTGTTCACTTTGTTATGTTATGTGAAATATTCCCTGGATGAACAGGTAACGATGTGTGTGGATCTATTTTTTTCATTCTCATTGCTTAGTGAATTCTTGTTATCCCAGAGGTGTTTACTGCTCATGAAAAGGTTGGGGTTTACATGCCAAAGGAACGGTACCTTCAAGAGGAAAGTGAAAGAAAGGTATAACCTTTTAGAAAAAAAGTTTAATTTCAAAATCATGTTTGCAGTATTTTTATGGAAAGGGGGCTTTAGTTCAATGGTGAGATTGATCCATTGTGACGTGGTGGCTGCATGTTCAAAACTTAAAATAATCTCTTGGCAAAAACAAGGGTAGGGCTGTGCACAATTAACCTTCCCCAGAACCAACAGTGGCGGGAGCCTCGTGGCACTCGGCTGTCCTTTATTTGCAGTACTTTAATGATTTATCTTTTTATGCTGCGAGCAAAAAATTTATGGGTATATGCTGTAGAGTTTAGTTCAGAAATGTGCTTACTAGAATTTATTCAGTCTCTTCTTTGTTTGGTTCATTTGTTACCTTTTGTTCTTGTAGGCAATGGCAGACCAGATTGAGGATATGAGCATCGTGCTGGAAACCAATCACAAGGTAAACTAATATTTTTAGTAGGTATTTTATGTGAAACACGGTGTGCTTTTCAAGGTTACAAGTTGTGGTCATTTTTCAAACTAATTATCACGTCCATACTCACTTAACAGCAAATAGATGAGCTGCAAGAGAAGTACAAAGTTCAGCTGCAGCAATGCTCTGACCTGAGCAAAAAACTAGATGCAGTGGAGGTAATGTTGTGAAAAAAGTTGTTTCTTATTATTTAATAATGATATCAAGTATTTGTTACTGAAAATTTAATATTTGCAGAAAACTCTTGACAATATGAGTAAGATACTTGCCACCACAAAGGAAGATCTCAAACTTTATCAGTATAATCTGAAGGAGAAGGATTTTATAATAGCTGAGCAAAGGCAGGCAGGCAGGGTTACTTTTGTGTGTGCTTCTCATTTTGTGTTACAGGAAGTGGGCCTGGCCCATTGGGGAGGTGTCCATTATGGGGCGACCCCACGTGGAGAGCAACCTGTGCGCCATGAGGCACTGTGGGTTCCTCCCATGCAGCTGCGCTGGTTGCCAGCAGGGTGATTTTCCTGCATGGGAAACCTCCAGCCAGCTGCCTCTGGCTCCTGCCAGCATGACCTCTTCCATACAAGTGCCACGTCGCGTTCTCACCCATGATCTGCCAGCTCATCCTTTCTCCCACCAGGTTGACCAGCCAGCACCCTCCTTATAAATAGGTGACTGACTGGTGTGTTGAAAGAACGCATAGGAAGTTATGTGAGTGTGTGCAGAACGTGAGGGCTTTGATGTGTGGCTGAAGGGTACGTGAAGGGTGTGAAGGCTTGTATACTAAGGAGAGCTCGTAAGAGAAAAGAGAACAACATCGCGAGTGTAGTCGCGGCAGCTATTTTCCCTCTTTCTCGTGACCATCTCGGCCAGGTCTCTGGAGGGCCGTCACCATTACCCTTGGATTTTGGAGCGTGGATTTCTTGGGGGCTCTAGTAGTCTACTCGCCTCCTCCGCAGCAGCACGTGTTTTCTGGTTGCACAATTAAGGTATGCCTCGCACTTTCTGATGCCCCATGTTAAAGTTCGAGGCACATTATAATTACAAAAGCATAAAACATGTGTTGGTGTGGAAGAGATGCGTAGACTACAAGAGCCCCCCAAGAAATCCATGCTCTAAAATCCAAGAGTAGTGTTGATGGCCCTTTGGAGACTTGGTCGAGATGGTCACGAAAAGAGGGAAAATAGTTGCCACGGCTACACACGCGCTGCTTTTCTCTCTTTTCATATGAGCATTCTCTAACACATGCATGCAAACCGTCACACCCTTCACGTACCCTTCAGCCACACACAAAACCCTCGCGTTCTGCACACTCACGTAACTTCCCATGCATTCTTTCAACACACCAGCCACCTATTTATAAGGAGGGTGCTGGCCGACCTTGTGGGAGAGAGGACGAGATGACGGATCATGGGTGAGAGCGCGACGTGGCTCTTGCATCGGAAGAGGTCGTGCTGGCAGGAGGCAGAGCCAGCTAGCTGGAGGTTTCCCATGCAGGAAAACTGTTGTGTAGTGGACAGCGGATCTAGAGGGGAGGGGTGAATAGATCTGCCCCTCTTTTCGCAATGGAACCCTCTAAATAGCTAGATAGAACAAATCGCAGCGGAATATAACTAGTTAAACAAAGGATACAACGATTTGCTTAGCAAGATGATTACTAATATATCGATTCGAACCTAAGCATGCATCTGGAACGAAACAATCACACAAACAAACCACAACACACGAGATTTTAAGGTGGTTCGGACTGAATCCCCAGTTCTACGTCCACCCCTCACCAAATCCGGTGAGGCTTCACTAGTGCAGCACACCAAACCGCAAATCGGAGAACCACCGACTGCCTTCCTACTAACCACCGGTAGGGACGTCAACACCGCAGATCGGACAACTTCCGATTGCCTTCCTACTAACCACCGGTAGGGACGATCTTCGGTTTTGATCGTTTGTATGAAATGAAAGAGAACAAATATCAAGCTATTCAAACAAGATATGAAATAAGCCCAAGAAGAAAAATCTTGTCTGAGATTGCTGGAGCTTGAATCGGATGCTTTGAAGGTGTCTTCTTCCTTGCAAGATGATCTTCCTTGAATCTCGTCTAGTTGATGAAGAATATGATGGATGTAGATTCGATCTTCCTTTTGATCTTCCTGAGTTGATGAAGAGGAAGAAGGATGCAGTTTAGATCACCCTTGAGAGCCTTGATTGCTTCTTCTTCCTTGGAGGTTGAGATGGCTTCAGATCTGGACTTGAATGCCTTGGAATGGATGAAGAACTCCTGCCCGACACACTGTTCACGGAGGTGCTACAGTGCCCGCGAATAGCCTCCCTTGATCTCTCTTGAAGCCTTGAAGCATTAGGGTTTCTAACCCTTCATGTGTTGGTTTTATAGACCTTGAATGGTCCTTGGACACCCCCCAGACCAGATCCACAAATCATGGGAGATTAGGTGAGTTTTGATTAAACAAATTCATGGAAAGGGGCTGGCCACGAGGTGGAAATCGAAGTCAAATATGGTTGCATCGGGGCTGGCGGTCGACCTGCAGCTTCTGGCGGTCGACCGCCAGCTGAAACTTGTGCAGACTGGCAATCCCTGGCTGGGGTGGTCGACCACTGGCTGTCGACCGCCAGCTGGGCAGTCCCCGGTTCATCCCGGGTCGGTCCGTTAATCGCTTTAGCGCCGTCGCTTGACTTCTTTAGCAGCCCGTTCATGTCTGTGGCATCACCCTTGATAGTCTAAAAGGTATCAACTGAGTCTCTGGCCTTGGATTCTCTTGGTTATACTTCTTTGTGCATTGTCCTTGGATGTGTGACGAGCCGACTATCACGTGTCGACTTTTACTTGTGTTCGCATTCTTGCTTGGGCGCGATCAATGAGCTTTCACTTTTGCTATTGCCACTTGATTCCTTGTCCATTCATTGGCATATCTGTCATGAACAAAAACATCACGTATGTCAGTCACATGAGAGTGAAAAATATCACTGACTAATAGTGTTTAGCCATTATCAAAACCAAGAATACCACAGAACTCATATGACCATAGAATGATGTCGAATGACCCAAGTGACCACATAATAACTCAAATGACCTCAGGGACACAACATTCTCCCCCTTTTTGATGATGGCAACACTGTGAGTCATTATGTGATAGTAATGTCTAAAATGGCACAAGTTATAACAAATGCAACATATGCAGCTCAAGATCCATGATTGTAATAGCATGTGAATGCAATTATGAATGCAGATATGAATGCTATGCAATTATGCAAACCCCCCCATCACATACACATATGAGATGCAAAGTGAGCAATAGATTCTCCCCCTTTGACTCTCCCTGTACACCATTCACACATCCCCCGCTCTCCCCTTTGACAACGCGATAAGGCATAGCTCTTACAAAGGACTCACACAGAGAATTCTCCCCCTTTACCAACAACAAAAAGGAGGGATAAGGTAAAATGTCTGGGAAACCAGAGCTGAAAGGAGTGAAGAGCAAGCCATTATATGCAAACCTGAAACAGATTGTGAGCAACATATATGGTTCAAAGCTAATGAAATCCGAGATCATCCACAGAGTTCGAAAAGCAGCTACATCCAAGATTTAATAGAAATGAACCAAAGGTGCATATCATGGCAGTGTTTAACCTTCCCTTGTCTTATATAACCATATTCAATAACTACAAAGGGAATAACACGAAAACTAGTATTGAGGCTAAACAATCATGACTAGAGCATGGAATTGTATGATTGTAGCATATTTTGATTTTCAATATCTTTTGTATTTGAAGGCACATGACTCATATTTTACGAGCAATCAAGTCTAGTACATGCCTCCTAGCCGTAAGAATACACGTTGTTTAGACGCCAGTATTCCTAGGTATTTGGCAAGACTGACGGTTATGCTTCGGAATGAACAGAGATAGCAAAGTCACGTCATGACATATCCGATCTCATTTCTTTGATGAGAAGATATATTTCTCAGCAATTATGCCATTGCTCTGCCTGGAGTCCAAATGAATTAAGACAGAGATAACAGAGGCACATCATGACATATCATTCGTCACTTAATTTTATGACGTGACATATTTCTCCGTGCAACAATATCAGTGCTCTGCCAAATTGATTTTCAAGAGTTCCAGCTCATCAAGATGTTTAGAAACAATACTAAGCTCTAGAATATCACCAAGATTGTCATGACGTTTGGATTTTCAGATATCAGGATAGTCATTCAAAGCACAATATGCAATCTCTAGTTAAGGGCTATTAAATCCACAGAACATAGATGATTTCAAAAAAAATATCAGAACGTCAAAGAAATCATTAAATCTGAATCATTTTCATTGAAAAGATAATCATCGGTGCATATAATAGAAAGCTCTCACACCATATGTTCGTCAGTCTCATGATCTCATATTCAGACTGTAAGCCATGAAGTGCAGATTGTAAGAGGTTAAGAGAATCAACAAAACTCCCCCTAAGGATATGCAATGGATGCTCGAAGAAGTTATGTTTGCAAGCAAGTGTAATGATAGCTGTCAAGAGGAGAATGATCGGAACATGCAGGGGTTGACATGAATTTGGCAGATATGAGTTGCATGACCCAACACATAGTTGTACACTTAGTAAATGCAACAGAATGAAGATGAAACATATGCATGAATGCTGCAAAGAGACAACTCCCCCTTACTATATGGCCTATGTGCAACAGTGACGCATGGTACTTGGCGGAGGTGAGACCTCACCCATATTGAGTGCTTCGAGACAAGCATAACCTGCCCTTCCATACATCAACATTTGATATACCATGGCCATGCAAGGATGATGCGACACAAACCATACAATGCATTATGAACATGAACTCAATTCATTATTATGCATCTACATGCAATGCGACACATATGCAAAATGACATATTAACATATCAACAATGCATGAAACACCAATCTGCAAAAACACACACTAAATTGAACATGATCATCATTTCAAATTCTTATTGGCCTGAGGTCGGCAAAGACCAAGCTCCCTTCTGAGTGTTGAAAACCTGTCATTACACAAGGGCTTGGTGAAAATATCAGCAATTTGATTTTGAGTATCAACAAAATGCAGTTCAAAATTTTTCTTACCGACCTCATCTCTAATGAAGTGATGCCTAATCTCAATATGCTTAGTCCTAGAGTGCTGGACTGGTTTTTTTGCAAGGTTGATAGCACTAGTGTTATCACACAGAATCGGGACACAACCAAGATCCACCAAGTAGTCTTGGAGTTGGTGTTTAATCCACAACACTTGGGTACCACAGCTCCCCGCAGCAACATATTCTGCCTCTGCGGTTGAGAGGGCAACCGAGTGTTGTTTCTTGGAGGCCCAAGAGACTAAACACCCGCCTAGAAACTGGCAATAGCCACTAGTACTCTTACGATCCAGCTTGCATCCAGCGTAGTCCGCATCAGAATAAGATATGAGAGATAAATCACATGACGACGGATACCACAGTCCCAAATCTTGAGTGCCGGCAAGATATCGAAGGATACGTTTGACGGCAGTCAAATGGGATTCTCTAGGACTAGCTTGAAATCTAGCACAAAGACATACACTAAACTGGATATCTGGTCGGGATGCAGTCAAATAAAGCAAAGAGCCAATCATACCTCTATAGATCTTTGCATCCACTAATTTACCATTTTCATCCGAATCCAGTGATGTTGTGGTGCTCATAGGAGTTGCAATGATTTTGCTGTTTGCCATGTCAAATCTTTTCAGCAGCTCCTTGATGTATTTGGATTGATTTATGAAGCACCCATCTTCTCCTTGGTTGACTTGCAAACCGAGAAAGAATTGAAGTTCTCCCATTAGGCTCATCTCAAATTCGCTAGTCATGAGGTTAGCAAATTCCTCACACATTTCAGATTTAGTAGAACCAAACACAATATCATCAACATAAATTTGAACGATTAAGATGTTCTTACCTTGCTTCTTGGTGAAAAGTGTTTGATCTATCTTACCTCGTGTGTACCCTTTTTCAATGAGGAATGAACTTAGTCTCTCATACCAAGCTCTTGGTGCTTGCTTAAGTCCATAAAGCGCCCTGTCTAGCTTGTAGACAAAATCTGCATGATTAGAATTCTCAAAGTCAGGGTGCTGCTCAACATAGACTTCTTCTTTGATCAAGCCATTCAAGAAAGCACTTTTTACATCTATTTGATAAAGCTTTATTCTAAGGGAGCATGTAAAGGCAAGTAAAATTCTGATGGCTTCGAGTCTTGCAACTGGGGCATAAGATTCATCAAAGTCTACCCCAAACTCTTGATTATACCCTTGAGCCACCAATCTAGCCTTATTTCTTATTATCTTGCCATCCTCACTTAGTTTGTTCCTCAAAACCCACTTAGTGCCTATGGCAGATTGTGATGAAGGTCTAGGAACAAGATGCCAAACTTTGTTTCTTTCAAACTGGTTTAACTCGTCTTGCATGGAATTTATCCAGTTTTCATCTTTTAATGCTTCATCAATGTTTTTGGGTTCAAGCTGAGAGACAAGAGCAAGTTGATCTAGTTCTTCCACAATTCTAAAATGTGACCTTGTTCTAGGTGGGTCATTCAAGTTTCGAATGACATTTTCTAAGGGATGATCCTTAAGAATTCTAATGTTTGTAGAATCGTTACCTTCTCCTGGAGCTTGATCCCTTGCATTGCTTGAATCAGCTAGGTCATCATCTTCTTTTATTTCTTCTTGTGGAGGATCACTCTT
Source organism: Amorphophallus konjac (assembly GCA_022559845.1). NCBI lineage: Eukaryota > Viridiplantae > Streptophyta > Magnoliopsida > Alismatales > Araceae > Amorphophallus > Amorphophallus konjac. The sequence continues at coordinate 23,883,999 of CM040128.1, forward strand.
GTCCTTTATGCTTAGGAATTCCCCATCTTCATCGTTTTTCCTGTCAGAGTTATCATTGTTAGAATCATGATATTCATCAAAGGAAACATGGGGTGATTCTTCCACAGTTTGACTCTTAATGTTATAAATTCTATAAGCCCTAAATCTATCAGAATATCCAAGAAATATACTTTCATCGCTCTTGGGCTCGAATTTATCTAAATCTCTTTTGTCATTATTGTGGATGAAGCATTTAGATCCAAACACTTTCATATGTGAGAGAGAGGACTTTTTACCTTTCAGCAACTCATAAGGAGTATTTTTGGTGTGTGGCCTTACCATAGAGCGGTTGATAATGTAACATGCCGAGTTTACCGCTTCAGCCCAAAACCTCCTTGGAAGTTGCCGTTCAGCAAGCATGGTTCTTGCCATCTCTACAAGTGTTCGGTTTCTCCTCTCAACTACACCGTTTTGCTCTGGGGTTCTTGGTGAGGAAAGCCGGTGTGAAATGCCTTCAGCCCTGCAAAGATTATAGAAATCAACATTTTCAAATTCATCACCATGATCAGATTGAATCTTGGAAATTTTAAACTCACCGTCCTGCTTTATCTTCATGTAGAGTGCCTGAAACTCATCAAAAGCATCATTTTTGTGTGTGAGAAAGAAAACCCATGTGAACCTAGAAAAGTCATCCACCAAGACATATCCATATTTTCTACCACTTAAGCTAGCAGTTCTGGTTGGGCCAAATAGGTCCATATGAATTAGCTCGAGTGGTTTGGATGATGTATTTTCAGATCTTCCTTTGAAAGATTTTCTTGTTTGTTTACCTAGGGCACATGCATCACACAACTTGTTTTCTTGTTTAAATGATAATTCAGGCAACCATTTCACCATTGAATGCTTTAACAGTTTATGTAAGACATTGTAGCTAGCATGTCCTAGTCTACGATGTCATAATCAAGCAAATTCAGATTTTGGTGCAGCAAGACAAAGATTTAAATGAGCAGGATCATCTAAGTCAATCATGTAAACATTGTTGACTCTCTTACCAGAAAATTTTACCTTGTCAGATTTTGGTTCAAGAATTCTGCATTCATGAGAGTCAAACAACACTTTGTGACCCTTATCACACAATTGACTTATACTAAGCAAGTTGTATTTCAAACCTTCAACTAGCAGCACGTTACAAATGGAGTTGGAGAGATTCTTACCTACATTACCTGTTCCAATGATTTTTCCCTTGTTGTTCCCTCCAAATGTGACGTATCCTCCTTCCTTTTCTTCCAAGAGACAATTTTGATTTGTCTCCAGTCATGTGTCTTGAACAGCCGCTATCAAGGTACCACCTGTTATGCATGGCTGCAAGACACTCCTGCACAAGCAATTAAGCAATTGTGTTTGGAACCCAACCAAATTTGGGTCCCATCAAACTCTTCAGATTTTCAAAACATGAAACCATTTCTTTTGGAATCCAGACCTTCCTAACATTCATGTTTTGTTTGCTTAGAGCAGGGATTTGATTTTTCTTTTCAATCTTGACATTCATTTTCTGTTTGGAGGCTCTTGGTTGGAGTTTGTGGAAGTTTGATGAAGTTTGCTTCTTAAGCCATTGAGGCGGTCGGTTGGTTTTGGGTTGAAAGTGATTGTTTTGCCACCTAGGAAATTGATGAACACAGAAATCACAATTGTCCCAAAAATATGGTGATGCTGGCCTATATGAGTGTGCAATCCAATTGTGGTGAAATCTGGAAGGTTGAGCGGGCAATTGCCAAGGAGTTGTTGACCTATGCTGCGGGGAAGGTCGACCTTTCTTAGGTTTTTGGACAGACTTTTTGGGAATGTTGGTGACTGCCTCTTCAATCTTTTCTTTCCCTTTCTCCTTTTGTTTTTGCTGGTTTTGTGTGGGAGTTGTGTTTGAGGTGGAAGCTTCGGAAGACGAAACAAATGTGACAGTTTTGAGCCCAATTGGCCTTTTGTTTGTAGGTTCAAAACCCAACCCTTCCTTGTTGAAGTTCATTCTGGTTCCTAGCAATGCATCTAGCTTTTCCCTTCCATCCACAAATTTTTCTAAAGATTGTTGTTTGTCCTTGAACTCTTTTTGTAGGTTTTCAATGTTTTGCAAGAGTTGAGTGTTGACATGTTTGACAGCTTCATACTTCTCATTGCTTAATTTGCTATCCTTTTCATATGTTTGCATTTTGAGTTTCATGCTGTCAATTTCATTCCTTAAGTCCTCATTTTCAGTTTCCAAGTCAGCCATTTCTTTTCTTCCCTCTTCAAATTCTCAATCATTTTCTTAAGATCTTCAATTTCAGTTTCAAGTAGAGCATTCTTATCATTCATATCATCATCATGCACAAATGAGTTAATTTTCTTTTTCAATGATTTATTCTTCTTTTTGTACATTTCATATTTTTCCATGAGTTGTATATATGCTTCCTCCCAATCATCAGTTGTATAATCTTCAAATGGAGAATTTACCTCAGTTTCTTCGTCACCTTTGGCCATGAGGCAGAGATCTTCTTTTTCTTTGTCCGAGGAGCTAGTTCCGTCATCACTTTCCTCTTCATCGCTCCATGTGGACACCATGGCCTTGTTCTTCTTCTTGCCCTTCCATTTGTCAGCTTTTCTGAATCTGTCGGGACAATCATTCTTGAAATGCCCTGGTTTGTTGCAAGAATAACAAATGATTTTGTCAGATTTCTTAGAGTTTTCAGAATTAGATTTGAAACCATTTCTTACCTTTGACCTTCCTCTCATGAAGCTCTTACCTTCCTTTCTCAGGAATTTTTTGAACTTACGTGTGAGCATGGCTACGTCATCCTCATCTCGTTCACTTCCCGAATCCTCACCTTCATCGGAAGAGCCTTGACGGCTGGGTCCTGCTTTAAGAGCTAGGGACTTCTTCTTAGGTGTCTCAGCCTCTTTGTTCTTGAGATTGATCTCATAGGTCATCAATGACCCAATGAGTTCATCTACCTTGGTAGTTGCGAGATCTCTCGATTCTTCAACCACGGTAGCCTTTGTGTGCCATGCTGGAGTTAACGATCTGAGAATTTTCTTACAATTTCTTGCTCTGAATATTTCTTTCCCAAATCAGTTAAACTATTAGTAAGCACAGTTAATCGAGCATACATATCTTGAATTGACTCATCAGGCTTCATGCGGAACATTTCATATTCAGAAACTAAAATGTTGGCTTTTGTTTCTCGTACCTGAGAGGTTCCTTCGTAGATTACCTCTAACTTATCCCACATTAGTTTTGCAGATGCGCAGGTAGCCACTCTTGAGAATTCAACTGGATGGAGTGAGCATTGCATGATGTGTTTAGCACTCCAGTTGACAGTGGATTGCCTTATCTGTTCTTTGGTCCACAAGTCCTCATTATCCGTAAGCTCATACGGACCTTTGCTGATCACTCGCCAAAGTTCGTAGTCTTGGGCGCGAATGAACACCTGCATACGATGTTTCCAATAAGGATAATTAGTTCCAGTAAAGTAAGGAGGCCTATTCACAGAATGTCCTTCGGGTAGAAAACCCTTGGACGCTGATCCACCAATTCCCTCAAGGTCGTTGGACCCCATAATGAGAGATTAGGCTCTGATACCACTTGTTGTGTAGTGGACAGCGGATCTAGAGGGGAGGGGTGAATAGATCTGCCCCTCTTTTCGCAATGGAACCCTCTAAATAGCTAGATAGAACAAATCGCAGCGGAATATAACTAGCTAAACGAAGGATACAACGATTTGCTTAGCAAGATGATTACTAATATATCGATTCGAACCTAAGCATGCATCTGGAACGAAACAATCACACAAACAAACCACAACACACGAGATTTTAAGGTGGTTCGGACTGAATCCCCAGTCCTACGTCCACCCCTCACCAAATCCGGTGAGGCTTCACTAGTGCAGCACACCAAACCGCAAATCGGAGAACCACCGACTGCCTTCCTACTAACCACCGGTAGGGACGTCAACACCGCAGATCGGACAACTTCCGATTGCCTTCCTACTAACCACCGGTAGGGACGATCTTCGGTTTTGATCGTTTGTATGAAATGAAAGAGAACAAATATCAAGCTATTCAAACAAGATATGAAATAAGCCCAAGAAGAAAAATCTTGTCTGAGATTGCTGGAGCTTGAATCGGATGCTTTGAAGGTGTCTTCTTCCTTGCAAGATGATCTTCTTGAATCTCGTCTAGTTGATGAAGAAGATGATGGATGTAGATTCGATCTTCCTTTTGATCTTCCTGAGTTGATGAAGAGGAAGAAGGATGCAGTTTAGATCACCCTTGAGAGCCTTGATTGCTTCTTCTTCCTTGGAGGTTGAGATGGCTTCAGATCTGGACTTGAATGCCTTGGAATGGATGAAGAACTCCTGCCTGAAACACTGTTCACGGAGGTGCTACAGTGCCCGCGAATAGCCTCCCTTGATCTCTCTTGAAGCCTTGAAGCATTAGGGTTTCTAACCCTTCATGTGTTGGTTTTATAGACCTTGAATGGTCCTTGGACACCCCCCAGACCAGATCCACAAATCATGGGAGATTAGGTGAGTTTTGATTAAACAAATCCATGGAAAGGGGCTGGCCACGAGGTGGAAATCGAAGTCAAATATGGCTGCATCGGGGCTGGCGGTCGACCTGCAGCTTCTGGCGGTCGACCGCCAGCTGAAACTTGTGCAGACTGGCAATCCCTGGCTGGGGCGGTCGACCGCCCCTGTGCTGGCGGTCGACCGCCAGCTGGGCAGTCCCCAGTTCATCCCGGGTCGGTCCGTTAATCGCTTTAGCGCCGTCGCTTGACTTCTTTAGCAGCCCGTTCATGTCTGTGGCATCACCCTTCATAGTCTAAAAGGTATCAACTTAGTCTCTGGCCTTGGATTCTCTTGGCTATACTTCTTTGTGCATTGTCCTTGGATGTGTGACGAGCCGACTATCACGTGTCGACTTTTACTTGTGTTCGCATTCTTGCTTGGGCGCGATCAATGAACTTTCACTTTTGCCATTGCCACTTGATTCCTTGTCCATTCATTGGCATATCTGTCATGAACAAAAACATCACGTATGTTAGTCACATGAGAGTGGAAAATATCACTGACTAATAGTGTTTAGCCATTATCAAAATCAAGAATACCACAGAACTCATATGACCATAGAATGATGTCGAATGACCCAAGTGACCACAGAATAACTCAAATGATCTCAGGGACACAACAAAAATCACCCTGTGAAGCAACCGGCCCAGCTGCATGGGAGGCACCCGCAGTGTCTCATGGCGCGTGGGTTGCTCTCCAGGTGGGGTCTCCCATAATGAGCACCTCCCCAATGGGCGAGGCCCATTTCCTGTAACATTGTGCATCTATATCATTTTCTAATCTTCCAAACTTTTGAAACAAAAAATGCCTGGCACATCAGGCATGTGTTCTGCGATCTGACTCGGAGAAATTGCTACAGGATAATGCTTCATTGTATTCTAAGATTGGTAATTTTTCATTTGTTGCCCCCTCCCCCTCTACGAAACAACCTGGCCAATGACACTAGGACAACAATGATACAGTGTCGTACGAGCACATGGGAGCACACTCTGCCATTTTCCTGTAGTATATATGTGTGTATTGTGCCTGTGCATATTGATGACCTTTGATCATGTGAACTGTAGATTAAAAAAGACAATTTGAATGCTGCAAATTGGTCGATTGTGGACAATTTCCAAGGAGATCTTGAAGAGAAGATAAGGGTGCTTTGCAGCACCCTTGCTTCTTTTATGGCTAGGCAAAGAAAACAGCTTGACAAATTTGTAAATCCTGTTTAGAATTTCATGATAAGGTTGATTTCAAACCAAGCTGCTTGTGACTTCCTGTTACTTCAATTGTTCAGACCAATGCTATGAGATCCATAAGTTAATTTTTTTTCGTTGTTTTCTATCTAATTATGAATCTCTCAAATGCAGTCATCAGCAGAGCTAGTGAAGAAAAGTGTCTCCGTCAAGAGCTTTGTTAGTCTCTGACATTGAAACAATTCAAAATGTTGTCCGGTTGCATAAAGCAAGCATAAATAGCAGTATTCAGGAGATGTCTTCATTGGGTTCTGCTAATCGTGGTTCTCTTGAAGAAGTGAGCAATCATTTTTTTCCTTGGCTTATTCTGGATTTAAATGTTAAACTTTCATGTATCATTGTAACCATGCCATACCTTCAGTTTACGTCCCTGCTTTTGCATCAGCTACTATCTTCGGGGGAGCACATAGCAGATCGGATGGTGGATGATATTCAAGGGGTGTTGTTAAATCAGTGAGGAGAGATTGCCCATTTTGCTCAGGAGCTTCAAGAAGTTTGTCCCTGCCCCCGTATCTATGCCTTCATATCATGGAGATGGAATTTCCACCTTATTGTCTTGATAATCTCTAATGTTACTTTTTAGAGATTTCATAAGGCCGAGCTACAAACGAAGGAGATGTCCGCTTTTGTCCTGGGACAACTTGGTAGTCTTGGAATGAAACACAAACTTTTAAACGACATGAATATGATGCATGACATGCAGGACCAACATATTTCTGATTTCCGAAAGGCATTTGATGTACGTTCTAGTTTCAACTTCAAGAAGATTGTACAATCTGCTTCTTGTCTTTTTATGTCAGCTTGCCTAATTTTTAAGCATAATAAACAGGAACAATCAAGGTGTGAAACAGAAAAGCTTTTGGCAGATGTCTGTAATTTAGTCTCCAGTCATATGCGTCGTCAGAGGGAATTGGTAAGTATGGAAGTGAATGCCTGTATCTAGCCTTATTGTGGAAGATGAGCTGATCTCAGATGGCAGGTAGATGTGAGACTCAATGGTCTTATGGATTCTGCGTTCAAAAATAAAGTATTTTTGGATGCACGTGCATCATCAATATCACAAATGATGCCAAACGAAAGTGGGGGCAACTTTCCACTGAGGCAGAGAATGATTCTAGAGATGGTGTGTATTTTTCTGCAGCAAAACATTGTCGCATGGAGGTGATACTCCAGATTTGGTAGGTTTTTTAGCCAAAGTGCACGGTGCTTGGTTCTTTTTTATTTTGTTTCTTTGACCGCTCAATGGACTGCAAATTTTGATGCATTTATTTCTCACTTTTGATGCCACTCTTTTTTCTGGTACCGTATCTTGCTGTGGAAATACCTGCAATTAGAATCTAGCTTAATCTCTTTTTCCATTTGAACCAAGAATGATTATGAAGTATAGTGCTCCTGATTTTAGTATTATCTCAGAGCATTAATTTCTAGGGTTTTTACATATAAATCATTGTTGAAATAAAAAATACAAATATATCATTCTTGCATTTCTATTTGGCAAATGTTTTTAATGATGTGTGCAAATTTATAATGCAGAAATGATAAATATGCAATTTTTGTTTGACATTTATTTTTATCTTATCATATCATATTATGCATTATTACTCTTTATGAAATTCAATGTTAGTTTCCTATCTGGGTATAATACCTTATTCGTCGCCTTTATAATACCTTCTTCCCCCCATTCATTGTCTTTTTGCATCTGAATCAGCGTTACAACAGTTGAGGCTGCCTCTAAACAGTGGAAGGACATGATCACTAGACCTGTAGCAGCCATGGACGAAATCATCAGGTTGCTTTGACTTGAATAATTGACAGTGCTTTCCCTCGTATTCCGTAAAAAGATTCACAGATATGACTTTTGACCTGGGAATCTTCTGTGGTTGCAGATCTACCATCGAGAGCAGTGAACAACATGATCTTGAAGTTGCTTCATCACGTAATGCTGCTGATGCTGATTTGATTAAAAGCAACGAAGACAGTCTTTGCCATTTTGGAAGTATTGTTTTTTTGTTCTATTGTAAAGCTTATGTGTTAAATCCACAAAATCGCGGTGTTGAGATATACAGGCCCATAGTCATAAGCACATGAACCACAACTCATTTAATTAATACGGGACTATTGTCCAGGGGACTATGCCCAAATTTCAACACTCCCCCTCACGATGAAGATGGGCCGTGGACATTAATTCGGTGAAGGTGACAATATATGGAGTTGGGTCCAAAACCACGCTCTGATACCATGTTATATGGAATTTGGACATAGTCCCGTATTAGTTAAATGAGTTGTGGTTCATGTGTTTATGACCCTGGACCTGTGTATCTCAACACCGCGGTTTTGTGGATTCAAGATTATGTTCATATTTTGATGTTCTTTGTTGGAACCAATTGGGAGTAGGTGTAGTCCCTTAGGTGCAATCTTGGACGCTCTTGAACGTGCATCTTACACTAGTTTGATTGAGTTTTACCCCCAACATGCCATGGATGCATATCTATGGATATCACATGAATTTACTCTCCTGGTAGTCAGAAAAAGAGAAATTGCCATAGCTGCATATCATCTGAATTCATATACATCCTGGCACGCCCCTTGGCTTAGTATTGTAACATTGTCAGTGGCATTTACGTGGAAAACAACTGCAGGTGTGTTGGAGCATGGGCGAGAGTCATCATCAAGAATGATGGCTTCAGTAGAAGCACATGGATTGCTACTTGAGGAACTACATGAGGACCGTGCTGCCCAGGCATCACATGTTAAACAACAATCTGAGAAAACTTACCAGGAGAGATGCAAGGCAAGCTATCACTACCTTGCCATCTTTTTGCGGCAGTTTTTGGTCTTGAGACAACTTAGATTGCTATGAACCCCCTGTCACATGTGGTGACTTGGTATCAACATGCGACTTCTGTTTCACCATTTTTTTGTTGATTTATCGGATATTCTAGCTATCTCATTTTCTGAATTTCATTTCCATTTATCCTGACGAGATATTTGATTTCCTGATATATTATTTTATCCACAATCTTGTCAGGATGTATCTAAAAAGGTCTTTACTTCAACCTCCAGTTCATGTATCCTTTCGTTTGTAGTCCCTTCTCACCGCATTTCCATGGGGCCGAGCATTTGGGAAATTCCTTTGAGCCTCATGTGGCATTTGGACTCCACTAAAGTGCCCCTTGAGTGTGTCAACTTATCCGGCTAGGAAATCTACATGTTAACGCCAATCCTTTTCCATGTTTTCCGTGGGCTTTTTACCTGTGTTTAAGTACACTCTGTGTGATGCATTACAGGAGTACGAGCCCAGTGGTGAGATTCCGGTGAGATCAGAGCCGGACGTGCCGAGCAAGGGAAAAGGAGTTCCGGGAGACCCATCCATCTGAATCCAGCAAGGGTGCCAAACTCACGCAGACTCCATGCACGCTCCCCTCTCACCCGGATCAAATATTGATGGCATGCCATCGCGTGGAAGCTCTGTTCATCGTGCTGCAATTCTGTTGTCTTCCGTTTGGAGGAGACAGGTTGCTGGGGTCACCGGCGTCCCCATCATTACCATAGCAGGTTTAACATTGGTCAGTCCATTGTGGATAGCAACGAGTCCTTGCGAGAGCCTACACCTCCTGTTGCATCTAAATCTTGCCCCATAGTCTGAGCTTCTCGCCTCTCAGCTGTTGCGCTCGAAGGTGAGTGTGTAGCTATATATTGATTGATTTTGTGTTATTTGCATGATGCTCTTCACGCATTGTACAAGTTCTGCTAATACATTTATTTAGATGTAGCATGATGGCTGAATAATTTTCTTTTGGTGTAGAATGTTCCTGGAGTTTGTTGTCGTAGCTCCTGAAAATTTTGATGTACCAATTATTATTAAACAAGAACAAATTCAGAGGGTGGAAATCTATTAACTATATGCCTACTTTCTGAAATTTGTAATGTGCTGGCTGTTGATTTCTGAACAAGCAACTGAAGAGTTGAGTTGTGCAATTTCATTGATCAATTATCTGACCATAAATCATCGGTCAAATAACTGGACTTCGGTCAGGATGGCAGAAAAGCTTGGGGCAGGGGTAATTTGACATTTCATTCTCGGGAAACTTTTCCTTGATTAGAACCCTGTACTGATTGCGCATGGTCATGGGCGTATTTGGGTTGGATATCTACGTGGCAATTGATGAATTTTGAAGCAATGTATGTTATTAAAGTTTATTGGATTAGATCATCTAACTCAAAATCTTAAAGTATTTTGTGAGGTGCGTATCACAATTATAATCATATTATTATTTTAATCTATTTTTAATATGGGATTATTCTCTAACACGTCTCTTCGCGTACACGCCAGGTCGATTTTTAAGCTCTCACGTAGATCATGACAAATATGGGATGTCAGGTTCAGATCGTAACTATGAGTTTTGATATTATATTTTAACATGAGTATGATCTTGGGTCCAATCTCGTATATTTCTTAGTTTGTCAATTTCAGTCAATTAATCTTCACGGCCTATTATGGTTGTGAGAGGAGTTCTATATCGGTCAATGGGCTGTGATTTATGTATTTATATAATCTTAGATCTGTGTATTTTAACATCGTGGTTTTATAGATTTCAACAGATGTGATGTCTTCTGCACTTATTGACAATGTGAGTCAAAAATTCTGTTCTCTTATTATTAGCTGAACGTAGTGCTACTTCAAACGCACGAGGTATCTTGGTGTTGACGGTGGAAGTGAGAATGATCGACACAGGTGGAGGTTCTTACGTAGTAAAGGAGAGGTGTCGGATGGAAATGATCTCCGGGCCTTCGAACTGAGGGTCGTAGACCAGCACCTAGAAGTAGGAATTGAATTGCTTACTGGTGATTTTTTTATTTTTTATTTTTTATGTGACTATTACGTCAAGAAAAAATCAATTTTAATGTGGGATTCACGTCTCTAATCTTTTTCCCAATAAATAAAAAAATATTTTGACAATAATATAAAATTTAAAAAAAAATTAAATTTATACTATTGATAGGGTCTATTTGTCTCATGACTTTCAAGATAAATTCACTCTAAGATAGAATGAATGACGGGGATCTTATTTTAAAAAAAATTAAAAAATTAAAAACTTAGCGGTGCAGTAAATGTTACTCGACACCAAACATCTGAATTGAGAAAAATCAAGAGTCGGATTGTTTTACAGAGCTAAGTAAATCACAAGAAACAAACAAACCAGTGTAGCTAAAATAAATATTATATATGTAGTACACCCACGAAGGATGTTAATACTCCACACTTTACTAACGAGTAACATCTATCTTCACGCCCGCTGTTAACTTGTTGGCACACCAGCTCTCTACGCATCTAAAACTACCAGAAATAGAACACTACGCTTCCACCGGATCACCCCCACCCTCCTTCTCTTGTCCCCCCCCTTCCGGCGATATAAGCTGCAAGAGACTGAGAGAGACATGTCTGGGTATGATGAGCAGCTTAAATTTTACTCTAACCACGTTTTTAAGTGGAGTGCAAGGTCAGTGCCAACGTTGCAGCAGCAGCAGCAGCCAGTGCGATGGGGAGGCAGTTGCTGCGTGTGTCGGTTGCTGCACCAGTGTGCCTCCGCCGGGCTGAGGCATCTCCGCCATCGTTGATCAGTGATGGAGTACTCCCCGCGGTGGGTGTCCTTGAACCCTCTGAACCCCCGTTGGCACTGGTACTATCCGGACTGCGGCCACCTGATGTACCTCCAGCCGCGCCATGGCCACCGGCACCAGCGCCGCCGGCTGTCGTCCGACCTACTGATATTGTGGTCCTCCTGGTGGGTTCCTGAGCAGCTGGAAACATCATGGGAAAAAGGTCTGCGTTAATTATATAAGCACACCATGTCAATTGAATCAGAGACATAAAACCAACTGAGCATGTTATTTTCTTTTTCTTTCCCCCCCTCTCATCATGTTTTAGATCATCGTCACGGTAGAGCAGGACCACCACCAATCCAATCGAAGATGTCAAAATGTTCGAAATTCTTCAAATTCCCACTTTGGATCAAAGGTCACGACTAATTAAGAGAACATAAAAGATTAAAATTTTCTTAGATTGTGGTAATCTCTATTTTTCCTCCCGGGGACAAAACACCTGGTAGACCCTGCAGCGGGGGAGCCTTTGTTTCCCTCAGGAGAATCAAATCCTTATTAAGAAAGAGGGAAAAAATGAAACTAGGGGGCATTCCGAGAATCGAACTCGGGACCTCTCGCACCCAAAGCGAGAATCATACCACTAGACCAAATGCCCAGTTGATGTTCGTCAAAAAACAAAAAGGATTAAAATATATACATTCAAAGAGAATCAACATGTCACGGATTTTGGGCACTAGATGCTCGAAGAGACTTTGAACAGTACTTCTGCCATGAAGATGCTTAATTTAGGGACATTTTTCCCTGGAACGAAGGTGATGCTGCTGCCTAAGAGAATCTTTCTTCAAATCATAAGGCTCAAACCCACCTGTCAGATGGATATAGTGCAATCGTTCACCCACCCCCCCAGATAAATTGTTTGAAACCTCACTGCAGAAGCGAAAGAAACCCACAAATGCCCCGGAATTGGTATTTGGTTTTGCTGACCCCGGCTGTTGATATTTGAAGGACAAGCTTGTTTGATGGCCAGTTAGTTACACTCGCCACCACAGCCGCGCTATTTCTGTGAGTGGGCAGTCTACATATCAAGCAAGGATGCATTTGGTGTTGGTTGGAAGGATGTAGTTTGATCATGCTGGTTTCACAACCCTTCTCGTGGCCACGCATCTCCTCCCCCAGGAAAATCAGAGGCACGGCCCAACATGATGCGTACGTAGTTTTCTTCCCACGGAGTGCAAACGACGACCCATATGATTCACCAGCTTCGACCACGACATAAATCCAAAAATAAACAAAGAAGAAAAAGAAAGAAAAAAGAACATAACACAGAGAGAGAGAGAGAGAGAGAGAGAGAGAGAGAGAGAGAGAGAGAAGAACAAGAAGAAGAAGAAACTCACATGAAGAGAGGGCAGTGGTGGTGGCGTCTGCAGCAGTGGCAGGGCTGTCAAGGGCAAGACGCGCGCAGGGGGAAGAGAGGACCAAAAGGACGAGGAGAAGGAAGGATGCTCGCCGCACGGTCATCCTCACTGCCCTTTCGACTCCGGGAGCTGCAGCCGCTGCTGTGTTGTGGCGGCAGTGGCGGTGGAGGCGACGGGGGGGGGGTTTTTATAGAGCCCGCCGGCGCATCATGCAAGTGGCCTTTCGGGGTGACCCCCCCCCCCCATGCGGACCACGCGCCTGACTTCTCGTCCTCCCCGCCTCGCCACGGAAATGAATAAAAGAGAGTGATTTTTGCACGAATACTCTCATAAATACGAGTATTGTTAAATAACTTTTTATTTAAATTTATCATCATAAATAATATTCTTGATGTATGTCGAATGATGGTAATTATTCTCTAACCATGACTCATGATCATTACTGTAATTTAATGTTAGTTAAGTGAGAGAATAACTAACCCCTCCAATATATATAAAGTAACATGGATAGATTAAAATAAATATAATAAAAAAGACAACGCTCCATTTTAGAGGTGGCAAAAGTTGAGTTGGGTCAGATCATGATTAGATCATGAACGAAGTCTAATAAATCTTATTTTATTGTAACTTTATCTAACTTGACTTTGGGTGGGTCGACAAAACACTCGACATGGGTCAAGACATACTCGTCAAGGTGGGTTAACGCAACTTAATTAGGGTAAAAAATATGTGTTATATTAGTTTAAAATAAATCTGGGGTCAAATTTTATGATCTTAAATCGACTTGAAAAAATATCCAGGAGTTCAAAATCATCGGATGCAAAATTAATCTAGTCATAAAAAATTATATTCCTAATTCACTTTTTAAAGGTCGGATTGGGCAGAGTTAATGGCTCAAGTTACGTTTTACCATATCCATCTAATTTTGTAGTCATTTGATCATATTTTTTATAATCTCACATTAATATAGTTACACTAAAAAAGATTTTTGTAATTTATATGTAACAGAGAGAAAAAACTAAGATAAGGCAAGATTCCCCCCCCCAAATTATGATTATCCTTTCTAATTGTTTAAGTTTGGTTAACGTCTCCATTCAAAAGTCAGTGGAAGGGTCTTACATAGAGATAAATATAGTTGAGTAATATTGCATGTATTTAATTCCATGAATATAGTCATGTCATTATGTAACATGATTTTTTATTGATTAAAAATGACATGACAATTTTTTCATAAAAAAGGACATCTCACATTAGAAACGTCCGACACAGGTACTGACACGTTAAAGACTAAATGCACTTGACCAGAAATCATGTGAATGAAATATTTTATAAGATTAAAATATTTTATTATATGAATGAAATATTTGATATAAAATTGAATTATTTTGTTCAGTTTTATTAATGTGATAAAATATTTTATTTTTATAATATATAGTTAACTCTTGTAATATTATAATTTATTTCTATAAAATATTTTACTAATTTATTTATATAGTCAAACATTTTATTATTATAATAAAATATTTTATTCCTATCACAAATATTATATTCTCATAACATATTTTTTTTCTACAAAATATTTTATTAATTTATTTTTTAGTTAAATAAAATATATAATTTTTATAATAAAATAATTTTTATAATAAAATATTTCATTCCTATATTTTTAAGTTGAATGCACTCCATACTTAATATGTCGATACGAGTAACCCGTGAGTTTCTAACGTGAGAGGTCTTTTTATGTGAGAAAATCATCGCGTCACTTTTTTTTTTGGGACCAATGATAAGACATGTTAAATAGTGATATAATTTTGTGCACCACATTGGACGTACAAATCAGTATTCCAGATAGTTTTTGAAGAATGTTTGATAGAGAAACCTTAGGTAAATAGTGAGATTAAAAAAACTAAAGAAACTATTACCTCAGTATGAAAATTTGTGTAAGAATTAATCTTAAGTGCGTTCGGTAATACTTGTTGGATGACATGAAGAGCTCATTCATGCTGAACCAAAGGCATCTGCCCGGCATTGGATTCTGTGCACTCACAGGTCTGAGTTTAGAGCAAAGGGAGATACAGACACGTTAAAGTGTAACGAAGGATTTTGTACGCAAAAGCTCGCGGACGTCGGAGTTTCTGGGAGGCCTGTCACAGTGTCATTAATTACATTCGGAGGGAAATAGACGTGTTTATAATTATCCTCACATTTCATAACTCTTAATAAAGTCGAAATGCTATTTCATAAATGAGAAAATAGAAGCATTTTATTTTTACCCACCGTGGTTTGTCAGAAAACCCGGAGCACCAATGCGGTGGAACCCAGCCGACAGAAGTAAGAGGTGCACTTATTAATTATCGTCCTACTCAAAAGGTGCGTCTGAATAGTTTTGTAAACTGTGATATGCACGATGCCTTAAAAAGTTGTCAAAAGAAAAAGCACGAAGCATCGTCAAGCATCAAAGTACGCGGGGGAAGCTTACACGTTTCGCGATGGAATAAATTCCCGGTCGGAGCAGAGAAGATTGGGGGGGGGGGGGGAGGATATTGCAGGATCACCCGGTGCGATTCAATCTTCCGGCTAAAGATGTTGTAATGCGTGATTACTACACTCCGTGTTTGATAAGAATTTCAGGATTATAATTGAAGAGGTAAGATCTCCTATAAAATCACGGACCGTCGTATCTAAGATGATCGCGAGACGTAATTAATAGTTATCACAGAATAAAACTCAGCAAAGAGAAAGAAAATGATTAGGAGGCTCGAGACTGTGATCTTAGAAAAAATCCTTCGATATTTAAGTCAAGTGAACGGTAAAAACAACGTGTAGAAAAGAGGTAAATGAGATAAATGACATCTCATTACTTTTCACAAGTTGAAGTGACTATAAATTGACTTATCTTTCCAGAGGGGTTCCCCGAGTTTATATAACTAACAGCTCTCTTTCTTGAGTTTCTTTGAGTAGGGGAAGTGTGAAGGTTTGGGGGCGTTACGTCTTTAATAAGAGTTCTCACCGTTCAAGGACTCTTGTCATTCCCTTATCCTCTTGAGCTTCCCATCTTTGAAGGCAGTGCAACATCCGCTGAGATAGGGATGGATAAGCACCCAGTCACGAGGAGTTTGCTCTAGTTCGATAAGGAGTCTAGAGGACGGGCCAATCCGATAAGGGATATCCCCAATCTGAGTAGGGAGCCCGAGACTTGGGCACTCCCTGAGATAGCCTTCATCCACCTTAGGGCGGTTTGATCGACCGCTAGCAAAGCTTTCCCCAAACATCGGGGGGCCTTTGGTCGAGTGTTCGAGCCAATGTTTGGTGGGTCATTGTTGGGCCGCTTTATTAGAGTCTCATGATAAGTGGGTCCTACTAAGGCTGTCACTTGTTAGGCTAAGCAGATCTTAGTGGGTCGTTGGATCACGTAATTATTGGGCCGCGAATCTGCCTCTCTCTAATAACTTAGATAAAAATTTATATAGAGCAAAATTTAGATAAAATTTTAAATTCATAGAAAGAATTTTCTTTTCACCAAAAAGTTATAATTTTCATTCATTGGTAGAGAGGAACACTACAAAATGGTACATCTTAAAAGAATTATTCGGCACAAAGGAACAAAGGGTGACGTCGATGGTTAACAAATTACTTAAAAATTGTTTTAATTTTTAAATGAAGCATAGAGAGTCATAGGAACAACATGTGTAACTTCAGTCATGGAGCCTTCCCATATGTACGCAGTGGGCCTGTCACTGAGTCGGTTGTTTATTGGGCATGTATGGACTACTCGTCACTTCGCAAGCGTGTATTGAATCTGGGCCGTATCCTATAGACCATGTTTGTTTGGAGGATAGGTTAAGGAGAATAGCTTAATTAAGGGTTAAGTATTCTAAAAAATAGATCATTTTACTTTGATTGAGAAATAAGGTAATCCGGAATTGTGAAAAAATTTAACCTATCTTTGTTCTATCTTTTTGGTGGAACAAGATATCCTGAGATAAATCATAATAACATAGAACACCTTGTATGAGCAATCAAAAGGAATATGTTAATTTTTACCGATTTATCCCGGTTTATCCCGACTTATCCCCTAAATAAAGAGGCCCGTAGGGCATAAAGCAAGAAAATAGACATTTGCCTTTTTTGCGAGAAATTTAATTATCAAAACTAGCCATAGTTTGAACCTTTTAAATGTCAAGAAAATTATCACATTTTCTTATGTCGGACTAACTATCTACGAGCTTTAAAAATGTACATTATCAATTTATAAAATTCAGAGGGATTTTTACATATAAATCATCCATACGTAAAAAATTACAAAAATATAATTCTTAGAAACGTATTTAAACACATATCCTTAATTTTGTCTTAATGTTGTAAAAATGTCATCCGGTTAACTTTCGCACGTAGAGAGGCGAATATTCTTTGTCAATTCCACTTCACCTATTAATTATTATTTTCTAAGGAGGGAAATACTTTCTCTCGAAAGCTGCGCAATAACATGGTGGTTCACCCTCCCCCTAGTTGGGGAAGGGAGCGGGTTTTGACCCGCACCTCCGTTGTGAGGCGCGAGTTTTCCTGTTAATCCTTCATCCCTTAACAAAAATAATATGAGAGAGAGAGAGAGAGAGGATTGATCTTCCCCCTCTAACATTGTCCGTGCTCCGGGGTGGTGAAGAGAGAGAGAGAGAGAGTTTTTAAATAATTAGGAGTATTTTTGTCATTTTATAACTAGAGTTAAAATTAAGTAACTATAGTTAAATAAATCATGGGTAACGGTCAGTTAAGGTCATGATATTTTTGTGACATTTAGATTAAATTGATTATATGTGTTGAAATGTGTTTTCAATAATTATATTTTTGTAGTTTTCCAAGTAAGGATGATATTTTGTAAAAAGAACACAAATATAAATTG
This sequence comes from Amorphophallus konjac, assembly GCA_022559845.1. Classification (NCBI taxonomy): domain Eukaryota; kingdom Viridiplantae; phylum Streptophyta; class Magnoliopsida; order Alismatales; family Araceae; genus Amorphophallus; species Amorphophallus konjac. Next base: position 23,901,736 of record CM040128.1, read on the forward strand.
CCATAGCTGCATATCATCTGAATTCATATACATCCTGGCACGCCCCTTGGCTTAGTATTGTAACATTGTCAGTGGCATTTACGTGGAAAACAACTGCAGGTGTGTTGGAGCATGGGCGAGAGTCATCATCAAGAATGATGGCTTCAGTAGAAGCACATGGATTGCTACTTGAGGAACTACATGAGGACCGTGCTGCCCAGGCATCACATGTTAAACAACAATCTGAGAAAACTTACCAGGAGAGATACAAGGCAAGCTATCACTACCTTGCCATCTTTTTGCGGCAGTTTTTGGTCTTGAGACAACTTAGATTGCTATGAACCCCCTGTCACATGTGGTGACTTGGTGTCAACATGCTACTTCTGTTTCACCATTTTTTTGTTGATTTATCGGATATTCTAGCTATCTCATTTTCTGAATTTCATTTCCATTTATCCTGACGAGATATTTGATTTCCTGATATATTATTTTATCGACAATCTTGTCAGGATGTATCTAAAAAGGTCTTTACTTCAACCTCCAGTTCATGTATCCTTTCGTTTGTAGTCCCTTCTCACCGCATTTCAATGGGGCCGAGCATTTGGGAAATTCCTTTGAGCTCATGTGGCATTTGGACTCCACTAAAGTGCCCCTTGAGTGTGTCAACTTATCCGGCTAGGAAATCTACATGTTAACGCCAATCCTTTTCCATGTTTTCCGTGGGCTTTTTACCTGTGTTTAAGTACACTCTGTGTGATGCATTACCGGAGTACGAGCCCAGTGGTGAGATTCCGGTGAGATCAGAGCCGGACGTGCCGAGCAAGGGAAAAGGAGTTCCGGGAGACCCATCCATCTGAATCCAGCGAGGGTGCCAAACTCACGCAGACTCCATGCACGCTCCCCTCTCACCCGGATCAAATATTGATGGCATGCCATAGCGTGGAAGCTCTGTTCATCGGGCTGCAATTCTGTTGTCTTCCGTTTGGAGGAGACAGGTTGCTGGGGTCACCGGCGTCCCCATCATTACCATAGCAGGTTTAACATTGGTCAGTCCATTGTGGATAGCAACGAGTCCTTGCGAGAGCCTACACTTCCTGTTGCTTCTAAATCTTGCCCCATAGTCTGAGCTTCTCGCCTCAGCTGTTGCGCTCGAAGGTGAGTGTGTAGCTATATATTGATTGATTTTGTGTTATTTGCATGATGCTCTTCACGCATTGTACAAGTTCTGCTAATACATTTCTTTAGATGTAGGATGATGGCTGAATAATTTTCTTTTGGTGTAGAATGATTCCTGGAGTTTGTTGTCGTAGCTCCCGAAAATTTTGATGTACCAATTATTATTAAACAAGAACAAATTCAGAGGGTGGAAATCTATTAATTATATGCCTACTTTCTGAAATTTGTAATGTGCTGGTTGTTGATTTCTGAACAAGCAACTGAAGAGTTGAGTTGTGCAATTTCATTGATCAATTATCTGACTATAAATCATCGGTCAAATAACTGGACTTCCGTCAGGACGGCAGAAAAACTTGGGGCAGGCGTAATTTGACATCTCACTCTCGGGAAACATTTCCATGATTAGAACCCTGTACTGATTGCTCATAGTCATGGGCGTATTTGGGTATCCACGTGGTTCCAATTGATGAATTTTGAAGCAATGTATGTTATTAAAGTCTATTAGATTGGATCATCCAACTCAAAATGTTAAAGTATTTTGTGGACAGTGCGTCATAATTATAATCATATTATATTTTTGATCTATTTTTAATACGAGATTATTTTATAACACATCTCTTTTTGATCTGTTTTCAATACGAAATTATTTTATAACATATCTATTCACGTGTAGGTTGATTTTTAGACTTAGGATCATGACAAATATAAGATGTGCGGTGTAGATCATAATCATAAGGTCCGATATCATATTTTAACATGAGCATGGTCTTGGGTTTAATCTCATATATTTTTTAACTTGTCAATTTCAGTCAATTAATCTTCACGGCCTATCTCGGTTGTGAGAGGAGGTGTTAAATTTGGGCATAATTTTCAGACAATAATTTTATATCGGTTAATGGACTGTGATCCATGTGCTTATAATTTTAGACCTGTGTTATCTCACCATCGTAATTTTGTGAATTTCAACCGATGTGACGTCTTCTGCACTTATTGACAATGTGAGTCTAAAATTCTGTTCTCTTATTGTTAGCTGAACGTAGTGCTACTTCAAACGCACGAGATATCTTGGTCTTGACGGTGAAAGCGAGAATGATCGACACAGGTGGAGGTTCAGACGTAGTAAAGGAGAGGTGTCGGATGGAAATGACCTCGGGGCCTTACAATCGAGGGTCGGAGACCAGCACCTAGAAGTAGGAATTGAATTGGATGAGTAACGCTTACTGCTTCGCAATATTTTTTTTATTTTTTATTTTTTTATGTGACTATTACGTCAAGAAAAAATCAATTTTAATGTGGGATTCACGTCTCTAATCTTTTCCCCAATAAATAAAAAAATATTTTGACAATAATATAAAATTTTAAAAAAATTAAATTTATACTATTGATAGGGTCTATTTTTCTCATGACTTTCAAGATAAATTCACTCTAAGATAGAATGAATGACGGGGATCTTATTTTAAAAAAAATTAAAAAATTAAAAACTTAGCGGTGCAGTAAATGTTACTCGACACTAAACATCTGAATTGAGAAAAATCAAGAGTCGGATTGTTTTACAGAGCTAAGTAAATCACAAGAAACAAACAAACCAGTGTGGCTAAAATAAATATTATATATGTAGTACACCCACGAAGGATGTTAATACTCCACACTTTACTAACGAGTAACATCTATCTTCACGCCCGCTGTTAACTTGTTGGCACACCAGCTCTCTACGCATCTAAAACTACCAGAAATAGAACACTACGCTTCCACCGGATCACCCCCACCCTCCTTTTCTTGTCCCCCCCCCCCCTTCCGGCGATATAAGCTGCAAGAGACTGAGAGAGACATGTCTGGGTGTGATGAGCAGCTTAAACTTTACTCTAACCACGTTTTTAAGTGGAGTGCAAGGTCAGTGCCAACGTTGCAGCAGCAGCAGCAGCCAGTGCGATGGGGAGGCAGTTGCTGCATGTGTCGGTTGCTGCACCAGTGTGCCTCCGCCGGGCTGAGGCATCTCCGCCATCGTTGATCAGTGATGGAGTACTCCCCGCGGTGGGTGTCCTTGAACCCTCTGAACCCCCGTTGGCACCGGTACTATCCGGACTGCGGCCACCTGATGTACCTCCAGCCGCGCCATGGCCACCGGCACCGGCGCCGCCGGCTGTCGTCCGACCTACTGATATTGTGGTCCTCCTGGTGGGTTCCTGAGCAGCTGGAAACATCATGGGAAACAGGTCTGCGTTAATTATATAAGCACACCATGTCAATTGAATCAGAGACAGAACCAACTGAGCATGTTATTTTCTTTTTTTCCCCCCTCTCATCATGTAAGATCATCGTCACGGTAGAGCAGGACCACCACCAATCCAATCGAAGATGTCAAAATGTTCGAAATTCTTCAAATTCCCACTTTGGATCCAAGGTCACGACTAATTAAGAGAACATAAAAGATTAAAATTTTCTTAGATTGTGGTAATCTCTATTTTTCCTCCCGGGGGCAAAACACCTGGTAGACCCTGCAGCGGGGGAGCCTTTGTTTCCCTCAGGAGAATCAAATCCTTATTAAGAAAGAGGGAAAAAATGAAACTAGGGGGCATTCCGAGAATCGAACTCGGGACCTCTCGCACCCAAAGCGAGAATCATACCACTAGACCAAATGCCCAGTTGATGTTCGTCAAAAAACAAAAAGGATTAAAATATATACATTCAAAGAGAATCAACATGTCACGGATTTTGGGCACTAGATGCTCGAAGAGACTTTGAACAGTACTTCTGCCATGAAGATGCTTAATTTAGGGACATTTTTCCCTGGAACGAAGGTGATGCTGCTGCCTAAGAGAATCTTTCTTCAAATCATAAGGCTCAAACCCACCTGTCAGATGGATATAGTGCAATCGTTCACCCACCCCCCCAGATAAATTGTTTGAAACCTCACTACAGAAGCGAAAGAAACCCACAAATGCCCCGGAATTGGTATTCGGTTTTGCTGACCCCGGCTGTTGATATTTGAAGGCCAAGCTTGTTTGATGGCCAGTTAGTTACACTCGCCACCACAGCCGCGCTATTTCTGTGAGTGGGCAGTCTACATATTAAGCAAGGATGCATTTGGTGTTGGTTGGAAGGATGCAGTTTGATCATGCTGGTTTCACAACCCTTCTCGTGGCCACGCATCTCCTCCCCCAGGAAAATCAGAGGCACGGCCCAACATGATGCGTTCGTAGTTTTCTTCCCACGGACTGCAAACGACGACCCATATGATTCACCACCTTCGACCACGACATAAATCCAAAAACAAACAAAGAAGAAAAAGAAAGAAAAAAGAACATAACACACACACAGAGAGAGAGAGAGAGAAAAGAACAACAAGAAGAAGAAACTCACATGAAGAGAGGGCAGTAGTGGTGGCGTCTGCAGCAGTGGCAGGGTTGTCAAGGGCAAGACGCGCGCAGGGGGAAGAGAGGACCAAAAGGACGAGGAGAAGGAAGGATGCTCGCCCCACGGCCATCCTCACTGCCCTTTCGACTCCGGGAGCTGCAGCCGCTGCTGTGTTGTGGCGGCAGTGGCGGTGGAGGCGACGGGGGTTTTTATAGAGCCCGCCGGCGCATCATGCAGGTGGCCTTTCTGTCACCCCCCCCCCCCAACCCCTTGCGGACCACATGCCTGACTCCCCGTCCTCCCCGCCGTCGACTCAAACAACTCTCGCTACGGAAATGAATGAAAGAGAGTGATTTTTGCACGAATACTCTCATAAATACGAGTATTGTTAAATAACTTTTTATTTAAATTTATCATCATGAATATTCTTGATGTATGTCGAATGATGGTAATTATACTCTAACCATGACTCATGATCATTACTGTAATTTAATGTTAGTTAAGTGAGAGAATGACTAACCCCTCCAATATATATAAAATAACATGGATAAATTAAAATAAATATAATAAAAATAACAACGCTCTATTTTAGAGGTGGCAAAAAGTTAAGTTGGGTCAAATCATGATTAGATCATGAACGAAATCTAATAAATTTTATTTTATTGTAACTTTATCTAACTTAGACTTTGGGTCAAAACACTCTACGTGAGTCGAGACATACACGTCAACGTGGGTTAATGCAACTTAATTAGGGTTAAAAAATATGTGTTATATTAGTTTAAAATAAATTTGGGGTCAAATTTTATGATCTTAAATCGACTTGAAAAAATATGCAGGTCAGATGCAAAATTAATGTAATCATAAAAAATTATAATCCTGATTCACTTTTTAAAGGTCGGATTGGGCAGAGTTAATGGGTCAAGTTACGTTTTACCATATCCACCTAATTTTGTAGCCGTTTGATCGTATCTTTTATAATCTCACATTAATAAAGTTAGACTAAAAAAGAATTTTGTAATTTATGTGTAACAGAGAGAAAACACTAAGATAAGCAAGATTCCCCCCCCTAAATTATGATTATCCTTTCTAATTGTTTAAGTTTGATTAACGTCTCCATTCAAAAGTCAGTGGCAGGGTATCAGAGAGAGATAAATATAGTTGAGTAATATTTATGAAATATTTTGTAAGATTAAAATATTTTATTACGTGCACGAAATCTTTAATATAGAATTGAAATATTTTATTAAGTTTCGTTCATGTGATAAAATATATCATTTTTATAAAAATTTTATTAATTTATATATATAATTAAATAAGATAATTTATTTCTATAATAAATATTTTACACGTGAATGAAATATTTTGTAAGATTAAAATATTTTATTATATAAATGAAACCTTTGATATAGAATTAAAATATTTTGTTAAGTTTCGTTCATGTGATAAAATATATTATTTTTATAGGAATTTCATTAATTTATATATAATTAAATAAAATATTTTATTTCTATAATAAATATTTAACTCTCGTAATATAATATTTTATTTTTATAAAATATTTTATTAATTTATTTATGTAGTCAAATATTTTATTCTTATAACATAATATTTTTTCTACATAATATTTCATTAATTTATTTTTTAATCAAATAAAATATATTAAATTTATAATAAAATATTTTTATATATTAAAATAATTTGATATTATAAAATATTTCATTCCTACGTGTTCACGTTGAGTGTGTTCCGTATTTAATACGGCTCGTGTCACTTTACTTTTGGGACCAATGATAAGACATGTTAAATAGTGATATAATTTTGTGCACCACATTTGACGTACAAATCAGTATTCCAGATAGTTTTTGAAGAATGTTTGATAGAGAAACCTTAGATAAATAACGAGATTAAAAAACTAAAGAAACTATTACCTCAGTATGAAAATTTGTGTAAGAATTAATCTTAAGTGCGTTCGGTAATACTTGTGGGATGACATGAAGAGCTCGTTCAAGCTGAACCAAAGGCATCTGCCCGGCATTGCATTCTGTGCACTCACAGGTCTGAGTTTAGAGCAAAGGGAGATACAGACACGTTAAAGTGTAACGAAGGATTTTGTACGCAAAAGCTCGCGGACGTCGGAGTTTCTGGGAGGCCTGTCACAGTGTCATTAATTACATTCGGAGGGAAATAGACGTGTTTATAATTATCCTCACATTTCATAACTCTTAATAAAGTCGAAATGCTATTTCATAAATGAGAAAATAGAAGCATTTTATTTTTACCCACCGTGGTTTGTCAGAAAACCCGGAGCACCAATGCGGTGGGACCCAGCCGACAGAAGTAGAGGTGGTGCACTTATTAATTATCGTCCTACTCAAAAGGTGCGTCTGAATAGTTTTATAAACTGTGATATGCACGATGCCTTAAAAAGTTGTCAAAAGAAAAAGCACGAAGCATCGTCAAGCATCAAAGTACGCGGGGGAAGCTTACACGTTTCGCGATGGAATAAATTCCCGGTCGGAGCAGAGAAGATTGGTGGGGGGGGGGGGGGACGATATTGCAGGATCACCCGGTGCGATTCAATCTTCCGGCTAAAGATGTTCTAATGCGTGATTACTACACTCCGTGTTTGATAAGAATTCCAGGATTATAATTGAAGAGGTAAGCTCTCGTATAAAATTATGGACCGTCGTATCTAAGATGATCGTGAGACGTAATTAATAGTTATCACATAATAAAACTCAGCAAAGAGAAAGAAAATGATTAGGAGGCTCAAGACTGTGATCTTAGAAAAAATCCTTCGATACTTAAATCATTGAACGGTAAAAATAACGTGTAGAAAGGAGGTAAATGAGATAAATGACACGAGATCACTTTTCACAAGTTGAAGTGACTATAAGTTGACTTATCTTTCCAGAGGGATTCCTCGAGTTTATATAACTAACAGCTCTCTTTCTTGAGTTTCTTTGAGTAGGGGAAGTGTGAAGGTTTGGGGGCGTTACGTCTTTAATAAGAGTTCTCACCGTTCAAGGACTCTTGCCCTTCCCTTATCCTCTTGAGCTTCCCCTCTTTGAAGGTAGTGCAGCATCCGCTGAGATAGGGATGGATAAGCACCCAGTCACGAGGAGTTTGCTCTAGTTCGATAAGGAGTCTAGAGGACGGGCCAATCCGATAAGGGATATCCCCAATCTGAGTAGGGAGCCCGAGACTTGGGCACTCCCTCAGACAGCCTTCATCCACCTTAGGGCGGTTTGATCGACCGCTAGCAAAGCTTTCCCCAAACATCGGGGGGCCTTTGGTCGAGTGTTCGAGCCAATGTTTGGTGGGTCATTGTTGGGTCGTTTTATTAGAGTCTCATGATAAGTGGGCCCTACTAGGGCTGTCAGTTGTTAGGCTAAGCAGATCTTAGTGGGTCGTTGGACCACGTAATTATTGGGCCGCGAATCTGTCCCTCTCTAATAACTTAGATAAAAATTTATATAGAGCAAAATTTAGATAAAATTTTAAATTCATAGAAAGAAGTTTCTTTTCACCAAAAAGTTATAATTTTCATTCGTTGGTAGAGAGGAACACTACAAAATGGTACAACTTAAAAGAGTTATTCGACACAAAGGAACAAAGGGTGACGTCGATGGTTAACAAATTACTTAAAAATTGTTTTAATTTTTAAATGAAGCATAGAGAGTCATAGGAACAACATGTGCAACTTCAGTCATGGAGCCTTCCCATATGTACGCAGTGGGCCTGTCACTGGTCTTTCGAGGTCGGTTGTTTATTGGGCCTGTATGGACTACTCGTCACTTCGCAAGCGTGCATTGAATCTGGGCCGTATCGTATAGGCCATGTTTGTTTGGAGGATAGGTTAAGGAGAATAGCTTAATTAAGGGTTGAGTATTCTAAAAAATAAACCATTTTACTTTGATTGAGAAATAAGGTAATCCGGAATTGTGAAAAAGTTTAACCTATCTTTGTTCTATCTTTTTGGTGGAACAAGTTATCCTGAGATAAACCATAATAACATAGAACACCTTGTACGAGCAATCAAAAGGAATATGTTAATTTTTACCGATTTATCCCAGTTTATCCCGACTTATCTCCCAAATAAAGAGGCCCGTAGGGCATAAAGCAAGAAAATAGACATTTGCCTTTTTTACAAGAAATTTAATTATCAAAACTAGCCATAGTTTGAACCTTTTAAATGTCAAGAAAGTTATCACATTTTCTTATGTCGGACTAACTATCGATGAGCTTTAAAAATGTACATTATCAATTTATAAAATTCAGAGGGATTTTTACATATAAATCATCCATACGTAAAAAATTACAAAAATATAATTCTTAGAAACGTATTTAAACACATATCCTTAATTTTGTCTTAATGTAAAAATGTCATCCGGTTAACTTTCGCACGTAGAGAGGCGAATATTCTTTGTGGATTCCACTTCACCTATTAATTATTATTTTCTAAGGAGGGAAATACTTTCTCTCGAAAGCTGCGCAATAACATGGTGGTTCACCCTCCCCCTAGTTGGGGAAGGGAGCGGGTTTTGACCCGCACCTCCGTTGCGAGGCGCGAGTTTCCTTGTTAATCCTTCATCCCTTAACAAAAATAATATGAGAGAGAGAGAGAGAGGATTGATCTTCCCCCTCTAACATTGTCCGTGCTCCGGGGTGGTGAAGAGAGAGAGTTTTTAAATAATTGAGAGTATTTTTGTCATTTTATAACTAGAGTTAAAATTAAGTAACTATAGTTAAATAAATCATGGGTAACGGTCAGTTAAGGTCATGATATTTTTGTGACATTTAGATTAAATTGATTATATGTGTTGAAATGTGTTTTCAATAATTATATTTTTGTAGTTTTCCAAGTAAGGATGATATTTTGTAAAAAGAACACAAATATAAATATAAAGGTTTGTAGGTCCCTTCGAGCCAAGGCCTCATGCGGTAGCCCAAGTTTGGCCAATCACTTTGCTTCACTCCATATGCTTAGTCTCTGCGTGAGAGTGGTGAGAGTGCTTCTACATGCGCCCCATCAATACCAGTGACGAAGATTTATGATATAACATTGATAATCATTTTTATGATATAATCTTGAGGGCTCCTTTGACAATTGAATTGTCGAATAATATCGCAAAAGTGAAGGTGGAGCTCACATCTCTCTCACATAAATGTGATATTTGATCTCAGATGACGTGTTCAACCCTCCGAGATTAAATACGTTATTCTTAATCGAAAAATAAAGAGGGCACGAGAGTTTTGAGAACGTGAATTATACGAGTATTCCTTATCCCATTGTATATGTCACGTCATTATATGACAAACATCTCCAAGGACGCCTTGTTGTTCATCATGATAGTCATGGCCGCCAATCGCATTGCTCACGGAAGTGACCCTGACATCATCTCGGGCTTCATCGCTCCCGCCGGCCCCCAACGTCACGTCCGGTCTCATGATCATGGCACCTTCCCCACCTACACCGGCTTGCGCACAGTCGTCGATCGATTTGGATTCGATACCAACCTTCAGTGTCATGAAGGCCACCATGGTCGAGTTCCTATAGCTCTTTGGGCAGAGTGTCTCCGATGCCGTCCTCTACCCCCCTGGGGCTGTGAACCCCCCCTCACGCCCTCCCTCCCTCGCTCTGCAGAGCTCTTGTTCCTCGCCAGTGGTCATCTTGAGGTGGGTTTTGTTGGCACTGCCAACAAGTTGTACACGACGAACACTACAATTAACCCTGATTTGGTAGAAGACGAATATGGTTGCCACATAAAGTTGCCAGGATAAGACGTGAGCTATCGACAAAGGTGCGCGCTCCCGGTACTAATTCCGCGCGATGGGAACTCTGGTTCCATGTTGCAACAGTCTCGGTCCCGTCACAATCTAACCCAAACGAACGAGGTGTTTGGTGGAAATCCACGTCCACACCTGGCTGGGGAGGCGCGAAAGGACCTGTTGTCAGGAATCGAGATTTGCGTTCACGGCTCTGGAGCCTATAAATGCCACCCTTTGCTCACACCGAACGTGGTGATCCGAGATCCAAATGCCCGCAACATGGAATCCTCGGTATGAGTGGAGCTGCAGGTTCCCGTGGCCGGCACGACCACGCCGCACATTGGGTGCCCCGCATGCGCCGCACATCATTGGACAGTCGCAGCAGAGAAGAGTCCTCTGAGGCCCGAGGCGGTGCGCCCAAGTCGCCGCAACCCTAATAGTACGTTGGTAAACAGTACTGTCAGGAAGGACATCCGTTGGCCTGGCGCAATGCGCCATGGCGCGAGGGGTGACGTTAGTTTCTTTCTCTCAGGCCAACCCGGCTCCCCGAGAGTGGACAATGACGTGGTTAGCTAGATTACGGATGGTTCTGAGCTTTTTCTACCCGTCGTGCCCGCTTTCATCAAAGGATAGCAAGTGGTGATGCGCGTGCTTCTGTAGTTGCAGCAGAAGAGCTCTCTCCAGGTCCAGGCCATCATGCACCTTCGAGCAGAGTTGGATGCCATTGCCAACTCAAGTTTGAGACTTTTTGGACCCATATTTCTGATGCCGCATTTTGCCAGAAGGGGACTCGCCAGATTTTTGTGATATTGTTCCTCTGATGAAGATGTCTGCCATCCTAAACAGAGAAGCAAATAATGCATCCTTTCAGTCGATCCCCCCCCCCCACCCCCAACCCCCGGCCTTACCTCTTCGCAATCATGTCTTATAATCACGCGTCGACACCACTTCCACGAAGAATTAAAAGTGGGAGAGGAGCACCCACTCAGTTTTTTGCTGTATGTGCCAGAACATAAGGGTTGTGCCTCAAAAACTTTATTTGCCCAATGCAACTGCTACTGCATATATACAAACTTGTGGCTTTATCGATCCAGTGTCTGCCCGTCTCCTCAGATATCTGAAGACCAGTGTAGCTTAATTAATCACCATCGAGTGCCATTCCCTATCCAAGGGCAGAGTAGAATTCCCACTTGTCCTACGACAATATATATACACTGTGGATGGATTACACCCTTTTCCGGCGCTCATATCTGGGACACAGGCATGTATTAATGATGGGGAGCGGACTTGCTCGACTTACCGGAGGTGATTCTAAATTTTAATTTGTTTTTTTAATTCTTTTATAATATCATAGTCAATTTGTGAGATTTTTTTACGAATAAATTATAGGTTATCAGGTTGATTGAAATTTTTGCCAGTAGTTTATTTTATTTTGTTCCGCGTCTTTATTTATTGTAAGAGTAGAGATATTTTATTATTAAAGTAAAAACACAGAGAGTCTGTTTGTAATTTTTTTTATAAATAAACGATGTTAACTCTAATTAAGGTTAAAGAATGGTTAAAGAAAATTTCGAAGTATCGCTGTGTTATTCCTATGATGAGATGCTCAATCCCCTGTGTTCTTCTTCTGATGAGACGTCGAAATCTCTCTTTATTCTTCTTGACGTGAGACCAAATCCCCACTTCCTTCCTTCTTTGGTTTGACTGCGCAGGGTAAGCCATTTCGAAGTTTTCTCCCCGCACTGTTTATCTTCTCCGCCCGTCATTTCTTCTTATCTGAGAAACGGAAAACCCAACAACCATTTTCCCTCTACTCTCTTATTCTTCTGATTGTTCATCGTACTGTTGGCTTGATCTCACCGTAACACCCCACCTACCGTTCTTCTTCTTTTAATTTTCTTCTCCTTCCCCCCCATCTGCTCTTCTTTCCTCACTCCGTTCTTTCTCCTTCTTCTGACTTGTTTATTCCATTTGTTTTCCTCCCGCCGCACCGCCATTATTCTCTTCACTGTTCATCTACTGCTCCTTATTTTCTTTATATCTCTCCCTTCCCAACCGTGTCCCTCATCTGCTTCTCCTCTGTACCTGTCCTCCACGCGAACCCATCGTCTGAGGCAACACCGCCCTGCTGTCCGCAACAGCGCTGGGCAGGCGAACCAACCACGGAAGCAGCCGCGGCCCCGCCACCCCGCAGCAGTGCTTGCAGGTCGACCTTCACGGCCGGAGGCCACCCTGCCCCGCCGTGCCGCCGAGTTGCCCAGCGTCGCAGTCTCCGTCTCTCTGCAGCGCAGGCCAGGCGCCCAAGGGATGCTATGGTAAAATTGGCTGTTGTTTCTAATTTTGACACCCGTTACTCAAGTTATTGAAGGATCGGAACGTTGCTGATTCTTCGGTTTGATGCCATCATAATATCTTCTGAGATTGGATTGTCAACTTTATCACTGTGCAACACCTTGCTGCATCAGATTGATCTCACGAGAACAACTATTAGTCTACGTAATTACTGTATGAACAGCACCTAATTACTGTTCTCCTATGGCCCATCAGAGATTTAATTCCTGCTGTGATCAAATATCCCCTTTCATGCTCCGGGCACAGGTCATATGAGATTTGTCCTACATCAATTAATGGCTGTCTCTTTTCTCTGTTCTCTGACCGGATCAGAGGCGACCTGCAGACTGCGCAGATTGCGACGGATATAATTGCACCCAGAGAAGCACAAAAAAAAAGGGAGGAAAAATTGCAAGGTGAAACGACACCCAATTATTGACCTGACCAGCAAGTGGTAGGCAACAGCGAAGTCTCCCACCCGGCTCAGTGAAGATCTCCAATATGAATAATTCTGAAAGGATAGAAAGTCTGTTACAATACAATCTTCTTAACTCGTCGAGGGTCGTGCGTATGAAACAATGGTGAGAGAAGGGTTTTCAAGTTACCATGCATCTTAAAACCACGATGATCTTGAAGCTTAATTTCCAGAGCCCAAGGTCTACTTTCGACTGCGGATGATACGCGCCGTCATATATATATATATATTCACGAGAAATTTGCTGGAAGCAAGTGGAGCAGGAGACGAGACAATTAGAAAGGGTAATGTGATGGTGAATGTTGACAAGATCTCCGTGAGAGACCAAGCAAGCAAAAGTTGGCTACGTCATTGACTTCACTCTGTCGAGATTTCAACAAAATGAAAAAAATAAATCCGGAGTGCCGTTTAAATGATGTGCAGGCAATTAGGTCCATTAGCATGTATTTTACAGTGGAATATTGATTAATTATGAATTCGATGCTTGAATGCAAGAATTAAATATGGGAATATATAGCAACTGATGATCGCACACATGAACTTCAGACGTCTCAAGATAGACATTTCCAATTGCTATAAATTGTAACGTTATTTACGGGGATTGTCCGAGAGATATATAATTCCATTAAGAGTAATGCTTTGTGCACCGAATCCGGTGCACAAAGTCATGTCACATTGCAACGCCCATTCTAATTAGTTCCCTAAAAAGGTGAAAAGAGTCTTTCTGTGTAGAAAAATATATCTCCGTCAGATCCGTACGGCACGTTTTTTTACCTATTAAAGATGGAGCCCGTTCGATAAAAAAATGTAAGACTGAAATATTTTATTATATGAATTAAATATTTTGGTTGACTTCATAAATAAGTCAATTAAATATTTTATACAAATGAAATATTTTATTATACGAGCGTAACATTTGTTATAAAGATAAAATACTACAGAACTGAAATATTTTGTTATAATAACGAAACTTAAAAAAATATTTCAATTCTATACTAAAATATTTTATTTCTGTAAAAAAATATTTTAATATTACAAAATATTTTAGTCATATATTTTTTCATCGAATGGACTCGGTATTTAATGTGCGAAAAAAATAGGTCGTACAGATTTGACGGAGACATACTTTTCTACACAAAAAGGGGATTTTCATCTTTTTAAGATATCAATGAGACTGGGCGTTATAATATGACGTGACTTTGTACACCGGATTCGATGCACAGATCATTACTATTCCATTGACTTTGTACATCAGATTCGGTGCACGGATCATTACTCTTCCATTAATGTTCCTTTATACAACATAATTGCAGGGTTTCGAGATCAACTTAAGTGATTCACACCGTCTCCCTCCACATCCCGCACACACTAATAACCTTTGAAAACGTGCACAAGCCTTTTTCCTTGTCTTCGATTACTGAGATCAAATCGGAGATCGATCAACAGACGATCGATACAGAAGAGCAAACGTACGAAAGTTGACGCAGTGGATTTTGAATTGTTTGTTTACTATGCACAGATCAGAAGATAATGTTTCGGACCCGGTAAAGATCCAGGATTTTGAATTGTTTGTTTACCATGCACAGATCAGAAGATAATGTTTCGGACCCGGTAAATATCGATGGCCGTTGAAGGTGGAAGCTTTTGCCATGTAGTTAGTAGGAGACCAGCTAGCAGTTCTAGGCTCTAGGCCTCTAGCGAAGAGAAAAACAAAGCCCACATCAATATTTAATGGCAACAGTTACCTCTTATCCCCTTCTACCCACGACTGCAACAAACTTAAGACTACCACCAAGTAAATAGCAATTATATATTGACCGAAGCAAGCATCCTTTGACAGCCTACCACAATAAATGGCGTATCAAAATCCACAAGCATCCTTTGACCGCTCTGTTAATTAGTTTCTCCCGTTCAAACACTCATCCAACTACTCTCTATTAATCTTACCCTTCTATCCAATCCTCGCCACATACCTTCTCCCCCATAAAAGACTCCTTCCTCGATCCACCACGTCTCATCGTCCTCCCCCCGCGCGGCCCCCTCCCATTCCCTTCGCCCCACTCCAGAAAGGAGTTAAAAAACAAAGACGCTGTTTTTGTTCATATATACATACACACCGGGGGGTTTCAGTTTCTGGGGAGGAGCAGAAACGGATTGAGCGTCGCCCATGGGGGTCTCTGAGGTTCTGGACAGATGGGTTCTCCCTGTGTTGTTCCTCCTCTTCGTGGGAGCGGGCAACAGGCCGGCCTACGCCTCCCACAGGGTGTACACCACGCTCCAGAATTACGAAGCGGCGCAGGTGAGCGGGCGGCACCGGACCGGGTACCACTTCCAACCCCCCAAGAACTGGATCAACGGTGCGTCCCCTCCTCTTCCCACCTCCATTGTTACAAAGAATGTTCCGATTAATGATGTCTATGCTCCTCTGTTTTCATCATTTACATATATATATACACAAACGCTCCCTGCTCTCCTAGTCACCTCTCCATCCATGTTCTTTGTCTACCCGTGTCTTCGGTTCTCATCCACACGATCGATCGTTCATGGTGCGATACGCACCTTCTGGTTTAGGATTCTGAGCAGTCGTGTGATCAGGTTCGAAACCAGTGTTTTGCTGATAAGACGCGATCATACTCTTCTAATATCCTCTCTCAATTAAAACATTTCTCTCCTTTTTTCCCACCCCAAAATTACGATTTTTTTTTTATTTCCGTGGCAATCCGACCAATCACTTCGCAGCCGATGCAGCGGTCCTGTAGTGGTACCGGTCCCACGTAACACCTTCTGTGGATCACGTTAGCCAGAGAGTCCCGGAATGGGCCACGAGTACGGCTGACGGGGATCACGGGGTCCCCCGCAGCCTCGCACGGCCTGCAGACTTTTCGTCCGTCGCGCCACCCTCGCCGAAGATATCGCATGGCTTGTTGCGATGGAGGGGGATCGAGAGGACCATGTGATGTGAGGGAGGTTGCATGCGATGATCTCCTTTCCTTTCTGCTTCTGCTGTCATCTTTTGTCGTAGCCTAGCTAGATTGTTTCACATGACTCTACCCCTCATCCTGAGGACCCCAATTGGGTCGGATGGTATAATATTTTTTGTAAAAAAGGTAAGAGATCTCAGATTCGATTCGCCTTTAAATTCCTGGTCACCAAAAGATTCTTGGGGTCGAGGGGTTGGGGCTTCACTAGTTGCAGAACCTTGTTCTTGATATCCTTGTTAAGAACAGGAGGAAATCATGGCCATATATAGGATCACAAGAATACCTAACAAAGCGGTGGGGGGAGTGGAAAATCTTTCATTGGTTGCAACACTTTCACCGGTTGATTTCGAAATCCAAGTTAAGAGTATATATAGGAGCAATTGACGATCAAAGGACATAGGATTTGGCTTGCCAAATTTCTTATGTAGCTGAGTTCTATATATATCATGCTCTTCTTTGTCCTGAAGAGTTTGATTGTAGTAATTAATATATATATACATATATTCAAAATGGGCAGGGGAATACTTGGGGTGTTAATTTGGGGTTAAACGAGGCCCCACGGCTGCATAATCTTTTGTGGATATTTATGCTGTCTAACTTGGCAACCAAAGATCTCTTCTTTCCTTGAAAAGGGGCTGGTTCAACCTAATGAATGTTTCAATGCCAAATCCTCTACGAACAACAAGGTGTTTGACATGTCGCCATTACTTGTCTGATGAAATGACATGTGATTTAAGTTTGTAACAAGAACTTGACATTTACAATGCTAATTAATTAATTTCTGTTTAGGAGGAAAAACATATTATTGCGCATTTGCCCTTTCACTGAAGGTGAAACCACTATATATGTTACTTTTGCTTGAGTAAAACTGATGATGATGATGTTGCTGCTTTTATTTTGATTTTTGTAACATGAAGTGGCGTTATCTCTGTCTTCTTGTAGATTGTCATATTTTTGTTGTCTTAGAAATAAAAATTTTTTTGGGGGCCACACTCTTGTCTTCACTCTTCATGATATTTATTCTAATAAGAGACCTATGACTGCACCAGACAATAGTTGTGTGTGTTAATCTTAACTCAGGTGGATTAATTCATTCCATCTATTTTTAAGAAATGAGTTAAATCACTTTAACCCTATCTGACCCGAGTTAAGAAAAAATATATCAAAAGGGAATAACTCACCCGACCTCGATTAATTCACCCTAACTCGACTTAACCTGTTACCGGATACTCCAGGCTAACCAAAAAATGCTAGTTGTAGTCCTTATCTTGAAGATTTGCATCTTTACCGCTAGCTTATCATTGATTTCGAGATTATCCATTCTTCTAACTCGTTGTCCTATGTTGTGTTCTTGGATGATTCCAACGTGCGTTCGTGATGGACAGACCCAAACGGTATGCTCATCCTCCCGAAATTATAATTACCCTCCTCCAATTTTAGATTTCATGCATCCAAATGGAACTGATCCCGGCTTCTCCGAAAAAAAAAAACTTGCAGGGCCCATGTACTATAATGGCGTCTACCACCTGTTCTACCAGTACAACCCCAAGGGCGCCGTCTGGGGCAACATCGTCTGGGCTCACTCCGTCTCCACCGACCTCATCAACTGGTTCCCCCTCGACCCCGCCATCTACCCCACCAAGCCCTTCGACATCAACGGCTGCTGGTCCGGCTCCGCCACCATCCTCCCCGGCAACAAGCCCGCCATCCTCTACACCGGCATCGACCCCCAGAACCGCCAGGTCCAGAACGTCGCATTCCCCAAGAACCTCTCCGACCCCTTCCTCCGCGAGTGGGTCAAGCCCGACTACAACCCGGTCATCGCCCCCGACGCCAGCATCAACGCCAGCGCCTTCCGAGACCCGACGACGGCATGGATTGGCGACGACGGGCAGTGGCGCGTGCTGGTCGGCAGTCGGCGGAAGCAAAGCGGGATGGCGGTCCTCTACCGGAGCCGGGACTTCGTGCACTGGGCCAAGGCCAGCCGCCCGCTGCACTCGTCGGCCGGCACCGGGATGTGGGAGTGCCCGGACTTCTTCCCGGTGTCGCTCCGGCACAAGAACGGGCTGGAGACCTCGTCCACTGGTAGTGACTTGAAGCATGTGCTCAAGGTGAGCCTGGACCTGACCCGGTACGAGTACTACACGGTGGGGAGGTACGATGCCGAGTTGGACAGGTATGTGCCGGACAACTCGTCGGCCGACGACCACACCGGTTTGAGGTACGACTACGGGAACTTCTACGCTTCCAAGACCTTCTTCGACCCGGCAAAGAACCGGCGGATACTCTGGGGTTGGTCGAACGAATCCGACAGCAGGACCAGCGACATCAACAAGGGTTGGGCCGGCATCCAGGTGAGTGGGGGGCTCCCATCCATCCACCTCTTCCTTCTTGGCCGTTCCCGCCACCATATATATATCTTGATCTGTCTTCTCTATGTCTGAGTTAATCAAGATAAGGTGATGAGGAACTATCTGACACATGACATGGAGTGATGTTCATGATTCAGACGATCCCGAGGGCCATCTGGCTCAACGAGAACGGCAAGCAGCTCGTGCAGTGGCCGGTGGAGGAGCTGGAGAACCTACGGGGGAAGAAAGTGCAAGCCCACAACGTGCAGTTGAGGAAAGGGGGGGGTCCTTTTGAAGTTAAAGGGATCCTTGCCTCACAGGCTAGTACTCTTCTTTAATTAATCCTCATTATTTATCCAGTTGGGCACACGCCTAATTGTAGTTTATGCGAATTGCATCTCTATAATGTCATCTTTAATTATTAAATGGTGCCTGTCTTCCGATTTGGTTCTGTTCTCGCTACCTGACTTGACACTTTTTAACTACATTAATTAAATTATATTGTAACACCATTGTCACATCTCCTTTAGAGGAGAAAAAGTTTTTGCTTAAACTAATGACCCTTTTTTGTACTCGTCGGCCGAGTAGTGAGTCACCTGGTTACCCGAATCTTACCGAAAGCTGGTTGTCACTCTGAGGACATCTGCGTCCATGCCAGCTTTATTATTCCTGCGTTTGGCATTTGCTTACTTGATTCCTCCCTGTTTCCCGGACTCATCCGTCCATCTTTTCTTTCGCCAACACGCTTTACAATGCACGATGTGTTTCTGTTCATCTTGTAGTTAAATTATTTGTTCATTCTAATTAAGGACTACTATTCCTTTTTCCACGGCTCCCTTTCAAAGCAAGTGCCTTCTTCTGAACTCCGGAGCTTCAGATCTTTATCCGTCCCGCGCGCCCTTGCTGTTTGAACAAAGAAACATCTCAGTCACAACGTTGACTCCAAGACAATCTTGGCCAAATCTAGTGAAAGCTAGCTAGATGACCATTTTCCCGCATCTCAGATTGCTTCGACTACGTGTATATACTTCAGCAGTCTTCTCCACCTTGACACCTTACTAATTATTTAACCCTTCACTGATCTCATGACATCAATGCTGATAGTGTGGAAGAATGACTTGCCTTTATAGTCAGTCCCTCCACTGTACTAAACCCTTTTGTTTTGCATAAACCACCCTCCTCAGACTGTTTGCATGGCCTTCTGCCTGCCTTCTCTCAAAAAATCCCCCCCCCCCCCCCTTTGAGCAGCACTAACCAAATCAGCTGTGAATGCACCCAAGAAGAGATGGCTAATAAATCAAGCAACTCACACCGTATATCCTGTTGGTCTTGCGGGGTACTGGATGTGCAGGCGGACGTGGAGGTGACATTCGAGGTGTCAGGGCTGGATAAGGCCGAGTACTTGGACCCCAGCTGGACGGACCCGCAAGCTCTGTGCGGCCAGAAGGGCGCCGACGTGGGTGGGGGCGTCGGGCCCTTCGGCCTCTGGGTCTTGGCCTCAGAGGACCTGAGGGAGCGCACCGCCGTCTTCTTCCGGGTGTTCAAGACGCACCACAAGAAGCATGCTGTCCTCATGTGCCAGGATTCTAGCAGGTTCGTACGTCGAGTAACTCCCGTCTCCCCCTCCTTTCCTCGATCCACTAGGGTTAATTCACACGGCAAGACCGCCCATGGGCGTGTACGTACGTGTTGCTGCATGTGTTAATGGCTGGCTACGGTACGCCACAAGCCTGGTAGCTAGTGATGTGGACCATGCATGTATGTGGTTTTTTCCTTTGGGATCAAATCTCTGTCTTGTTATATATGCACCATTAATGCTGGATCCGGTTACGTCTACGACTGGCAAGTGGGAGAGTCACATTTGCTTTCCCCCGTAACTGCTGGCACAGATCGAAGATATGGGCACCTCCATCCACCATATTATACACGCACGCAATTAAATAAGGTTGGGGTACTGAGATGCGCATTGGGGGAAAATAATAATAATCAGATTTTGAATTGTCTGACTGTTGTTCGATCTCTCACCACATTTGTCTGGATAGGTCAACAGCCGCGGCCAACGTGTGGAAACCATCGTTCGGAGGTTTTGTGGACGTGGACATCAGAAGGAAGGGAAAGATATCTCTGAGAAGCTTGGTACGTAATGTTCGTGGAATTAAAGGGATATCTAATTTCCAATTTTTGGACAATACATTTCTTCTTGATCTCCTCCTCCTCCTTCCCATTCTGAATCACACACGATTTGTTGTTGACATGAACGAATTAACAGATCGATGCTTCTGTGGTGGAGAGCTTTGGAGCGGGAGGGAGGACCTGCATCACGTCGCGCGTCTACCCGCTTGAGGCAGTCGGGAATGGCGCGCATTTGTTCGTTTTCAACAACGGGGAAGCCACGGTGAAGGTGTCGCACTTGAAGGCATGGCAGATGGAGACGCCCAAGTACATGAACTGATGAACTAGCTAGCTTGCTAGACTGTTGTGGTTGCAGCGCAGCGTGGAGACCCCAAAACCCTCGGTCCCTCTTTGATCGAGGGTTTGCCTTGGGTTAACCGGAAGTTAGCCTAGGGTTAACTTTGTCAGTACTTTGTTTGTCATTTTAGCTTAATCAGGTTAGATTAAGAGTTAACCCAAGATTATTCATGGGTTTTAAAATCTATCTCTGGAGGTGGGTTAATCTCATGATCTAGGGTAATAAATGCCCTCTCCCCTTAATAAATGCTCTCTCCCCTTCTCTCTCGATCTGTCTCTCTCCCTCCTCTCCCCCTCCTAATAAATGCTCCCTCCCCTTCTCTCCTCTATCGGTCTCTCTCCCTCCTCTTTATTTACGTCAATATTAAATAATGATTTATTTTTTAGACTTTTAAATTTTATTTAGTTAAAAAATGATGATATTTATTAAATAAATTTTTATTTTTATAGTATAATCAATTTATTGATTATATTAAAAGTATTTTAAAATAAAATAAAAAATTAAGATAAATAGTAACTTAAACACATTTTTAATGATCGTTTCTACTTTAGGGAGAATAATTATGTTATTTATTAAAAATATTATATATTCATTTTATAGAATATATCAAAAATATTTTAAAAAATAAATAAAATAAAAAAATTTAAGATATACACTAACCTAAATCGGTAATTAATGATGTTTCAACATTTTAAATTTTATTTAATGAGATTAATTATGTTATTTACCAAAAATATTTTATTTTCAATGTATATTCATTTTATAAAATATGTTAAAATATTTAAAAAAATAAAATACAATAATTTTTTAAAGATATACAATAACCTAAATCGGTAATTAATAATGTTTCAATGCTTAAAATTTTATTTAAAGAGATTAATTATGTTATTTATCAACATTATTTTATTTTTAAGATATATTCATTTTATTGAATATATTAAAAATATTTTTTAAAAAATAAGATAAGCAATAACTTAAACCCCTAATTAATGACATTTTTACATTTAAAATTTTATTTAGTTACATTAATTAATAGGTTAAATTTTTTTAAAGTTAACACATGTCCATGACTAAAAAAAATCAAAAAAGAGGGACAAATGTGACAATTTAATTATTATTATTATTAGATTAATCTAATACTTATCAAATCACATTGCATTAAAAGTAAGTTTAACTCACCTCTTTACTTTCGAGTTAACTGATCTCTTCTTATCAAATTAAAAATAAATGATAAAAATAAACTAACTCTAAACTAACTTTAGCAGATTAAGTTACCTCCACAAAAGGCCTGACTCCAAATCAAATTGAGGTTTGGGGCCTTGCCAGTTGCCATTGCCCCGCCGAGTTAGTGGTGCATGGGTTTCTCTTGCAAATTTAGCGGTTTGGTAAAAGGTTAATTTGATGGGCGAAGGATTCTTGATGATCGCGTACGTATGCCAATTTACAGGAAGACGAGTTCTGGGAAATTAATAATTATACAGACGATGGGTAATTAATGACGTGATGCGCATTACGGTTTTCACATAATTAAATTATATACTTTCCTTAATTAAACCTTTTGAGATTGACATATATATTGCAAGGACTACAAATTTCCAGGAGAGAAACAAGGAACCACCTCACGTTGGATAAAATTATAAAGTGCCAGAGTTTCAGATACTGATGGATGAAATATATGTAAATAACCTTATATATAAATATATATATGTGTGTGTGTGTGTGTTAAAGGATGGGGAAAAGATATTTTATCTGATGATCAAGTAACCTTTTCTTGCCACCCATACATGCATCAAGAATAACTCACTTCAACGTAAACTAGGAATTGGAAGGCAGCAATGGACACAAAAATTAGATAAAAACACAATGAAAGATCTAAGATTAATTAATGTGGGGGCCGGATCGAAATGTGAGACCTGCGTGTTCTGATTAGCCAGTGGCATGTCCAGTAAAATTCTAATGCCCTCTTTATTTTCCCGGTGGTCTTACCTGGGGTCGGATAAGGCGACTGTGTGTGAGATGTGAGGGTGAGACACGTCATTTCTCTTTCATGGGTTAAGAAATCTTAATCAGCCTTGTTCTAATATCAAAACTGCCCCGATAGAATTAACCAGGTTTCCGGTTTTGGTCATGGGCCACGGGACCTTCCTATATATATGGTCACTGGAGGACAGTCGGCTACTCATGACAAGTGGGCATATTGGGCCAGGTGACACTTATCTTCAAAGAGTTTTACTGGCTTCACTGCTAGTGTGCGGTGCAGTGGTTTGTTGTCCTGCTTGGAGTATCGCACCCTAACTTTTGGTATTGAAAATCTTTTATAGTGCCTCTTTAAAAATGGAATACAGAAGTGGAATAGACAATCGATGAGAGAGAAAATATGACTCCACCTTTTCTCCTCACACATATCGTCCGTTAATCCGGGTGGGATGACAGATTCGCGTCCACCCCCTCGAATACGTCATCTCACCCGATTTTCAAAGAGGTGTTTAGGAAGCATGAGACCCAACCAACATGTCCTTACCGTTGGATTTTAGATTTTAGATTAGGTGGTTGACAAAAAAAATGTTTACAAAAAGAATGGATGGCCTTAATTAATTAAATAGGTTAATTTTGGTCGGCCCATTTTATGCGAGAAAAAGGTTGTCCATTCTTTTTTGTTTTTAGATTTTTTTCAATCATCCGATCTAATATTGGATGATATAGATGTCAAAATGTTTAGGTCCCAAGTTTACAAAAATAATTGTGTAGAGGCAGAAAAATGGCTCCTAATCGATCCTCGTACCACGCTTTTAAGATTTATTTGTTGGGGGAAGATCGTCCATCCACCCGTGGAAGCCTGCAAACACCAGGGTAATGGCGTCAGAAGGAGCCATGGACGTTATCCCAAGGGACAACACTCCGATGCTTAAGTCAGGATTTTGGAGGATGAAGATTAAAGAGGAACAGAGGGGAGAGAGAGAGTCAAAAGGCAATTGAGCAAACCTTGAGGGGTGGTAGAACTTCCGCAGGAGTGCTTGCCATATCTAGTGAGCGATTGAGGAGTGTTCGCTGGGCGGTAAGGGTGCTCGGAAGATAACCGGAGCTCTACTTCGTGGAATCCACTTTCAAGACTTTGTGGGCCGGAATCTCTCTCGCCGTGTCTGTAGGTTCGTTTTTCCATGTGTCCCCTTGTTCGCGGACGGAGGTCCATTTATAGGGGTTGTCTTGACAGTGAGAGGCTATCTTCTAACAGGGAAGGACGCGAGTAGTGGGATAACGCCTCTTCGTGATCGTGGAGAGTTTTTCGTTGGGGACCCGTTCCTTCGGAGTTGGGTGGCTCTCGGGCGAGTCTTACGGCGCCTGTCAGGCGTGCTCTCCTTTAGTGGAATTGAGGCCGACATCGTAGGGGGTAACGTTTGGTCGCAGGAGGGTCATCTGGCATCCCTTGCGCCTGGATTGATGCCCTTTGTGAGCTGGCGAATAATCCGAGGACTGATCACCCTGGGCCATTCGTCATGGGCCGTGACTGTCGAGGATCCATTGCGCGCATTGTAAATCTCTGACCGAAGCATGCCCGATGTAATGGGTCTTTCTTGGGCCATATCGATTTTATCCTCCTTAAATTATATTTTATTTTTTTTGAGCTTCACCCCATGGGGTAAACGTGGGTCTGCTTTTCTTGAACCAAACATTCCGGACCGCATGGGACCGTGATTGTTAAAGCAATAAAACATGCGTTAGCTTTTCCTCACAAGTTCAAATTGAAAAATGACCTCTCTAATTAAGTATGATCAGAATCACATCACTTTTCCGATGTGAGATGCGATTGTAAACCACAAAATATCATATATTATGTAAATATACCAACAGAAATTAATTCGAAACCTATATATATACATTGGACCACTGAAGCTGAGGCCTCATGTTCAAACCCTAGATAAGCACGGGCATTCGGATCCCACCATCTGAACCGTGGCAAAGGAACTAGGTCCCAAGTAAGCCCCATTCAAGGCGGGAGTCGGACCTATATATGGTTGGCAGTACTGAGTCCGACTCATTGATGAAACCTATTACAAGTAGCTCTGTTGTGACCCAGTCGGGTACACAACCAGGCCAGGCCACACTCGAACCGTTAAGAGCCTTTCTATCTATGGACCAAATGCGACAAACACATCGGCCCGAGGTGTTTACGCCCGCTGCTGGCCGTGGCCGGTGGCTCTGTGCATGGACGTTCTCACCAATGCCCAAGGAGTATCAGAGAAGAATCACAGCGGACCGGCCAGGCCACCGCAACAAGGAAGACGTTACCTCCAAGGATATAGGGAGTTCACCGGCGACCACCTTCCCGACGTTGTTCATAGACGAAGAGTGGGCAGTAACCTTATTATTATAAATAGGCTGTAAGGCCCCAAAGCTAGGCGTGCATTGAGGCAAGCAACATTGCACCACCAGCTAGCTTCGGCGGCATCAACTGAGCCAAGGTCGATCGACATCCATGGCCGGCCTCAACGTAATTTCCGGGCATGGATTTGCCTTCTTCCTCTTGCTGGCGTTGATGACCACTCCTATTGCCAATGCCGGCGACCCGGACATCATCTCTGACTTCATCCCCCCAGCAAACGGTTCCGCTGTCGATGGCTGCTACTTCACCTTCACTGGCATGAGATCGGTGGTCAGTTCAGAGCAGGCTCCGGCAACCTTCAGGGTCGTAAAGGCTACCAGGATGGAGTTCCCGGCGCTGGAGGGGCAGAGCGTCTCCCTCGCTGTGCTGCAGTTCCCCGCCGGCGCCGTGAACCCCCCTCACACGCACCCCCGGTCCGCCGAGCTCCTGTTCCTCGTCCAAGGCACCCTGCAGGTCGGGTTCGTCGACACCACCAGCAGGTTGTTCACGCAGACCCTCCAAGCCGGCGATCTGTTTGTGTTCCCCAAGGGGCTCGTGCACTTCCAGGCCTCCACCGGGCAGGGCCCGGCGGTGGCCATCTCTGGCTTCGGCAGTGCGAGCGCCGGCACTGTGTCGGTCCCCGCCAGCGTCTTCGGCACCGGCATCGATGATGTCGTGCTTGCCAAGTCCTTCAAGACCGACGTGGCTACTATTCAGAGGGTCAAGGCGGGTCTTGCGCAGAAGCCCTGAAGCTGAAGCTAGCATCTCCATGTCGATGGAGCCCGGCCCAGTCCCAATACGCAGAAGACACCACCCCTAGCTTCTGCATCCCGTTGGTTAATTATATTCTCGTAAGATTTCTCTATATGTATGCTACTGTGAACAACATGCTTGTGGTTGATGAATAAACCCTTGCCCAACGGGCGACGGGCGTCAGTACATGTTCCTCTTCTTCCATGCATCGTGATTAAGTTAAATCACCTGTTGCTCTTCTTCCATTGTGATTAAGTTAATATAAATTATTATATCAATGAAAAAATAATTAATGGTGAGACCCACGTACGCACTCTCATCCACCAATTAATTATATGTATGAGAGTAGTGGCAGACATAATAGTGTTACTATATATACGCGTGGCATAGTATAACATGCCTCCCACTTGATCCATTCATCTTACAACCGCGGCAATCTTGGAACTCCCACCAATAATAAATAGTAAACATTGACCAGAGTAAGTATCATTCGGATGGCCCAGCCAGCCCGCTGTGGCAGGCCATTCTCGTACCTGCTCTTCCTTCTCCCATCAAACCCGTCGCTTCCCTTCCGCTACATGTATCTTCCTTCCTATTCATTCTCCGGCACGTACGTCTCGTCGTCCACCCCACCCCGGCGCCCCATCCAGAAGGGAGAAAGAAAAAGGAAGCGCTGGCAGCTTTGTTCATGGTGATGCCGTTCTGTTTCTGTAGAGGAGGAGACGAGAACTAAACGCCGTCCAATATGGGGGCCTCGGAAGTACTCCTGCGCAGATGGGTTCTCTTAATGCTCTGCCTCCTCCTTGTGGGTGTGGGGAACAGGCTGGTGGACGCCAGCCACAGGGTGCTTCCCGAGTTGCAGAACTACGAGCCGATAGAGGTTCATGGGAAGCACCGCACGGGTTACCACTTCCAACCCAGGAAGAACTGGATCAATGGTGCGTCCCCTCCCCTCCCCTCACCTAGTTAATTTTATAGGAATCAAATTTCTGCGTCTGCTGTCCTCTTTTGTTCGTAGCTTGTGCGGATGTAATTCCTTTTTTAAAAAAAAAACATGGCCGTTGCTATTTCCATCCTTTAAATTAGAGACATTTTTGTCATCTTAAAACATAAATATTTTCTTGAAGTCTTTTGCTCTCAGATGGCTTTGCATATAAGTGTTTTTTTGTCTCTATTAGTAATTTTCAAAATAGTTATTACTATAATCTTTACAGAATGTGCAAGTAAATTTTTCAACAATTTTTCATCTGTAAGTTCTAGCCAAGATTTTCGGCTCACGATCTTGTCTTCATGCGGTTCATGACAAGAAAGTTATCTCCATACCCGAGAGAGAGAGAGAGAGAGAGAGAGAGAGAGAGAGAGATGGAGCATCGGAGCCTGCTGTTCATAGAAGCCCATGATCTGAGAGCCCAACGAACATATAGACGTTCTGGGGGCACCATGACGAAGTGTAGATGGAGTTACATTAATTTGTTGGACACACGAAGCGTGCGACACAATTCTTGACACACATGGTCTACCTGAGCTTGATCAGATTCGAAGAACAGGGGAAGATCCAAACGAAATATAAGTTTCACACTGTCAACAAATTTTTTTAGTCTCTTTTTACTTATCAGATTTCATCGACCTCATGCATGTAGATCAATGAAAAGGGGGTGCTTTGTTGTATTACATGTGCAGCAGGTATTGCTTTTTTGCAGATGGGTCAAAGTGCATGAACTCGTGATGTGCATATATATATAAATAACATGCGTATAAAATATGAGTAAGTTAAGCACCTTGGCTTTCCAAACAAATTAAAGTACGACGTTTCTTGTATTTGATCTCAATGTATTAGCTTATTATTGATTCCAGATTATCATTTATATCTAACTCATACGTATATCAAACTCATTTTCCCGTATATCTTGTGCACTCGGATGGTATACCCCTTCAACTCGGATCACCCCGATCGAACTTAATTAATTTCCAACGTACGTGCATGCATGATGGACAGATCCCAACGGTACATGTTCCTCTCTGGAAATTACATCTTATCCCTTAATTTGAAACTTCCCAGTTGGTGCACCCTCCAATTGGAACTACGACTTCTGCTTTTCTAATGAGTTGAATCGGCCGTCAACGAAAACCTGCAGGGCCCACGTACTATAATGGCGTCTACCACCTGTTCTACCAGTACAACCCCAAGGGCGCCGTCTGGGGCAACATCGTCTGGGCTCACTCCGTCTCCACCGACCTCATCAACTGGACTCCCCTCGACCCCGCCATCTACCCCACCAAGCCCTTCGACATCAACGGCTGCTGGTCCGGCTCCGCCACCATCCTCCCCGGCAACAAGCCCGCCATCCTCTACACCGGCATCGACCCCCAGAACCGCCAGGTCCAGAACGTCGCCTTCCCCAAGAACCTCTCCGACCCCTACCTCCGCGAGTGGGACAAGCCCGACTACAACCCCGTCATCGCCCCCGACGCCAGCATCAACGCCAGCGCCTTCCGAGACCCGACGACGGCGTGGATGGACGGCGATGGGAACTGGAACGTGCTGGTCGGCGGCCGACGGAAGAACCGGGGTGTGGCGTTCCTCTACCGGAGCCGGGACTTCGCCAACTGGACCAAGGCCAGGCGCCCTCTGCACTCGGCGGCCCGCACCGGGATGTGGGAGTGCCCGGACTTCTTCCCGGTGTCGCTCCGGGAGAAGAAGGGGCTGGACTCCTCGGCCACCGGTGGTGACCTGAAGCATGTGCTCAAGGTGAGCCTGGACCTGACGCGGTACGAGTACTACACGGTGGGGAAGTACAACTCCATGAAGGGCATGTACGTGCCGGACGACACTTCTGCCGACGACCATACCGGACTGAGGTACGACTACGGGAACTTCTACGCGTCCAAGACGTTCTTCGACCCTGCCAAGAACCGGAGGATACTGTGGGGGTGGTCCAACGAGTCCGACAGCAAGACCAGCGACGTCTCCAAGGGATGGGCCGGCATTCAGGTAATTAAGCACCCATCTCATCTCATGCATGCACATCCTTCTTTTACGACGGGAATCTGGCACAAACTCTAATCCCGTGCTTATATTTTTTTAGGGTTAAATGTGAGTTACATAAGTCCTCCCCAGGGTAAAACCTAACATTTCTCGTGCCATGAGATAAAATCTTTACCCGTCGACCACCTCGATCGGGGTCCTCACATCCTCCTCCTCTGCTTCTTGCCAACATATATAGCTTTCTTTTTACCTCTTTTTAACCCCCCCCCCTTCCCAAGAGAATAGATGATCTCAGCGCATTTACTAGTCATGGTCAATGCAGAAAGGGGGCACTCAAACATTTGTAAAAAGAAAATTCCAGGTAAAGTAAAAAAATCACATGAAGAATGTTTTTGTAAATATCCATCTCTGCACTTATTAACTAGAGTCAGTAAGTAGACTGGGAAAATTAACCTGCTCTCTTTTTTTTTCTTTCGCAAAACTAATTAATTAAGATGAAGAGATGGTGAATTAATTACTAGATCTCTACTGATACATGGCGTTTGGGCTAATTCTCGAGAGCGTACGTTTCAGACGATTCCGAGGGCCGTCTGGCTCGACGAGAGCGGCAAGCAGCTCGTGCAGTGGCCTGTGGAGGAATTGGAGAAGCTTAGGGGGAAGGAAGCTAATGCGCATAACGTGGAGTTGAAGAAAGGCGGCCATTATGAAGTTAAAGGGATTAGTACATCACAGGCTAGTATCCTGGCTTTTAATTGCTTGTTATTATATCTATTTTACTTAGTCAGATTGCCTAGCTAGCTACATTTGATCACAATATATATTAATCATGAAGTGGTGCGTGGATCTGATCTGGTTTGCTTTCTAGAAGTTTTCTGTTTGCGCGACGCTCTACCATATAAACTCAACTTCGCATTCAGCCAAGAAGAGGAAGCTGAAGGCAACTCACACTCCTTTTTCCTCTTGGCTCTGTGGAATCATATTATATATTGTAGGCGGACGTGGAGGCAACATTCGAGGTGCCGGAGCTGGACAAGGCCGAGCAATTCGATCCCAGCTGGACGGACCCGCAGTTGCTCTGCAGCAAGAAGGGCGCCGACGTGGGTGGCAGCGTCGGGCCGTTTGGTCTCTGGGTCTTGGCCTCGGCGAACCAGGAGGAGCGTACCGCGGTCTTCTTCCGGGTGTTCAAGGCGGCGGCCGACAGCAAGCATGTGGTCCTGATGTGCCATGACCCCAGCAGGTTTGTCGAAACCCAGATCCCCTTCCCCCACTAGACTACATCTAGGCGTCCCAGACCACACCCGTGGGGGCCGGTGAAGTGCCTGTTTGTTTATGTCCGATCGACGTTGGAGGCCACAGCCATGCAACGTGATCATGTGGGCTTCTTTCGGGGACATCACTGGCAAGAATCACTATGTTCAGTCACCCTTCTAACTAGCAGCTCGGACTGTCTGGTTATGTCCCGCAACTCGTAGAGATCAGAGCTGATAACCTCCCTCCCTCCCTCTCTCTCTCTCACTCGGAAAAGAATATCAGATTTTGAATAGTGAAACTGTTCTTCACCACATGACCAGGTCAACAACTACGGACAGCGCGTGGAAACAATCATTTGGAGGTTTTGTGGACGTGGACATAGGAAAGGAGAGGAAGATATCTCTAAGGAGCTTGGTAATGTTCGCGGAAGGAGAGATCTTTCCGCTTCTTTCTTATGATACTCTACTTCTTTCCCCCTTCTGCGTTACACGATGTCTCTGTTCCTTATTCTCCCACTATTTGGTAAAATGATCAAGCAGATCGACAATTCTGTTGTGGAGAGCTTTGGAGCCGGAGGGAAAGCCTGCATCACCTCCCGCGTCTATCCTGTTGATGAGGCATTGGGGGACGGTGCACGCCTGTACGCTTTCAACAACGGAGAGGTCACAGTGAAGCTCTCGAATTTGAAGGCATGGCAGATGGGGACACCCAACATGAATTGAGCTGTTCTGCTGAATTGAGATGACATCGTTTGTTTTGCTATCTCTGTTTTGTTGTTTCGGGAGTGATGCGAAACCATCGAGCCATTTTTTTCATTTTCTTGTATGTTTTAACTTTTTTGTGAGTCTTAACTTTAGAGTAAAAAAAAAAATGCAATGTTTATTTCGTAGTTAATGGGTCTCATATATGACATGGATAGTAGTATTTTGTTACTTTTGTTTAAGTGTGTTTAGGGCCAAAGATGAGAGCTTGTTAAGGATATAGTACCCCTGTAAATATGTTCGTGACACTCTTTTCAAATTGACGAAGGATTAAAGTTATAAATTTTGTGAATTTTTTCATGGTTCTCTATAAAATAGATGTCCACATGGTGATCTTCGTGAAAGTGAGAGTAATATGTCTAGACTAGTCTACACCCTCGCTTCTGTGACGTGAAGTCGCTCTCCGTTTACTCTATGCCGACGCCCCCTTTCTCCCTGTTCACAGCCGACGCTCTAACCGCCATCTTCTTCTTCTTCCTCCCTTCGTCCTCCTTTATCCTGTTCCCACGTCCTCCTGCACCACCCGGAGACCAACGGCACCCCTGTCCCGTTCGCCACTGCAGGGTGCCCCGCACGACCCTCGTCGACGCCGACAACGACCAGTCTGGACAGCCTGAGACGTCTTCGCCTCCGCAACTGCAACCGCTGTTCAGCACCACCATCCTCCTCCTTTCTCCCTCCTCTCTAACCGGAACCCTAACCGCCAACACCCTGCCCCTCCCCCTGCTCACAACCGCTGCCCAAACAGTTACCCACCTTCCTCTTCCTCCTCCTATTTCGTCCTATGCGAATCAACCCGCCGTCGACACAGCGGGGTACCTGCAGCACGACCACCGTTCACCCCGCTTCTACCGTCTGACGCATCTGGTTCTGGTCGCCCTCAAGATCCTTGGGTTCTTGGCCGGGGTAGAACTCGTTTCCGGGGGCGGGGGGGGAGTCCAACATCCTTCGACTCTTGTTTCTGTTGCAACTGGTGGCTGTCGAGAGTGACGTCGTCACCTGTGTTCACGGTCTCCTGCTGCTCTGGGTGCTGCTGTTGGTCGACACATTCTCCTTGCCTCTGAATTTCTCCCTTCCTCTGCCGCACGACCTCTGAAGTTCCTCCTGCTGCACTCTCGAGCAACTCTCTTCTTCTCTTCCTTCCCACCCCCAACTTCTCCTTCTCTTCCCCTTGTCTTTTCCCTGCTTTGTCTTTTTTTTTTTTGGTTTTTCTCTTTTCTACTCCAATTCCTCCTCTCTGCCTAATCTGCTGCTCAGCATGAAGTCAACCCACAACACCTTCTTTGTTTTACATTAGTTAATTCCCCTCGTCTGCATCACGTCAATTCTCAACCCAATTTTCTGTATAAGAGAAAGTCTTGGACAAGTCACATATGGGTTGCTTCACAGTCTTGAGCAGTAAGAAGAAGAAATCCGACCAAATTTTCAGGAGGCATAGCAGGGCGCCCGGGGCCGAAGAGAACCCTCCTGCCACAGTGCTTGAGCGCCCAAGGCCCAGGAGGGCAACAACTCGTCTCCCTTCAGCGGCTGAAGACTTTCAGCCCAATCGAGCCCAAGAACAGCAGCCCAGTCCGGCTCCACATCAGTTTGATCAGAGCGGGAACTAATTTACTCTATTAAATTGGGATCCTAGCACTTCAAAACCCGAAATTCGAACTGGGGGGTGAATGATGCGGAACAATCAAGTCAGTTTTTTATTTTCTCATATATTTTGACTTTTATCTGAGAATTAACTTTATAGTCAAAAAAATCTTATCTTTATTTAGATACGGTGTAGTCATTGACCCTCATATATAGGTTAGATAATAGTCTTTTGTTACTTTTTTAGGTCCAAGAAGTTATATTGTTAAGGTTAGAGTACCACTTCTATATGTGGAATCTCTATATTCCTACGGATATATCCCTAATTCGTTTATTTAGTTGAATTAGTGTTGTTCAGATAAAAGTTGACAACCAAATTTATATGAAATTAAGTATATGGATAGTGTCATCTTAAAGGGGACTATTGACAATTTGTAGCAATCACCCACTACAAATTAAGCCTAATGTCCGTAGACAAATAGAATGTATTGATAGACACTAGTTCTTTCCATCTTGCGCAATCGATGAAGATTAATCGACCCCTAATGTATAGGCCATTTATTTATTTGTGGAACCTCGATATTGATTGATCCTTTATGTTGTGATTTGGATGTCTGTCCGACTTCTGTAATAACCTTTGATGTAATCAAGATTGACTAAACTATAATTAGCATTAATATATTAAAGACACATATGAATAAGACTATGAAATTGATTGTATGGCTTGCGTATTTGATTGATCGATTGACTGACATGATTAAATTCGAATTAAATCCGGATGAATACTAAATTGATTAACAGATTGACTGTAATAATAGATTGATTAACCGTTAAACTGATTTGACTAAAAATAATTGCTCATATGATTGATATATGTTATGATTTGTTACTGCACATGTTGAATTTATGTTATATATTTAAAATTTACAAAGATTATAATAAGTTGAGCATTATAACATGTTTGTAAAAGTTATTATATGGTAAGCATACGATTAATTTTAATGACTATTGAATTTTAAGACTCACATGTGTTACATTACTATTTTACAAGAGATCAATAAGTGTGTGAGTTTCAGAGAAAGATAGGTCATAGAGTGATCTCAAATGTTTTTTGAAGTCCGTGGTTTCGGTAGGTTCCAAGAGTCCAAATATTCACCTTGCATGTTTAAGTTTTCTTTTGGACTATAACCTATATGAAAATGTGATTGATTTATGGCGATTTGTAAGAAATGTTGTACAATGAAGTTCTAAAGTTGAGATATATTTATGATTCATGGAAATGGTATGGTTAAATTTTAATGGACAAATAGATGATTTGACTTTTAATATCTTAAATCAAGAACTGACCAAACAGGACAGAAACTGGTCGAGTGTGTGATCTTAGATTTTATTAATATTGAGAGAGGAGTACACAAACAGCGGGGCATTCCCCTGAGGAAACAAGAGGGCAGGCAAAAGAGTTAGCTCTTAAGAAAGCAAGGGCCTAACGATTAACTACCAAAAGAGACTAAGAAAAATCGAATGGCAGGTAACCTAGCCTAGTCCATTCGTAGGCCACTCTGGAACCCAAAGACGGTCTAAAGAATCAGAAACGGGGCCAGGGATGCCAGGGCAAAGAGCCTGCCAGGTAAACCCTGACATCGTAGAGCTCGAGATGCTTTGGCCTACGACGATTCCTCCTTTTGCTCCTATAGGCAGACTAGAAGGGAACATCAAACTCCATGCCTTGCTCATCCATCGAACCATCAATCTCATTGGGAGCACAGTCTGAAGGATGACCATCCTACTACAACGCGTGTGGGGGGGAGCTTTGGGAGAACGGGACAACCAGGATTGACGGCTGGCTGGAAGCGCCACAGCCAGTGCCACCAACAGTCAGAGAAGAAGCAGCAATGGTCGGGGGAACTTCATCATAGGGACTAGTGCGCAAGGCCATCACATCGTGGGACTGCAGTGCTGGGGAAGACGGAGCCAAGACGACAGCAGTAGCAGAGGGCCGATCCCGGCTAGGAGCCCGAGATCCAGAGAAGGCAGGTAAAGCGTTCAATTCATCTCTCATAGCGCGCAGGGCGGCGAAGCATGCCAAACGGTCCGCCTCCTTTTGGAGGACGACGGCGCCCGCCGCAAAGCCAGAAGGACCAACAGTAGCGGCGCCTTGAGTAGCACGAGCGGCGGCACTAGCAGGAGAGGCAACCGGATGGACAACATCCAAAGGCTGAGAGGCAGCCATAACCACTGCAGGAGTCGACGGACTAAAGTGGACAGAGGCCACATGAGGAGCGACAGCCTGATCATAGGCCTGGGAAACATCAGTATTATCACAAACATGAGGTGAATCATTGCCACTAGCACCATCCGAAGGGAGTTGGACAGGGGCCTTGGGATGCATATTGTAGCGACCCGGATTCCGGATACCCGACATACCCGGTAGAACTATCGGATACACGTGATACCGCATGGAACCCGCGAGGCCTCCCAAGAGCGGGAAAGCTCCGAAAGAATAAGGGCATGTGTAGAGTACATTGAAGCCACAGAGATATAACAGAAATAATTAAATTTCATTAGATAGGTTTGCTAAAGTAGCAGAAATAAAATTACTTTTTAATTAACTGTTCAAATTAACAATTATATCCCAGAGTCAGTTCAAAGCTAAAGACAACAAGTCTAGCACAGTACAGTCGACAGAAAGGAAAGACGTACCAAGAAGTCGGGGCAGCCCGACTTAGGTACAAGCTGGCAGCAACGGCACGCAACGAGCACGCACACTCCAGGAACCACGCGGAAGCAGAACGAACAACGTCACCCCACCTGAAAAGTAGGGGTGAGCCACGTGTCACTGGCTCAGTAGGGGTCACGCGGATCTCCACTGAAAAACACACAGTAACACGGAACAACAACGGCAAAAACAGCAAGTGTAGTAAAGCAGGAAACTACACTACAAAGCTGTAAAATTACGCTACAGGCAGTAGTGAACAGACGGGAAGTAGGAGTAGGGAGCAAACAAGAAAGGGGGAGAACCCGCGCCAGACAAGCGGCGGCCGAACTAACCTCGGCACCCCAAACTACTCCAAGCAACAACAGAAGGGCGACTCTGATCCAGCAAAGTCAGAAGTTACCAATCTGTCGACCCGACACCAGGTCCAAAACGAAGACCTGCCAGGACGGATAAAACAACCACAACGGCCTACACGATTGGAACATCGTGTACGCAACCCCAGGCTCATCTTGGACACAGCCAAGAACAGACCACACAGCCAGGGAAGCAAATCTTAGGCAAGGCCAAGACTAGCCGACATGAAAAAGAGAACACCGGCTCCGAGAAACGCGAGAGTCGCCGGTCAAGTGATAGGAGTACCCTCACACTAGAAGAACAGCAAGATGCGTCCACTGACGTCTTACACTTCGCCACAAGTGTCACGTCTACCAGACCGTGTGCAGCACGGAGGAGACTAGACACACCAAGAACCAGGTCCAAGGAACAACGACGTTCCAAGGAAAAATGGCACCTCACGGACACAAGACCGCAGTACCACGCTACGAGTGACTAGTCAGGGTCACGCCCGTCGACGCAAGTCCTCAGTCCCTGACCACGTGTGCACACACTGACCACTACCTCAGTCAGGCCTCTAACTAGTATTCCCCTCGATAGGACGCTACCGTTGACCGGGGCCCACGAAACTAGCTTAAAAATCGTGTAACGGGAAACTGCCCGTCCACCACTCCCGGTGGGTGACGTACTAAAAAGCCTACGTCACAGGCTACGACTAGTGGAGGTTCACAAGGCACGGACTCCAAAACACAAGTGCTAGAGTACATACAGTCTACGGAAGCCCTGTTGTAATATCCCGGACCTTTCGGATCATTCTTCGTGGGTCCCGGATCTGGTTTTCGGAGTGTCCGGCTCCGTTGTGTCCGAAATTTCGTTTCGGACATCTTTCGTGTTCGGGTCGACGCGATCCGGAGTTGTTTCGGAGGCCCGGAGGCGTTCCGCGGCTTTTCCGCGTGTGTTTTCCGATTCCCGGTGTGTGTTTCGACTTTTCTCTTCGGACGCTCGTTGCGGGTGAACCGGGCTGTTCACACGGACACGAGTGGTACCGTTGCGATCGGTGCGTTCCGAGGATCGCGGGGGTGTGATTTCCTATTTTTTGGAATTTTACGGATTTTCCGGGTTTTTCTATAAAACCCTTTTTCTTTTCTCTCTCCCCCCACCATCTTCTTCTTCCTCCTTCCTCCTCCACCGTGTCTCCCTCCCTCTCCCTCTCTTCCTCCCGGTTGGCCACGGCGAGCTCCCCTTCGGCTGCAGACGGCGGCGGGGCGACGGCGCGGCGACGTGGGCGGCGGCGAGGCGGTCGTGGGGGCGTGCGGCAAGCGTGGGAAGCTTAAGGAAGAACGAGGGTTTTCAAGCGTTCTTCGCGATTCGTGGACGATCCGGCGGAGCATTCGCTCCATTGAGGTAGGGTGACGTTCCCTAGCTCTTCGCCGTTCTTTTCCGTGGTTTGTAGGCCGCGGGGAGGCCGAGAGAGGCATGTTTGGGCGTTTTTGGGGTTTTTCCATGTTTTGGGGTGAGCCGCCCGATCTATGGTTTTAGCCCATGATTCTATGTTTTGGTGGCTTAGATGCATGCTAGGGGTCCCCAGGGGTCTTCCCCCTTGTTTTCCCCCTCTCCGGTGGAGG
This sequence comes from Amorphophallus konjac, assembly GCA_022559845.1. NCBI lineage: Eukaryota > Viridiplantae > Streptophyta > Magnoliopsida > Alismatales > Araceae > Amorphophallus > Amorphophallus konjac. The sequence continues at coordinate 23,938,991 of CM040128.1, forward strand.
TACGGGGGCGTGGTTGGTGTTTTTGGGGTTCTCCCGCCGTAGCGTGCTCTGGGGCAAGCGACGGTCACTCCAGTGACCGTCACATGCTTGTAACGCCCCTAGAGGGGTGCGTTACTTCCCTGGGTGTTGGCCTTTGGGGTCGAGGGCTGTAACGGTCCTGCGACTGGCCGCCGTTTGCTAGTGACGGCCCTGGGCTGGGCCGTCACATGCTTTCGACCGTTGGGTTTTGACCGTTGGGGGTCAGGCCATGTAACGCACCGAGATAGGCGCGTTACATGCGTGTAACGCACTGGGGCAGGAGCGTTACTTCCTGTTGTCCCCCATGTGGATGGGCCAAGCGACGCACTGGGCCCAGCGCGTTACTTACAAGCGACGCGCTGGGGCAGGCGCGTCACTTCCCTTTCCATCCCGAGCGTGAGGGCCATGCGACGCGCTGGTCTAGGCGCGTCACATGCGAGTAACGCACTGAGCCCGACGCGTTGCTTGCAAGCGACGCGCCAGGGTAAGCGCGTTACTTTCCCTGTGGTTTTCGTGGGTGTGGGGTGCCATGTGACGCCCTGGCCTAGGTGCGCCGCTTCCAAGCGACGCACTAGGGTAGGCGCGTCGCTTCCCCCTACCCCCTGGCCGTGTGACGGTCCGCCTTAGACCGCTATTTCCAAGTGACGGCCCTAGAGTGGACCGCCATTTGGCAGTGACGGTCTGAGGGTAGACCGCCACTTCCTGTGTTGCCCCATGAGGGTGGCAACCTCGCTTTTCTCCGACCGTGGTCTCCGTGTGACGGGACTGGTGCGTGGGGTGATTCCCACACGTTGTCGGGCTTGGGTGTTGTTTTCCGTGACTCGAGAGTCTACTCCTTTAGCGACCCTCCACTAGTCGTAGCCCACCAGTGCGCGGTGCTGGTCTCACCTGGGAGTGGTGTACGGGCACCCACCTTTCGAGACGGTTTGTGGACCGGTTACCGTAGGCCCCTCGTCGGTAGCCAGAGTCCGGCTACGGGGGAAAACCGGTCAGAGGACCAGACCTAGTGACGCAAGGTCTGTGTGTGCACACGTGGTTGGGGGCGGTTGGACCCACGTCGACGGGCGTGACCCCAACTAGTTACTTGTTTGTGGTTACTTGTACGGTGTTTGCGCCTCGGGTAGGACCTACCATGTCAGGCGGTGCACCTGCGGTGCGGTGTAAGACGCCAGGGGACGCTACCGGCTGTGCTTCTAGTGGGTGGTACTCCTGTCGAGTACGGAGTGTCAGACTGTCAGTCGTGTGTTTCCGACCTTCGGGTTTTTGACGGTTCAACCGTTGAGTTTCAGTTTCCTCGTACCGTGGCACGTGTCTCGGTTTACGTGCCGTTAGGGTCTAGTTCTGTAGAGTACAGGGCTTTCCTTTCCGAGATACTTTTCTACCGCTAGAGTAGTGGTTTCTCGTTTTTCGAGGTAGGGTTCGAGTGATCCCTACTGAGTCTTGTTCCGAGACTCATTCCCTGCGTGTTTTCACCGTGTTTCAGGTGAGGCGCCACCTTCGGGGAGCGCGTCAGGAGCGCAGCGTGGTGCGGGTGCCCAGCGGTAGTGCCGGAGGTCAGAGCCGGGGGATGCCCCGTGTAGCTGTACTTTCCTTTCTTGTCACTGTACTAGTCGTGGACTATTGTTATTGTGTTATTTTCTGTTGTGGACCATGTAAAATGTTATTCTATTATAACTGTTTAATTTCTGCAATTATTTGTGATACTTGTGTAGTCTCCACACCATCCTTTTAACCCTTCCGAGTCTTCGGGCTCGTGGGTGGCGGTGCGAGTCTCGGGTTATCGGGCCTTCCCGGTAATCGGATTCTCGGGTCGTTACAGCTGGTATCAGAGCGCGGTTGTGGAATTACATGAGAATCATAGGTAATTGTAGTGGTCCACTAGTCCATGACGATGATGTACAGGTGACGCTGGCATTGGGCACCGCGTGTTTATTCTGACCTTGCCGTTTTTGTGTCTTCTGTCTTTTGCTTCAGGAGCGAGGATGGCGCCGAGGAGGAGTTCTCGCTCTCAGCAGGGGCAGTCGGCTGGAGGCCAGGAGATCCAGCAGGAGGTCCAGCAGAGGGACCAGGAGGAGCATAGCAGAGCACCACGGGGGGCTACCGAGGCCGAGGATGCTGCGAGAGTTCCGGGGGCCGAGGGTTTTCTCCGTGGCATGTACCATCTCATGGCTCAACAGTTCGGCAGAGAGGCCGGTGAGGGCTCGTCAGTCAGGGGTGGGCCAGGCCGAGCAGTGAGGGATTTCATGCAGTTCCATCCACCTTACTTTAACGGCCAGGCAGACCCTGATGCGGCTCGTGATTGGCTTGATGAGATGGAGCGGGTGTTCAGTTCAGCGAAGAGTGCTGCCGAGGACAGAGTGGTGTTGGCCTACAACCAGTTGCAGGGTACGGCTCGTAGGTGGTGGTCTTCCGAGTGGAAGACGTCCTTTCAGCTTCGTCCACTTGAGCAGATCGAGTGGGATGACTTTGTCAGTGCTTTCGAGCGTACGTACTGTCCAGACGTTGTTACTACGCAGCGGATGCGGGAGTTTCTGGAGCTGGTGCAGAGTGACATGTCCGTGCTGCAGTACAGGGCCCGATTTGTCGAGCTGGGTCGGTATGCACCTCATATCATGGAGCATGAGAGGGTGAGGACCACGCAGTTTGTGCAGGGCTTGAGGTTGGAGCTGAGGCACCATTTGATCGCGAATGGGGCCACTGATCTGGAGACGGCGTCTCGTGTTGCGATTTCCTTGGAGATGGATATGCAGAGGACTCGAGGACCGATCAGCCAGGGGCAGTCTGTGTCAGGTCGCAGCCAGCAGTCGGCTACCCAGCAGCAGGGTTCCTTCCAGCGTGTGTCGGGTGGTTCAGGAGTACCGGCATCGGCAGCTTCGGTGACAGGATCTGCGTCCTTCGGCTCGAAGGTCAAGAAGTTCTTGAAGAAGAGTCTCCGTAAGAAGCACAAGGATCAGGGGCAGGCTTCATCAGGCAGTGTACAGCAGTCGTTCTCTTTGCAGCGTCAGGGATCGGTGGGTGGATCGCGAGGACCTTGTCCACGGTGTAGTGGGACCCACCCAGGCAGGCAGTGCACGGCGCCGATCATCTGTTTTCGGTGTGACCAGCCAGGGCATATGGCGCGCGACTGTCCTCAGAGGCCGCTGCAGCAGCAGGTTCCCCAGCAGCAGCAGCAGCAGGGACAGTATCCGCCGCTACCCAGGTCAGCTAGTGTGGGAGGCAGGCAGAGAGCTCGTGGCCAGATCACGCACTTGACCAGGGCAGAGGCAGTAGCGTCGCAGCTCGTGGAAGGTACCGTTCAGATTTTGGGTTGTGCGGCTCGGGTTTTATTTGATTCTGGCGCGTCTCATTCGTTTATTTCGGAGGATTTCGCGTCGAGCGTCGAGGAGCCGGTGACCCAGTTGTCCTGTGATTTGGCTGTGGAGTTGCCTTCGGGTGACTTTATGGTCACTCCGTATTGCTTCGACCAGGTTCCGGTGTGGATCGATGGACGGAGTATGCCAGGCAGGTTGTATGCGTTGCAGCTTCGGGATTACGATGTGATTCTAGGCATGGATTGGCTCGAGACTCATAGAGCGGTGGTGGATTGTGGAATGAAGAGGGTCTACTTCCAGCATCCGAGCAAGAGGACCTTCTATTTCCAAGGTATCCGTTCCACCTCTTCTCGATTTCTTATCTCTGCTATTCGAGCCCGTCGATTGCTTGATTCAGGTTGCCAGGGTTTTCTCGCGTCAGTGGTTGTGTCTGACCAGATGGAGCCGAATGTCGAGGACATTGCGGTGGTGTGCGAGTTTCCCGATGTTTTTCCTGAGGAGTTGCCTGGATTACCTCCCCAGCGGGAGATCGATTTCGTGATCGAGGTTGTGCCTGGTACGGGACCTTTGGCGAAGGCTCCCTACCGTATGGCCCCCGCTGAGTTGAGGGAGTTGAGGGCGCAGTTGCAGGAGCTGTTGGCCAAGGGGTATATTCGTCCGAGCTTTTCCCCTTGGGGTGCGCCCGTGCTGTTTGTGAAGAAGAAGGACGGTAGTCTGCGGCTGTGCATTGACTATCGGCAGCTGAATGAAGTGACCGTCAAGAACAAGTATCCGTTGCCGCGGATTGATGATTTGTTCGACCAGCTGCAGTCGGCGCGAGTGTTCTCGCGGGTTGATTTGCGGTCCGGTTACTATCAGCTGAGAATTCGCGAGTCCGATGTGGAGAAGACTGCGTTCTGTACGAGGTACGGGCATTATGAGTTTCTGGTGATACCGTTCGGGCTCACCAATGCCCCAGCAGCCTTCATGGACTTGATGCAGAGGGTGTTTCATCCGTATTTGGACCAGTTCGTGGTCATCTTCGTGGATGACATCCTTGTTTATTCGCAGTCTGCCGAGGAGCATGCGTACCATTTGGGTGTGGTACTGCAGACGTTGCGAGATCACCAGTTGTATGCGAAGCTCAGCAAGTGCGAGTTTTGGCTCAGCGAGGTGCACTTTCTGGGGCACGTGATTTCTGGTGATGGCATTTCCGTGGATCCCGCCAAGGTCGAGGCCGTGATGCAGTGGCCGAGTCCGAGGTCGGTGACGGAGATCCGGAGTTTCTTGGGGCTTGCGGGTTATTATCGCCGGTTTATCCAGGATTTTTCCCGCCTTGCGACCCCGATGACGAGGCTCACGCGGAAGGATGTGCCTTTCGTCTGGTCCGAGGAGTGTGAGCAGAGCTTTAGGGAACTGAAGAGATTGCTCACCTCGGCTCCGGTGTTGGTTTTGCCTTCTGGATCGGGAGGTTTTGTGGTGTGTACAGATGCTTCCGGCGTCGGATTGGGTGCTGTTCTGATGCAGCATGGTAGAGTGGTGGCTTATGCATCTCGGCAGCTAAAGCCCCATGAGGAGAACTACCCTACCCATGACCTTGAGTTGGCGGCAGTGATCTTCGCGTTGAAGATCTGGAGGCATTATCTGTACGGTGAGAAGTTCGAGGTGTTCACTGACCATCAGAGTTTGAGGTATGTGTTCTCGCAGAGAGATCTGAACCTCAGACAGAGGCGTTGGATGGAGTTCATGAAGGACTATGACTTCACCCTGTCTTATCAGCCGGGCAGGATGAATGTCGTCGCCGATGCCTTGAGTCAGAAGGTCGTGATCAGTGCCTTGATGTTGAGGAAGTGGAGGCTCTGGGAACAGGTGCCCGAAGTATCTTTCAGGCTCAAGATTCCCCAGGAGCCAAGGTTGGCAGTGCTTGCGAGTCTGACTGTCACTCCTGCTATCCGTCGTCAGGTGACAGAGGCTCAGCATGCGGACCCTGAGTTGCCCCGGATTTTGGCGATAGCTGATGTGGAGCTTGGCGAGGACGGTGCTGCGAGGTTTCGTGGCAGGCTGTACGTCCCAGGGGAGGAGCAGGTTCGTCGTGCGGTGTTACGCGAGGCTCATGGGAGCAGGTACACTGTGCACCCGGGTGCGACGAAGATGTATCGGAACTTGCGGAGGCAGTTCTGGTGGCCTGGCATGAAGAGAGATGTGGCCGAGTTTGTGGCCAGGTGCCTGATCTGTCAGCAAGTGAAGGCGGAGCATCAGCGACCAGGCGGTACTCTCCAGCCCTTGGATGTTCCTGCTTGGAAGTGGGACCATGTGACCACGGATTTTGTGGTGGGGTTGCCCAGAACCCCGACTGGGCAGGACTGTATTTGGTTGCTGGTGGATCGGCTGACGAAGGTGACGCGGTTGCTACCGGTCAAGGTCAGCTGGAGCGTGCCTAAGTTGGCTCGTCTTTATGTGGAGCGGATCGTTCCGTTGCATGGGGTTCCCATTTCGATCGTGTCGGATCGGGATCCGCGCTTCACTTCTGGATTCTGGAGGAGTTTCCAGCGAGCTCTTGGCACGGAGTTGGCATTTAGCTCGGCGTATCATCCACAGTCGGATGGTCAGTCTGAGAGGACCATTCAGACTTTGGAGGACATGCTGAGATCCTGCTGCCTGGAGTGGCAGGGGAGTTGGATTCATCACCTACCGTTGGTGGAGTTTGCCTATAACAACAGCTTTCATTCGAGCATCGGCATGGCTCCCTATGAGGCTCTGTATGGGCGTCCTTGTCGGACTCCACTCGATTGGTTTGAGGTGGGTGAGCGTGTTTTGACGGGACCGGAATTGGTGCAGCAATGTGTGGATGTTGTGCACCTGGTTCGTCAGAACATGTTGGCGGCCCAGAGTCGGCAGAAGAGCTATGCTGACCGTAGGCGGCAGCCCCTCGAGTTCGCCGTGGGCGATCATGTGTTCTTGAGAGTTTCTCCGATGAAGGGGGTGATGCGGTTTGGACGGCGTGGGAAGCTGAGTCCCCGCTATATTGGTCCTTTCGCGATTGTGGGGCGCATCGGTGAGGTTGCTTACCGGTTACAGTTACCCTCTGAGTTGGCGTCGGTGCATGACGTGTTCCACGTCTCTATGTTGCGGAAGTATATGCCCGATGACTCTCATGTGCTCGAGTTTTCCGTTTGGCCTGAGGTGACTCCAGATCTTTCTCTCCCAGAGTTTCCGATCCGCGTGGAGGATAGGCGAGAGCAGCGCCTGCGGAACAAGGTTATTCCCTTGGTGAAGGTCGTGTGGCAACGACACTCTGGTGGTGAGGCTTCGTGGGAACATGAGGACGAGATGCGTCAGCAGTTCCCGTACCTGTTTGAGTGAGTCTTCCTCTTCTTTCCCCTTGGGTTGTTCTCAATTTCGAGGACGAAATTCCTTAAGGGGGGAGGGCTGTAATATCCCGGACCTTTCGGATCCTTCTTCGTGGGTCCCGGATCTGGTTTTCGGAGTGTCCGGCTCCGTTGTGTCCGAAATTTCGTTTCGGACATCTTTCGTGTTCGGGTCGGCGCGATCCGGAGTTGTTTCGGAGGCCCGGAGGCGTTCCGCGGCTTTTCCGCGTGTGTTTTCCGATTCCCGGTGTGTGTTTCGGCTTTTCTCTTCGGACGCTCGTTGCGGGTGAACCGGGCTGTTCACACGGACACGAGTGGTACCGTTGCGATCGGTGCGTTCCGAGGATCGCGGGGGTGTGATTTCCTATTTTTTGGAATTTTACGGATTTTCTGGGTTTTTCTATAAAACCCTTTTTCTTTTCTCTCTCCCCCCACCATCTTCTTCTTCCTCCTTCCTCCTCCACCGTGTCTCCCTCCCTCTCCCTCTCTTCCTCCCGGTTGGCCACGGCGAGCTCCCCTTCGGCTGCAGACGGCGGCGGGGCGACGGCGCGGCGACGTGGGCGGCGGCGAGGCGGTCGTGGGGGCGTGCGGCAAGCGTGGGAAGCTTAAGGAAGAACGAGGGTTTTCAAGCGTTCTTCGCGATTCGTGGACGATCCGGCGGAGCATTCGCTCCATTGAGGTAGGGTGACGTTCCCTAGCTCTTCGCCGTTCTTTTCCGTGGTTTGTAGGCCGCGGGGAGGCCGAGAGAGGCATGTTTGGGCGTTTTTGGGGTTTTTCCATGTTTTGGGGTGAGCCGCCCGATCTATGGTTTTAGCCCATGATTCTATGTTTTGGTGGCTTAGATGCATGCTAGGGGTCCCCAGGGGTCTTCCCCCTTGTTTTCCCCCTCTCCGGTGGAGGTACGGGGGCGTGGTTGGTGTTTTTGGGGTTCTCCCGCCGTAGCGTGCTCTGGGGCAAGCGACGGTCACTCCAGTGACCGTCACATGCTTGTAACGCCCCTAGAGGGGTGCGTTACTTCCCTGGGTGTTGGCCTTTGGGGTCGAGGGCTGTAACGGTCCTGCGACTGGCCGCCGTTTGCTAGTGACGGCCCTGGGCTGGGCCGTCACATGCTTTCGACCGTTGGGTTTTGACCGTTGGGGGTCAGGCCATGTAACGCACCGAGATAGGCGCGTTACATGCGTGTAACGCACTGGGGCAGGAGCGTTACTTCCTGTTGTCCCCCATGTGGATGGGCCAAGCGACGCACTGGGCCCAGCGCGTTACTTACAAGCGACGCGCTGGGGCAGGCGCGTCACTTCCCTTTCCATCCCGAGCGTGAGGGCCATGCGACGCGCTGGTCTAGGCGCGTCACATGCGAGTAACGCACTGAGCCCGACGCGTTGCTTGCAAGCGACGCGCCAGGGTAAGCGCGTTACTTTCCCTGTGGTTTTCGTGGGTGTGGGGTGCCATGTGACGCCCTGGCCTAGGTGCGCCGCTTCCAAGCGACGCACTAGGGTAGGCGCGTCGCTTCCCCCTACCCCCTGGCCGTGTGACAGTCCGCCTTAGACCGCTATTTCCAAGTGACGGCCCTAGAGTGGACCGCCATTTGGCAGTGACGGTCTGAGGGTAGACCGCCACTTCCTGTGTTGCCCCATGAGGGTGGCAACCTCGCTTTTCTCCGACCGTGGTCTCCGTGTGACGGGACTGGTGCGTGGGGTGATTCCCACACGTTGTCGGGCTTGGGTGTTGTTTTCCGTGACTCGAGAGTCTACTCCTTTAGCGACCCTCCACTAGTCGTAGCCCACCAGTGCGCGGTGCTGGTCTCACCTGGGAGTGGTGTACGGGCACCCACCTTTCGAGACGGTTTGTGGACCGGTTACCGTAGGCCCCTCGTCGGTAGCTAGAGTCCGGCTACGGGGGAAAACCGGTCAGAGGACCAGACCTAGTGACGCAAGGTCTGTGTGTGCACACGTGGTTGGGGGCGGTTGGACCCACGTCGACGGGCGTGACCCCAACTAGTTACTTGTTTGTGGTTACTTGTACGGTGTTTGCGCCTCGGGTAGGACCTACCATGTCAGGCGGTGCACCTGCGGTGCGGTGTAAGACGCCAGGGGACGCTACCGGCTGTGCTTCTAGTGGGTGGTACTCCTGTCGAGTACGGAGTGTCAGACTGTCAGTCGTGTGTTTCCGACCTTCGGGTTTTTGACGGTTCAACCGTTGAGTTTCAGTTTCCTCGTACCGTGGCACGTGTCTCGGTTTACGTGCCGTTAGGGTCTAGTTCTGTAGAGTACAGGGCTTTCCTTTCCGAGATACTTTTCTACCGCTAGAGTAGTGGTTTCTCGTTTTTCGAGGTAGGGTTCGAGTGATCCCTACTGAGTCTTGTTCCGAGACTCATTCCCTGCGTGTTTTCACCGTGTTTCAGGTGAGGCGCCACCTTCGGGGAGCGCGTCAGGAGCGCAGCGTGGTGCGGGTGCCCAGCGGTAGTGCCGGAGGTCAGAGCCGGGGGATGCCCCGTGTAGCTGTACTTTCCTTTCTTGTCACTGTACTAGTCGTGGACTATTGTTATTGTGTTATTTTCTGTTGTGGACCATGTAAAATGTTATTCTATTATAACTGTTTAATTTCTGCAATTATTTGTGATACTTGTGTAATCTCCACACCATCCTTTTAACCCTTCCGAGTCTTCGGGCTCGTGGGTGGCGGTGCGAGTCTCGGGTTATCGGGCCTTCCCGGTAATCGGATTCTCGGGTCGTTACACCTGTCACATGTACTACGAAGCACCACTGGCAGTACAACCACTGCCAACCGACTCCGGACCAGGCAACTAGACCTACCACGTAACGATCCCGAGTCGAACGACTCAAAGGCAAGATCGTCACAAACAGCGAAACAAGCCGCCAATCGGTCTAATCCTAAGCCACAAGAAACAACACTCCGCAGAAAATGACTCACGGAGACCTGAGGGAACGCCGGAGACCCTCAGCACAAGTCTGCACACGTAACCCAAGGTAACACAGCACCTCGAGGCATCCAGAACCAGTATCTCAGGCTGGACAAAACTGCCAAGACACCCACACACAAGGTCGCCCGTCAACCGCTGGGTCACCCCGGGTTGACCGGAACCCAACCAAAGAAACACACAAGAGTAGGATAGAGAATCCTACAACAAGCAAGAAGACTCCTGACTACCTTACAACATAGTCCTAACCCTCATAGGACGTCCGGAGACATCCACGGGACAACGGGCAGACCACAAGGCCAAGTCAAGACAAGCAGAATCCAAAAGAACGGAAATCGAAGCACAAGGCATGTAACGCACCACCCTTAGACCGCTACATGAACCTGACGATCTAAGCCTAGGCCGTTACACTCCACGCGACGGTCAGGGGACAGGCCGTCATGCACACCGCCCTAACCAACTCCAGAAACACAAAGGCATGTAACGACCAGCACCAGGCGCGTTACACCAGCCTGACGCGCCCGACCGGGGCCGTCAGGGCAAACAACCCTCAAACTCAAAACACACTCGGAGCATGTAACGCGCTAGACCAGGCGCGTTACAGCCACCTAACGCGCTAGGGCAAGCGCGTCAGGGCCAACAAAACCCTTAGGACGACAACTGGCTGAGGCATGTAACAGTCCCGACCGGACGCGTTATAAACACCTAACGTACGGGGACGATGCCGTTAGAGACAACGACGCAACCACCCCAACTCAGCCAAAACAGCATGTAACGGCCTGGGACAGGCGCGTTACACACACCTAACGCACGGGAGCACGGCCGTTAGGCGAACCGACTCACTCGGTCAAACACGGTCAAACAGAACGTAACGGCCTGGGACAGGCGCGTTACGCACACCTAACGCGCTAGGGCAGGCGCGCTAGGGGAACCGCCTCAAAAGGTCAACATCAGTCAACCAGAATGTAACGGCCTGGGGCATGCGCGTTACACTCACCTGACGCACAGGGGCAAGCGCGTCAGAGGAACCGACTTAACCCAAACATAAAACGACACAATAGACGTAACACGTCTCACGGGACGCGTCAGAGAGATGTGACGCGCCACCCCTGGGCCGTCACACTCTCAAAACCCCGAAGAACTCGAATCAACCCAGACGCTGTAACGATCAGTCGTGGGGCCGTCAGGGCATGTGACGGTCCCTGGAACGACCGCCACACCAGTGACGGTGGGAAAACGGAGGGTTGGCCAAATCGGCCCGTTCCACGTCCCATTCACGCCGAAGCGCAGGGGGAACAACCCTCGACGATGAAAAACTACATAAGAAGGATAAAAAGCCCACATGCAAGCATTAAAACGAGAGATCGGGGCGATTCCAACGAATCGACCCTAAATGGGTCAACGAGGTTCCCGGGCTCCTACTGGCCTCGAATGACCACCGATCAACACAAAACTAGCATGGATGGGATCCTAACATCCCCACGGTCAGTTCAACACTAACCGAGCTACAAATGGTTGCTGTTCTCCGGTAAACCCTACAAAATCCGAAAATCACGGTTTAGGTTAAACAAGCCCAAACTCGGCCGTTTCCGCGTCAAACGATGTGCAATGGCAGGGAAAACGAGCAGGAGGAAGTGAGGAACCATCACCCTACCTCCACCGAAGAAACCGTGCCCCGAAGGGACTAAACCGCGCCGAAAACGACGCCGCGAGCTCGAACACCGGCTTTGAATCCACCGTTCGGGATCGCGCCAAAATCATTCCGATCCTCGCTCCATCACGCACCTCGACAGCTTCCCGACGTCGCCACCTCACCAACGGACCCCTCCGTTTGCAACCGGAGGCGAGAAGGTGGGAGAACGAGAGAGAACGGGAGAGAGAGAGAGAGGCGAACGTGCGAATGAGGAGAGAGAAAGAGGAAAGGAAAAGAAAAAGAAAAGAAATTAGGAAATTTCCCTAATTTTTGAAAATTCCGAAAATGCGTCGGAAATGCACAAATTCAGAAAAATACGTAAAAACAGCCGAAACGACCGGCTCGAAGAGTACATCGTCGCTGTAGCATCCGCGAGTCGATGAACTGACAAACAAACTCACCGTAGGGTTCCGTAAGTAGTACGAGAGAAAAACTCACACGGCTCGTAAAGCTCAACTCGGAAGCCACACAAGCGAATCGAAACTCACCGAAACCAATCCAAAGGATCTAATGAAGATCCAGCAAGACCTTCCAAGGATCCAGGTCATTACACATATGATCGAGCACTTGAGAGTCTGCAGCAGGTACACGATCACCTTCATCAATACTAGCAATAAGAGGAGGTTTAAGAGCAACATCAACTTGATGATCCAGGGAAGTAGATCGTCCATCAGCAGCAGCTTGAGGAGCACCACCAACAGCAATTGGAGAATCCACCTGACTATTAAAAACATGGTGGTCGGTCCCTTAAGCAATACCATCAAATAAAGAAGAGAAGAGTATCATTAACTCGGTCAGATATTGCATGATGACCACCACCATCAAAGGGGGCTCCACCAGCAGCACCAAGGGAGTCGTTTAGACTGTTAAGAGCATGGTGGACTGCCCCAACAGCGATACCATCAATTAAAGGATCATTCAAGGAAGGCACCAGTTGGGAGTTTTGTTCGCCAACAGACGCCTCAAGGATCACCGAAGGGACAGCAGCAGACGAACCACATTGCAAGGAGGTGCCAACTGGATCATCATTTGGAGGAATGGGAACAAACTTGGAAACAGATGCAGTGATGGCACGCCACGTCTGCGCAACAGGCCTGGCCGGAGCACCACCGCTGGAGGCCGGCGGAGCACCATCGGGAGCAGCAGAATCTTTAGACCGGCCAGCAAGTTTCTTGCAACGAACAAGGAGATGACCTAGTCTCTGGCAAGATGAACAATAGAGGGGCAGCTTAGAACAATAAATCTGCTGCCAAAAACCACCTGAGCCAATCCCAATCCAGATGCATTCAGGAATGCACTGCGATATGTCCAAAAGAACACACACCCGAGCAACATGAGATCTAGTTAGCAGGGTGGTGTTCTCATCAACACGAAGGATAGTGCCAATACTCCCCGCAATCGAATGAATCATTGCATCATAATAAAAATTTACAGGTAACCCAGGGAATTCAATCCAAACCGGAACCACCGGTGAATCAATCTCAGGAGAAAATTCAAAGGACCATCTAGCAAGCTTAAACAAACGTTCAAGAATCAATGGGGAGCCTTTAAGCATGACCTTGATGAAGTCCTCTCGACAAGTAAATCTCATAAGCAAATGACGATTATCCAATGCATTCAAAGCAAAATCTTGCTAAAAATTGAACCGTTGAGCAAGATGGGTGCAGGTCTCAGGAAAAGGGGGCCGTCCATGGGGAGTGTATGCTACAATAGCATGCTCCAGTGGCTTGCACGATTCATCAATCTCAGCCAGGGAGAAGAAGACCGCGGGGTCCCCCATGTCAGTACGGGCTGGAGGATGCACATGAACCGGGATGTTTGGTGGAGCCAAAACATGTTGAACGGCTTGAGCAAAGGATCGAACACCTTGGGCACGCATGGATGATGTAGCAGTAGGTGGAGGGATCCAAGTAGCAACACCAACAGGAGGTGAAGGGGCTATAGATGCAGGTGCAACCGTGGTAGCATGCGAATCTCCCAATCGACCATGTGGGGGGGCCGACGGTGCAGCAAGTGTCACGAAAGGAGATGCTGCATGTTGTAGGGCCGGCGGTGAACCCACGCCAACAAGAACTCCGTGAGAAGGGGCAGGGGCGGTCTGAGCGCCCACAGTCGTTTGCGCAGCGCCCAGGTAATCAGCATGCGGAGGGGCCTGAGGAGCAGCACCGGCGAATGCAGCAGCGGCCAAGGAGTAGGCTGCTACAGGATGTGTAGCCGACAGACCATGAACAGCAACCGAAGGATGGACAGGATCGGCCATGGATGGTGTAGCAGATGAAAGAGGTGTCGGCGATGGAACATCACCATTGGGAGGAACAATAGCGCCATGCGCCACCAGGGGGGATGGAACCGCAAGAAGGGGAGGGACGGGAGGGGGAGGGCCGGGCCCTCTCCCACGGGGAACCGTCTCGGGGGATTATACTTGATATCTTATTATGAATTTTTCGGTTCACAATACTTGAGTACGAAGATGACCATCCCCAGACCCAATATACGATATAGGGAAGAGGGTGTCACGGATGGGGATGCACGGCTCCTCTGCCGCAACCCCCCACCTCCTCCAAACCACCCAACCTTATTCGAGGTCACTAGGCCCACCCCCTACCCCACACCAAGTCATGCTCTCTTCCTCAACACAACTTCTCTTCCACCTGCACCAAACCCCTCGTCCCCACACCCTACACCCCCTCCCTCCCACTACCACCGCCACCGTCATCACCTCCGATCTCCAAGATATGATTTAGAAAAAAAGTCTGGGAGGGGGATGAAAGGACGACGGGGAAGACGAAGGAGAGAAGGAATCTCTCGCCCTCTCCCTCCCCCACTGGTGGTGGTGCTGCTGCAACCACCACTGACCCTAAAGCCTAAACTGCCACAACCCCCCTCCACCTTTAGATCGACGACAACTCTCCTCTTCCTCGCTCTCCTCCCTTCTCCGGTGCCCAACCCCCACGGACCCCCCCTTGCCCACGTATCTACATGGGAGGAACCGCCACCCCCTTCGCGGAGATTCCACCAATTCTCCGCCTTAAGCCAACCCACCAAATCTGGCCAAAGAATAGATTTGTCATTTGCCCTATATTGACCCGTCTGGGATTAACCATCATGAAGAACCGTCATCAATAGAGGCAGCAGGATATGCTAGTCTCAAATGTTTAGGAAACATTAAGATAAATTCTATAGAGACAGGTATAGATGTCATATTTTAAATTTTCAGAGTTATACAGATAATTTACCCAAACTTGAACAATTCGAGTTCAATTCCTTTGGATCAGTGAGCAAACTTAAACCGGAACACGAAGTGTTAACAGCATATCGGCTATGGCTATTCTCACGAACGATTGAACTTAAATCAATCAAGCTTGACTTAACGCCTGATTCCAATTTATTTGTTTCAGCGGACCAAACTAAACTGAATACGAGCGGCTAATGCCGTCATGTCTCACGGCTCACAGGTGTCTTGGTTGATTGTCAGTTCTAACATGTGATGATGTGACTTTAATCAACACTTGGATTGCAAACCCGCCTCCTCACTCAGTCACAGCACAATGACAAGAGGACTCAAAACAAACGAAGCGACCAAATCCACAAACACGCAGCAATGAGTCCTGCCGAATGCTATTTATATACAAGCAACGAGGACACTACTCGAAACAGTCAGGTAGGTAATGCCGGGTCAGCTCCTACGGTAGTCTAGAATGGGAACATCGACTACAGAGTGATCCGCACGCGATGAAGCTAGGATACGGCCCTCGATAGAAACAAGGAGTAGCTGGTATTTAAAAAACTAACCAATAGAACAAAAACACGTGGATAAGGCAGTATGCAGAACTGGAAATGGTGCAAATAGTTTCAAACACTACAACTTGCAGTCATGAGCACATGGAAAGAACAAAATTTTAGAACACAAAATAAAATGTCCAAGAATAGACGCTTGCACAACCCTTATGCTACTCTCATTCACATGGCAAGTGTTTCGTCCCGGAACAGCTTACTTAATCTTCTTCTTGGGCCTCAACTGCAAAAGAAACAAATAAGATCAGAAGCAATATAATGGACGCAAAGATCAGCCACGGTTAAAAAAATCGCAACTGTGAAATGACAGCATTGCCTCAGCATATAAACACAACATACACTTCAAAGTCTTATCATTTTTCCTGACAAACGCACTTTTAAAACAATAACAACGAAGGTCACGACGGGGAAAAAATGATAACAACCTGGTTGCTGTGGCCACATTTCTTCTTCCTACAGTTCACAGCCCTTGGGTGAAGCCTAGCATAGCACCTGAAAAAAGAAACTCATGAATATTTATATATAACATTAATAAAAAATAAACAACCATCGTACCCTAAGGAATTGGTGACTCAAACGTTCTGGAAAAAAAATAACAAACAACTTGTTTTTTTAAAAAAAATTTAGGGGAGGGGAAAGCGGGGGGCCGCACCGAACCCACGCCCTTAAGTTCCGTCCCGGAAATTGCAGATGAATTCCTAATAAGAATAACCTTTTATTGCCAAAGAACAAAATATTTTCATTCATAATTACGATGCCATCCTTGAAGCATATGATTTAGTGTGGGAGATCAGAAAACATGTATGCCTCAAAAGGTTAGTTCACGAGAGAAATTTCTATTCACACATCTAATTGATCCCTCGATACAGCCACATTTCTAAATTATACGTAAGTTAAAAATTACACAAATATAAAGTAAAGAATCAACGAAGGAAAATTCTTGAAACAGGCAACAAAAACTTCAAAATATCTCTCTCCCTTTCAAGACGGAGCAGCATCACAGGACACCATTCAAAATTAAGGGGCCATGCCATAGAAGCATGGGATTTTGTGGCAGGTCAGAATACATGTATGCCTCAAAAGCTTAGTTCATGAGAGACATTTCACTTCACACATCTAATTGATTCATCACCCCAGCCACGGTTCTGAATTATATGTTACGTACATCAAGAATTACAGGAATATAGAAAAAAAATTATTGAAACAAGCAACCAAAAAAATCAAAATATCTTCTCCCATCAAGATGCAGTAGCATCACAGGACACCTGTAAGCATAGGAACTCCTGCACACAAAAAAAACTCAGGGGACATGACGAAACAGCCAACAAAGTGCTACTTTCATTTCATGTCCACGAGTCTTGCAAGAGGACCAACATGCAGGTTACAGAGTTGACACTGCACGGAAGGATGTAAGAAGGAAAAGATTCCTCGGAAGAAGAGACTTCTCCCTGAAACCTGATCTTATTGTTGCGTGGTTATGACTCGAAACACTTCCACAAATCTTGATTAAATCAAGAAAGGAAGGTGATCTTAAGGACCACGCTAGCAAATTCAACATCCTAATATTTGACCCTCAGTCTGAAACAAAAAGGCATGTTCCCAAATGAAAATTGGCTGAAATTAGTCACTTAGATTATATCATGTGACCGCCACTCTGAAACGTTTAAGTCATGTCCCCCACATGAAAATCAGCTGAAAATAACCACTAGAATATCATAATATATAATAACCCTCAGCCTGAAACAATAAGTCATGTTCCTCAAATCTAAATCAGCTGGAATTAATCAAATCTGGCCGGAAAATTTGAGAATGGACGGTAGCTTGGCCTAAGTAAATTAATGAACAAAGGCAACAGACACGTAGAAAAGCAAGGTATGTTCCCCACGTGAAAATCAGCTGAAATAGATCATAATCAGCTGACAAAGTTGAAGGGAGGCTTTGTTCTCTGGGCCTATAGTACCTCCTTCGCATAACAAGGAGCGTGGAATAATCTATCTATAGTCCCATAATTAGCGGGGAAAAACATTCGCACGTTTTCCGTAATCCAAGATGTATTCATGGGTTAGAACGAATGTGAAACTCGAAAATCAGAGGAACCTTTGGTAAGTAATTTACCGGATGTTCAGTGCGACTATGGGCACAAAGGCAAGCATAAGATCAACAAGCCAAAGAACAATTAAAAGAGGGTAACCAAAGTAAATATCAAAAGCTATGCCATAACACGAAAATCAGTGCAAAATGGAGAGTCTCAATAAGAACATACATATTTCAACAAAGCATATGAAACCCGCCCAGCAGCATATTACATTCCAGAAATCTTTGTTATCAAGGGCATGCACGATGATTGTTTCATAAGTAATCAAACAGAATACTGATTGGTATATACAGTCCTAAAGCGAGTCAAGCATTGAGAAGAAGCCGCGGAACACTCACTTCCGGCAGATCATCTTGTCTTGGTTGTACTTCCTCGCCAGTGCCATGAGCGAAGGTTCGATAATACCTCCCCTCAGCCTCAACACCAGATGCAAGGTCGACTCTGGACAAAACACAACCAAGAAACCAGTTTCAGGGGGGGGAACTCTCAAAATCAAACAAAAACAACAGCCGGTTACGGCGAAACATAGAAAAGAACGCCCCAACAGAGAAGTGACTCAAGCGAAGCAACAGAACCTTTCTGGATGTTGTAATCTGCGAGTGTGCGACCATCCTCGAGCTGCTTCCCGGCGAAGATCAGGCGCTGCTGGTCCGGCGGGATCCCTGCGGCATACCATCCACGCGATCTCAATGAGCAATTTCGCAGGCCAGCGGAAACGCGAAAGCACAGCGAACAAGAAAAAAAATTCGCGAAATCATAGAACGGTTTCCAACTCCAATGAAACTGGAAGAACACATCAATGAGAGAGCAAAGCACAAAAACCCTAAATCGCAGGCAACATCATGAACACAGAACACAAACCTTCCTTGTCCTGGATCTTGGCCTTGACATTGTCGATGGTGTCGCTGCTCTCCACCTCGAGGGTGATGGTCTTCCCCGTCAGGGTCTTCACGAAGATCTGCATCGTGCCCCGCCGCCGCGCTCCTCACCCTCTGTCGGGCTTCCGAAGAAAGGCTAGCAAGGTGTGAACTTCCTTTTATAGATGCCGAGAAACCAAGGGGGCGCCTCCCGTCGCCGTCTAGGGTTTGGGCTGTCGAGTGCCGAAATGACGGACATAACCCTGGTGGACCGGACCGGTTCCTTATCGGACCGAAACCTACACGAGGCCCGGCCCGCACGATGTTTCGCCGACCTTTGTTAACACGAGCTTTAAATCTGCTGCCTGGCATGCGGCGATCGTACAGTTAATTTTTATTTAAAAAAGTCGACGCCAATAAGATTTACATATTCCTACCGTCTGATCTTTGATTGTATGATTAAAAAAATAAAAAAAAATCAGACATCTTAAATGAGTGCAAACTGATTGGCCTATTACTTTTGATAAATAAGTGCGCTTGAATTTATTTTTTATTTTTTAACTTTTTCATCAAAAATCAAACGATATAGAGATCAAGTTGAGGCCAATTTAAATTTTTTTAAAAAAATAATCAGACTTTATGTGGTGCAACAACTGGGACTCAACAATTAACACTACATATTTGATTGATCTAACTCAAATTAGATCAAAGTTACTCAAGATTGAGTCAAATTCCACTTGTCTCTCATGTTCAACTCAAATTTGTTCGTAGGCCTAACCCAACTTCATTTTTGAAAGGGTCAAGTTACACTCATCTGTTAATTCATATATTTTAAAATAAATTTTATTAAACAATGAGGTCCAACGTCTCCTGATGGATTGTTATATTACCACGTGGATTATGAGATCTACGTAGTGACATCGATGATGCTTGACAACCTAATCTGTCGTCGAAATTAATCACCCTGTGCACAGTCCCTCGGATCAATCCACACCATGTGTATAGACGTGAAGTTCTACATTGTCAAATAGAAGAAATATCCACTTTCTCTGTCAGCTCTAACTTGTGGTGCAATAATTAGGACTTGATCTTAACAAATCTTGTATTAATTCTTTAATATGTACTTAGGTTGAAGTCAAAGTAGACTTGATGAAAGGATTAAAGTGCGGATAACAGGGGACTTGCTCCTCACTGTCTTTCCTTTTATCTGCTCTAACTGACCTTTTCCCCTTAGTTGCTAAAGCATCAAATTTATATTATACTGTGATCCAACTTTAGCATGATTTCATTCGTCACCGGAGGAAACAAGTTGCATGCTTTCAATTAGTTCACCTGTACATTCTATTAACAACGTTTATTGACACAGGAGTTTGATACGAACGGATAAAAATACACGATAACATCAAACTGCTCTCCAAACACAGAGCTTGGCTTGTCTAACCTTTCACAAGTGTTCGAACTTGACTTTGATGTCGAGAGACGTAGCATGACCACAGTCAACGTAAATAATTGCATACAGTATTAACATAAGTAATTACATATAGTATCATCGTTTTGACATGTCTTAGGTCATCAATTAGGAAATGTTATTCGGGTTGAATCATAATTCACAAGACTCACCATTAGATTTGCGTACGTTAATATGAGTTCGTAACGTTAACATAATATTTAAAAGATAAATAATTCCGGGTTACTAAAAAAATGAAATTATAAATCCATTGATGCAGGATAAAAACGTTTCACCCCATCGAGATAATTCGAGCTCTCTTGGACATTTAATCAAGCATATAATATGTCACAAATCTGTGCTTACTAACTCAATACAGATAGAATTATATGGGCATGGAAATTATGCATATAACAAAATTATGCACGACTGATGCTCAGATTACTTGTAGGATGGACTAAATCTGCAACTGCACAATCAGGTACCTTGTGGCTTCTGAATATCTTGCTGCTTGCCCAAATATTCTGACATCCCTCGTACCATACTCTCACTTCGACGGAAGTGGATCATAAATGTCAGAAAATCTTGACAACAGTTGGTCTCTACAGGCCCTGTGAACTGGCATTTGCAAACAAGAATTTATTAACACATCTTCACAATTAAAATATTGATCAACAATAGCACTTCCAGCGACTGTGGCGGGAAGGTCTGGGCTATTCCAGGGTGACCCGGCGGCGATGGTGGATGAGCAGCGGCCGCAGAAGATGCTAGCGACGGGGAGACGATGCTGTGGGAAGGCCAGTCAACGGCGTGAGAGAGGCCACCGGTGAGACAGGGCCGGCGGCGTCAGGTGCCTGCTCGCGAGGGACAGCCTCGGCTAGAGCGCGGACTGGCGGTCGGTGCGGTGGGTCGCAGGTGCGGTGACTAGCAAGGATGCCGGCGTGGCCACAGGCGCTCAGCGAGGCCACGGCGGTCTATGCGCAGGTGGGTCACGCAGCACGCAGGGGTCCACGGAGGCCAGTGACGGCAGTCAGCGACAGTGGCAGAGGTCTGCTCCGGCAGAGGGTGGCGGGGCTGGCGCTGCTGCGGCGGCGGGCCCGCTGGCGAACGACGCGGCCGGTGGGGGCCTAGCGGCCACGACGACTGCGGAGGCCTCCGCGGATGACCACGACGGCGGCTGGCCGGGACGGCGCCGGCCGTGGCTGGCGGCAGTGGCCGCGTGCGGCGACCGGTTGGAGCAGGTGCGGGAGAACCGGCGGGGAGGGCTCCTGCTGTGGCGTGGTTCACCGTGAAGAAGAAGGGATGGTGAAGAGGAACAGTGCCTGGAGAAATGTTGACGCCGTAAAAAAAACAAACCTATAGGAATAGTGGCCGGTGATTAAAGTGGGGAGAAGAGATGTAATCACGGTTAGGAGATGGTGTTACAGGGGAGAAGAAAAAGCCTGGAATCAAATTAAGAAGAAGGATTAGAACGGGGGGTTTTGGCTTCCGTCAGAGATAAGTCAGAAGGATTTGGCCTCCGTGAGAAGAAGAAGGGGAGGGGGTTTGGCTTCCGCCAGGGGAGATTACGGCGAGTAATCAAACATAATTTTTTTAGTTAATCATCATCTAACCCTAATTAGGGTTAACACATCCCTACTTATAGAAAAAGAAGTTTACAAATAGATCCAATATTTTTCTACTTTAACACCTACAATATCTCAACTATTAAAATAAATAAAAACACATAACCCACTAAATAAATTCTAAATTAAAAATAATCCATAAATTAACTACAAAAATACAAGAAAATAATGGCAATAATCTTCATATTAGATGTCTTCGAAGCTTCCGCACAAATTAAGATAATTCATCGTAAATCTTGTGGACTCGCTCTGCATTACACGTTCTCGTTCATTTGAATTGTTTGCATTTGATAACTTCAATGTGTATCTTTTAGTAATCCAAAATGTAAGACATGAAAGTAAATCAAACCACTTTAAATAGGATAAGAGATTAAGAAGAAAACATATACTTAACCATGTCAAAGATCACCCATCTTCACTTCTCCATTAAGTGGGACAAGGCTTGAGAAAGATTATTGCATTGATGACCTCCCCAGATAACTTGTCAATAGACAAGTCATATAATTAGGAGTAATATTTTGTGCGTCGAATTCGGTGCATAAAGTCATGTCACAATATAACATGTATTTCCATTGGTCTCTCAAAAAAGTGAAAATATATTTTATGTGTAGAAAAATATGCTCTCGTGAGACTCATACGGCGCGTTTTATCGTGCATTAAAGATCGAGCTCACTCGACGAAAAAATACAGGACTGAAATATTTTGTAGTATTGAAATATGTCTATCCAAATAAAATATTTTATTATAAAAATAAAATATTTTATTGACTTCAAAAATAAATCAACGAAATATTTTGTATATCACTTTGTTACATGAACGTAATATTTATTATGAGGATAAAATATTACAGAAATGAAATATTTTGTTATAAGAACGAAACTTAACAAAATATTTTAATTATATATCAAAATATTTTATTTCTGTATTAAAATATTTTAGTACTATAAATATTTCAGTCATGTATTTTTTTGTCGAGCGGATTCGATCTTTAATGTGCGAAAAAATATGCCGTACAGCTTTGACAAAAGTATATTTTTCTGTGCAAAAAAGAGTATTTTCACCTTTTGAGAGATCAATGAGAATGCACGTCACGTTTTGATATGACTTTGGCCACCAGATGCAGTGTATAAAGTATTACTCTATGGGTGTATAAAGTATTACTCTATGATTAGATCACAGAGTTACTCGAACAATCGTATCACTTCCCCATCCTCGTTTTGGGTACGTGAAATCTACATCACACGGGCCTAATTCTAAAGGTATTTCGCAACGTTCAAACCAACCAACCATGACTTCTTCCTCAAAACAGATACTTCTCCGCGATATGTCTATCATTACCCAGACTCCCAACGAAAGTCCAATTTGAACCGAAGAAGAGGTTAAGTTTTGAAAATGACTCGGTCCATCAAAATCATGACCCGCGTAGAAACAATATAATTGTCAGCATCGACATACATTGAAAATTTGAAACCTGACCCATTAAAAGAGTTAGATCAATACTGAGTACGATATATTGAGATGATTTTTAAAAAATAATATGATATAGAACCAAAGCTTATTTCTGAGATTGTATAATCAGGATCTTAGATCTTTTTATCCCACTTCCTTTATATCCCATGTCTCAAATTGTGTATTTTTTAAAAATAATAACAGAATGTGATCGTCTGAGGCACTGGAACCCTGAAGTCCCCTATTTTTTCATTTTCTATCTCAAGAATAGCTGCTTAAGTTAAAGTTTACAGTTCTGGTCGTATCGGCCATATCGATCTTGACATGATACGATTTAACACGATATAACACGTCGGTGTGCCACAATGTGTCGAGAAGAAACCATTTTTTTAGCCTAGAACGAGAAAAAATTGATTTATCTAAGATCACTTTATAAATATCCAACGGCCTCTCTCCTCGATCCTCCCACCCCAATCACTCTCTTCCCAATTAATTCGAACGTAGATTCATCGACTCGGTGATCTATATCGGGTCGGATCTTTCCTGATATGGTACGATACACCCGAGTCGCAATTGACTTAACCTGACTCGACGTGTATCATCTCCTCTCTCTCCCTTTTCCTCTCTCTCATTATGACTCGGCCCGACTCAGTCGATCCTAGAGGTGATCCGCACCATATCAAATTTTTTCAGATACGACACGTCCGAGTCAACCCAAGTCAGACCGAATCGACGAACCATGATCCGAACTGTCCACTCTCTTTTCTTCTCCCCACCACCCCCTTCCCCAATCCACCAAAGGACGTCGACGACACCAGCCATCTCATCAAACGATTCCTCTCCCCCCCCCCCGGTATCATGTGCATGCATGCCATTGTATGAGCATGCATTTCGGTATTCTTTTGGTACGGTCCGGTAAGCAGCACGTATCGCAACGACATGGCAAACCCTAGCTCAAGTGTTACAAGTGACATCAAAAACTCCTTTGATCACCAATTTTCTAGAAAGCAATGAATATTGGGTAGCAGTACAAATTTGTTCGCAGCAACTGAAGGTACTACTAAACGAACACAATCAGACAAGTACCTATTGTTAAAAGCAATTCAGGTTTTTTTATTAGATATCATAAATTTTAAAAGAAGGGATGAAGATGTTTTGAGGTGCGATAACATTCTCTTAGTAAAAAAATACTTGTTTACATGATCCATTTTTAATTTATGAAGATATAACAATTTTCTATATTGACAGCATTAATATTTACTTCAAGAAATTTTAGCAATCTTCTATATATGTAAATAAAATGCCAATGATCTCCAATTATATGAGTTGTTTTCAGAACATAATCTGATATTTAATACAGCACAATAATCATCTTCTTAACTACACATGAGCCTTACAATTTGTTATCAGCTCGATCTATTTGGGGATGGAACACATTGATCAATGTAGGGCATGTTTGTGGAGAGATGTTCTTACAAGGTAATGTGAATTGTCTAGTCGATCATGATGACTTTGGACAGAAGAAATTTTGTCAAAGTGTTTGTGAAAATATTTTTAGCCCCAAGACTGCTAACTAAGGAATTAACAGTGATACCGTAATTAGATTGTAACAAGGTGAAAATATTATCAGTTATCTTCATCAGATTATAAAAAACCAATACAGCTGCTTAGCGTATAGAGAGAGAGAGAGAGAGAGAGAGAGAGAGAGAGAGAGAGAGAGAGAGAGAGAGAATCAAGGCCAGATGCCTGTATCAACGTATCACCCATCGTTCAGCTCAGACTCAAACTCTTGCTATCTCGACCGACTTCTGCAGCGCCGGCAGCAGGCTTCTCATGATCCGCTGCTCGCCGGGAGCCACCTGGTCCTTGAGGGGGCCGTTTCGGATGGCCCGGAACATCGGGCCCGAGCCGCCGTCCGCCGGGAAGACGACGCAGTCTATGTACACGGACACCTCGGCGCCCCCGTCACCCATCTTCACGAAACCCAGCCTGGCCCCTCCTTTCACCCTGTCCACCTGCCCATCTCCAACATATCACCCAAAACATGTTCAGTTCACAGTGGAAATATCTCATCGATGGGAACTGTAACATGAAAACAGACTCTCCTTTTCTTTTTCTCATGCTCATCTAGCTCTTCCAACGCAGTGGTTCTTCCACAAAGTCCCAACATGCTGTTAAAAGGGTCGTATGGATCGATGCAAAATACCGAAAGTATGATTCCAAAGTTTTTTGTTGGTGGAAATCCATTGTGATTTGACTTTCCAAATCCCAGTCTCAATCCAGTTTAACTCTGAAGTAAAGAAGATTGTGTGTTTCAGAATCACACTCTATCATCAGGTATTTCAAATTAATCCTTTCCCAACTGTTCATGCATGCACGGCTCCCCGGGGAGCATGTGATGGTGTCTCGCTAATGCTATCTACGAAGCGATCATTTATCATGGCTAATGCCAGATTTTTAAATCATGCATGGTAATTTTAAGATACACAATGTCTTTTCAAATCATAGTTTAGATGTATTCTTAAATATATATTACTAACTCTGTACTTTGAGGTAGGATTGTATTCAAATCATTACAAGTGATTCTAAAATCAACTTTGTATTATAGAATTACTCATGACTAATTAGCCCCCTCCCCCCAAGTTAAACACTGAAATATACTGTAATTGTGGACTGAAACAAGAAAATTTAGATTCATTTTAATTCGACCCTCAACTGAGCATATTTCAAAACGTTACAATGTTGAGTATTTTTCCTTTGAACATAGGGTTATTGTCCGGATCTCGCATTCCTTTTATTTGGATTGAAATAGAACATTAACTTCAAATTAGGTCCCGGTATTTAAGCAAAGAGTTCTTAAATGTCTTATGTCGCTGTTTAAGAAAAGATATTAATGCCGTATGTCAACTAATTAAATTAGAAAATTTGCTTCCTTTGATTTCAAAACTAAATACTTTTGAGTCCGAAAGATGGTAATGTCTTACGTCAAATTAAAGTGATACGTAGATGGTTAAAAATTAAACATTGAAATCGTTGCTTTTATTTTTTGTTTAAAAATGATGTAAAATATGAAATTTGAAATCAAAGTCAGCTACTTCACAAACAAATCCCTAGTTATCTTCGTCATCATCAAAAACAAGCATTTTTCAAAAGTAGCAATTCGTCTTTTCACTGATTTTAAGCAACGACGATTTTAAAATCTGAAGTTTCCTCTGTTTTACAGCAATTCAAACAACTTCCTGCACATGCCTCCAGAAATTGGCCTGCATAAGGAGAAAACCCCATTGTGCAGGATGATGCCATATCATGTTATGCTTCTGCTATTATGTAGACTGTGGAATCGGGGACTCGGAAAGGGGGATTAATGATGAGAGAAACGCACCTTCAGAGGGACTGGGAGGGGCAGAGTAGCTCCTTGGGACAAGCTGTTTGCCCACTGCGGAGGCACACGTCACCAAGATTATTACTGATTCAGCATGGGGAAAAGATGAGAGCTTGGCAGCTGGAACAGCAAGCGAAATATCAAACCTGGAAGAGCAAGAGCTCAAACCGCTGGAGGTCTGTGTCCGGCGGCAGCTTCATAGTGCCCAGGGACACCCCGACGTCGTCGCCGTCACTAGAGACAACGTCCCCACCGTTTGGCGAGGCCTTCGGAACGGCGACCGGGAGGCGACGGCCTGGGAGATCACATGGCTTCAGGGACCTCGCGTTGCTCGGCAACGCGAGTTTAGCTGGGGAACTGAGCCGGCGCGTTGCCTGGATTAAGCTCGGGTGGGCGCATGGCGACGGCCGGAGGAGTTGCTTTGCAGCTGCCATGGACCTTCCGTGAAGGAAGCCCCCTGGCCTGGAGGCAATGTTTCCTCGACGGGTTCTCTCTCTCTCTCGATAATGGTATCTCTCTCTCTCTCTCTCTCTCTCGATAATGGTATCGTGGATAGGGACCCGGATAGGCTTGCGGTGGCAGAAAAGAGATCTCACCCTGCGAGTGTTAGAGCCACACGCAGGGTCCATGGGCTTTTTTGTGGGCTTTCCCAAACTATAGAATTACCAAATTAGCCTTCCATGCTTTTTTTATAGGTATTCTCTCTCTCTCTCTCTCTCTCTCTCTCTAATTTCATTGATCTATTAATACCAATACTAATACTAATATATTAGATCTATTTTACTTTCTAATGATAGAAAAAATGTACATTAGTTATGTTGGATTTAGTGTTTTAAAATATCAAAGTTTTGTTTCCTGTGGAGTTTTGTCCCACATTGGAAGATGGGAAAAATTTTCATCTTCTTATAGTTGGGACTCTTTACTACCTTGTGTACTCCTTTGAGGAGACTATGGTAGTTGGGCCATTTGAGCTTGTGGGCTCCTTGGGCTTTATTCTATATCACACGCGCGCGTATATTGCCTTGCCTTGCCGATGCCGTTTCGTGCGTGTGTGTGTGTAATATTTGACCTTTATTTTATTTTATTTTTTGACCGAGCGTCTTTTGGGTTTTCTCCGCGTCTCCTCGGATTCTCTCTCTCGCGTCCCTTTGGGAACGGGGGTGTCGGTTCGTGTGCTTGACCGTTGTAGAATCTGAGTGGGAGTCTATTTAGGGTAGCAGTTTCCGAGGGTTCACATACGGAGGAACTCATCTTCCTCCATTTTTTACTCTCTCGGTCATCTTCCTCTGCAAGATCTCGAAGTGGTCACTGTGGTGTTCGTCCCGGCGTCGTAACTTGGAGTGCACCTTTGCGCCGCCATCGTTTGGGTCGTCGTATCTTGGGAGAAGTCTCGCCGTGAAGCCTATTGCACCGTGTAGGGGCGAAACGACTCTAAAGAAAGCGACATCGCGCTTCGACCCGAGTTTGATCTTCCTAAACTTCAATTCCACATTTTTCTGTTGATCAGTCTGATAGAGAAATCCCTCAATAGTGCATCCGTGTTCTTTGATTTCCAACATTTAGAGTCGCTTCTCTCTATCAGACGCGTTTCATGATGGCCCCTGAGATTGTTGCCCGCCCTGAAAAATTTTCTGGTCATTTCTTTAAGCGTTGGCAACAGAAGATGCGTTACTGGCTTACCTCTCTGGCCTTATTTTCGGTAATCGAATCTAATCCTCCTGCAGAGGATGAGAATGAACCTGCTAGGTCTGTAGATTTAGCAAAGTTTAAAGAGAAGGATTATTTATGTACTGGTAGTATTCTGTCATGCCTTTCTGACAAACTCTATGACATTTATTGTTCTGCGAAATCTGCTAGAGAGCTTTGGAACTCCTTAGAAAAGAAATATGGTTCTGAGGACACCGGTCTAGATAAAATCATTGTAGCTAATTATTTTGATTACAAGATGGTAGAGGGAGAAGTCTCGCTGTGGAGCCTATTGCACCGTGTAGGGGCGAAACGACTCTAAAGAAAGCGACATCGCGCTTCGACCCGAGTTTGATCTTCCTAAACTTCAATTCCACATTTTTCTGTTGATCAGTCTGATAGAGAAATCCCTCAATAGTGCATCCGTGTTCTTTGATTTCCAGCAAGTTATTTTCCTAGTCATCTTTTTAATTAAGCTAAAAATATATGTTGACATGCATGCGACAACATTTCGATACACATCTTTAATTATGTATCAAAGCTGTAATGTAAATTATATATTTATTTATTATGGAGGCACTTATTCTAAAATTGGGTATATAAAAAATTATAAAAATTCATATGTATATATATATATTTTAAGAGGAAAATTACGGAGGCAATTATTCTAAAATTAATTATAAATATTTTTTACTTATATGAAATATGCATAGAGAGTGGCTAGTCGAGTAGAGGAGAAGAGGATGCACAAACCTAGAATCCCGTTTGAGATTAGGTTTACGCAACATGGGATCTTGTTAGTGATAATAATCTACATGATAAAATTAATTATTATCCAAACGAGACTACAAGAAAAATCGCGGATAGCGACCGACCTAGCGGTCGCTATTCAGTCGTAGATCGGTCGCAAATCTGCATTGCGACCGAACAGACACTATATAGCGACCGAATATGTCGGTCGCTATATACTAGTCGCTATATAGCGACCGACATAATTCGGTCGCAGTATCAGTCGTTACCAGAGACCGATTATAATCGGTCGCCTGACCGGTCGCTAATAATTCGGTCGCCATTCAGTCTCTATTCGGTCGCTACATTTGTTGTATAAGTCGGTCTCAATTCGGTCGCTATTCGGTCTCGAATTATGTTGTATTTTTAAAAATAAAATTAACCTATCGGATTTATTCGGTCTCAAGTCGGTCGCTAGTCGGTCGCTAAATTTAACCTTGTTCGGTGGCTAATGGGTCGCTAGTCGGTCGCCAAGTATAATTATTTAATAAAAGAAATATAACGTATAGTCGCTATTCGGTCGCAATTCAGTCTCCATGCGGTCGCTAATTTTGCATTATTTTTTTTTTAAAAATTTATTTAAACTGATAAATAAATTACCTGATAAATAACAAATTCATAACATAAATATAAAATCAACTACACAGACAACAATATCGACAAATCTCAAATTCATCACATACAAACACCTGATAAATAACAATTTCATAAAACAATAATAAATCAACTACACGGATCACAATCTCCACGAACCTCAAATTACACACAATTAAAATAAAATCACAAATTAATCATACATCCATAATAATAAAATGACAACATACACAACTAAAATAAAATCACAAATCCTCCACATATGTCTCATCCTGGTCGTCGTCTCGTCCAACATCATCCTGGTCGTCGTCTCGTCCAACATCTCGCGACGGATGATCCTGTATATCATTTAAAAAAATTATAATCAAATCCTTAATAAAGAAATCAAGCATTAACAAGACTTAATAAAGAAATCAAGCATTAACAAGAGTATGCCAATAGTTTAAGCCAGCTCATTTTCATATATATAAATACACACACACAATATAAGTTCAAATTTCATCTTGTATTTTAAAAATGAAGTTTGAGCGCCGAGCTCAAACCGGGCATCCGATTTGGATTCCGTCAGTTCTGACAAGTCACTTTCATCTCCCCGGTCGTATTGGAATGATCGGCACGGCCATCCGACCGGTATTTCGAATTTTAGACCCCCGGACCCGTCCTAACAGTTCATTTGAACTAAGTGTATTTTAAAAATGAAGTTTGAGCGCCGAGCTCAAACCGGGCATCCGATTTGGATTCCGTCAGTTCTGACAAGTCACTTTCATCTCCCCGGTCGTATTGGAATGATCGGCACGGCCATCCGACCGGTATTTCAGATTTTAGAACCAAATGCCCCGTCCTAACAGTTCATTTGAACTAAGTGTATTTTAAAAATGAAGTTTGAGCGCCGAGCTCAAACCGGGCATCCGATTTGGATTCCGTCAGTTCTGACAAGTCACTTTCATCTCCCCGATCGTATTGGAATGACCGGCACGGCCATCCGACCGGTATTTCAGATTTTAGACCCCCGGACCCGTCCTAACAGTTCATTTGAAATAAGTGTATTTTAAAAATGAAGTTTGAGCGCCGAGCTCAAACCGGGCATCCGATTTGGATTCCGTCAGTTCTGACAAGTCACTTTCATCTCCCCGGTCGTATTGGAATGACCGGCACGGCCATCCGACCGGTATTTCAGATTTTAGAACCAAATGCATAAGTTGCTGCTTCTCGCTGCCTCCATTCAGGTTTGTTAATGTTTTCTTCTATGAATGGCATAACAAGAGGCACAATGTCATCTCCCACGGTCCGTGCAACCAAACCCAAGCATGTTCCTCCAGCCATTGCAAGATTCCAAACTCCTTCATCCTGATCTTGGTCGTCTTCTTGCTTAAGGAGTGTCTCCAACAGCATAGGGACAAGCGCAGGTAGTGCCTGCTTGATAAAATAAAAGCAAGGGGTGTCAGAATCAGCAGAAAAATCCCCTCCATATTCATTTAAGATGTCAATCTCTTCATCGCATATTGAGCTCCAGAATTCAATAGCTTGTAGAGCAACAGGTTCCTCATCTTCCCTCACAGCTTTTGCAGTGATGTTAAATATGTCCTGCATATACGATGCAAGCTTCTCATAATACATGGAGGATATGGAGACCAAGCATTCGAATGCAGCCTGCCGTATCTTCACCTCAGGGGACAGAGTAGCTTCACAAATGACTCTCATGATATAATCCCTCTCCATATCATTCCCGAAGTTTGCCTGAGCAAATCCCAAAGAATTATGCAGAGCTCGAGTTGCAGCCAGCCTAACATCAATGTTTCCCTCAGAAGCACTCATGCCTTGAACAACCGCTGTCAATATCTTATTGACTTGCTCTTGATCAACTTCATCAGGGGAGACTTCTTCACACATGTAACCTAGGGTGTCCAAAGTTGCTTGCTTAACATCTGGCTGAAGTTGGTGAATATTTGACAAGAGAGAACTGATAAGTTCAGGCCATTGATTTTGAGGCAACTCAATACCAGCAATCTTTGCAACAACTTGAGATGCAGTAGATCTTGCATCAATCACCGGTGAAGAGAGAGTCTGTAGTAAACATCCTTTGACCTGGGCCCTAACAGCTACATCCAATGATAACCATCTCTGCACATGCTCAAATTTTCTGTGTTGCTCCTTTGCATCCAGGGCATTTTTGAGAATCAAGCCTGCCAATTTACGGCTAACAACAGGCTTGTCATTATTTGCTAATTCACTCGAAAGAGATAGCAAGAACCCAGTAACATTTTGATCCTGAAATTGTTTTAAACTTTCCTCAGCATGCTTGCGAACCGCTGAATCTATTGACTGTGCATTCAAAAGAACTTGGGTAACTTCCATAGCCATTTCTGTATGGTATCTTCTCCGCCTTTCCCTTGCAGGGATACGCCCCAATGGCGGCCGCCGCCGACTATATATAATATCCTTCACTTCTTGTAACTTATGACCTATGCTCCTTTGTATGAACTGCCCTTCCTTTGCTTAGAGGTGCTGTTCCTGGCTTCCTGCCATGACAGTTACCAGACTTTGGGGAGATCTTTTCACCTAAATTGGCATATTTTATTCATGTCTACATGTTACTTTCCTTATATTATTCTAGCTTTATGAATATTTATAGATCTGTATCCTCCCCCACTCAAGTGAATAGAATTTATACATATCTTTTCACTTTCAGTTCTAACCAAAATCTCTATACACCTATGGAAAATCCTGCAGAACAGTCTGCCTGTTGATTCTAATATCCAGAGGATAGGTGTAAGATGATATTTAGAGTTAAGAAAATGATATTTTCCCCTCCTCAATCTAAATTCTTATATTTTGTAAGATGATATTTAGAGTTAACAAATAGAAAATCAATCAAATAAAATACTTACCGGAGGCTGCTGTGCAGGAGGTGCAGGAGGTGCTCTACTACTATCAATTCCCAAGGATGTGAGCATCTGGGAGACGGTCTGAGCGACGATGGTTGAGATATTCTGAGAGATATTCTGAGAGACGGTCTCGTTGACGATCTGCCTAAACATATCTGGAGTCATGGTCGGGGCGGCACTGGAAGAACCATCTGGGGCTGCTGGTGTGGTAAATGGAGAGGTCGCATGTGAGACCGAACTCGAGCATGATGATAACACCCTAGTCGTGCCCAAGCTATGTCCAAAACCATAAACATGTCCTTTCTTGGGTGCCCCAGATGCTGCAACCCAAATGGCAGGATCCAACTCTGGACGCTGACTGTCATCCCCGTACCTCTCATCCATTCGTCTACTATATGAGTCCTGCAAAAACCAAAAAAAAACAAAACCAAATTATTCTACAATTTAATCTTAAATGAAAACTATTAATGTATACACTTACCGCTACCTCCCGAGCTTTCTCACTAATGTAAGCATTTGTCCCTTTCTTCTTATGAGTTCGATCAAAAAGTTCATGAAATTGAGCTGGCCGCTTTAACTGTGCTTCCTGTTATTCAAATAAATCACAGTTTCATAATAGAAACAAAAAATTTATATATGTAGAAGTGTACTTACTAATCTCGCTTTATGTGTTGCAAAGGAGACAGAGCCACCCGTGTGTAAATTCGCTTCAGGATGCGCTGCTCTGTTTTGCTTTGCTTTGTTTGAATTGGCATTCCATTTCTCCGCTTCCCAAATGTTGCACAGCTCTGTCCAATACTCCTTTCTCATCCACACAGGCCCATGCTCCTTCCATATGTTCTTATCAGTACTTGCACATGCTTTTTTTGCATATCTTCGGGCATTGTACATAAGATGTTTGAAATTATCTCTTGCAGTAGCTGTCCATGCAAATCTAGCACGTAACTCATCTGAATGTTCTGTGAATCGATGATTCCTCTATATATTAACAACAACAAAAATTTATATGTTACATAACAAAGTGGGTTAAAATAATAATTGAAAATGACTTAATATGATAAAATAAGATAAATACCAAGAACATAGAGAACAATAAATCCTGAACACCCATCGGAAAATCAGCAAAGCGATGGATGGGGCCTGGAAAATGTGCTTGAATTGTCTTTGTAATAAATTGTGATGCTTGGGCTGGCTCTATTTTATTCCTGAAATTAAAAATATTAATACCACAATGACGAATAAATAACAAAAATAATGCATTACGTACCCTTCATTTATCCACACTGCCCGCATCGTCTCATTACAACAGCCCTCCCCCTCATGATGACTCGCCTCGTCATCAGCACGTACTATACGAATTAAATAGTATAAATAAAACAAACTATCAAAAAAACATAAATATGCAAATGAACATACCTGACTCAGCTGGGGGAGGTGTAGATCCACTCGCCATGTGTGATGGCGGTGCATAGGCCGTCAATGTACCCGTTGTCAGTGGTAACGGTGCAGAGGCCGTGGGTCCTGTAAGGATAAGAATCAGATAACACAAAAACATAAAGAATTATTTTAAACAAATACTCAAATGAATTATACATGAAAGTATACATACCTACTACCGGTGGTAGCGGTGCATCCCTCGGTGGTAACGGTGCAGAGGTCGTGGGTCCTGTGAAAATAAGAATCAGATAACACAAAAACATAAAGAATTATTTTCAACAAATACTACAATGCATTATACATGAAAGTATACATACCTACTACCGGTGGTAGCGGTGCAGAGGTCGGTCGTAACGGTGTAGAGGTCGTGGGTCCTGTGAAAATAATAATCAGATAACACAAATACATAATGAATTATTTTCAACAAATACTACAATGCATTATGAAGGGAAAGTATACATACCTACTACCGGTGGTGAAACGGAAGTAAATCTCCTCCCGCTACCCTCTCCCCTCCCACCTCTGGGAGTCCCACGCCGTCCTCGAACCATATCTTCAACTGGTAATAAAATACATGCATATTCATCAAATAGTGAAAGAAAGAAAGTTACAGAGTATTAAAATTCCTAGATAAAATTGTATACCATTAATCAAACATTCTCCATTTCTTCTTCAGATGTTGGAGATATAACAAATTCAGCATTCACATCTTCATTATCAGATTCATTTTGATCACTAATATATTCCTCCTCTTCGGAGTCCCCCAACTGTATTTCTGGTTGTTCTGGATCGACTTCCTCCACTTCATTCTCTTTAGATAAAGACGGTGCCTCCACAGATTCATCACTAGAAGCAGGCAAGTCTACATCATCACCCAAGTCTGATTGAAAGAATTCGGCATTCACATCCAACTGCTCTGTTTCAGTCAAATCCAACTCATAATCCGGGAAAAGCCTTGTCTTAACCTTGCAAACTGCCCACCAATCATTTCTTTCTTTATTTCTAGACGATGGATACTATGCGCTCAACCATCAAAGAGTAGTAGTTCATAGATATATTTAAGGGGGACAGAACCAGAAACACACACAGATCAACATAATATTATGTCCAGCAACTTGAACTATTCACACAGGTGGAACAGTATTACCGCTTGCAAGCTTACACACACTGGGTTTTCCCCTTTCTAATTATTTACATGGCACATGAAATTTGGATGTTCTCAAAGAATACATCTATTATGCTGAAATCCTTAAACCACAATGCCTCCTATATGCACTCTTTTCTCCCCCCCCTCCAAATGAGAAAAGGAAATGGAGCGGGAAACCATCCGTTTGAACACAAACCCTTTAAAAGAATGACGACTCAATATGCTGGCCTAGATATGGAAAGTACTGTTTTTTTTTTGTCTACCAGTTCAAATAGAACCATTTAAAAAGAATAACAACCGAATAAGCCTATCCTAGAGATAAAAGATTCTGCTCTTTTTTTGGGGGTTGCTACCTGAATCTCTCGTTGTCTGCATGTTTGTTTCCTTCCCTTCTGGCTATTCTTTCATTGAAATATGGTGACTGATCATCATCATTCCCCATTGGGGGAATTCCCATTTTCTAAAATTTCTGCCTGTGAAGTTTCCGAAGCAGTATCATCAACGGTCAAGTTTGAAACACCATCAGCGATGGAGCTTCCATCCTCTCCATCTGAAGGAGATTTCTGTGACGTAGTCTCCTCTGCAGCAGGCTCTGAGTCCTCCGAGGGTCGCTGCAGGCTCCAATACATGATGCTGGCTGTCAAGGTAAGTATCATTTTCTGGTTTACCTGCCATAGAACCTATGTAAATCAAACAAAGGTGTTCAGACGTTTGACCGATGTAAATCAGAACCTATGTAGAGGACTTTAAGATTTCTTTGACAATCAAACAAAGGTGTTCAGACGTTTGACCGATGTAAATCAACAATGACTGTGATCAGTGGGGAAAGATCCAACACCCGAACCCAAATCGTCTGATACGATGCGCACCCACGGAATAAACCCTTATATAAAAATATTTATTTTCAAAAAGAACACAAACAAATTTTGAATACATATTCTGTGGCCAACACTTACAAAGAAATTCCTGAAGCTAAATAAAGCCAGCAGCCATAAAAGAAAGGGAATAGCATGAACAAATACTTGCACAACACTTGGAGGATAGGATATGAAGTAACTTTCTTGTCAGCTTAAAACGGTCAAATGAGATAAAGCTACTGTCTCCCATTCCAACATGCTTCCATCATGTCACTTATGAAACACTAAAACGTACATGCCCATACAGGTGACTATATATTCAAATCAAAATTCAATTTCCAACCT
Organism: Amorphophallus konjac; assembly: GCA_022559845.1. Lineage (NCBI taxonomy): Eukaryota > Viridiplantae > Streptophyta > Magnoliopsida > Alismatales > Araceae > Amorphophallus > Amorphophallus konjac. The sequence continues at coordinate 23,974,688 of CM040128.1, forward strand.
GCACCCATGACACACTGCAAAGAACTCCAAATGCTAGATAGCATGCATTTGCAAGCACAGCAAGGAATGCTTTGAACAAGGTGCTGTCCTGAATTGTAAATCCGTCAACTCATGCAGCTTCTCCAAACCAATGTATTGGGTCAAACCCGTGTGCTGAAACTGTTTTGGGACCTAGGGCCATGAAAGTCTCATCAGGTTCTCTGCTATGTCTTCAGTACAGCAGATCCCATATTTACCTTCTGCCTTCACAAATCACAATTAATAGCATTCTCATAATAGTCTCATTTATTTATTTCTTTAAATGCAATCAGATGCTTACTGTTCCTTAAAAGAAAGAATAAAAGCTTAATATACTCTAATCAGCCTTATCCTCAATGCAACATTCCAAGCACAAGTTCCAGCTCTCTTGATTTCTGTCTGGAAGCCAATGTTCTGAGCATTCGCATCAATGCATGGACCGGGTAGGTGCTAGGAGCAAGAACATATGTGAGTCTCAGCCAGGCCTTTCAACTCCATCCACTGGTTGTGGCAAGCAACCAACAAGCACGCACAGATCATTCACCTCTTGGTCTGCCACAAGGTGGGACCTGCCTGACAGCTATGATGCAATGGTGTGTTCCATTGGAGACCACAAGTCAATAATGGACGGTTCCTCATGAAAATCTCCACAAACATCCACCAAGCATATAGATTATGAACAAACGAATTTTGCTCGGGCCAGCAAAGTCTCAAAGAGGCAAATTAACAAGCCTAGAAAATCTAAAGATTCAAATCATAGTTGTGGAATCCACTCTAACGAACAAAACACTTTAGAGGAAGAAAATCAAAATTGAGGAATGCAATTGCTGGATGAATGTCCATGATTCCATATGATAGCACTATCACAAAGTGGATGTAAGAAGGATGTTTCAAACTGAATAAAACACAAGATGGAAGACATGATATAGAGAGTTCTGCATTCATCAGAAGGTTTGAGGCTAAAAACGCATTTATATGACAATCACATGGCCACACAGAGTTTTGCAATCAAAGTGTCAAAGAGCATTGACCAAGACAACACAGACTGTTCAGGGGAAAAAAAGGAAACAATTCCGAAATTCTTTAACTTTCATTTTCTGGATAAAAGGCAAAGGGAAATGACAGTCAACAGAAAACACAATTCAATTCATGAACTAATTAACTATCAAGTTGGAGAATCCAACATTGTACAGCGCAGAAAACTGATCACAGGTAGTAACTGATCCATAATGGCAAAGAAATGAGCAAGGTACAGTTGGAAATGAAATTAAAAAGTGAGGTGCTGTACCGATGATGGAATATATGTGCAACAAATGCAAGATTCAGATTTGTTGAGCCGTCCACAATGTCTTTTGGAGTCAAGTACTTTTTGCAATTCATCCTCTCTGCATGCTCCAGGATCAGCTTTGCTCTTTCAGTGGGGTCTTTGGTATCCAAGGTGGTTGGGCTGCAGTGCTCAGGGGCAAGGACATTGAGGAGGTAAGCATAAGCCTCTCCATCCTGCCAGTCAAGCAACCAATAAGATGCACAAACCGGTACAAACCGTATGAACAAAAAACAGATAGAAAGGAAATTCATAACAGATACATAACACAGACCAAATAGCATCAATGACCCAGAGATGATTTACACTAGTCACTTTGCTTCGTAGAAAAGAAACTTTAAAACTTGAAAGGAGCTGCATGGAATGTTATTGCTCCTTAAGTAGTCTGGCACCAGTATGAATGAGTTTATTTATAAAAAATTACCCATGAGGAAACAAAATAAAGTTTATATTTTACTTATCCAGGCTGCCAGACATTCCAAAAAGGCCTACAGCAGTGTCAGCACAATTTGAAGCTACTTGAATGTAGAAGTTACTGGATGCATACAAGAAGTAAGAAGCAGAAGTTCAACAAAGAGTAAGGTTGGATACTTGATCATTGGTAAAGTTAAGATTTTGCTTTCTTGGTTTAAAAACAGATTTTCCAATCTGGCTTATGAGTGCATTGCCAGTATTAGGTCATACATAGACTTAAAGGCCAGATATTGAATTGGGGTTGAGGTAAGAAATTTCAAGAACAAAAAAATGGCACATTATGCCGGAACAGAGAAATCTGGAAATTATGATGCTGGGGCTGTCTAACGGGTAGGAAAATCCTATATTTTATCCTTGCTTTTAAGGACTTCTATACCACAAGGCGTTAAGGGAGTATATACAGCTAATTAGATTTTCTTAGAATTGACGGATTTCAATTAAAAATTACTAGATTGCAGAAGCACTGTTTTCAATTAATATTTAAAAAAATCAACTATGTATTTCCTTATTAGGGCTGGTTTAGGGGCTCATTTTGGGTGAAGACTCCATAAACTCTCCATGTGACTTTTTGAAAACATTAATAGTGGTTGCCGTAAATATTTATCTTTCTCAGCCTTAATCTTGTTTTCTCTCCTTCATAATTCATTTCCACGAGCTTGCAATACACCAGCAAACAACAATCATCCTCTGTCCCCCAAATTCTATGTTCTAAGGTGATTGGTGCTTCATCCAATTGCTTAAGCAATCCTCAGAATTTCACATGACATATAACGCCCATTTTTTTCCTTCCTGACTTGCATCTCTATGTCAGGCATCCAAACCGAAGATGTTAACATACAATATATATGTACGAAGAATCCAAATTATGAGACAGAGTTCTGAGAAAAGGGCACTTGAATGTCTATAAACCAGAGTATGGAAGAAAAGGTATATGGACTAGTTGCATTATATAGGTAATGCACATTACATGATGATGGTTCTAGAAACTTTTGGTAATGTTACCTTCACATCAGAAGAAAAATTGTTTATAGGCTTCTTGTAGCCTGCTTTCTTAAGATGGAAATTCATCCATCGAAGTAGAACTTTTTCTGGTGCTAAGCTCATTAGCTCCTCCATATCCTGTCCATTTTAAAAAATAAGCAAAATTCAATACTCTTCAACCAATTTAAAAAGGTAAAAAAGAGGCTAACAAATGGTTTTTACAACCTGACTGTCATCCACTAACTCAACTAGTTGAGGTGTCTTTTTTAGGTTGAGATCTGCTAACAATTGTATCTGGTAATAGGATCAATAACAACAAATCAAAAAGAAACTGATGGAGATACATGGACAAAGAAGAATAAGCAAAGAAAAAGAAGACATCCTTAAAGCATTCCTCGATTCCTCGATTCCTGAAAATTTGGGTTCCTCGTTATTTTTTGTCTCCTTAATGTCGTTTCTAGGTTAAGGACTGCCTTAGAACTGGTCTAACTTAATTAACAGGTAAATCCGTAGTTATTCTCGTGTGATCAAAGTACATAAATAAGTGTTTTTTAGAAGAATGGTAGTACAATAATCTCTTTTATAATATTAGAAATATGCAAGTGTTTGCCTCTTGATTGCCATTGCTTCACAAACTGGACTGTTTTGCAAATACAAAGTCACTAAATAGAGGCATAAACTTGCAGGAGTTAGAATTCTTAAAAACATATCAATTTAAATAATCATGTTAGACAAAATTATTGCACTCTCCCTCGGCTCAGACGACCGATAGTAACTGGAGGAGGAGCTGCGATGGTCTGCAGGGGGAGGGGTTCCAGCACTGCAGAGGGAGGGGGAGGGGATTCCTGCAACCTACAAGGGGGAGGGGGGTCTAACACCCAGCAGCACATGGGGATTGGGAGGGGGGTTTTCACTCGACAAGGAGATGGGGGGTTGCATTGGCCCGCAGTACTGGGGGGATGGGGAGGGGGCTTCCGATGGCATTGGGAGGGTGAGACGATTCCGGTGGTGCAGCACAAAGGGGAGTTGGTGGGGGGTTTCCAGAGGTGGAGGGGGACGGGAAGGGGAGGGGGAGGCAGAGGGGGACACGGGAAGGGGAGGAAGGGAGGAGACCGTCGGAGGCAGAGGGGGAGGCGGAGTGGGACGGGAAGGGGAGGGGGATCAGAGGGGTCAGGCCGGAGGGGGAGGGGCATGGGGATGGGAAGGAGATCTGAGGGGGACGGGGGCGCAGGCCGCAGGGGGGAGGGGAGGGGAGCAAGCCGGCGACGGGGCCGCAGGGGGGAGGGGAGTAGGCCGGCGGGGGAGGGGAGCAGGCCGGTGACGGAGGGGGAAGGGAGAGAGAGAGAGAGAGAGAGAGAGAGAGAGAGAGAGAGAGGTACCTGCGGAGGGCGACGACGGCAGGGCGAGCGGCGACGGCGACTCGACGCGAGCGGCGCGGCGACGGGCTCCGGCGGAGGGGGGCTCGGGCGGGAGGCAGCACGGGGAGGGGGGCTCCGGCGGAGGAGGGGGGCTCGGGCGGGAGGGCTCGGGCGGAGGGGGGGCTCCGGCGGAGGGGGCTCGGGCGGGAGCGGGGAGGGGGGCTAGGGCGGAGAGGGGGCCGCAGGGGAAGGGGGCTCGGGAGGGAGGGGGGGCTCGGGCGGGAGGGCTCGGGCGGGCGGGGGTCGTAGTAGGAAGTATAACGGCATCAGCGACCGACTGGAGACCGAAGTTAATTCGGTCGAATTAGCGACCGATATACATGCGGTCGCTGAAACGGTCTCGGTTGTGCGACCGATTATTTCGGTCTCCGAATTGGTCTCTATTTGGGACCGACTAGCGACCGATTAAATAGGTCGCTAATTCGGTCGCTATAGCCACTTTTTCTTGTAGTATCCCATGCTGACATATATGGTGTCTCGGTATGAATCACGAAGTCCATATATTTCTTCATAAAATTTTACATATATGGCATCATGTGATCACAATACGTAGCACATGACCACTTGTTGTCTTCGCGACATGAGGAGAGGATCAAATGTATTCAAGAAAATATCTTTCTTTTCCTCGTCATGACGCGGATGCAACTTAGGAAAACGAATACATGCATGCAAAAACCTGATCAATGCGGTCATATGCTAGGCGACACCGATGGAAACAACATGGTCAATGTTTGTGAGCCCAGAACATGCACATATCCTGTGATTTATGAGCTCCTTTTACTTCACCCAATAAAAATTCAGCACTATCTTTCAGGGTTTGTCGACTTGGTGCAGGTTCCCGACCTGCACGACCCGACTCGACCCAAATTATGGACGGGTCATCCGGATCGTGGGTCGTCATCAGGTCTCCTCATTATTTTAATATTATATTATATTATATATATTTTATTTTATTTTATTATTTTGTATGTATTATATATATATATATATATATATATATATATATATATATATATATATATATATATATATATATATATATATATATATATATATATATATATATTTAAAAATGAGACAGACCGAGACGAGACCGACCCGACTCTACCCGGAGGTGTTTTTTATGAATTTTAACATCTTATGGGGCTTTCGGAGAAATAGATGGATTATAAGAGTTTTTTGTTATTATGAAAGGTTGATAATAGGGCCTTTTTTCTTCTAAAAATCTCCTCTGTCAAATAGAAGCTTCGAGGTGCATGCTTGTGGCAAGTAAACAACAATTAAATAGGAAAATAGAATAAAATGTGCTTTGTTTTCTAATGACCTACAATAACAAATTAAATCTCAGATTATGGATAAAAAATTCTACACTTTCAATATGAAGAGAAAAATAACATAAATGAAGGGATTACACTATTCTGACCCCCCCCCCCCCGAAACTTAAGATAGTCGCATGACTCACATCATCACCACCCATGTACTGCCCCTTCTTCATCACAGGGTGATAGAAACAACAGGCGTGCTCAAGATATCTAATTAACTCTGAGCGGTACACACTACACTGATACAAGGAAGGGAACTGGTCCGTGTCTTCGTTTTGAGATTGGGATTGAGAGTTTCCAATTAAAGAATTGGGAATATGTTCTAAGGTTATAAAACACTGCTACTTGAATTTTTTAAAAAAAAAAAAAACAATGAAGGTAAGAGGTTTCAGTTGGAACTAGCTGGAAAAAGGAAGTTGTTCTTCGGTAAGCACTCACACTTCTAAAATAGTCGTCCTAAGGGAGAGTACGCAGGACGCTAACAGATACTCAAACGTGCTACACCCATCAAAGGGTTGGAAGTCCTCCATCACATGAAACCTCCGGTTGGAAGAAACACGTAACGTAATGCCCGACGAAGTGAGAATATTCCCGGCGATATGCCGTCTGCTTGACCTGGGTCGCCGAGTCCGCTCGAGACTTCAGGGTCTTTTTCACCCTGACCCCGTCGTCTTCGCACTTCGGCACCTGCTAACCAGCCGGAGAACAGGTGATCTATCCTCCGGTTGGAAGAAACACGTAACGTAATGGCCGACGAAGTGAGAATATTCCCGGCGATATGCCGTCTGCTTGACGTGGGTCGCCGAGTCCGCTCGAGACTTCAGGGTCTTTTTCACCCTGACCCCGTCGTCTTCGCACTTTGGCACCTGCTAACCAGCCGGAGAACAGGTGATCTATCCTCCGGTTGGAAGAAACACGTAACGTAATGGCCGACGAAGTGAGAATATTCCCGGCGATATGCCGTCTGCTTGACGTGGGTCGCCGAGTCCGCTCGAGACTTCAGGGTCTTTTTCACCCTGACCCCGTCGTCTTCGCACTTTGACACCTGCTAACCAGCCGGAGAACAGGTGATCTCTCTCTCTCTCTCTCTCTCTTAACAAATGTCTTCAAAAAAATGTACGTAGTCTCTTTTATGATTATATATCTTGAGAAGAGATGCGGAATATCGATACCATCAGTTTTAAAATTATATGATTTAAATATTAAAATTTTAATTTATACTATTAAATCTTCTCTACTATCATGAATTTAATTACACATGAAAAATTATTCAAATAGGATATCAAAAATTTAGATATTATGTGATACTAAAAATTATGCTATTTAAGTCGTTCATTTATATTTATATGATGAATGTCAAATAAATATTATATATATATAATTTTTAATTTTTAAATAATTTTTAAATAATAAAATTTTTAATTATTTGAATCAAAATTTAAGATTGAATCATATAATTTTAAAATTGATTATGCCGCTTTGATATATGGCAACAGATCGTTCCTCATATTTCTTAAATTCTATTATGACGGAATATTTGTTTTGGGAGCTTGGTGGTGAACCGACGAAGGATATTGTGATTCACCAGAATGATATTATTTTTAATACAAATTTAAACATTTAAAAATATTTTATAATGATATTAGATTATTTTAATATATAACTAGCTAGCATATTCAGGATTACAAAATTAAGCATCTATTATTGACAATTATTGCTAGTAATATCGAACACATGCACACATGTTTGATGTGCACTAGTTCCGTTAGGAAGATATGCACGATACTTAATTTAATTAACGCCGTTTCGTTAATTATACTCATTTTTCCACTGATGTTAATTACGGGGTGTTTGATGCATTTTTTTGAGTGATTAATTTTATCTTAAAATAAAAATAAGGAGATATTGGAATCTCATGAATGTTTGGTAATATATATCTTTCTTAATTTTTAGGGAATAACTATTCCCTTCTTTAACTTTCTTCGAAATAAAAATAATCTATGACCGTTTTCTTAGAGAAGTTTACATGTCTTCTTTTTCTCAAACCATTTCCCATTCTCTTCCTAGCCATCTTCCTCTCTCTCGCTCAACCTGCTCGTCGGCTCCATCTCCCTTGATGGCCCATCTCCCTCCCTCACCGGCTACGTCTCCCCCTCGCTCGGCCTGCTCACCAGTCTCCCTCAACCTCTCCTTCTCCTCCCTCCCTCGCTGGCTCCGTCTCCCCCTCGCTCGACCTGTTCTCCGAGCTCATCTCCCTAAACCTCTCCTTCTCCTCCCCATCTCTAGGTCTACTCGTTGGCTCCGTCTCCCTCGCCACCTCGCCACCTCGTCTCCCTCAACCTCTCCTTCTCCTCTCTTCCTCGTCGGCTCCGTCTCCCCCTCGCTCGGCCTGCTCTTCGGGCTCGTCTCTCTAAACCTCTATGGCAATCGCCTCACCGATCGATCACCCCGAAACTCTCTGACCTCTCTAGGTCCTTGACTGTCCTCCTCTTTCAAAGTTTTCAGGGCCATCAGCTTTCAAGGTGTTCAGACTTTTAGATTATTTTATGAAATAGATTTGCACAAAGTGTAAAAATTATGACATTTTTATCGAATAAATAGATATCTGAATTTATCAATTTTAAAAATTATATTAAAAATTAACATAACATAATCTTTTAATTAGAAAGAATTTTTTAAATAAAATACTCCCAGGTTCCCTAAAATAGTCTTTCTTGTCACCCTGACAACTGAATTATTCTGAAAGTGGCACGATTGGTAACACTCTAACACAGAATGCGATTTTTCCAGGGCCAGTTGGCGCGTTTCTTAAAGTGACGTCGCGGCGGCGAGTTAACTAGTATGTGTACGGACACGGCTGTGTGTTGGTAACCAGTCCCGTCTCCATCAGTCAAGCTTGAACACTGAACGAAAGCGCGTCCCTTCTTCGTTTTGTGTACGTTATCGTGGACATAAACCACCGTGTACAAAAGAGTGATTAGGTTACGGGCGATGGATGCTTTGTTTTTTTTTTCGGTTCGACAGTTGTTTTGCTATATTTAAGTCTCAAAGCACTTTCTATGAAATTCCCTTTCTTTGTTTTCTTTGTTGTGTGTGTGCATGCGTGTGTACTGTACGTGAGAGAGAGGGGGGGGGGGTTGGGGGGTGATGAAGGATGGATGTTCACGTCTATCACCTTTAAAAGACAAGATGAAATCTTTCTTTAATTGGCTCATAGAAGATGTACTTAACTAGCGTTGGCTTTTTTCGTGACCCATTTTCTTCCTTCTTCATTCTCTCACATTAAGGGTTATTTTGTCTACCCGTCTTTATTTTAATTTGATAATTTCATTATCTCACCAGACTATTAGATCCTAATTAAGATAATTTATCAAATTAATAATTATTCTAACCTAAAAAGAAGTTTACACTGTTTATACGTGCGATATTTGTTTAATTTGATAAATAAATTAAGTACCAATGAACTCAAACTAACTAAATGAGCAGAGTTATCTGGGCGCTTCTTATGAGAATCCAATGCATGCTTAGAGAGAGAAACAAACTAAAAGTTCATTTAAATGAATATGGTCACAACTCCGAGACCCTAGGGTTGATACATCTCAACTTAATTGGACCAACTAATTAAGGGAAAACAAACAACCTCTGTATCATTGAAATCTTATGAAATTACTCGTATACTCCTATCTTTATCGTACGTAAAATCCTTAAAAAAGAGTCATTGTCCTCTTATTTGTTGGATTGTGTGTCTTCCCTAAGTGTTTTGATGATGAGCAACACTATGTTAATTGTTGTTGATATTTTTGATCAGATATCTTGCACTTGAGTTATCTATGGTTTTATATGAAAAAGCTGCTAAGAGGTAACACTTCGTGTGTTCGTACAAGTTCGGTCTTCGTGCTGTTTTCCTTAAACCTCATGTCATTCTTACTTCGCGTTTTCACCTCGTGTCGAGTTAGCCATGTTGTCGTCTGATTGAGTGTTGTTTTTCACCTCGTGCAGTCTTTGATTACTGTGTTGTTTCCGTGTCATCCTTAGCTCATGTCATCCGTTTGTATTCCTGTCTTCGAGTCTATTTTCGCTGAGTCTCTAAGTCAGTTTAAGTTCAAGTGTTCGTTTCACTTCGTGTTGTTTTCTCTTCTCATGTCTTCGTGTCGTGTTCCTGAAGCTGCTCTAAAAGTTCTGATTAACTTCGAGTAGTTTTTTTTTTTTTCTGTAGACCTCGTGTCGTTCCTACTTAGTAACCACACTTCGTGACGGTTAATGTTGTCCATGTTTTCGTGTTGTGTTTACGTCTTCGTGTTAATCTGTCTTCGTGTCGGTTTCTACTTTTCGTCTTTGAGTTGTGGTCACCCCGTGTTGTTTTCATCTCGTGCTGTTCTTACTATACTTCGTGTCGTTTTCTGTGTAGTGTGTGTTTCTGTCACCACTATACTTCGTGTCATTGTTCTTCACTTCGTGTCAACTTCACTTCGTGTTGTTTTCACTTCGAGTCGTCTCTTTATATTCTGTCTTCGTGTTGGTCTCTCGCTTTAGACTTCGTGTCGTTTTCGCCTTGACCACACATCGTGTTGCCTTCCGTAGACCTCGTGTCTTGAATGTTTGCAACCACTTCGTGTCGGTTTCTGTCGATAGCCCGTGTTGTCCTCGTGTTGTTTTTGCTTTCGTGACCTCGTGTCTCTTTTGGCTTACAACCTCACCTCGTGTCATTTCCTTCTGTGTGTCTGACCTGTTACAGAGTATCTCGTGTCGTTCTTGTGTCATTTCGAGTAATAGTCACGTCGTGTTGTTACTATATACCTCATGCAGGTTTGGTCTTTGTGGCCATGCAGCGTATTAATGGATTTAATCTCATTACAGGTCCGAGGAAGAACATTCCACACTCCTGGGCTGCACGTGATCCGAGACAAGAGGAACCAATCTGATAAAGGCACGTGGCAGGAATATTCTGGATAGAGCGTGGGAGGCACACGCGTTCTGTGCCCTATCCACCTGCTGTTACTGCTATAAATAGAATCCTTCGTCCTCAGATGAAGGTGATCGAAGAAGAGTGGCATAGAAGAAAAAGCAAGAAAATAGAGAGCCCTTCGATCCAGGAAAAGAAAAGAAAGAAGAAAGAATAGCAGAGAGAAAAAGAGAGAGAGCAGAAGAGTGATCAGAAGAATTGTTCTGACTTGCGGATCAAATCCGAAGTCTATTGCTCTGTACTGAGCTACATTGTTTCCATTTTCTGGCATTTGATTTCCTTCGATCGTATTTTTCGTTTATTGTTCTTACCTTTCTTCAACTGTTCTTGTTTGTGTTTCCGATCCTCTGGACTGAGGTCGGGGTCCTCCTGTGAGATCAGGAGAAGGGAGAGTCAATCTCCAGTCTGCAAGCAGCAGGTGGGCTGCTTGTAGGTTCCCTCCGGGTTGGGAGGAAGAGGGGTCTTCGACCTCTGGTTCACTAGTAGCAGGGCTGCTACTAGTGGGGTTCCCTCTTGGTAAAGAGGAAGAGAGACGAGAGTCTCTAGGTTCTAGTGACTGCTGGTCGCTAGAGGTTCCCTCCTGGTAGGAGGAAGAGGAGAGGTTGTTCTCCTGGGAAGCTGTGTATCAGCAGTTGTTTGGCAAGCTGTGTTGCCCAGCCTTTAGTGAAGCCACACTCGGTTTGAGTGTGGGGTGGATGTAGGTCTGAAGGACCGAACCACCTTAAAATCCTCTGAGTCCTTGTGTGATCGATTGTGGTAATATTGTGGTATGCCTTCTATTTGCTTGAGCTATTAACTGCATTGCATCATTTTCGATAGTCGGAGCTCGAGGTTATTTGCGTTTAGCGATATACTCTGCAGTATTTTTTAATTCTACGAAAAATAGTGATCTATTCATCCCCTCCCCTTCTAGATCACTTCATATTGTACATATCAGTTGGTATCAGAGAAGGTTTTTCCCAGAATGTGGTCCAACGGCCAGGGAAACGGATCCACTGGTCCTCGCAGTTTCATAGCTGATGGGCAGTCTATCACCCGTCCCCCCTTCTTTGATGGTAATAATTACTTCTTCTGAAGAACATGATGGAAGTCTTTATCAGGGCCCAAAGCCACAAGCTATGGAAAGTTATTACAGATGGTCCATACACCCTTCCACCGAATGAAGATATGTGGACAGAAGATCAGGTCAAACTCTCCGCACTGAATTGGACAGCTCTTAACATCATACAGTGCGCCGTCCACCCGGAAGAGTATTCGAGGATCTCAGCATGCAAGACTGCAAAGAACATGTGGGATGATTTGCAGTTAATTCATGAGGGCACATCTCAGGTGAAGGCTACCAAGATCAACATACTTACAACTCAATATGAGTTATTTAAGATGAAGCCAGAGGAGCCGATCACAGAAATGTATGTCAGATTATCTGTGATCATCAACAGTCTGAAGGGCCTTGGAAAGGATATTCAACAAGAAGACATAGTCAGGAAGATCCTTAGGTCTCTAACTCCCGTCTGGGAAACCAAGGTGACTGTAATAGAGGAATCAAGAAATTTATCCATCATGACAGTAACCCAGCTGATTGGATCCCTCATGACCCATGAAATGAATTTCAAACATGGAAACGATGGCCATGACAGAAAGGGAAAGAATGTTGCTCTGAAGGTCTCACGACATGCTAAGAAGAACAACAGCAGCAGCAGCAGCAGTGATGATAGCAGCGAAGGCTCTGATGGATTCTCAGACCTGGACAAGGACGAGCGAGCTATGCTCACCAGGCAATTCAGAAAGTTCCTGAGAACTAAAGGAAAATTCTACAGGAGGAAGAAATTTAATGCTGCAATGAAGTCTCCTGAGCGAGGATTTGAGAAGAACCGGTCTGCTAAGAAGATCACTTGCTATCATTGTCAGAAACCCGGTCACATGAAAAGTGAATGTCCAGAGCTACAAGCTAAGGCTCCAGGACACCAGAAGAAGATGGTGCACAAGAAGAAGAAGGCCATGCTGTGCACATGGAGCGATGAGGAGGAGGACCCAGAAGCCACTTCGTCCAGTGAAAATGAAGAAAAGATCTGCCTCATGGCCGACCATGAGAAAGAGGTAACAAACTTATTTGAGAATTTTACCTTGGATGATTGGGAGGACGCCTATGGCGACCTGTTACGTAAATATAATTGTTTAAACAAGGAGCACAGAATGCTTAGACGTAAGTTTCATTCTCTGTCTGAAGAACACTCTTCTATTGTCACTGATAGCATGAAAACCAAGGAGATGGCCATTGAGCTAGACCAGGTTAAAGGTGAGATTGAGAGGTTGAGAATGGAAAGAGAGGAGAGTCTAGCTAAAATGGATGAGCTGAAGTGTAAAGCTGAAGAGTGTAAAGGAGAGATTAGACTGATGGCTGAAAAATATGAGGCAGTTAGAAAAGTTAATCAGGAACTCCAGGACAAATGCAATGAATTTCAGAAGGAGATTGAGGACAAAGAAAAAGTGCTTGAGAAGTTTACAGAGGGGAGAAACAACCTGAATGTCCTTCTGGGGTCGAGGGTAAACTTCAATAGGGAGGGATTAGGATACAATCCTACTAGTAAAAAACCCTTTGAATTTAAGACTACCACGTTCTGCCCCGCCAGAGGGAAAGAGAAACTGGAAACACCATCCAGTTCCAAATCTGTCTCTACAATGAAGTTTTCGACCGGCAAATTCATTCAATCCACTGGTCAGCAACCTAAGTCGGGAAATCCTGAAACAAGAACTGCTCATGTGCAACAGGTGGGGAACAAAGGTTCTCACAGAACCAGTCCTATTGATGTCACAAAAAGGGTGAAAAGTTTTGTTAAGAAAGCTCATCATGCTAATTATCAAGTAGAACATGGCAACGTTCACCAGGTTCAGCACAAATTTTATTGGAGTAAAAATGCTTACATGAATTATGCTCAACACACACGCGTATCCTCTAAGAGGCCAACCAACAATGTCTTTGTTCAGAAACAGCATAGTTCAAATAGGAATAAGCTTATTCAACACCCACCAAGAAACGACAAAAGGGAAGAATCAACCCACATAAAACCACTGAAGAGAACTATAAAACAAATGTGGATTCCCAAGTGTTTTTTGCATAATCTGAAAACTGGTTCTGGACCCAATTTGAATTGGGTCCCACATTACTCTGTCTGAATTTTTTTGCAGGTCAGCCTGGCAGCTGAGCATAACAAGTGGTATCTTGACAGCGGCTGTAGCAGGCACATGACAGGAGACCGGTCCAAATTCAGCAAACTAAAAATGAAGTCTGGGGGCTTGGTCAAATTCGGAGGAAATAACAGAGGTAGAATAATTGGAATTGGTACGATTGGTAAGTCCTCCACTAACTCCATTGAAGATGTGTATCTTGTAGAAGGACTTCAGCACAACTTGGTAAGTATAAGTCAACTTTGTGACAAAGGACACAAGGTACTCTTTGACCACAACTCGTGCACTGTTTTTGAGCTGAACTCTGATAACATCATGTTCAAAGGTCATAGAGTAAATAATGTGTACATCGTTGATCTAGATGATAATTCTGAAACAAACTTGTGTCTGTCTGCTAATTCTGAACAGGTTACTTTTGACTGGCATAGGCGTCTAGGCCACGCTAGTGTGTCTACTTTGAATAAACTGTCTAATTATAACCTAGTCAGAGGTTTGCCCAAAATAAAATTCCAGTTAGGGTCCAAGCTCTATGATGCTTGTGCTCAAGGTAAACAGACTCGTGCAGTTTTTAAGTTGAGAACTGAAGGTCTCTCATCTAAACCACTACAGCACTTGCACATGGATCTCTTTGGTCCTACTCGAATACAAAGCCTGTCAGGTAAGAGATATGGTCTAGTCATAGTTGATGACTTCACTAGATTTTCTTGGTTGTTCTGTTTAGCAAATAAAAATGATGCTTTTGTTCACTTTGAAGAACTTTTTAATAAAATCAAACTGCAAGGTGAACATAATATCATTACAATTCAGTCTGACCATGGAGGAGAGTTTGAAAACTCTTCATTCTCTGAATTTTGCTCAAGAGAGGGAGTGACTCACAGATTTTCTTCTCCCAGGACACCGGAGCAGAATGGAATTGTTGAGAGAAGAAACAGGTCAATAATTGAAATGGCCAGGACTATGATGATTGAGAGTGGACTTCCAAGGAGATTTTGGGCAGAAGCTGCAAATACAGCATGCTACATTTTAAATCGAGCCTTGGTAAGACCTACTCATAAGAAAACTCCTTATGAACTCCTCAAGGGTAAGCTGCCAAACATTTCTTACTTTAAAATCTTTGGTTCCAAATGTTTCATCCACAATAATGGTAAGAATGGTTTGGATAAGTTTGAAGCAAGAAGCTCTCCTGGAATTTTTCTCGGATATTCAGAAACCTCTAGGGCTTACAGAGTCTTCAATAAAGATGAGCAAACTGTTGAAGAAACACCTCATATAGTGTTTGATGAGAATGTTCTATCTGACAAAAAGATAAATGATGACAGGGAGTCACCTGATGAGGGAGATTTCTTGGAGAAAATTGAAGAAGAAGAGATGCAGCAAACTGCTCAACCAGAAAACTTACAACAAGAAGGAGCAACTGAGGTAGGTGAACCCTCAAGTGAGGTAATATTTCACAAAGATCATCCTAGTGAAAATGTCATAGGTAATTTGCATGATCCCACTAGGACAAGGTCTCATTTTAGAACTGTCTAAGAATAGGACTTAGCTGCTTTGACATCTCAGGTAGAACCCAAGACTGTGGAAGAGGCTTTAAAGCATGATTCTTGGGTATCCTCCATGGGTGAGGAATTAAATCAATTTGAGAAAAATAATGTATGGAAACTAGTTCTTAGACCTGAAAACACTCATGTCATTGGCACTAAATGGGTTTTCAAAAATAAGATTGATGAAAATGGTGCTATCTCTAGAAACAAAGCAAGACTTGTAGCTTAAGGCTACAGTCAGGAATTTGGTGTGGATTTTGATGAATCCTATGCACCAGTAGCTAGGATGGAAGCTATAAGAATTCTGTTTGCATTTGCATGCTCTAGAAACATTCGGCTACAGCAAATGGATGTCAAAAGCGCATTTTTAAATGGGTTATTGAAGGAAGAAGTATATGTTGAACAACCTCCTGGGTTTAATTTCTCTGTTCAGCCTAACATGGTTTTTAGGTTGAATAAAGCCCTCTAAGGATTGAAGCAGGCTCCCCGAGCCTGGTATGAGAGACTTTCTGAGTTCCTTGTGAGCAAGGGCTACACTCGAGGTAAGGTTGACCAAACCCTATTCACCAAAAGTCTCGGAAAGGAGTTAATTGTGGTCTAGGTATATGTTGATGATATCATTTTCGGATCTAACAATTCAAAATTATGTAAAGATTTTTCTGAGTCTATGTCCCAAGAATTTGAAATGAGTCTAGTTGGCGAACTAAAATATTTTCTTGGACTGCAGGTCAAACAAATGGAGGATGGTTGTTTCATAAATCAAACCAAGTATACTCTGGAGATGCTGAAAAGGTTTGGAATGACCAACCTCAAGATAATCTCAACACCCATGGGTACCAACTCCTCACTGGATTCAGACGAAAAAGGTAAAGAGGTGGATGCTAAACTATATAGAGGTATGATCGGTTCACTCCTCTACTTAACTGCATCCAGGCCCGACATTCAATTTAGTGTAGGGATGTGTGCCAGATACCAGGCTAGGCCTACTGAATTGCATCTGGCAGCTGTAAAGAGAATCTTTAGATACTTATCTACCACCCATGATCTAGGTCTCTGGTATCCTGCATCATGTAAGTTAGATCTCATTGCATACACTGATGCAGATTATGCAGGATGTAAATTGGATAGGAAGAGTACTAGTGGTCACTGTGAATATCTAGGAGGATGCTTAGTCTCTTGGGGATCCAAGAAGCAACACTGTGTGGCTCTTTCTACTGCTGAAGCTGAATATGTAGCAGCGGGGAGCTGTGGCACACAGGTTATATGGATAAAACACCAGCTTCTGGACTACTCGGTTGAGCTAGGTTGTACTCCTATCTTTTGTGACAATACTAGTGCAATAAATATTGCAAAGAATCCTGTACTTCATTCCCGAACTAAACACATTGAAATCAGGCATTATTTTATTCGAGATGAAGTAGCTAAGAGGACTTTTGAGTTGATCCATGTTGGCACTAACTCACAAATTGCAGATATCTTCACTAAGCTACTGGATACTGAAAAATTTAGCACTTTGCGCAGAGAACTAGGTATTTACAGAATTTCATGATTGAACATTTGATTTCTGAATACCATGTCATGTGTTGTTGTGCTTATCATATTCATTGTCTGTTGCTGAAGAAATAACTTCATTATGAGTGTTTGGTGACTCACTCCGTTTTGATTGAATAGTCTGTTCAAACTTCATGGTGTTCTCTTTGAAGTGTTTTGAGGGTTGTCTTGGTTAAGTCTGTGTTGGGGTCAAGGTCTCAGGGGGAGCTAGATTTATAATAGGTGCTTTGGTCTTTGGCCTAATTTGAACATACTCCGAATGACATCTTGCTGACATCAAAAGAGAATCAGGTTGATTAGGTGTATAAAAGAAAGTGTTGGATGCTTTATCCTTTAAGACTGTTCATCTAATTTCTTGTTGGAATTTCAGCTGTTAGTCCCACTGAGATCAAAATATATATTCAAAGATTATCTTCCTACACGGTAACTGTTTTCTGATCTAGCCAGTACAGCATACCTACTTAGTCAATGTTGAGTCCGAAATAAGGTATTTTGTGCTCTAGTCTGAATCACCTTGGATCTGGTGTATTGTTCTCAAACGGACTCAAGCTTAATTAACAAGGTTTTAAGAGCTGGTTACTAAAAATAAAAAATTTCATAAAATTGTTGTCAACCTTGTTAACTGCTCATTGAGAAACTGGGATTTTCATCAATGAAGTGAAAAAACATCCATGTCATGAGATGGCAGTACTTATCTGGTTTCTTATTAATTGTCTTGATCATACAGAGCTATGGTACATATCTGGTTAGTAACTGGGGTGTCTGGCCTCTGATAAAGGTGTCACCTTAATGTCAACACCAGTTAGAATACTATCTCTGTCTTCTTGTCAGAAGGGGTAATGTGGTCCTGCCACCGAGTAACTGGGGTTTCATGCCTCTAAACAAGGTGTCTCCCTAATGTCAAAGGTGTACTTGACAGACTTACCTTTGATCTTGACTATCTTTAAAGATCCTGCTCACTTGAAGTATAGCTCTTGATTTGTTTGTTCTCAATACCATAGGTCTTTGTCTTCAGACTGTCTTACTTTATACTCTCTCAGTAAAGACTTACTTTGATCAAACTGGTATCTTGTAACTCACTTGCTTAGAATCTGGTTCTGTGTATGGAGCGAATCCTTATTCACAGTTTATTTGCACAGTCTGACTAACTGATCTTCAAAAATCCTCACATAAAATTAATGGCTTTCTTAATTGACTAAACATCTCAATAACCTCCATTTATCTGCCTTACTCTGTCCTGTTTTCTCTCTATAGTCAGCAATTTTCCTTTCTCTGTATCTTCAGATTTGCCCCTAGTTTTTGATGATGTCAAAGGGGGAGAGAATTGTGTGGTTTCGGTTTCAGAGTTTTTGTTGCATGCCATTGTGTTGAGGGGGAGTTAGTTATCAAGTCTGAGGTAATCTGTTGCTGTGTTCAGGTGGAGTGTTCTGGTGTCATCAGAGGAAGCAAGGAAGCTAGTGCGTTGAAAGTCTGCTTTAATTTGTCTGCATTAAATCTCTTGAAATGATCTCTTTTGAACTTATCTCTTATACTTAATATAGTGTTACCATCATCAAAAAGGGGGAGATTGTTGGATTTTGTGTCTTCCCTAAGTGTTTTGATGATGAGCAACACTATGTTAATTGTTGTTGATATTTTTGATCAGATATCTTGCACTTGAGTTATCCATGGTTTTATATGAAAAAGCTGCTAAGAGGTAACACTTCGTGTGTTCGTACAAGTTCGGTCTTCGTGCTGTTTTCCTTAAACCTCATGTCATTCTTACTTCGCGTTTTCACCTCGTGTCGAGTTAGCCATGTTGTCGTCTGATTGAGTGTTGTTTTTCACCTCGTGCAGTCTTTGATTATTGTGTTGTTTCCGTGTCATCCTTAGCTCATGTCATCCGTTTGTATTCCTGTCTTCGAGTCTATTTTCGCTGAGTCTCTAAGTCAGTCTAAGTTCAAGTGTTCGTTTCACTTCGTGTTGTTTTCTCTTCTCATGTCTTCGTGTCGTGTTCCTGAAGCTGCTCTAAAAGTTCTGATGAACTTCGAGTAGTTTTTTTTTTTTTCTGTAGACCTCGTGTCGTTCCTACTTAGTAACCACACTTCGTGACGGTTAATGTTGTCCATGTTTTCGTGTTGTGTTTACGTCTTCGTGTTAATCTGTCTTCGTGTCGGTTTCTACTTTTCGTCTTTGAGTTGTGGTCACCCCGTGTTGTTTTCATCTCGTGCTGTTCTTACTATACTTCGTGTCGTTTTCTGTGTAGTGTGTGTTTTTGTCACCACTATACTTCGTGTCGTTGTTCTTCACTTCGTGTCAACTTCACTTCGTGTTGTTTTCACTTCGAGTCGTCTCTTTATATTCTGTCTTCGTGTTGGTCTCTCGCTTTAGACTTCGTGTCGTTTTCGCCTTGACCACACATCGTGTTGCCTTCCGTAGACCTCGTGTCTTGAATGTTTGCAACCACTTCGTGTCGGTTTCTGTCGATAGCCCGTGTTGTCCTCGTGTTGTTTTTACTTTCGTGACCTCGTGTCTCTTTTGGCTTACAACCTCACCTCGTGTCATTTCCTTCTGTGTGTCTGACCTGTTACAGAGTATCTCGTGTCGTTCTTGTGTCATTTCGAGTAATAGTCACGTCGTGTTGTTACTATATACCTCATGCAGGTTTGGTCTTTGTGGCCATGCAGCGTATTAATGGATTTAATCTCATTACAGGTCCGAGGAAGAACATTCCACACTCCTGGGCTGCACGTGATCCGAGACAAGAGGAACCAATCTGATAAAGGCACGTGGCAGGAATATTCTGGATAGAGCGTGGGAGGCACACGCGTTCTGTGCCCTATCCACCTGCTGTTACTGCTATAAATAGAATCCTTCGTCCTCAGATGAAGGTGATCGAAGAAGAGTGGCATAGAAGAAAAAGCAAGAAAATAGAGAGCCCTTCGATCCAGGAAAAGAAAAGAAAGAAGAAAGAATAGCAGAGAGAAAAAGAGAGAGAGCAGAAGAGTGATCAGAAGAATTGTTCTGACTTGCGGATCAAATCCGAAGTCTATTGCTCTGTACTGAGCTACATTGTTTCCATTTTCTGGCATTTGATTTCCTTCGATCGTATTTTTCGTTTATTGTTCTTACCTTTCTTCAACTGTTCTTGTTTGTGTTTCCGATCCTCTGGACTGAGGTCGGGGTCCTCCTGTGAGATCAGGAGAAGGGAGAGTCAATCTCCAGTCTGCAAGCAGCAGGTGGGCTGCTTGTAGGTTCCCTCCGGGTTGGGAGGAAGAGGGGTCTTCGACCTCTGGTTCACTAGTAGCAGGGCTGCTACTAGTGGGGTTCCCTCTTGGTAAAGAGGAAGAGAGACGAGAGTCTCTGGGTTCTAGTGACTGCTGGTCGCTAGAGGTTCCCTCCTGGTAGGAGGAAGAGGGGAGGTTGTTCTCCTGGGAAGCTGTGTATCAGCAGTTGTTTGCCAAGCTGTGTTGCCCAGCCTTTAGTGAAGCCACACTCGGTTTGAGTGTGGGGTGGATGTAGGTCTGAAGGACCGAACCACCTTAAAATCATCTGAGTCCTTGTGTGATCGATTGTGGTAATATTGTGGTATGCCTTCTATTTGCTTGAGCTATTAACTGCATTGCATCATTTTCGATAGTCGGAGCTCGAGGTTATTTGCGTTTAGCGATATACTCTGCAGTATTTTTTAATTCTACGAAAAACAGTGATCTATTCATCCCCTCCCCTTCTAGATCACTTCATATTGTACTTATCATTATTTAATTCTTAAAACTCATTAAAAATAAAGATTTACCTCTATACATACGTGGACAGGCACAATAACTATTTACTTAAGAATTTTAAAAGTATTACGGTAAATATGATAAAGATAAAGATATAAAGATGGTTTTGAAACATTTAAAGAGTATAAAGATAATTTGCTCACAAACTGATCATTGAGACCCAACCATGTATGGTTAACTTACCTTAATCTATTATCAAAGTTCCCCTGATTAAAATGGGAAAGGAGGGGTCCCAGAAGAAGAATGACCTGGAAGGACGCGCCTTCCTTGTCTACACGTTCGCGGTGACCCATGGTGCTTGCCGGTGTTTATCCCCTCGTCTCCTTAGATGACGACAGTATATACGCTGTTCAGTGTTGGTGATGGAAATTATTATTGCACTTATAACTGACCTGTTCGAACTCCCTTCCCATGCAATTAATAGTGAGACGATTCGTCGATTCTTAAGAAAGCATCTCACATGCATAGGACCGTCTTCTTGACCTCCTGACGCCTTAATTACCACACACTGGTCGTGTTTCGGTGTTCCCTTCGTACAGATAGATGTAAAGAGAGATTGTAAAGAAGTAGAGACCTACGTACGTACATGAGAGCAGATACAACCCATAAAATCATATATACCGAGGCATTAATTTCTAATATTGTTGTGCGACAGTAGCTAGAATTATGGATGTGAATATACATGAAATGTGTCCAAGGGATTCATGAAGACTAATGAAGAAGGCGCGGCTCGGTCACCCTAATTAAGTTGCCTCGCTATTTCCTGCATTGGCCGGTCGTGGATGTTGACACACGTCCTCAGCTTATTAACAGGAGGCGTAGAGAAGGTTTACACTTCCAAGAGACCGAGAGAGAGAGAGATGAATGTGTGGATTCACATGGGGTACCGTTTTTCTTTTGTTTTCTTTTTCCACGAGCTTAATCACTGCGTCCACCGCGGGGACTTTGAAATTTCTAAGAAACCGCTACCCACCCCTCACTTCCACAGCCAACAGAACCAACCCCGCATCCCCCTCCCTCTCCTCCTCACCACTTGAGATGGGCTATAAATACTACATCCGTTTCCAAGGAAATCGATACCTCAAGTACTTCCCTACATATATTCTTCCCAAGCTTGCTGCAGGTTCCTGTCCATGATCTCCAAGTGCAAGGAGAGAGGAGATACATACGTTGACAGGTAATTAAGGAAGGAGTTAGGCAGGTGTGCAGCGCGCTAGCTAGCTAGAGGAAGGAAGGAGGGAAGGAAGTACCATGGACGGCGCCCGCCTTCCGGGTTTCCGCTTCTACCCAACGGAGCAAGAGCTTGTGCACTTCTACCTTCGAAACAAGCTGGAGAATCGGAGGCCGGAGATGGAACGCATCATTCGCGTGGTGGACGTTTACGACTACGACCCGGCGGAGCTAATTCCCCGTGAGCACCTCCTCAGAAATTGCATGCCGCCTCCTCTCTATTATTATATTCCCTCCCTTGATTTCTCTCCTTCATCTACCAATTTACACCTGAGCGGTTTAATTATTTTGTCCACGTACTGGGGTCTCTGATCCAGAAGGGATGATCAGCGTGCTTGCTCCACCTTCCGCTCAGTCGCAGTGGATGGGGGAGAAGCCGGTCGGAGGGAAGAATTAAAGCTAAGGGTGTAAATAGAAGTGCAACAAGCTGGAAAGCTTGTTCATTAATTAGATATGTAGGATATTAGAGCTAGTACTTGTTGGGCTTCAGTTATATATATAATTGGAATATTGTTAGAATTTATGTTGTCAAATCCAACCCTCATGCGCGCTTTCATTTTATGATCTCTCCTTCCCTCTTTCTATTTATCTGTTTGTTTATTTTGAGCAAATAATTTGTGCCTAGGTCATGTTTTCATCTACGTTAATTATGACTTGTGAGACCTGGCTTTCAGTCACGTCTATGGTCCATGTCCCAGCATGGTTGCTGAGGTGCGTGCTATGTTAGATGGCCTTCGCTTTGAGATTTCTCAGTCCACATTATTAAGAAGTCTATCGTCCGTTCTCGGAGATTTCTTCCCTTCATCACTGTATTAAGGGACCTCATCAGAACCTTAAATGCTGACATTGTCCTCATCTACAGGGAAGAATCAGGCTGCGGATGGGCTCGCTAACTATGCTTTTCATTATAATACTAGTTCTTTCTTTATTGGCAATTCAAATCTGCTCCCTTTCTCTGTCCGAGGGGCTTACAGGCTTGACAAATTGGATATTCTCAGTCTTCGATGGTAACTGTTTTTCATTTTATTCAGGGATATGCCCCGGTGGTCTCTGAAACTTTACTCAATTAATAAAATTCTTTGCCTCTGACCTTGATATGGTGGAGTGAGCACATTCATTCCTTCGGGATTGGGTGCGCTCTCCCAGATCTGGTCACAGGTATTATTGCAAAAAAAAAAAAAAAAAACTAGCTAGCTAGTCAGGTTAATTTCTTGGAGCAAACTACATATACCATATGCGCGCACGTCGATCGGCGTTGCAAAAACACACGATACATGCACGTTGACTACTTAATTTGGGCCATCAACGTCTTCAATTCATTCCCAAACTGGTGATGCCGCCTTCTGATTCATACTTGCCATATATGATGCTCCCATATGTAATTTTGCCGGCCGAAGATACATATAATTAGATGACTAAAACCGTATTTTCTGTATCATGGCACGGTGCAGGGTTGTCCGGAGAAGGATCTGTGCACGACGACGGGGAGTGGTTCTTCTTCTGCCCAAGGCAGGAGAATGAAGCCCACGGAGGGAGGCCTAAACGTACCACGCCGTCCGGCTACTGGAAAGCCACCGGCTCCCCTAGTCAGGTCATCCACAACAACCGGGTGATCGGCAGAAAGAAGACCATGGTCTTTTACGAAGGGAAAGCTCCAACCGGACTCAAAACCTCGTGGAAGATGAACGAGTATAAAGCATACGAAGAACCATCTGCCTTGGGTGAAACTTCGAAGGTATTCTATATATAGAACAATTAACCATGGTGCGCGCAGTTAATTAATTAATTATAATGATCC
Organism: Amorphophallus konjac; assembly: GCA_022559845.1. Lineage (NCBI taxonomy): Eukaryota > Viridiplantae > Streptophyta > Magnoliopsida > Alismatales > Araceae > Amorphophallus > Amorphophallus konjac. The sequence continues at coordinate 23,998,258 of CM040128.1, forward strand.
ATGCTAATTAAATCTCCTCCATATACATAGATATAGATTAACAAGAATTAATGGTACTGAGAGGGAGGAATTAAGAAGAAGCATGCGATGTAGCGACAAGCTGTGTGTTCTTTACGTAGATGGGCGTCCTAGACATATATATTTATATGTTCACATATGAACATGTTTGTTTTCTTTCCCGTTCTTCATGCAGCTGCGAAGTGAGTTCAGTTTGTGCCGGGTTCACAAGAATTCCGGATGCCAGCGATCGTTTGACCGGCGACCCACCGTGGCGACCGGCGCCGGTGCGGGCGACATGGACTGGAGCTTGTCCGCGGCCGGTGGGCCGTCTCATCATGACAACCCAGCTGCCGCGGCGGCGGCGGAGAGGCAGCCGTCTCATGGAAGCCCCCCACCTGCCGATCAGCAAGATCCAACCGGGGAAGGGGAGGGCAATGACGTGGGCATGGTGATCGAGGAAGTAGACTGGGATTTCCTGTTTGGAGATGATGAGTAGGAACCAAACATTAAAGTAGAATCCCCTCATTTTGTCACAGAATGTTCCAGTGCAAGAACAGTTCCCTTTAATTTTCCTGCTCGCAGTTCAGAAAAGAAATAAAAGGACTGTAGATCTGAAAATATTCCTCGTTCCATGGCATTCATGTTCCCACTTCGTGTTTCTCAGAAACCAAGCCGATCTAAACTGGTCGGTATTATCATCTCGTTCTCTCTTCCACTCACTAGTTCATTGTTCTGTGTTTTGTATAACAAAATCATCCCATAACTGTGTAGGATCTTGGGCAATCCAGAATCATGAGGGGTTCTAATCACCTGTTTCATCCACTCTTTTTTCCTTTTTATTTGTCGTGGATAAGAGCTAGAATGGAATCATGACCACAATTGATAAGAGTTCTGAAAAATTGGACGTAAAAATCTATATTTTGAAAAAAAAAGTCACTGTCTCAAGGGAGGTGAAATCGGAAATGAAGATCGGCCGGTCTCAAAATGATCCATATCGGTGCGGCCGATCCGGCCGATCGTGGACCAATCTCGAACGAGTCAGGCTAACATACTCGACTAGTGATAAACATGTCTAAAAAAATTTAAAAATTCAAAAAATCTAAAAAAAAAGAAAAAATATTCTAGCATAGTCCTACATCAAATTTATATGTGAAATAGTTGACGTATGCTCGATACAATGATTGCATGAAATAACTACTTTTCATATATTGAAGACAAACATTGAAACAATTTTCTATATATTGTACATAGTCATTACATGATATGTACGAGATATACATGAGTTGGTAATCTATGAGATACCGATTGTACTCCTTGATGTTAGTGTACATTGTCATGATAAGGTCCAACTAAAGATCTCGAGAACTTAATAGTTACCTCCAGTTGATTTTTGTGATGATATGTCTAAATAACATGAATAGGTAGCATACTCATAATACCCTCCTCTTGAGTAAGAAGACACATCATAGGGGGGATAACCATAATAATCTGCAAAGAAAGCATAAGCCCCTCCTCTTGTAAATGATGTAAGAATTAAGATCAGAAGATATATTAGTCTTCAAACATTTTCTAATGTAAGGTAAGTACAGAGTTGGTCTACAAATCTTCTTGTAGGTTGTGTGATAGGTCGTCCCATAACTTCATCTCTCCATCTTACTTCTTCTTTTTGTCCTTCTTGGATTCGTTGAAGGTTCTTTATCTTCAACCACATGCTGTAGTGGCAAAACATAAGTTGCTCCAATCTTGAGGATATAAGTGTATTCCTTTGCTTAATATGAATTAGGGAGAAAGTGGACCAATTTCTCTCCCACTTAGATGCGGATGTTGTTTAACTTAAGACCAGGATAACAACATATGTCAGATCCTCATATCTAGGGGCCTTACTATAATCTATCCACCAATCAGCTGCACATTAAAAGTTTGTTTGTAATTAGTAGATGAATATGATGTGCAAGACTTAGATCAATATAAAAGAAGTCTAAAGATGGATTAAAAAAACTTATCGGGGCTAAGTAGCATCACTACTCTTTGTGCATGGTGAGTTACAAAATGAGTCAATTTAAGCCTATAGCCATGCATCTTGTCGCATGCTATAATTACCCAATCTTTATCAATCATCTAGCATGCATCGAATAACATTCTTTGCCCCATTTAAGACCACATCATCATTCTTCGTATTTGGATAATATTGATATCGAGGGTTGAAAAAGTAATTTGCACGTTGGAAGAGTTGTGTTAATAATGACTTATGATAGGAGAATAGATATTTGGACATGTTGTTTTGCAAATACCTGCGACATGAAAATCATGGTGGAGAGTTGTGCCACACCTTTCATCTATTATGTCCCAACACTTTAGATATATTTTATTATGGTTGATTTTTTTAATAGGTACACCACATTACGAACCATCTTGATGTCTTTTTATAGGCACTTGTTTCAATCAACTCTTCCACCTTCTTTCCCTTGATTGAGATATCCTATATATTTTGCATGGACACCAAGTCACTCTTCTTAAGCCTTTGAGAAAATCATTTGCAACAAATGATGTCACTGAGAATGTAGACTCTCCAAAAATATATATGTAGAGGTAAATCGAGTTGCCCCCGAATGTATAAACTCCCTCCCCCCAATGTGTTCGCGCATCAACCTAAAGACATGATTATGATTATACGCATAGGTTGTGATGAATTGAGTAGAAGTCAGAGTGCTTACAATTAGAATGTTTACAATTAGAATGTCAAAGAAAGGGGGCACTCTAATTGTATCATTTTCCTTTTCCGTTCTTGCCTTCTCAGCCCGATGCATGTTTGTCCAAGAGAACTTTGAATTGTGCTCTCATCTCCATCAGAACACGCTCACAATCCTTAATCTCTCCTTTTACATGTGCAAGGTGTTGCTTCAAACGAAATATAATGTCAGAGATTTCACTTCCATAACAACGGCATTTAACCTTCCTATTTGTCATGTCCATGGGTGCGCAATGGTTCCATGTCGGGTCATCGCGTGAGACGGTGGGAGACTCCTCTTGCTACCCAGTTGGAGATGTCATACCTTCGGCCAATGTAAAGACAAACCAAGGAAGATAATTAAACCATTAGGGGACACCAAATTAAGTAAAATAGAAAGAAAAAACACCCCCTAATCCTAATTTTGAGGAAAGAGAAAACTTTTCTAGAGAGAAAAATAGACTATTATAGAGAGGGGACCATGATGGGGTGAAAAATCAATGTTAGGAGACCACGAATTAATCAAAATAAAAAATTACCTCTTAAGCCTAATTCTGAGGAGAGAGAAAATACTTCTATATAGAGAAAGAGAGTGCTAGAGAGAGAGCTAGGGGACCATGGTGCGACGATAAATAATATTAAGGGCCTAAGCCTAATTTTGGGGAGAGAGAAAGTCTTTCTAGAGAGAGAAAGAGAGTGCTGGAGAGAGGGAGACTATGGTGAGACGATAAATAATATTAGGAGACCACAAATTAAGCAAAATAAAAAAATCGTAAGACTAATTTTGAGGAGAGAGAAAATTCTTCTAGAGGGAGAAAGATAGTGTTAGAGAGAGGGGGGTCATGCATGGTGGGTGATAAACAACGTTAGGGGACCGCTGTAATATCTCGGATCTTTAGGATCCTTCTTCGCGGGTCCCGGATCTGGTTTTCGGAGTGTTCGGCTCCGCTGAGTCCGAAATTTCGCTTCGAACATTTTTCGTGCTCGGATCGGCGCGATCCGGGGTCGTTACGGAGGCCCGGAGGCGTTCCGCGGCTATTCCGCGCGTGTTTTCCGATTTCCGGTGTGTGTTTCGGCTTTTCCTTCGGAAGCTCGCTGCGGGTGAACCGGGCCGTTCACATGGGCACGAGTGGTACCGTTGCGATCGGTGTGTTCCGAGGATCGCGGGGGTGTAATATACTATTTTTCGGAATTTTTCAGATTTTCTATAAACCCCCCTATTTTCTCTTTCTTCCCACCTTCTTCTTCTTTTTCTCCTTCTTCAATTCCTCCTCTCTTCCCCCCACCGTGGCCATCGCCCCTCTCCCCCTCTCTCTCCCATTCGGACGCGGTGAGCCCTTCTCCGGCTGCAGACGGTGGCAGGGCGACGGCGCGGACGCGTGGGCGGCGGTGAGGCGAGCTCGTGGGCGTGCGGCAAGTGTGGGAAACGCGAGGAGGAGGGGTTTCCAAGGGCGTTCTTCGTGGTTTGTGGACGATCCGGCGGAGCATTCGCTCCATTGAGTTAGGGTGACGTTCCTTACCCTCTTGCCGTTCGTTTCCGTGATTTGTAGGCCGCGGGGAGGCCGAGAGAGGCTTGTTTGAGCGAGTTTGGGGTTTTCCATGATTTGGGGAGAGCTCGCCCGATCTATGGTTTTAGCCCGCTATTTCATGTTTTGATGGCTTAGAAGCATGCTAGGGGTCCTTAGGGGTCATTCTCCTTGATTTCCCCCTCTCCGGTGGAGGCATGGGGGCGTGGTTGGAGTTTTTGGGAGTTTCCACCATTTTTCGGGCGCGGACTGAGAACGCACTATGCTCCAGCAGCGCGTTCTTGATGGTCGCGCTGCCCCGATGGGGCGCGTTCATCGGAGAAGATGAACAGTAGGGCAGTTCCGGTCGCGCAATGGGGTCCTAGCGCGATCTGCCTTGTCGCGCTAGGGGGTCCTAGCGCATTCTTCCTTGTCGCGCTAGGGGTCCCTAGCGCGATCTGTCCTGTCGTCTGGTGTTCCTCTTGGGACGTGTGTGTCCCGAACACCTCTTGGAGCTCCGTGACCGTGTCTTTGGGTGTCCGGAGGTTCCGTTTACCTTGATCAACGTGTCCGTGGGCTTGGTGGGTCCGGGTGACCCCAGGCGTTTCGGGTTTCCGTGTTCTCGCTCGATCGAGTCACCATGTATCGGTGTGTGTGCGGTGGAGTTCCCCCGCATGTCGTGAGTCTTCCTGGAAGATGATCCCCGAGTGGGTCATGTGTTTGGCCGTGGGCGGTGCGCCCGTTTCTTCTCCGACCGTGGTCACCGTGCGATGGTGCTGGTACGTGGGACGGCCCCCGTACTTCGTCAGGTTCGGATGTTGTTTTCTGTTGTCTTGAGAGTCTACTCCTTCAGTGACCCTCCACTAGTCGTATCCCACCAGTACAAGGTGCTGGTCTCACCTGGGAGTGGTGTACGGGCACTCACCTTGAGACGGTTTGTGGACCGGTTACCGTAGGCCCCTCGTCGGTAGCCAGAGTCCGGCTACGGGGGAAAATCGGTCAGAGGGCCAGACCTAGGACGCGTGGTCTGTGTGTGCACACGTGGTTGGGGGCGGTTGGACCAACGTCGACAAGCGTGACCCCAGCTAGTCACTTGTTTGTGGTTACTTGTGCGGTGTTTGCGCCTTTGGTAGGAGCTACCACGTCAGGCGGTTCACCAGCGGCGCGGTGTAACACGTCAGGGGACGCTACCGGCTGTGCTTCTAGTGGGTGGTACTCCTGTCGAGTACGGAGTGTCAGACTGTCAGTCGGGCGTTTTCGACCTTCGGGTGTTGCCGGGTTGACCGTTGAGTTCGGTCTTCTCACCGTGCACTACAAGAAAAATCGCGGATAGCGACCGACCTAGCGGTCGCTATTCAGTCGTAGATCGGTCGCAAATCTGCATTGCGACCGAACAGAGACTATCTAGCGACCGAACATGTCGGTCGCTATATACTAGTCGCTATATAGCGACCGACATAATTCGGTCGCAGTATCAGTCGTTACCAGAGACCGATTATAATCGGTCGCCTGATCGGTCGCTAATTAAGTCGGTCTCAATTCGGTCGCTATTCGGTCTCTAATTATGTTGTATTTTTAAAAATAAAATTAACCTATTGGATTTATTCGGTCTCAATTCGGTCGCTAGTCGGTCGCCAAGTATAATTATTTAATAAAAGAAATATAACGTATAGTCGCTATTCGGTCGCAATTCAGTCTCCATGCGGTCGCTAATTTCGCATTATTTTTTTTTTAAAAATTTATTTAAACTGATAAATAAATTACCTGATAAATAACAAATTCATAACATAAATATAAAATCAACTACACAGACAACAATATCGACAAATCTCAAATTCATCACATACAAGCACCTGATAAATAACAATTTCATAAAACAATAATAAATCAACTACACGGATCACAATCTCCACGAACCTCAAATTACACACAATTAAAATAAAATCACAAATTAATCATACATCCATAATAATAAAATGACAACATACACAACTAAAATAAAATCACAAATCCTCCACATATGTCTCATCCTGGTCGTCGTCTCGTCCAACATCATCCTGGTCGTCGTCTCGTCCAACATCTCGCGACGGATGATCCTGTATATCATTTAAAAAAATTATAATCAAATCCTTAATAAAGAAATCAAGCATTAACAAGACTTAATAAAGAAATCAAGCATTAACAAGAGTATGCCAATAGTTTAAGCCAGCTCATTTTCATATATATAAATACACACACACAATATAAGTTCAAATTTCATCTTGTATTTTAAAAATGAAGTTTGAGCGCCGAGCTCAAACCGGGCATCCGATTTGGATTCCGTCAGTTCTGACAAGTCACTTTCATCTCCCCGGTCGTATTGGAATGATCGGCACGGCCATCCGACCGGTATTTCGAATTTTAGACCCCCGGACCCGTCCTAACAGTTCATTTGAACTAAGTGTATTTTAAAAATGAAGTTTGAGCGCCGAGCTCAAACCGGGCATCCGATTTGGATTCCGTCAGTTCTGACAAGTCACTTTCATCTCCCCGGTCGTATTGGAATGATCGGCACGGCCATCCGACCGGTATTTCAGATTTTAGAACCAAATGCCCCGTCCTAACAGTTCATTTGAACTAAGTGTATTTTAAAAATGAAGTTTGAGCGCCGAGCTCAAACCGGGCATCCGATTTGGATTCCGTCAGTTCTGACAAGTCACTTTCATCTCCCCGGTCGTATTGGAATGATCGGCACGGCCATCCGACCGGTATTTCGAATTTTAGACCCCCGGACCCGTCCTAACAGTTCATTTGAACTAAGTGTATTTTAAAAATGAAGTTTGAGCGCCGAGCTCAAACCGGGCATCCGATTTGGATTCCGTCAGTTCTGACAAGTCACTTTCATCTCCCCGGTCGTATTGGAATGATCGGCACGGCCATCCGACCGGTATTTCAGATTTTAGAACCAAATGCCCCGTCCTAACAGTTCATTTGAACTAAGTGTATTTTAAAAATGAAGTTTGAGCGCCGAGCTCAAACCGGGCATCCGATTTGGATTCCGTCAGTTCTGACAAGTCACTTTCATCTCCCCGGTCGTATTGGAATGATCGGCACGGCCATCCGACCGGTATTTCGAATTTTAGACCCCCGGACCCGTCCTAACAGTTCATTTGAACTAAGTGTATTTTAAAAATGAAGTTTGAGCGCCGAGCTCAAACCGGGCATCCGATTTGGATTCCGTCAGTTCTGACAAGTCACTTTCATCTCCCCGGTCGTATTGGAATGATCGGCACGGCCATCCGACCGGTATTTCAGATTTTAGAACCAAATGCCCCGTCCTAACAGTTCATTTGAACTAAGTGTATTTTAAAAATGAAGTTTGAGCGCCGAGCTCAAACCGGGCATCCGATTTGGATTCCGTCAGTTCTGACAAGTCACTTTCATCTCCCCGGTCGTATTGGAATGACCGGCACGGCCATCCGACCGGTATTTCAGATTTTAGACCCCCGGACCCGTCCTAACAGTTCATTTGAAATAAGTGTATTTTAAAAATGAAGTTTGAGCGCCGAGCTCAAACCGGGCATCCGATTTGGATTCCGTCAGTTCTGACAAGTCACTTTCATCTCCCCGGTCGTATTGGAATGACCGGCACGGCCATCCGACCGGTAACTTATGACCTATGCTCCTTTGTATGAACTGCCCTTCCTTTGCTTAGAGGTGCTGTTCCTGGCTTCCTGCCATGACAGTTACCAGACTTTGGGGAGATCTTTTCACCTAAATTGGCATATTTTATTCATGTCTACATGTTACTTTCCTTATATTATTCTAGCTTTATGAATATTTATAGATCTGTATCCTCCCCCACTCAAGTGAATAGAATTTATACATATCTTTTCACTTTCAGTTCTAACCAAAATCTCTATACACCTATGGAAAATCCTGCAGAACAGTCTGCCTGTTGATTCTAATATCCAGAGGATAGGTGTAAGATGATATTTAGAGTTAAGAAAATGATATTTTCCCCTCCTCAATCTAAATTCTTATATTTTGTAAGATGATATTTAGAGTTAACAAATAGAAAATCAATCAAATAAAATACTTACCGGAGGCTGCTGTGCAGGAGGTGCAGGAGGTGCTCTACTACTATCAATTCCCAAGGATGTGAGCATCTGGGAGACGGTCTGAGCGACGATGGTTGAGATATTCTGAGAGATATTCTGAGAGACGGTCTCGTTGACGATCTGCCTAAACATATCTGGAGTCATGGTCGGGGCGGCACTGGAAGAACCATCTGGGGCTGCTGGTGTGGTAAATGGAGAGGTCGCATGTGAGACCGAACTCGAGCATGATGATAACACCCTAGTCGTGCCCAAGCTATGTCCAAAACCATAAACATGTCCAAACCCAAGGAAATAGATCATGGAGCATGAAAATAGGGTGAAAAATGAACCTGCACACAAAATCATGGTGTTGATTGTGTAAAGTACAATTATCATGCATAAATGAGAAAGGATACCCAAGTAAGGTAAGATCATCCTACTTGAAAAAAGGCTTATAAAATCATTCTGCACAAAAAATCATGTCTTGCCAGATTTAACCAACACAATCATAAATAAATTTGAAGGCATACAGTCCCCTGCAAATGCATCATCCAGCACAAAATGAACGGTGGAAAATGAATCGCCACCTAATTAAATATATTCATTGTCTTACGTAAACAACACTTACGAGAAATAAATGACAAAGAAAACTCAGGCAAATAGATCAACCGGTATGAAATATAGAGTGAGAAAACAATCTCCACGCATCCGGTCATTGGCTGCCTGATGTAAATAATGGGTTCCCAAATAAATGTGAAAGAAAAACCAACAACATAGAACATGCACCAAGATAAAGGGTGAAAAATCAAATTGCACACACTAGCCGATGGACTAAGTAATTAGGCGGTGTGCTAATTTTTTGAACTGGACCAAGAAAAATAAAATAGTCCCAAATAATTTTCTAATTCGATGAAAAATGAAACCCGCCCCCAAGTGAGAGCCCGAGTGAGCTTCTTAGAGAGAAGATCTAAAAGAGGTCTTGGGGGGATAGCTTGAGAGAGTTTCTTGTGAGAGGATTTGTTCCTCCAAGTTGGGGTGCTGACTTCTTTGTATATTTCTCCACATCTAGTGAAGTTCCACTGTCGCCGTCGCCCGTGGACGTAGGGGGTAACCTCCGAACCACGTAAATATGTGTTCCTATCTTGTGTGATTGTTCCTTCTTCTTCCTCCCTTCTTGTTGTGCGGATCGAGATCTTGAGAGGTCACTCTGTCCGTCGGAGTGGTCGTGTCATAACAAGGATCACTTCCTCAAATTTAATGGGATTGTGGATCAAATAAGTGGAAAGGTAAATGACTGTTGGATTATGAGAGACTTGGAAAGGTTAAACACTCCCGACTTCAAGACTACGGTCGATGTAATGATCATACTTCATCCAAAAGCAATTCCCACCTCAGGTTAATGAGCTCATGATCTCCTTCCCCATTTACAAAGCTTGCATGAAACAGTGGAGAGAAATAATTCATGCGCCCGGGATCAAATACATATTCACAGGTAAATGGTGGAATAATCATAATGTACTGCCAGAAACACTTGAAGTGGGCTGTACTCTGCTAGTTTACTTATATGGACATTGATCACAATGCATGATGGGTACACACCATGACACCATAGCACTATCATCATCATCCAGTCTTACGCCCAAGATTGAAATAAAAGCTATGTCAAATATAAACAGCAGAATGAGTATATTGATATTCACATGTATAATGGACAATATGGAAGAAGAAAACACCATGAGAGTACCTTCATTGGTCATAGAACCCATCACGTACATGTATCGCTTGATCTTTGCCTGGCTTTCCTGTTCACGACCTTTCGGCATCAACTCCGAGCTAAAACCAGGAATCATGGAAAATACCTGAAAGCAATAAAATTCATTCAGTTGGAGACGGCAACATGAGAAGTTATCCAAAGGGGATAATGTGGCCACAAGACATAGAATGCAATTCCATCTCCACTAAGAGCAGCCAAAGTTTCACAAGTGGAACCCTCAAGATGCAGTAAAATACACCCCAGTCGTTTCCAACACCTGTCATAAATAATACATTTGGTTAGTACCAAGCAAATTAATGAACATAGAAAAATGTGAAAGCAATCAGCTTATCTCCCGTGATTCCTGAAGTATCACTTAGGTGTGTTAGTCTCAGGTGAACCTTACCTTATGATTGAGTCTCTCATCATAAAAATGAAAATTCACAGAAGGCCCATGAAGTGAAAATTTAAAAAATGGAATAGAGAAGTCTGCAAAAGAGCTTAACCTGCCCCATAAGTCCAGTTTCCATAATTAGAACATGGATCGTAGTCCAAAAGACATTTCTCAAACCATTCAGCTCCCATTCGCCAATCAATCCCCATATCTCGGACAAGAAATGAGCAAACAATCTGCAATAAACAAAGACTCAAATGAATATGAAGTCTGACACTTGCAGTTCATGCAAGCTAGTAACTGTGTGAGGAAAATTTTCCTCGCTAATGTAGTATCCTTGATTAAAGACTAACACAGAAGAAGTAATCTAGAAGAAGAGAACAAACAATCTGCAGCATAGAAAAGCTATAGAAAGACTTCATCAAGCGTATATAGTATAGGCACTTGTGGGCCTGTATACAAGTTAATATTTTCAGCGGTCGCTATTCGGTCTCCATGCGGTCGCTAATTAAATTTTTTTTTTCAAAAATTAATATAAAGCTACTATAAATCACCTGATAAATAACAATTTAATAAAATAAATAACCTGTTACATAACAATTTCATAAAAACATATAAATCAACTACACAACTCATAATCTCCACAAATTTCAAATTCATCACATACAAACACACAAATTAATCATACATCCATAATAAAATGGCAACATACAAATAACTAAAATGAAATCACAAATCCTCCGCATATGTGTCATCCTGGTCGTCGTCTCGTCCAACATCTCGCGACGGATGATCCTGTATATCATTTAAAAAAATTAAAATCAATTCTTTAATAAAGAAATCAATTATTCTTGAAAATTAAAAGCAAGATGTTTTTCATTGAAGTGAAATTGACGAATGATAATTTTAAACGTTTTGCTCAAATCGGTAGTCCGATTTAGAATCCGTCAGCTCTGACAAGTCACGTCTACCTCCCAGGTCGTGTTGGAATGATCGGAATGCCGATCGGATCAGTATTTCACATTCTGGACCCCCGGACCCCGACGGCTTTGATTATAAACCAAGTGCATTTGCAAATTGCACTTTTGAGCGTCGGGCTCAAACCGGATGTCCGATTTAGAATCCGTCAGCTCTGACAAGTCACGTCTACCTCCCAGGTTGTGTTGGAATGATCGGAATGCCGATCGGATCAGTATTTCACATTCTGGACCCCCGGACCCCGACGGCTTTGATTATAAACCAAGTGCATTTGCAAATTGCACTTTTGAGCGATTTGCTCAAACCGGTAGTCCGATTTAGAATCCGTCAGCTCTGACAAGTCACGTCTACCTCCCAGGTCGTGTTGGAATGATCGGAATGCCGATCGGATCAGTATTTCACATTCTGGACCCCCGGACCCCGACGGCTTTGATTATAAACCAAGTGCATTTGCAAATTGCACTTTTGAGCGTCGGGCTCAAACCGGATGTCCGATTTAGAATCCGTCAGCTCTGACAAGTCACGTCTACCTCCCAGGTCGTGTTGGAATGATCGGAATGCCGATCGGATCAGTATTTCACATTCTCGACCCCCGGACCCCGACGGCTTTGATTATAAACCAAGTGCATTTGCAAATTGCACTTTTGAGCGTCGGGCTCAAACCGGTAGTCCGATTTAGAATCCGTCAGCTCTGACAAGTCACGTCTACCTCCCAGGTTGTGTTGGAATGATCGGAATGCCGATCGGATCAGTATTTCACATTCTGGACCCCCGGACCCCGACGGCTTTGATTATAAACCAAGTGCATTTGCAAATTGCACTTTTGAGCGATTTGCTCAAACCTAAATCTAAAATCCTAAAACCTAAACCTATTCCCAAATCCCTAAACCTTAAACCCTAAACCCGTAAAAATTGTAAACCCTATAGAAAAAAAAACGTAAGCCCTAAAACCCCTAAAAACACTAAACTGCAGACCCCGAACCCCCTAAATCATAAAACCATAAAACCCTTAAAAATTATAAATCTTAAACCCTCCCCTAACCCCTAACCCCACTACGATCCCTTAAACTCCTAAACTGCTAAACCACCGATTGCTAAACCCCAAACCCTCAAACTAAAAATCCCAAACCCTAAACCTTAAAACCCTAAATCTTGAGTTACCCCTAAAACTAGAAACTCTAAAATCCTTAAAAACCACAAACATAAAAGACTAAATCTGAAAAACCCTAAATCCTAAACCTTAAACCCTAAAACTCCTAAACCTAAAAATCAAAAATCTTAATACTATAAACTCTAAACCATAAACCATAAATTTAAAATCATAAACCCTAAAATCACTAATAACATCAAACCCTAAATAAAAGAAACCCAAAAATGTAAACCTATATGTAAAACCCTAAAAGCCCCAAGAACCTTAAACCTTAAAAACATTAAACCCTAAACTCAAAACATTAAACCATAAATCTTGAAAACCTTAAACCCTAAACCCTAAACCTTAAAAATATGAAACCATAATATCTATAAACCATAAAAACTCGAAAAACCCTAAACCCTAAAAATCCTAAATTGTAATAACTATAAACCCTAAAAACATGAAAAACCCTAAACCCTAAAACCTAAAATCCTTAGAAACTAGACCCACTAAACCAAAAACCCCTAAAGCCTAAACTCTCAAAACCGTAATCCACCCCCCTAACCGCTAAACCAAAAACCCCAAATGCTAAATCCAAAACCCTAAACTCATATGCCAAATATAAAATGCAAACAAACCTAAACACCAAACAACTAACCCTAAACCCAAAAACCTAAACCCTAAATAACCCTAAACCTTAAACCCTAACCCTATATGTTAAACCCTAAACATAAAAAAATAAACTCATAACCCCCTAAACTGTAAAACCCTAAAATAATTAAAAACCATAAAATTTAAAACACTAAAATCCTAAACCCACATTGAACCCCTTACCCCACCCCTAATACATAAACTACTAAACCTCAAAACTGTCAAACCTTAAACTTTAAATCTTAAAACCGTAAGCCCTTAAACCTTAAACACTAAACAGCCCCTCAACCCTAAGCCTAGCAACCGTAAACCGAAAAACCCACACTTAAAATCGAAGTCCAAAAACCTGTAGCCCTGAAACCCTTCCTAAACCCTAACACCTAACCCTTAAATCCTAACCCTAAAGCCCCAAACCCTAAACCATAAAGCTTAAAATCCTAAACCCTAAACCCTAAAAGCCCTAAACACCTTAAACCCTAAAAATCCTAAACCTTAAAAGAGTAAAACCTAAATCTAGTACCTAAAACCTAAATCTAAAACCCTAAACCTTAAACACTAAACACTAAACCCTTAAAAACCTTACACTAATCATTAGGAAAGGAGAGGTGAGGCCAATCCAAATACAACACATGTTTGTGAATATATTATCATGCTAACACACAAAAATGACTATTTACATGCACTGGTATTTTACTACAAAAAATGGAAGGTCCATATGACTGTTAATAAAGGCAATATAAAGCACCCAAACACCTGAAAAGTGCACAAAATAATATTCTATCATATTAACAATAACATGGACTATGAAATGCCCTAAACAAAAAATTAGCATGGCCTAAACAAAATTTTCACATTAAATTCCCTGCAGGGGGTTGGGGTGGGGGGGCCGCGGCGGGTTGGAGAGAGAGAGAGAGAGAGAGAGAGAGAGAGAGAGAGAGAGAGAGGGGTACCTGTGGGGGGGCGGGTTGGAGAGAGAGAGAGAGAGAGAGAGAGAGAGAGAGAGGTACCTGTGGGGGGGGGGCCGCGGCGGGTTGGAGAGAGAGAGAGAGAGAGAGAGAGAGAGAGGGGTACCTGTGGGGGGGCGGGTTGGAGAGAGAGAGAGAGAGAGAGAGAGATACCTGTGGGGGGGGGGGCCGCGGCGGGTTGGAGAGAGAGAGAGAGAGAGAGAGAGAGAGAGAGAGGTACCTTGGGGGGGGCAGCGGCGGGTTGGAGAGAGAGAGAGAGAGAGAGAGAGAGAGAGAGAGGGCAGCGGCGGGTTGGAGAGAGAGAGAGAGAGAGAGAGAGAGAGAGAGAGAGAGGGGTACCTGTGGGGGGGCCGCGGCGGGTTGGAGAGAGAGAGAGAGAGAGAGAGAGAGAGAGAGAGGTACCTGTGTGTGAGAGAGAGGAAGCCGGCGACGACGGCGACGGCGAGCGGCGACGGCGAGGCGAGCGGCGCGGCGACGACGGCGAGGCGAGCGGCGCGGAGGGGGGCTCCGGCGGAGGGGGCCTCGGGCGGGAGGCCGCACGGGGAGGGGGGCTCGGGCGGAGGAGGGGGGCTCGGGCGGGAGGCCGCAGGGGGAGGGGGGGCTCCGGCGGAGGGGGGCTCGGGCGGGAGGCCGCAGGGGAAGGGGGGACTCCGGCGGAGGAGGGGGGCTAGGGCGGAGAGGGGGCCGCAGGGGGAGGGGGCCGCAGGGGAAGGGGGCTCGGGCGGGGGCTCGGGCGGGAGGGTGGAGGGGGGGCTAGGGCGGAGAGGGGGCCGCAGGGGGAGGGGGCCGCAGGGGAAGGGGGCTCGGGCGGGAGGGTGGAGGGCGGGAGGGAGGGCTCGGGCGGGGAGGGGCTCGGGCGGGCGGGGGTCGCAGGGGGGAGTATAACGGGATCAGCGACCGATTGGCGACCGAATTTATTTCGGTCGCCAATAGGTCTCAGATGTGCGACCGATTATTTCGGTCGCCGAATTGGTCTCTATTTGGGACCGACTAGCGACCGATTAAAGCGGTCGCTAATGCGGTCTCTATAGCCACTTTTTCTTGTAGTGGTGACACGTTGTCGGTTCACGTGCCGCAGGGCTTCGTTCGGTTGAGGACAGGGCTTCCCTTTCCGAGGTACTCCTTTACCGCTAGCGTAGTGATTTCCCGTCTTTGAGGTAGGGTTCGAGTGATCCCTACTGAGTCTTGTTCCGAGACTCATTCCCTGCGTGTTTTTCACCGTGTTTCAGGTGAGGCGCCACCTTCGGGGAGCGTGTAATATCCCGGACCTTTCGGATCCTTCTTCGTGGGTCCCGGATCTGGTTTTCGGAGCGTCCAGCTCCGTTGTGTCCGAAATTTCGTTTCGGACATCTTTCGTGTTCGGATCGGCGCGATCCGGAGTCGTTTCGGAGGCCCGGAGGCGTTCCGCGGCTTTTCCGCGCGTGTTTCCCGATTTCCGGCGCGGGTTTCGGCTTTTCCTTCGGACGCTCGCTGCGGGTTAACTGGGCCGTTCACCCGGGCACGAGTGGTACCGTTGCGATCGGTGCGTTCCGAGGATTCCAGAAATGTATTTTTCTATTTTTCGGTATTTTTTCGAAAATTCGGATTTTCTATAAATCCTAATCCTTTTTCTTTTCTTTTTCCCTTTTCTCTTTCTTCTTCCTCTCCCTCTCTCTCGCGACCGTGAGCCCCCCTCTCTCTCCCTCTCTCCCATTCGGACGTGGCGAGCCCCTCTCCGGCTACGGACGGCGGCGGGGCGACGGCGCGGACGCGTGGGCGACGGTGAGGCGATCTCGTGGGCGTGCGGCGAGCGTGGGAAGCGTGGGGAGTTCGTGAAGCTTCGAGCATTCTTCGTGATTCATGATCGATTCGGCGGAGCATTCGCTCCATTGATGTAGGGTGACGTTCCTTAGCCTCATGCCGTTCTTTTCCGTGATTTATAGGCCGCGGGGAGGCCGAGAGGGGATCATTTGAGCGTTTTTGGGTTTTTCCATGATTTGGGGAGAGCTCGCCCGATCTATGGATTCAATGCATGGATTCATGTTTTGAGGGCCTAGAATCATGCTAGGGGTCCCCAGGGGTCTTCCCCTTTGTTTTCCCCCTCTTCTATGGAGGTATGGGGGCGTGGTTGGGTTTTTTTTGGGCGTTCTTACCGTTTTCGGCCGCGGACTGAGAACGCGCTATACTCCAGTAGCGCGTTCTTGGAGGTCGCGCTGCCCCGACCGAGCGCGTTCATCGGAGAAGATGAACAGTTTGGCGGTTCCTGTCGCGCTATGGGGTCATAGCGCGATGGTCCCTGTCGCGCTAGGGTTCCCTAGCGCGATGGTCCGTGTCGCGCTATGGGGCCATAGCGCGACAACCCTTGTTGCGCTAGGGGACCCTAGCGCGACATGCCCTGTCGCGCTAGGTATCCCTAGCGCGATTTTGTTCGTTGTTGGGTGTTCCCCTTGGGCCGTGTGTGCGTCCCGGGCACCCCGTGGAGTTCCGTGACCGTGTCTTTGGTGTCCGGAAGTCCTGTTTGCCTCGGTCAGGCGTTTGACCGTGGGCCGTGCGTCCGTTTTTCTCCGACCGTGGCCCCGTTTGACGGAGCTGGTGCGTGGGGTGATTCCCACACGTTGTCGGTTTCGGACGTTGTTTTCCGTTGACTCGAGAGTCTACTCCTTCAGTGACCCTCCACTAGTCGTAGCCCACCAGTACGAGGTGCTGGTCTCACCTGGGAGTGGTGTACGGGCACCCACCTTTCGAGACGGTTTGTGGACCGGTTACCGTAGGCCCCTCGTCGTAGCCAGAGTCCGGCTGCGGGGGAAAACCGGTCAGAGGGCCAGACCTAGGACGCGTGGTCTGTGTGTGCACACGTGGTTGGGGGCGGTTGGACCCACGTCGACGGGCGTGACCCCAGCTAGTTACTTGTTTGTGGTTACTTGTACGGTGTTTGCGCCTCGGGTAGGACCTACCACGTCAGGCGGTTCACCTGCGGTGCGGTGTAAGACGTCAGGGGACGCTACCGGCTGTGCTTCTAGTGGGTGGTACTCCTGTCGAGTACGGAGTGTCAGACTGTCAGTCGTGTGTTTCCAACCTTCGGGTTTTGACGGTTCGATCGTTGAGTTTCGGTCTTCTCGTACCGTGGCACGTGTGTCGGTTTGCGTGCCGTAGGGTCTAGTTCTGTAGAGTACAGGGCTTTCCTTTCCGAGGTACTTTCCTACCGCTAGAGTAGTGGTTTCTCGTTTTTGAGGTAGGGTTCGAGTGATCCCTACTGAGTCTTGTTCTGAGACTCATTCCCTGCGTGTTTTCACCGTGTTTCAGGTGAGGCGCCACCTTCGGGGAGCGCGTCAGGAGCGCAGCGTGGTGCGGGTGCCCAGAGGTAGTGCCAGAGGTCAGAGTCGAGGGATGCCCCGTGTAGCTGTACTTTTCTTTCTTGTCACTGTACTAGTCGTGGACTGCTGTTATTATTGTTCTTTATTGTGGACCATGTAAATTGTTAATTTATTTCCTGCTTAATATTATAACTGTTTAATTTCTGCAATTATCTGTGATGCTTATGTAGTTTCCACACCATCCTTTTAACCCTTCCGAGTCTTCGGACTCGTGGGTGGCGGTACGAGTCTCGGGTTATCGGGCCTTCCCGGTAATCGGATTCTCGGGTCGTTACAGCTGGTATCAGAGCGCGGTTGTGGAATTACATGAGAATCATAGGTAATTGTAGTGGTCCACTAGTCCACAGCGATGATGTACAGATGACGCTGGCATTGGGCACCGCATGTTTTATTCTGACATTGCCGTTTCCGTGTTTTCTGTCTTGTGCTTCAGGAGCGAGGATGGCGCCGAGGAGGAGTTCTCGCTCTCAGCAGGGGCAGTCGGCTGGATGTCAGGAGATCCAGCAGGGGGTCCAGAGGGACCAGGAGGAGCATAGCAAAGTTCCGGGAGCTACCGAGGCCGCGGATGCTGCGAGGGCTCCGGGGGCCGAGGATTTCTTCCGTGGCATGTACCATCTCATGGCTCAGCAGTTTGGCGGAGAGGCTGGTGAGGGCTCGTCCGTCAGGGGTGGGCCAGGCCGAGCGGTGAGGGACTTCATGCAGTTCCATCCACCTTACTTTAGCGGCCAGGCAGACCCTGATGCGGCTCGTGATTGGCTCGATGAGATGGAGCGGGTGTTCAGTTCTGCGAAGAGTACTGCCGAGGACAGAGTGGTGTTGGCCTACAACCAGTTGTAGGGTACGGCTCGGAGGTGGTGGTCTTCCGAGTGGAAGACGTCCTTTCAGCTTCGTCCACTTGAGCAGGTCGAGTGGGATGACTTTGTCAGTGCTTTCGAGCGTACGTACTGTCCAGACGTTGTTGCTACGCAGCGGATGTGGGAGTTTCTGGAGCTGGTGCAGGGTGACATGTCCGTGTTGCAGTATAGGGCCCGATTTGTCGAGCTGGGTCGGTATGCACCTCATATCATGGAGCATGAGAGGGTGAGGACCACGCAGTTTGTGCAGGGCTTGAGGTTGGAGCTGAGGCACCATTTGATCGCGAATGGGGCCACTGATCTAGAGACAGCGTCTCGTGTTGCGATTTCCTTGGAGATGGATATGCAGAGGACTCGAGGACCGATCAGCCAGGGGCAGTCTTTGTCAGGTCGCAGCCAGCAGTCGGCTACCCAGCAGCAGGGTTTCTTCCAGCATGCGTCGGGTGGTTCAGGAGTACCGGCATCGGCAGCTTCAGTGACAGGATCTGCGTCTTTTAGCTCGAAGGTCAAGAAGTTCTTGAAGAAGGGTTTCCGTAAGAAGCACAAGGATCAAGGGCAAGCTTCATCGGGCAGTGTACAGCAGCCGATTCCTTTGCAGCGCCAGGGATCAGTGGGTGGATCGCGAGGACCTTGTCCACGGTGTGGTGGGACCCACCCAGGCAGGCAGTGCACGGCGCCGATCATCTGTTTTCGGTGTGACCAGCCAGGGCATATGGCGCGTGACTGTCCTCAGAGGCCGCCGCAGCAGCAGGTTCCCCAGCAGCAGCAGCAGCATGGACAGTATCCGCCGCTACCCAGGTCAGCTAGCGTGGGAGGCAGGCAGAGGGCTCGGGGCCAGATCACGCACTTGACCAGGGCAGAGGCAGTGGCGTCGCAGCTCGTGGAAGGTACCGTTCAGATTTTGGGTTGTGCGGCTCGGGTTTTATTTGATTCTGGCGCGTCTCATTCGTTTATTTCGGAGGATTTCGCGTCGAGCGTCGAGGAGCCGGTGACCCAGTTGTCCTGTGATTTGGCAGTGGAGTTGCCTTCGGGTGATTTTATGGTCACTCCGTATTGCTTCGACCAGGTTCCGGTGTGGATCGATGGGCGGAGTATGCCAGGCAGGTTGTATGCGTTGCAGCTTCGGGATTACGACGTGATTCTAGGCATGGATTGGCTCGAGACTCATGGAGCGGTGGTGGATTGTGGGATGAAGAGGGTCTACTTCCAGCATCCGAGCAAGAGGACCTTCTATTTCCAAGGTATCCGTTCCACCTCTTCTCGATTCCTTATCTCTGCTATTCGAGCCCGTCGATTGCTTGATTCAGGTTGTCAGGGTTTTCTCGCGTCTGTGGTTGTGTCTGACCGGATGGAGCCGGATGTCGAGGACATTGCGGTGGTGTGCGAGTTTCCCGATGTTTTTTCTGAGGAGTTGCCTGGATTATCTCCCCAGCGGGAGATCGATTTCGTGATTGAGGTTGTACCTGGTACGGGACCTTTGGCGAAGGCTCCCTACCGTATGGCCCCCGCTGAGTTGAGGGAGCTGAGGGCGCAGTTGCAGGAACTGCTGGCCAAGGGGTATATTCGTCCGAGCTTTTCCCCTTGGGGTGCGACCGTGTTGTTTGTGAAGAAGAAGGACGGTAGTCTGCGGTTGTGCATTGACTATCGGCAGCTGAATGACGTGACCATTAAGAACAAGTATCCGTTGCCGCGGATTGATGATTTGTTCGACCAACTTCAGTCTGCGCGGGTGTTCTCGCGGATTGATTTGCGGTCCGGTTACTATCAGCTGAGAATTCGCGAGTCCGATGTGGAGAAGACTGCGTTCAGTACGAGGTACGGGCATTATGAGTTCTTGGTGATGCCGTTTGGGCTCACCAATGCCCCAGCGGCCTTCATGGACTTGATGCAGAGGGTGTTCCATCCGTATTTGGACCGATTCGTGGTCATCTTCGTGGATGACATCCTTGTTTATTCGCAGTCTACTGAGGAGCACGCATACCATTTGGGTGTGGTGCTGCAGACGCTGCGAGATCACCAGTTGTATGCGAAGCTCAGCAAGTGCGAGTTTTGGCTCAGCGAGGTGCACTTTCTGGGGCACGTGATTTCTGGTGATGGCATTTCCGTGGATCCCGCCAAGGTCGAGGCTGTGATGCAGTGGCCGAGGCCGAGGTCGGTGACGGAGATTCGGAGTTTCTTGGGGCTTGCGGGGTATTATCGCCGGTTTATCTAAGATTTTTCCCGCATTGCGACCCCGATGACGAGGCTCACGCGGAAGGATGTGCCTTTCGTTTGGTCCGAGGAGTGTGAGCAGAGCTTCAGTGAACTGAAGAGGTTACTCACCTCGGCTCCGGTGTTGGTTTTGCCTTCTGGATCGGGAGGTTTTGTGGTGTGTACAGATGCTTCCGGCGTTGGACTGGGTGCTGTTTTGATGCAGCATGATAGGGTGGTGGCTTATGCATCTCGGCAACTAAAGCCCCATGAGGAGAACTACTGTAACGACCCGAGAATCCGATTACCGGGAAGGCCCGATAACCCGAGACTCGCACCGCCGCCCACGAGCCGGGAGGGCTCGGAAGGGCTAAAAGGAATGTGGAGGCACAAAGAAATAGGAAATAAAGCAGGACAACTCAACAAATAACAGAAATAAATAAACAACTACAACAGAGTCCAGTCCAACAGAAAGTACAGTCTAAAGCAGTAAAGTGTACCACATGCCAAGTGAACACTCGGCCCGGCAAGCTGGCAACAGAGAACCTCCGCTCCGCACCCTCGAACCACGAGGAAGAACCGCTACACCTGAAAAGCAGTGAATGAGTCTCCAAAACAGAGACTCAGCAGGGATCCCGCGGAACCCCAACCGGAAACAACGGCGGTAGCGGAAAGGAAGCTACAACTACGGCAGGAACAGCAACCCGGTGGCCGGTCAAAACTCGGCACTACAGCTACTCCTACTGCCAGAAGGCAGACCTCGATCACGCAGTCGAAGCTACAAAACTACGCTAGTACCACCTACCGAAGTAAAAACACACGGCAACCACGCCGTAGAGGCCTGTCCCCCGGACAGCCAACCTGGACACGCTGTCCAAGGTGCAACCCCGACCATCCGATCGCGGGTACCGCACCACAAGACGGAACCTCGGTAAAGCCACTAGCGCTAATCTCACAGCGCAAGAACCGACACACGCGCCAAGATGAAACAACCGAACTCACCGGTCAACACGACCAAAAACCCGAAGGTCAAAGACACAGAGATTGATAGTCTGACACTCCGTACTCGACAGGAGTACCACCCACTAGAAGCACAGCCGGTAGCGTCCCCTGACGTCTTACACCGCACCGCAGGTGAACCGCCTGACGTGGTAGGTCCTACCCGAGGCGCGAACACCGTACAAGTAACCACAACAAGTGACTAGCTGGGGTCACGCCCGTCGACGTGCGTCCACAGTCCCCAACCACGTGTGCACACACAGACCACGCGTCCTAGGTCTGGCCCTCTGACTGGTTTTCCCTCGCAGCCGGACTCTGGCTACGACGAGGGGCCCGACGGAAACCAGTATAACCGTCCTCAGGGTAAGCCCGTACACCACTCCCTGGTGCGACCAGCACACGCGTATTGGTAGGCTACGACTAGTGGAGGGTCACTGAAGGAGTAGACTCTCAACGGAAAACAACGTCTGCGTCCGACGACGTACGGGGGACACCCCACGTACCGGCCCCGTCACACGGTGACCACAATCGGAGAAGACACAGGACTCACAGTCCCCGGTCACGCACGCACCGTGCGCGAGAGTCGAGAAAACTCAAGTGGCGCTAAGCCACTGGACTCTGGACAGTCCTCTAAACGCACTACACCCAACGGTCCTTGAGTCACAAGACTCGGGGTCAAGACCGTTGTACGCAACAGCACAAGGCCGTCAATCTAGTCCAATCTCTAGGTCTAAAACCACGGTCGCACAAGTACCGAGACAACACACAAGTCGCCAAGACCACTCCCTCGAGAAGGGAACGCAAGGGACTAAGGCCACTCACAAGGGCCACACGAAAAAACACAGAAGCACGATTCCCAAGGCAGCACACAAGCCGCCACGATGATTTCCCATCTTGAAGCAAGCGGGAAACCTCCAGCCCCAGGCCGGACAACTGGACTCGCAGTCCAAGGCCAAACACATGGCCCACACGGGAATCGCCTTCCAAAGGAACCCACGATATGCGGGGGAGACCCCACCGCACACACACCGACACACGGTGACTCGATCAAGCGTAACACAAGAGCCCGGAACACGTGGGGTCACCCGGACCCACCACACCTACGGGCACGCTAATCGAGGAAACACGGTCCCTCCCGACACCCCAGAAACGCGGACACAGAACCCACGGGGTGTCCAGGATACTCGCAAGGCCGGAGGTCGACCACTGGGTCCCAACCGGGTCGACCGGAGACCAACACAATGCGAACGGACGCTAAAAGGTCACCCGGACCCTTAAGCGCACGGACACGTAAAACGAGGTAAACGGAACCTCCAGACACCCCAAAACACGGTCATGAAACTCCACCGGGTGTCCAAGGCACATACGGCCCACGAGGAGCACGATCAGTCGCAGACCGCCCGCCCCGGGCAGCCCGGCTGGTCACCTCCAAGAACGCGCTACATGTGCATAGCGCGTTCAGCCAGAACGCGCTATACGCGCCTAGCGCGTTCAACACGAACGCGCTACATGACCATAGCGCGACCAGGCCAGGTCGCGCTATGATCCTATAGCGCGACAACCAGAACGCGCTGGGGCCGTAAGGCGCGACCCAAACCGCCTTACTGTTCATCTTCTCCGATGAACGCGCCCTATCGGGGCAGCGCGACATTCAAGAACGCGCTACTGGAGTATAGCGCGTTCTCAGTCCGTGCCCGGAAACGGTAGAAACCGCGGGAAAAGCCATGCCACGCCCCGTTCACCCCCAGGTGAAGGGGAAACAAAAGGGGAAACCTCCCCCAAGCTCCTAGGCATGCATCTAAACCCCTGGATCGCCCAAAAACACCATAAAACGGGAGATCCGGCTCACACCCCGAAAACACACATTTTACCCAAAACGCCCCGTTTAGCCCGCTCGGCTCACCACGGCCTACGAAACTCGCGGGAAAGGAAGTACACGGGCTGAGGGTCCATCACCCTACCTCCACCGAAGATTACGCGCACCGTGGACGCCGATCCACGAAGAAAACGCCGTTGAAGCCTCGCCGTTCCACGAACTCACGGCCGAGCTTCCACGCGCCTCCACCGCCTCGATCCTCATCCATCCTCGCCCGTGCCTCGCCCGCGCCGTCCCCGCCTCGCCCATGCTCCGCCCCGTCGGCCGCCGGAGAGAGAGGGAGAGAGGAGAGAGCGTGAGAAGAGAGAGGGAGAGAAATGAGAAATGAGAGGGGGAGAGAGAGAAAAAGCTATTTATAGGAAAATCCAGAAAATCGGAAAAATCCCGAAAAATAGAAAATTACACCCTCGCGATCCTCGGAGCGCACCGATCGCAACGGTACCACTCGCGCCCTGGTGAACGGCCCGGTTCACCCGCAATGAGGTTCCGAAGGTAAAGCCGAAACCCACGCCGGGAATCGGAAAACACACGCGGAAAAAGCCGCGGAACGCCTCCGGGCCTCCGAAACGACTCCGGATCGCGCCGATCCGAACACGAAAGACGTCCGAAACGAAATTTCGGACACAACGGAGCTGGACACTCCGAGAAACCAGATCCGGGACCCACGAAGAAGGATCCGAACACTACAAGAAAAAGTGGCTATAGCGACCGCATTAGCGACCGCTTTAATCGGTCGCTAGTCGGTCCCAAATAGAGACCAATTCGGCGACCGAAATAATCGGTCGCACATCTGAGACCTATTGGCGACCGAAATAAATTCGGTCGCCAATCGGTCGCTGATCCCGTTATACTCCCCCCCTGCGACCCCCGCCCGCCCGAGCCCCTCCCCGCCCGAGCCCTCCCTCCCGCCCTCCACCCTCCCGACCGAACTAAATTCGGTCGCCAATCGGTCGCTGATCCCGTTATACTCCCCCCTGCGACCCCCGCCCGCCCGAGCCCCTCCCCGCCCGAGCCCTCCCTCCCGCCCTCCACCCTCCCGCCCGAGCCCCCTTCCCCTGCGGCCCCCTCCCCCTGCGGCCCCCTCTCCGCCCTAGCCCCCCCTCCACCCTCCCGCCCGAGCCCCCGCCCGAGCCCCCTTCCCCTGCGGCCCCCTCCCCCTGCGGCCCCCTCTCCGCCCTAGCCCCCCTCCTCCGCCGGAGTCCCCCCTTCCCCTGCGGCCTCCCGCCCGAGCCCCCCTCCGCCGGAGCCCCCCCTCCCCCTGCGGCCTCCCGCCCGAGCCCCCCTCCTCCGCCCGAGCCCCCCTCCCCGTGCGGCCTCCCGCCCGAGGCCCCCTCCGCCGGAGCCCCCCTCCGCGCCGCTCGCTTCAACGTCAAGAACGTTGCTGTGAAGGATCTGAAGCGTGGTTTCGTGGCATCCAACTCCAAGGATGACCCCGCTAAGGAGGCCGCGAACTTCACCTCCCAGGTCATCATCATGAACCACCCGGGCCAGATCGGCAATGGCTACGCCCCGGTCCTTGACTGCCACACCTCACACATTGCCGTCAAGTTTGCGGAGATCCTGACAAAGATCGATAGGCGTTCTGGTAAGGAGCTGGAGAAGGAGCCCAAGTTCCTGAAGAATGGCGATGCTGGGTTTGTGAAGATGATCCCCACCAAGCCCATGGTGGTGGAGACTTTCTCCGAGTACCCCCCACTTGGTAGGTTTGCCGTGAGGGACATGAGGCAGACGGTCGCGGTCGGTGTCATCAAGGCCGTGGAGAAGAAGGATCCAAGCGGCGCCAAGGTGACCAAGGCTGCCCAGAAGAAGAAGTGAACCGAAACCGTATTACTGCTCTCTGCACCTACGGTGGTGGTGGTGGTTGTTGAGCCTACTTCCATTTTATGTCGTCGTCGTCGTCGTCGCAGTGTCAAGTGTGCTAGTTTTGCTTTTTGTGTGTTGTCCGTGGATTTTCTGTCCAGCATTTGGATGCAGAACTGGGTTCTAGACTGGCGGTGGCAGGGGTAAAAGAAGAGGGCTTTGATTGCTTGCCCCTGCGGCGTTCAGCCCTTACGCTTTGGCCACCACCTCTTCTCTTTCATTCGAGTCATTTTTCTGTTGTGCTTTTGTTGTTGATGCGGTCTGGAGACTTTTTACATCCATCAATGCCTTGTCTGATTTCTGTCTAGTGAATTTTGAGTGCTCAATGGTAAGTGATAACTGGCCATAAGTATAGTTTACTGTGGTTAAATAATTGAAATTAATAGGTATTCCTTTGTTCATCTTGCTGTTTTAAACGCTCGCCGAAGCGCCCTCAGGGTAACTTTATCTTCAACATCGTCACGCACTGGATGGTGATTCCCTGAATGTTATTAAACTAACGGTGACAATTTTGAACAGGAAAGCCAGGCAAAGATCAAGCGATACATGTACGTGATGGGTTCTATGACCAATGAAGGTACTCTCATGGTGTTTTCTTCTTCCATATTGTCCATTATACATGTGAATATCAATATACTCATTCTGCTGTTTATATTTGACATAGCTTTTATTTCAATCTTGGGCGTAAGACTGGATGATGATGATAGTGCTATGGTGTCATGGTGTGTACCCATCATGCATTGTGATCAATGTCCATATAAGTAAACTAGCAGAGTACAGCCCACTTCAAGTGTTTCTGGCAGTACATTATGATTATTCCACCATTTACCTGTGAATATGTATTTGATCCCGGGCGCATGAATTATTTCTCTCCACTGTTTCATGCAAGCTTTGTAAATGGGGAAGGAGATCATGAGCTCATTAACCTGAGGTGGGAATTGCTTTTGGATGAAGTATGATCATTACATCGACCGTAGTCTTGAAGTCGGGAGTGTTTAACCTTTCCAAGTCTCTCATAATCCAACAGTCATTTACCTTTCCACTTATTTGATCCACAATCCCATTAAATTTGAGGAAGTGATCCTTGTTATGACACGACCACTCCGACGGACAGAGTGACCTCTCAAGATCTCGATCCGCACAACAAGAAGGGAGGAAGAAGAAGGAACAATCACACAAGATAGGAACACATATTTACGTGGTTCGGAGGTTACCCCCTACGTCCACGGGCGACGGCGACAGTGGAACTTCACTAGATGTGGAGAAATATACAAAGAAGTCAGCACCCCAACTTGGAGGAACAAATCCTCTCACAAGAAACTCTCTCAAGCTATCCCCCCAAGACCTCTTTTAGATCTTCTCTCTAAGAAGCTCACTCGGGCTCTCACTTGGGGGCGGGTTTCATTTTTCATCGAATTAGAAAATTATTTGGGACTATTTTATTTTTCTTGGTCCAGTTCAAAAAATTAGCACACCGCCTAATTACTTAGTCCATCGGCTAGTGTGTGCAATTTGATTTTTCACCCTTTATCTTGGTGCATGTTCTATGTTGTTGGTTTTTCTTTCACATTTATTTGGGAACCCATTATTTACATCAGGCAGCCAATGACCGGATGCGTGGAGATTGTTTTCTCACTCTATATTTCATACCGGTTGATCTATTTGCCTGAGTTTTCTTTGTCATTTATTTCTCGTAAGTGTTGTTTACGTAAGACAATGAATATATTTAATTAGGTGGCGATTCATTTTCCACCGTTCATTTTGTGCTGGATGATGCATTTGCAGGGGACTGTATGCCTTCAAATTTATTTATGATTGTGTTGGTTAAATCTGGCAAGACATGATTTTTTGTGCAGAATGATTTTATAAGCCTTTTTTGAAGTAGGATGATCTTACCTTACTTGGGTATCCTTTCTCATTTATGCATGATAATTGTACTTTACACAATCAACACCATGATTTTGTGTGCAGGTTCATTTTTCACCCTATTTTCATGCTCCATGATCTATTTCCTTGGGTTTGGACATGTTTATGGTTTTGGACATAGCTTGGGCACGACTAGGGTGTTATCATCATGCTCGAGTTCGGTCTCACATGCGACCTCTCCATTTACCACACCAGCAGCCCCAGATGGTTCTTCCAGTGCCGCCCCGACCATGACTCCAGATATGTTTAGGCAGATCGTCAACGAGACCGTCTCTCAGAATATCTCTCAGAATATCTCAACCATCGTCGCTCAGACCGTCTCCCAGATGCTCACATCCTTGGGAATTGATAGTAGTAGAGCACCTCCTGCACCTCCTGCACAGCAGCCTCCGGTAAGTATTTTATTTGATTGATTTTCTATTTGTTAACTCTAAATATCATCTTACAAAATATAAGAATTTAGATTGAGGAGGGGAAAATATCATTTTCTTAACTCTAAATATCATCTTACACCTATCCTCTGGATATTAGAATCAACAGGCAGACTGTTCTGCAGGATTTTCCATAGGTGTATAGAGATTTTGGTTAGAACTGAAAGTGAAAAGATATGTATAAATTCTCTCAAGTGAAAGTACGTAAAGGACAAAGGGTAATAATGTCCATCTATATCTACTAAAATTATTGATATTCATTTGAACTATGGTATTTGTTAGCAATCACAACACTTAAATTAGATGAATCCATATCATCTACACTCTCATTAATCAATCATTAGATTAATTATTGTTTATTCTCATATCTGCTTAAGCCTAATCATAGTTAAGTTGACGGGTGATAATAGGAGATTTCGGTGACGACATATTTGCAAGATTTTCAAAATAGGAGTGATATATATGTTAATATGTGTGTAGCATGAGATTGTGTGTATCATGTCCTAGTCATGTATAATTTTGTCAAATTAATTACAAGCCATGTCCCAGGTCAATCCCTGTATTGTGGAACTCCAAACATATATTGAGCATTGTGCTAGGAATTACTATTGATATTGGCTATGAAATGTCGGATATCTAACTCTTTAGTATGTTGTCATTGACATATATAGCTATATTAATGTCATCATGGTTATAGGTCTCTTATGGAAAGCTTTGTGAGATAAAAATGTGATTTGTAATGATTATAGAAATCTGAAAGCTTGCTTACATAATACTGTGAATCGCTGGCTCGTGTCATTGTGATTCAATAGTGTGCCATAGTTGGAATTAATAATTGTGTGATTATAGAGCTTACCACCCCCATGTGATCAGGTTTAACTTGTTATATATACATTGGCTATAATTAATTGCTTGTACTTTCTTAGTTGTGCTGTGATTAATTTGGTGAATTATGATAGAATAAGGACTAATACGTACTGACAGTCTTGTACTTATCCCGTCTTGATCCCTTCCTTTTTGGATGTTGGTAGGCTCGAAGAATTAGAAGGACGCCGTGTATAGGAAGGAGCTTTTATCGTTCTGATGAAGGTATGTAGTTGGAGGATGGGATATTGTGGATTGAATATTTGGCTTTCTGTTCCGTTGAAATATTGGGCCTGTACTATGTTTGAGCAAAATTGAACTTTGTGACTTGTTTTAGCTATGCATGCTTAATTTAAATAACTCTGTGGCATGTAAATGTATGGTCTTAATTATATTGTAAATAATGGAACCATGTTCACATGCATGGATGGGTAGCAGCATCTTTTTTTATAGTTAATAAAAGAATTATTAGATGATGTCGGGCCTTTTGGCCGTGGCATACGTAGAATATTAAATCTAGATTTAATTTTCTAAGCCGCCGGGAGGCTACATACGCAGAATATCCCGTTTTTTTTTCTCACTTAATTTCTCCCTAAAGGCAACACTATCGTACACCAAGAAGAGTCTATACCTATGACTCCAAAAACCCATAGGTATAGTCTTTACTTTCAACTTTCCTTATGATGTTGTGTCGTCGGTAAAAATTGTGTAGGTAAACTTTTACCCGCGCGACATCAAACGGTAGGAACAGGGATGCCAACACTTAAGGTTTTATGTTAGCATTATCTACGTAATTTTTACCTATGAGTGTGATATTTCTCGTAAGCAACCTATACGAATCGTGGATATTGTGGCATATAACCATAGGTATTTCTCGTAAAACTGTAAGTAACAAATACCATAGTTCAAATGAATATCAATAATTTTAGTAGATATAGATGAAAGTGACTTGTCAGAACTGACGGAATCCAAATCGGATGCCCGGTTTGAGCTCGGCGCTCAAACTTCATTTTTAAAATACACTTAGTTCAAATGAACTGTTAGGACGGGGCATTTGGTTCTAAAATCTGAAATACCGGTCGGATGGCCGTGCCGATCATTCCAATACGACCGGGGAGATGAAAGTGACTTGTCAGAACTGACGGAATCCAAATCGGATGCCCGGTTTGAGCTCGGCGCTCAAACTTCATTTTTAAAATACACTTAGTTCAAATGAACTGTTAGGACGGGTCCGGGGGTCTAAAATTCGAAATACCGGTCGGATGGCCGTGCCGATCATTCCAATACGACCGGGGAGATGAAAGTGACTTGTCAGAACTGACGGAATCCAAATCGGATGCCCGGTTTGAGCTCGGCGCTCAAACTTCATTTTTAAAATACACTTAGTTCAAATGAACTGTTAGGACGGGGCATTTGGTTCTAAAATCTGAAATACCGGTCGGATGGCCGTGCCGATCATTCCAATACGACCGGGGAGATGAAAGTGACTTGTCAGAACTGACGGAATCCAAATCGGATGCCCGGTTTGAGCTCGGCGCTCAAACTTCATTTTTAAAATACACTTAGTTCAAATGAACTGTTAGGACGGGTCCGGGGGTCTAAAATTCGAAATACCGGTCGGATGGCCGTGCCGATCATTCCAATACGACCGGGGAGATGAAAGTGACTTGTCAGAACTGACGGAATCCAAATCGGATGCCCGGTTTGAGCTCGGCGCTCAAACTTCATTTTTAAAATACACTTAGTTCAAATGAACTGTTAGGACGGGGCATTTGGTTCTAAAATCTGAAATACCGGTCGGATGGCCGTGCCGATCATTCCAATACGACCGGGGAGATGAAAGTGACTTGTCAGAACTGACGGAATCCAAATCGGATGCCCGGTTTGAGCTCGGCGCTCAAACTTCATTTTTAAAATACACTTAGTTCAAATGAACTGTTAGGACGGGTCCGGGGGTCTAAAATTCGAAATACCGGTCGGATGGCCGTGCCGATCATTCCAATACGACCGGGGAGATGAAAGTGACTTGTCAGAACTGACGGAATCCAAATCGGATGCCCGGTTTGAGCTCGGCGCTCAAACTTCATTTTTAAAATACACTTAGTTCAAATGAACTGTTAGGACGGGGCATTTGGTTCTAAAATCTGAAATACCGGTCGGATGGCCGTGCCGATCATTCCAATACGACCGGGGAGATGAAAGTGACTTGTCAGAACTGACGGAATCCAAATCGGATGCCCGGTTTGAGCTCGGCGCTCAAACTTCATTTTTAAAATACACTTAGTTCAAATGAACTGTTAGGACGGGTCCGGGGGTCTAAAATTCGAAATACCGGTCGGATGGCCGTGCCGATCATTCCAATACGACCGGGGAGATGAAAGTGACTTGTCAGAACTGACGGAATCCAAATCGGATGCCCGGTTTGAGCTCGGCGCTCAAACTTCATTTTTAAAATACAAGATGAAATTTGAACTTATATTGTGTGTGTATTTATATATATGAAAATGAGCTGGCTTAAACTATTGGCATACTCTTGTTAATGCTTGATTTCTTTATTAAGTCTTGTTAATGCTTGATTTCTTTATTAAGGATTTGATTATAATTTTTTTAAATGATATACAGGATCATCCGTCGCGAGATGTTGGACGAGACGACGACCAGGATGATGTTGGACGAGACGACGACCAGGATGAGACATATGTGGAGGATTTGTGATTTTATTTTAGTTGTGTATGTTGTCATTTTATTATTATGGATGTATGATTAATTTGTGATTTTATTTTAATTGTGTGTAATTTGAGGTTCGTGGAGATTGTGATCCGTGTAGTTGATTTATTATTGTTTTATGAAATTGTTATTTATCAGGTGCTTGTATGTGATGAATTTGAGATTTGTCGATATTGTTGTCTGTGTAGTTGATTTTATATTTATGTTATGAATTTGTTATTTATCAGGTAATTTATTTATCAGTTTAAATAAATTTTTAAAAAAAAAATAATGCAAAATTAGCGACCGCATGGAGACTGAATTGCGACCGAATAGCGACTATAAGTTATATTTCTTTTATTAAATAATTATACTTGGCGACCGACTAGCGACCGAATTGAGACCGAATAAATCCAATAGGTTAATTTTATTTTTAAAAATACAACATAATTAGAGACCGAATAGCGACCGAATTGAGACCGACTTAATTAGCGACCGATAAGGCGACCGATTATAATCGGTCTCTGATAACGACTGATACTGCGACCGAATTATGTCGGTCGCTATATAGCGACTAGTATATAGCGACCGACATGTTCGGTCGCTAGATAGTCTCTGTTCGGTCGCAATGCAGATTTGCGACCGATCTACGACTGAATAGCGACCGCTAGGTCGGTCGCTATCCGCGATTTTTCTTGTAGTGGAAAAACCCAGGGCATTACAACTACCCTACCCATGATCTTGAGTTGGCAGCAGTGATCTTCGCGCTGAAGATCTGGAGGCATTATTTGTACGGTGAGAAGTTCGAGGTATTCACTGACCATCAGAGTTTGAGGTATGTGTTCTCGCAGAGAGATCTGAACCTCAGACAGAGGCGTTGGATGGAGTTCATGAAGGACTATGACTTCACCCTATCTTATCAGCCGGGCAGGATGAATGTCGTCGCCGATGCCTTGAGTAGGAAGGTTGCGGTCAGTACCTTGATGTTGAGGAAGTGGAGGCTCTGGGAACAGGTGCCCGAAGTATCCTTCAGGCTCAAGATTCCCCAGGAGCGAGGGTTGGCAGTGCTTGCGAGCCTGACTGTCACTCCTGCTATCCGTCGTCAGGTGACAGAGGCTCAGCATGCGGACCCTGAGTTGCCCCGGATTCTTGCGATGGCTGATGTGGAGCTTGGCGAGGACGGTGCTGCGAGGTTTCGTGGCAGGTTGTACGTCCCGACCGAGGAGCAGGTTCGTCGTGCGGTGTTACGCGAGGCTCATGGGAGCAGGTACACTGTGCACCCGGGTGCGACGAAGATGTATCGGAACTTGCGGAGGCAGTTTTGGTGGCCTGGCATGAAGAGAGATGTCGCCGAATTTGTGGTCAGGTGCCTGATCTGTCAGCAGGTGAAGGCGGAGCATCAGCGACCAGGAGGTACTCTCCAGCCCTTGGATGTTCCTGCTTGGAAGTGGGACCATGTGACCACGGATTTTGTGGTGGGGTTGTCGAGAACCCCGAGTGGGCAGGACAGTATTTGGTTGCTGGTGGATCGGCTGACGAAGGTGACTCGATTGTTACCGGTCAAGGTCAGCTGGAGCGTGTCCAGGTTGGCTCGTCTGTATGTGGAGCGGATCGTGCCGTTGCATGGGATTCCCATTTCTATCGTGTCCGATCGGGATCCGCGCTTCACTTCTGGATTCTGGAGGAGTTTCCAGCGAGCTCTTGGCACGGAGTTTGCATTTAGCTCGGCATGTCATCCACAGTCAGATGGTCAGTCTGAGAGGACCATTCAGACTTTGGAGGACATGCTGAGATCCTGCTGCCTGGAGTGGCAGGGGAGTTGGATTCATCACCTACCGTTGGTGGAGTTTGCCTATAACAACAGCTATCATTCGAGCATCGGCATGGCTCCTTATGAGGCATTGTATGGGCGTCCTTGTCGGACTCCACTTGATTGGTTTGAGGTGGGTGAGCGTATTTTGACGGGACCGGAATTGGTGCAGCAATGTGTGGATGTTGTGCACCTGGTTCGTCAGAACATGTTGGCGGCCCAGAGTCGGCAGAAGAGC
Source organism: Amorphophallus konjac (assembly GCA_022559845.1). Taxonomy (NCBI): domain Eukaryota; kingdom Viridiplantae; phylum Streptophyta; class Magnoliopsida; order Alismatales; family Araceae; genus Amorphophallus; species Amorphophallus konjac. Next base: position 24,031,550 of record CM040128.1, read on the forward strand.
TATGCTGACCGTAGGAGGCAACCCCTCGAGTTCGCCGTGGGCGATCATGTGTTCTTGAGAGTTTCTCCGATGAAGGGGGTGATGCGTTTTGGACGGCGTGGGAAGCTGAGTCCCCGCTACATTGGTCCTTTCGCGATTGTGGAACGCATCGGTGAGGTTGCTTACCGGTTGCAGTTACCTCCTGAGTTGGCGTCGGTGCATGACGTGTTCCACGTCTCGATGTTGCGGAAGTATATGCCCGATGACTCTCATGTGCTCGAGTTTTCTGTTTGGCCTGAGGTGACTCCAGATCTTTCTCTCCCAGAGTTTCCGATCCGCGTGGAGGATAGGCGAGAGCAGCGCCTGCGGAACAAGGTCATTCCCTTGGTAAAGGTCGTGTGGCAGCGACACTCTGGTGGTGAGGCTTCGTGGGAACGTGAGGACAAGATGCGTCAGCAGTTCCCGTATCTGTTTGAGTGAGTCTTCCTCTTCTTTCCCCTTTGGTTGTTCTCAATTTCGAGGACGAAATTCCTTAAGGGGGGAGGGCTGTAATATCCCGGACCTTTCGGATCCTTCTTCGTGGGTCCCGGATCTGGTTTTCGGAGCGTCCAGCTCCGTTGTGTCCGAAATTTCGTTTCGGACATCTTTCGTGTTCGGATCGGCGCGATCCGGAGTCGTTTCGGAGGCCCGGAGGCGTTCCGCGGCTTTTCCGCGCGTGTTTCCCGATTTCCGACGCGGGTTTCGGCTTTTCCTTCGGACGCTCGCTGTGGGTTAATTGGGCCGTTCACCCGGGCACGAGTGGTACTGTTGCGATCAGTGCGTTCCGAGGATTCCAGAAATGTATTTTTCTATTTTTCGGTATTTTTCCAAAAATTCGGATTTTCTATAAATCCTAATCCTTTTTCTTTTCTTTTTCCCTTTTCTCTTTCTTCTTCCTCTCCCTCTCTCTCGCGACCGTGAGCCCCCCTCTCTCTCCCTCTCTCCCATTCAGACGTGGCGAGCCCCTCTCCGGCTACGGACGGCGGCGGGGCGACGGCGCGGACGCGTGGGCGACGGTGAGGCGATCTCGTGGGCGTGCGGCGAGCGTGGGAAGCGTGGGGAGTTCGTGAAGCTTCGAGCATTCTTCGTGATTCGTGATCGATTCGGCGGAGCATTCGCTCCATTGATGTAGGGTGACGTTCCTTAGCCTCATGCCGTTCTTTTCCGTGATTTATAGGCCGCGGGGAGGCCGAGAGGGGATCATTTGAGCGTTTTTGGGTTTTTCCATGATTTGGGGAGAGCTCGCCCGATCTATGGATTCAATGCATGGATTCGTGTTTTGAGGGCCTAGAATCATGCTAGGGGTCCCCAGGGGTCTTCCCCTTTGTTTTCCCCCTCTCCTATGGAGGTATGGGGGCGTGGTTGGGTTTTTTTTGGGCGTTCTTACCGTTTTCGGCCGCGGACTGAGAACGCGCTATACTCCAGTAGCGCGTTCTTGGAGGTCGCGCTGCCCCGACCGAGCGCGTTCATCGGAGAAGATGAACAGTTTGGCGGTTCCTGTCGCGCTATGGGGTCATAGCGCGATGGTCCCTGTCGCGCTAGGGTTCCCTAGCGCGATGGTCCGTGTCGCGCTATGGGGCCATAGCGCGACAACCCTTGTTGCGCTAGGGGACCCTAGCGCGACATGCCCTGTCGCGCTAGGTATCCCTAGCGCGATTTTGTTCGTTGTTGGGTGTTCCCCTTGGGCCGTGTGTGCGTCCCGGGCACCCCGTGGAGTTCCGTGACCGTGTCTTTGGTGTCCGGAAGTCCCGTTTGCCTCGGTCAGGCGTTTGACCGTGGGCCTTGCGTCCGTTTTTCTCCGACCGTGGCCCCGTTTGACGGAGCTGGTGCGTGGGGTGATTCCCACACGTTGTCGGTTTCGGACGTTGTTTTCCGTTGACTCGAGAGTCTACTCCTTCAGTGACCCTCCACTAGTCGTAGCCCACCAGTACGAGGTGCTGGTCTCACCTGGGAGTGGTGTACGGGCACCCACCTTTCGAGACGGTTTGTGGACCGGTTACCGTAGGCCCCTCGTCGTAGCCAGAGTCCGGCTGCGGGGGAAAACTGGTCAGAGGGCCAGACCTAGGACGCGTGGTCTGTGTGTGCACACGTGGTTGGGGGTGGTTGGACCCACGTCGACGGGCGTGACCCCAGCTAGTTACTTGTTTGTGGTTACTTGTACGGTGTTTGCGCCTCGGGTAGGACCTACCACGTCAGGCGGTTCACCTGCGGTGCGGTGTAAGACGTCAGGGGACGCTACCGGCTGTGTTTCTAGTGGGTGGTACTCCTGTCGAGTACGGAGTGTCAGACTGTCAGTCATGTGTTTCCGACCTTCGGGTTTTGACGGTTCGATCGTTGAGTTTCGGTCTTCTCGTACCGTGGCACGTGTATCGATTTGCGTGCCGTAGGGTCTAGTTCTGTAGAGTACAGGGCTTTCCTTTCCGAGGTACTTTCCTACCGCTAGAGTAGTGGTTTCTCGTTTTTGAGGTAGGGTTTGAGTGATCCCTACTGAGTCTTGTTCTGAGACTCATTCCCTGCGTGTTTTCACCGTGTTTCAGGTGAGGCGCCACCTTCAGGGAGCGCGTCAGGAGCGCAGCGTGGTGCGGGTGCCCAGAGGTAGTGCTAGAGGTCAGAGCCGGGGGATGCCCCGTGTAGCTGTACTTTTCTTTCTTGTCACTGTACTAGTCGTGGACTGCTGTTATTATTGTTCTTTATTGTGGACCATGTAAATTGTTAATTTATTTCCTGCTTAATATTATAACTGTTTAATTTCTGCAATTATCTGTGATGCTTATGTAGTTTCCACACCATCCTTTTAACCCTTCCGAGTCTTCGGACTCGTGGGTGGCGGTACGAGTCTCGGGTTATCGGGCCTTCCCGGTAATCAGATTCTCGGGTCGTTACAGAGCGTGTCGGGTGTGCAGCGTGGTGTGGGTGCCCAGAGGTAGTGCCAGAGGTCAGAGCCGGGGTATGCCCCGTGTAGCTGTACTTTTCCTTCTTGTCTCTGTACTAGTTGTGGACTACTAATGTTGTTGTTATTTTTTTTATTGTGGACCATGTAAAATGTTAATTTATTTCCTGATTAATATTATAACTGTTTAATTTCTGCAATTACTTGTGATACTTGTGTAGTTTCCACACCATCCTTCTAACCCTTCCGAGTCTTCGGACTCGTGGGTGGCGGTGCGAGTCTCAGGTTATCGGGCCTTCCCGGTAATCGGATTATCGGGCCGTTACAGCTGGTATCAGAGCGCGGTTGTGGGATTATACGAAAATCATGAGTAATTGTAGTGGTCCACTAGTCCACAGCGATGATGTACATGAGACGCTGGCATTGGGCACCGCGTGTTTGTTTTGACCTTGCCGTTTTCGTGTTTTCTGTCTTGTGCTTTAGGAGCGAGTATGGCACCGAGGAGGAGCTCTCGCTCTCAGCAGGGGCAGTCGACTGGAGGTCAGGAGATCCAGCAGGGGGTCCAGAGGGACCAGGAAGAGCATAGCGGAGCGCCACCGGGAGCTACCGAGGCCGCGGCTACTACAAGGGTTCCGGGGGCCGAGGATTTCTTCCGTGGCATGTACCAGCTTATGTCTCAGCAGTTCGGCTGAGAGGTTGGTGAGGGCTCGTCAGCTAGGGGTGGGCCAGGCCGAGCAGTGAGGGACTTTCTGCAGTTCCATCCACCTTACTTCAGCGGCCAGGCAAACCCTGATGCAGCTCGTGATTGGCTTGATGAGATGGAGCGGGTGTTCAGTTCTGCAAGGAGTACTTCCGAGGACAGAGTGGTGTTGGCCTACAACCAGTTACAGGGTACGGCTCGGAGGTGGTGGTCTTCCGAGTGGAAGACGTCTTTTCAGCTTCGTCCACTTGAGCAGATCGAGTGGGATGACTTCGTTAGTGCTTTCGAGCGTACGTACTGTCCAGATATTGTGGCTACGCAGCGGATGCGGGAGTTTCTGGAGCTGGTGCAGGGCGACATGTCCGTGTTGTAGTACAGGGCCCGATTTGTCGAGCTGGGTCAGTATGCACCTCACATCATGGAGCATGAGAGAGTGAGGACCACGCAGTTTGTACAGGGCTTGAGGCTGGAGCTGAGGCACCATCTGATCGCGAATGGGGCCACTGATCTAGAGACAGCGTCTCGTGTTACGGTTTCTTTGGAGATGGATATGCAGAGGACCCGAGGACCGATCAGCCAGGGACAGTCTTTGTCAGGTCGCAGCCATCAGTCGGTTACCCAGCAGCAAGGTTCCTTTCAGCATGCGTCGTGTGGTTCGGGAGTGCCGACATCGGCAGTGTCGGTAGCAGGATCTGCGTCCTTCGGCTCGAAGGTCAAGAAGTTCTTGAAGAAGAGTTTTCGTAAGAAGCACAAGGATCAAGGGTAGGCTTCATCGGGCAGTGTACAGCAGTCGATTCCTTTGCAGCGCCAGGGATCAGTGGGTGGATCACGAGGACCTTGTCCACGGTGTGGTGGGACCCACCCAGGCAGACAGTGCACGGCTCCGATTATCTGTTTTCGGTGTGACCAGTCAGGGCATATGGCGCGTGACTGTCCTCAGAGGCCGCCACAGCAGCAGGTCCCCCAGCAGCAGAGGCAGCAGTAGCAGCAGCAGGGACAGTATCCACCGCTATCCAGGTCAGCTAGTGTGGGAGACAGGCAAAGGGCTCGAGGCCAGATCACGCACATGACCAGGGCAGAGGCAGTGGCGTCGCAGCTCGTGGAAGGTACCGTTCAGATTTTGGGTTGTGCGGCTCGGGTTTTGTTTGATTCTGGTGCTTCTCATTCGTTTATTTCGAAGGATTTCGCGTTGAGCATCGAGGAGCCGGTGACCCAGTTGCCCTGTGATTTGGCAGTGGAGTTGCCTTCGGGTGACTTTATGATTACCCCGTATTACTTCGATCAGGTTCCGATTTGGATCGATGGGCGGAGTATGCCAGGCAGGTTGTACGCGTTGCAGCTTCGGGATTACGACGTGATTCTAGGCATGGATTGGCTCGAAATTCATGGAGCGGTGGTGGATTGTGGGATGAAGAGGGTCTACTTCCAGCATCCGAGCAAGCGGACCTTCTATTTCCAAGGTATCCGTTCCACCTCTTCTCGATTCCTCATTTCTGCTATTCGAGCCCGTCGGTTGCTTGATTCTGGTTGTCAGGGTTTTCTCGCGTCCGTGGTTGTGTCTGACCGGATGGAACTGAATGTCGAGGACATTCCGGTGGTGTGCGGGTTTCCCGATGTTTTTCCCGAGGAGTTGCCTGGATTGCCTCCCCAGCGGGAGATCGATTTTGTGATCGAGGTTGTGCCTGGTACGGGACCTTTGGCGAAGGCTCCCTACCGTATGGCCCCCGCTGAGTTGAGGGAGTTGAGGGCGCAGTTGCAGGAGCTGTTGGCCAAGGGGTATGTTCGTCCTAGCTTTTCCCCTTGGGGTGCGCCCGTGTTGTTTGTGAAGAAGAAGGATGGTAGTCTGCGGTTGTGCATTGACTATCGACAGCTGAATGAAGTGACCATTAAGAACAAGTATCCGTTGCCGCGGATTGATGACTTGTTCGACCAGCTTTAGTCCACACGAGTGTTCTCGCGGATTGATTTGCGGTCAGGTTACTATCAGCTGAGAATTCGCGAGTCCGATGTGGAGAAGACTGCGGTCAGTACGAGGTACGGGCATTATGAGTTTTTGGTGATGCCGTTCGGGCTCACCAATGCCCCAGCAGCCTTCATGGACTTGATGCAGAGGGTGTTTCATCCGTATTTGGATCAGTTCGTGGTCATCTTCGTGGACGACATCCTTGTTTATTCGCGGTCTGCTGAGAAGCACGCGTACCATTTGGGTGTGGTGCTACAGACGTTGCGAGATCACCAGTTGTATGCGAAGCTCAGCAAGTGCGAGTTTTGGCTCAGCGAGGTGCACTTTTTGGGGCACGTGATTTCTGGTGATGGCATTTCCGTGGACCCCGCCAAGGTCGAGGCAGTAATGCAGGGGCCGAGACCGAGGTCGGTGACGGAGATCCGGAGTTTCTTGGGGCTTGCGGGTTATTATCACCGGTTTATCCAGGATTTTTCTCGCATTGCGACCCCGATGACTAGACTCACGCGGAAGGATGTGCCTTTCGTCTGGTCTGAGGAGTGTGAGCAGAGCTTCAGGGAACTGAAGAGATTGCTCACCTCGGCTCCGGTGTTGGTTTTGCCTTCTGGATCGGGAGGTTTCGTAGTGTGTACAGATGCTTCCGGCGTTGGATTGAGAGCTGTGTTGATGCAGCATGGTAGAGTGGTGGCTTATGCATCTCGGCAGCTAAAGCCCCACGAGGAGAACTACCCTACCCATGACCTTGAGTTGGCGGCGGCGATCTTCGCGCTGAAGATCTGGAGTCATTATCTGTACGGCGAGAAGTTCGAGGTGTTCACTGACCATCAGAGTTTGAGGTATGTGTTCTCTCAGAGGGACCTGAACCTCAGACAAAGGCGTTGGATGGAGTTCATGAAGGATTATGACTTCACCCTGTCTTATCAGCCAGGCAGGATGAATGTCGTCGCCGATGCCTTGAGTCGGAAGGTTGCGGTCAGTGCCTTGATGTTAAGGAAGAGGAGGCTCTGGGAATAAGTGCCCGAAGTATCTTTCAGGCTCAAGATTCCCCAGGAGCCAGGGTTGGCAGTGCTCGCGAGTCTGACTGTCACTCCTGCTATCCGTCGTCAGATGACAGAGGCTCAGCATGCGGACCCTGAGTTGCCCCAGATTCTGGCGATGGGTGACGTGGAGCTCGACGAGGACCGTGCTGCGAGGTTTCGCGGCAGGCTGTATGTTCCAGCGGAGGAGCAGGTTCGTCGTGCAGTGTTGCGCGAGGCTCATGGGAGCAGATACACCGTACACCCGGGTGCGACGAAGATGTATCGGAACTTGCGGAGGCAGTTTTGGTGGCCTGGCATGAAGAGAGATGTTGCCGAATTTGTGGCCAGGTGCCTGATCTGTCAGCAGGTGAAGGCGGAGCATGAGCGACCAGGAGGTACTCTCCAGCCCTTGGATGTTCCTGCGTGGAAGTGGGACCACGTGACCACAGATTTTGTGGTGGGGTTGCCGAGGATCCCGAGTGGGCAGGACAGTATTTGGTTGCTGGTGGATCGGTGTGGACGCACTAAAATTCGCTTGCTTATTGTGGCTTCGTCTATTGAGTGCGTGGGCGTGCCAGTCACAGAAGTGACAATTTATTCGGGCTCCGAAGAGCCCAAGGTGCGCTCGATCTGACTTCGTCAGGCGATTGTGTGGTTCGTGTCGGGACCGAATCCCGTCGCGCCATAAAGGTCACGACGTCATTTACATCCCCCATACGAGGGAATACCCTTGATTAATTGCCGAAATTAGGGGACCCGCGGCCGAAAAGAGTAACACTGATTATGCGAGAGAGAGAGATAGGGATAGGTCACACTGAAGGTCATATCGGGGCTATAAACTGTCGGCCATGTCGGTCGCTCCGTGGACCATCTAGTATTCGGACACAGGTCCATGGCAGAGACACAACGAGAAAAATCGGGGTGGATCCCTTCAAATGTCTGCCGAGCATGCGGCAATTTTAATGAGGATTCGGAAGGTATCCGGAACGAGAAACAAATCCGGTCCGGTTGGGATGTCGGCCCAAGATTAGGTCAGAACTTGGCCATATCGGGATAATTCCCAAGGTTCGAGTTCGACCTGAAAGGGGCGGCGTCGTTGTTCCTTTTACCCCGGGTCCCGGGGAGAGAGGGAGCTGCAGTGTGGGCATTAGCGTCTTTTATCTGGGGCTTTCTTAGTCGTATCTTCTGGGATTTCTGATTTAATGTTTACTGTTTATTCGTGCCTTTGTCCAGGATGATTTCTCTTCTTTTTATTCATGACTATTCTTGTTATTATCATTCATTTGCTGTTTATTTTTTTATTACCCCTCCCGCCTCTTTATTGTGATTAATATTATGCATTCGGAATCCTTTAATTAGCGTAATTTTTACTAATTTATTTGCTATTATTAATGCCCTTATCAGGCTGTATATGCATATATGTATAGTGTGTCGGCGAAGGGGGAAAACGGGAGTGTACCGTTGAGGGCAGAGAGCGTGCCGCTGGGAGGCTAAAGGGGTGTACCGCTGAAGGGCAAGGGGGCGTGCCGCTGAAGGCCAATGAGGGCGTACCGCTGAAGGCCAATGGGGCGTACCGCTGAAGGCCAATGGAGCGCACCGCTGGGGCTCAAGAGAGTGTACCGCTGAAGGTTAAAAAGGGGCGTACCGCTGAGGGTTGAAAGGGGTGTACCGCTGAAGGCAAAGGGGAGCGTGTCGCTGAAGGCCAATGAGGGCGTGCCGCTGAATGCCAATGGGGCGTACCGCTGAAGGCCAATGGGGGGGCTCGATCAGTTTTCGATTATTTATTTTAAGGCTTTTCTTTTCTTCTTGTCTTAACCCTTGTGTAGTTTCATATAAAATTCCTCCCTTGTTTTGTTTGTTCGGTTCGGCCTCTTTTCTTGCGAGTCGGACGTTCAGGCTGTCGGATGGTTGATTAGTTCGGTTCGGTTTTCGTTGTGATGCCGGCAGTGGTTTGATGAGTTGGAAGGTTTCGTCAGTCATCCTGCTTGTTTGTTGCCTCCTTTTGCCTCTTTAATTGTTTATTAGCTCTTGACAAAAATTCGGCAGCATCTCCCCTTGACCCAGGGCGTAAGGGAGATAAAGGGCACGCGCCCACATGGAGTGGCGGAACCCGACAACTGGAGGTGGGCCCCCGGGGGAGCAACACCTTTGTAGAGCCTCAGAAAACGCGGAGACGAACGACAGACTGAGGGCCGCTAAGAGGCACGGACTGGGACTGGCCAAAGAGTAAGCTGCTGAAGGACTGAAGGGTGTACCGCTAAGGGCTGAACAGGGTGTGCCGCTGAGGGCTGGACAGGGCGTGCCGCTGAGGGCTGGACGGGGCGTGCCGCTGAAGGCAGATCTGGGCGTGTGCCGCTGAAGGCTGATCTGGGTGTGTCGCTGAAGGCTGGAAAGGTGTGCCGCTGAGGGCTGAACAGGGTGTGCCGCTGAGGGCTGGACAGGGCGTGCCGCTGAGGGCTGGACAGGGCGTGCCGCTGAAGGCAGATCTGGGTGTGTGCCGCTGAAGGCTGATCTGGGTGTGTCGCTGAAGGCTGGAAAGGTGTGCCGGCCAAGGGCCGGAAAGGTGCACCGCTGGGAGGCTTAAAAGGGTTGCAAGCAACTGGGGGGGGGATTTGGTGGCTGTTCAGGAAAAGAGGAAGAAAGACGGGATTTCAAGGCCGGGAGTGGCCTATTAGTAACTGAGCGGTTGGGAAGAAAGAAGGGTACCTCCCCTTCTCCTCAAGCCCGGGAACACGGTAGATGGCCATGGAAGGGAGTGAGGAGCTCACGGAGCCAAGGCTAACAGAAGGGGGAAACCTACATCGACGTGGAGGACCCTAAAGACGCCGGAGGAATGAAGAGACAGAGGGAGGAACGGATTGTCCGTCAAAAAGCCCGCAAAGCCTAGCATAAAACATCGAAGATCGAAGAGAAACCCGGAGAGGGTGGTTTTCATTCGTGAGAATCAAGAGGGCGAGGCCCTTCATACATATGGCAAAAACAAACTCCCCAAATGGGGCCATGGACAAGAGTAAGAAAGACAAAGAACACCAGGAGGAATGAGGATAAGAGAAGGAAGAAAACTTCCGGGCCTAAGACATTGGCCATCGTCCCCCAATCCCTTCTCCCCCATTACATTTAGCTCTCTCCCCCTCCCTTACTCTTGCTCTCTTCACGGCGGTCGTCGGAGGAGGCTCCCGCCGGTGCTTGCCTTCTCCCCTTCTCTCTTCTCTTCTTCTTCCTCTCTTCTTTTTTGTGTGTGTGTGTCTGCCCTCTCTTTTGTCCTCCTTCTGTCTCCCTTTTTTTTCTCTCCTCCTCCTTTCTCTTCGAACAGGAGGCCCTTTTTTATACCCCCAGCCACCGGCGACTTCGAGCACGACCGTCGAAGGCGGGAAGCCGGCTGTGATGATGGGTTTGACCTGCCCCTGTACTGGCTGTCAGTGGGGTAGGCTACGTGGCCCAACGACCAGCTGCCACTTCGGACGGCTCCACTGCGCGCCAAGGAGGCGTAGGGCATGGGCTTCACGTCGGCCGTTGAAAGTGACTCACGCTGTGCCGTTGAAGGGCTGAACAAGCGTGCCGCTGTGGTGCCAAAAGAGCGTACCGCTGGAGCCCCGGATGGGCGTGCCGCTGAAGACCCCAAAGGGCCGTGCCGCTGAAGCCCCAAAGGGCCGTGCCGCTGAAGCCTGCTGAGGGCGTGCCGCTGAAGCTGCTGAGGGCGTGCCGCTGAGGCCTGCTGAGGGCGTGCCGCTGAGGCCCCAAGGGGCCGTGCCGCTGAAGCCTGCTGAGGCCCCAAGGGGTGTGCCGGTGAAGACCCCCCCCCCATGGGGGGTGTGCCGGTGAAGACCCCCCCATGGGGGGGTGTGCCGTTGAAGACCCCCCCATGGGGGCGTGCCGGTGAAGACCCCCCCCCCCATGGGGGTGTGCCGGTGAACCCCCTTGGGGGTGTGCCGGTGAACCCCCATAGGGGTGTGCCGGCGAGGGCCGCGGCAGGGTGTGCCGCTGAAGGGAGCGTGCCGCTGGAGGGTTCTGCCAGGGCGTGCCGCTGAGGCCTCAACTGGGCGTGCCGCTGAAGGGCTAAATGGGCGATTTTGAGCCCATTGTGAGCATGAGTTGTGGCCCATTTGATTTTCTTCGAGGCCCACGGGCTGTGGAGCCTTTTGTTCTTGATTTCCCCGGGGGTTTCTTCACTCGGCGCCGTTGTTGATGCTGGGCTGAGCATGACATTTTGGATGTGCAATTTTCGGTGTCCACAATCGGCTGACAAAGGTGACGCGGTTGTTACCGGTCAAAGTCAGCTGGAGCGTGTCCAAGTTGGCTCGTCTTTATGTGGAGCGGATCGTGCCGTTGCATGGAGTCCCCATTTCGATCGTGTCGGATCGGGATCCGCCCTTCACTTCTGGATTCTGGAGGAGTTTCCAGCGAGCTCTTGGCACGGAATTGGCATTTAGCTCGGCATATCATCCTCAGTCAGATGGTCAGTCTGAGAGGACCATTCAGACTTTGGTGGACATGCTGAGATCCTGCTGTCTGGAGTGGCAGGGGAGTTGGATTCATCACCTACCGTTGGTGGAGTTTGCCTATAACAACAGCTTTCATTCGAGCATCGGCATGGCTCCATATGAGGCGTTGTGCGGGCGTCCGTGTAGGACTCCGCTTGATTGGTTTGAGGTGGGTGAGCGTGTTTTGACGGGACCGGATTTGGTGCAGCAGTGTGTGGATGTTGTGCACCTGATTCGTCAGAACATGTTGGCGGCCCAGAGTCGGCAGAAGAGCTATGCTGACCGTAGGAGGCAGCCCCTCGAGTTCGCCGTGGGCGATCGTGTATTCTTGAGAGTTTCTCCGATGAAGGGGGTGATACATTTTGGACGGCATGGGAAGCTGAGTCCCCGCTATATTGGTCCTTTCGTGATTATAGAGCGCATCGGTGAGGTTACTTACCGGTTGCAGTTACCCCCTGAGTTGGCGTCGGTGCATGACGTGTTCCACGTCTCGATGTTGCGGAGGTATATGCCCGACGACTCTCACGTGCTCGAGGATTCTGTTTGGCCTGAGGTGACTCCAGATCACTCTCTCCCAGAGTTTTCGATCCGCGTGGAGGATAGGCGAGAGCAGCGCCTGCGGAACAAGGTCATCCCCTTGGTAAAGGTGGTGTGGCAGCGGCACTCTGGTGGTGAGGCCTCTTGGGAACATGAGGACGAGATGCGTCAGCAGTTCCCTTACCTGTTTGAGTGAGTCTTCCTCTTCTTTCTCCTTGGGTTGTTCTCAATTTCAAGGACGAAATTCCTTAAGGGGGGAGGGTTGTAATATCCCGGACCTTTCGGATCCTTCTTCGCGGGTCCCGGATCTGGTTTTCGGAGTGTTCAGCTCCGCTGAGTCCGAAATTTCGCTTCGAATATTTTTCATGCTCGGATCGACGCGATCCGGGGTCGTTACGGAGTCCCGGAGGCGTTCCGCGGCTTTTCCGCGCGTGTTTTCTGATTTCCGATGTGTGTTTCGGCTTTTCCTTCGGAAGCTCGCTGCGGGTGAACCGGGCCGTTCACCTGGGCACGAGTGGTACCGTTGCGATCGGTGCGTTCCGAGGATCGCAGGGGTGTAATTTGCTATTTTTTGGAATTTTCCAGATTTTCTATAAACCCCCCCTATTTTCTCTTTCTTCCCACCTTCTTCTTCTTTTTCTCCTTCTTCCTCCTCTCTTCCCCCCACCGTGGCCATCGCCCCTCTCCCCCTCTCTCTCCCATTCGGACGCGGTGAGCCCTCTCCGGCTGCAGATGGCGGCAGGGCGACGGCGCGGACGCATGGGCGGCGGTGAGGCGAGCTCGTGGGCGTGCGGCAAGCGTGGGAAACGCGAGGAGGCGGGGTTTCCAAGGGCGTTCTTCGTGGTTTGCGGACGATCCGGCGGAGCATTCACTCCATTGAGGTAGGGTGACGTTCCTTAGCCTCTTTCCGTTCGTTTCCGTGATTTGTAGGCCGCAGGGAGGCCGAGAGAGGCTTGTTTGAGCGAGTTTGGGGTTTTCCATGATTTGGGGAGAGCTCGCCCGATCTATGGTTTTAGCCCGCTATTTTATGTTTTGATGGCTTAGAAGCATGCTAGGGGTCCTTAGGGGTCATTCCCCTTGATTTCCCCCTCTCCAGTGGAGGCATGGGGGCGTGGTTGGAGTTTTTGGGAGTTTCCACCGTTTTTCGAGCGCGGACTGAGAACGCGCTATGCTCCAGTAGCGCGTTCTTAATGGTCGCGCTGCCCCGATGGGGGGCGTTCATCGGAGAAGATGAATAGTAGGGCGGTTCCGGTCGCGCTATGGGGTCCTAGCGCGATTTGTCTTGTCGCACTAGGGGTCCCTAGCGCGACCTGTCTTGTCGCGCTAGGAGGCCCTAGCGCGATCTGCCTTGTCGCGCTAGGGGGTCCTAGCGCGTTCTTCCTTGTCGCGCTAGGGGTCCCTAGCGCGATCTGTCCTGTCGTCTGGTGTTCCTCTTGGGCCGTGTGTGTCCCGGACACCTCGTAGAGCTCCGTGACCGTGTCTTTGGGTGTCCGGAGGTTCCGTTTACCTTGATCAGTGTGCCCGTGGGCTTGGTGGGTCCGGGTGACCCCAGGCGTTTCGGGTTTCCGTGTTCTCGCTCGATCGAGTCACCGTGTATCGGTGTGTGTGCGGTGGAGTTCCCCCGCATGTCGTGAGTCTTCCTGGAAGATGATCCCCGAATGGGTCATGTGTTTGGCCGTGGGCGGTGCGTCCGTTTCTTCTCCGACCGTGGTCACCGTGCGATGGTGCTGGTACATGGGACGGCCCCCGTACTTCGTCAGGTTCGGACGTTGTTTTCCGTTGTCTTGAGAGTCTACTCCTTCAGTGACCCTCCACTAGTCGTAGCCCACCAGTACGAGGTGCTGGTCTCACCTGGGAGTGGTGTACGGGCACTCACCTTGAGACGGTTTGTGGACCGGTTACCGTAGGCCCCTCGTCAGTAGCCAGAGTCCGGCTACGGGGGAAAACTGGTCAGAGGGCCAGACCTTGGACGCGTGGTCTGTGTGTGCACACGTGGTTGGGGGTGGTTGGACCCACGTCGACGGGTGTGACCCCAGCTAGTCACTTGTTTGTGGTTACTTGTGCGGTGTTTACGCCTTTGGTCGGAGCTACCACGTCAGGCGGTTCACCAGCGGCGCGGTGTAAGACGTCAGGGGATGCTACCGGCTGTGCTTCTAGTGGGTGGTACTCCTGTCGAGTACGGAGTGTCAGACTGTCAGTCGGGCGTTTTCGACCTTCGGGTGTTGCCGGGTTGACCGTTGAGTTCGGTCTTCTCACCGTGACACGTTGCCGGTTCACGTGCCGCAGGGCTTCGTTCGGTTGAGGACAGGGCTTCCCTTTCCGAGGTACTCCTTTACCGCTAGCGTAGTGGTTTCCCGTCTTCGAGGTAGGGTTCGAGTGATCCCTACTGAGTCTTGTTCCGAGACTCATTCCCTGCGTGTTTTTCACCGTGTTTCAGGTGAGGCACCACCTTCGGGGAGCGCGTCGGGTGTGCAGCGTGGTGCGGGTGCCCAGAGGTAGTGCCAGAGGTCAGAGCCGGGGTATGCCCCGTGTAGCTGTACTTTTCCTTCTTGTCTCTGTACTAGTTGTGGACTACTAATGTTGTTGTTATTTTTTTTATTGTGGACCATGTAAAATGTTAATTTATTTCCTACTTAATATTATAACTGTTTAATTTCTACAATTACTTGTGATACTTGTGTAGTTTCCACACCATCCTTCTAACCCTTCCGAGTCTTCGGACTCGTGGGTGGCAGTGCGAGTCTCGGGTTATCGGGCCTTCCCGGTAATCGGATTCTCGGGCCGTTACAACCACAAATTAATCGAACAGAAAAAAATCTCTCTTAAGTCAAATTTTGAAGAGAGAGAAAGAGACTTACCTTTGAAGATCTATCAGAGAAAATGATCTTAGATGAGCTTAGAAGTAATCTTCCGACACCAACCACCCTTGATCAATGATTTTCCTTCAACAATGAGTCTTTATTGAGAGGGGAGAGTGTGTGTGTGTGTGAGAGAGAGAGAGAGAAAGGTGTGTGCGAAGGAGACTTGGAGAACAAGAAGATTGAAGTGTGAAATAGAAGAGATTAAAGTGAAATGGTGTGTTTTAGAGAGTGAAATCTCGGTCAAAAAATTTCACTGGCCAAAGACCTCTGGTTGACATTCCCCTCAAAAAAATTTATTTGAAATTCAAATGTGAGATCATGGGTGAGATTGTCCGAAATCAACTGGGATCGGGTGATCCCACCCGATTCGGCTGATCCCGGACTGATCCCGATCGATCTTGCCGATCTCAACGAAAGATCGGGGCAAGCTGGCTCGGAATCAGATCGATTTGTTGAAAAATTAATTGGATCAGGCAATCCGACCCGATCCGATCAGATTCGGCCAACCTTGCTCTGTCTTTCTTCACCCCCTCCCCCACTCAAGGTTAGACAATTTGAAAAAATAGACATTCACAAAGAACTTTTTATTATTTGAAAATTACTTAACAATTTTCCTACCTCTAGATCCCAATACTTTTTTATGTGAAAAAAACTAACACTTCTCGCTTATGGGGTGTTTGGGAGTATTTTTATTTTAAAGACTATTTCTCTCTAAAAAATTATGGTATGCCGATTTTTAAATTATCTTTTAAAACTGATAAAAATCAACTCTGACTGTTTGTCAAATACATCATAATTTTTAAATTTTAGATAGCACTGTTTGGAAGACAAAGTACAATCGCCCTCGAAGGCTCTGCCTCATCGTAGGGTTCTGCTGGTGCCATCGACGGGTCGTCTCCCTCCTCCACCGAGTGGAATCTCACGTTCTCCTCGTCACCGTCTTCCTCGCGGGAGGTGAACAGGACGGGCCCAGTGAGCTCGAGGAGCAGGTGAAGATGGCGGAGGCGTACGGGTTCCCGACGCCGGGGAGGGGAGGGGAGGGCGCAGGGGGCCGGAGCCGGAGGGGCTGCCGGGAAGGGGAGGGGAGGGTGTAATATCCCGGACCTTTCGGATCCTTCTTCATGGGTCCCGGATCTAGTTTTCGGAGTGTCCGGCTCCGTTGTGTCCGAAATTTCGTTTCGGACATCTTTCGTGTTCGGATCGGCGCGATCCGGAGTCGTTTCGGAGGCCCGGAGGCGTTCCGCGGCTTTTTCCGCGTGTGTTTTCCGATTCCCGGTGTGTGTTTCGGCTTTTCTCTTCGGACGCTCGTTGCGGGTGAACCGGGCTGTTCACACGGACACGAGTGGTACCGTTGCGATCGGTGCGTTCCGAGGATCGCGGGGGTGTGATTTCCTAATTTTTGGAATTTTACGGATTTTCCGGGTTTTCTATAAAACCCTTTTTCTTTTCTCTCTCCCCCACCATCTTCTTCTTCCTCTCTTCTTCTTCCTCCTTCCTCCTCCACCGTGTCTCCCTCCCTCTCCCTCTCTTCCTCCCGGTTGGCCACGGCGAGCTCCCCTTCGGCTGCAGACGGCGGCGGGGCGACGGCGCGGTGACGTGGGCGGCGGCGAGGCGGTCGTGGGGGCGTGCGGCGAGCGTGGGAAGCTTAAGGAAGAACGAGGGTTTTCAAGCGTTCTTCGCGATTCGTGGACGATCCGGCGGAGCATTCGCTCCATTGAAGTAGGGTGACGTTCCCTAGCTCTTCGCCGTTCTTTTCCGTGGTTTGTAGGCCGCGGGGAGGCCGAGAGAGGCATGTTTGGGCGTTTTTGGGGTTTCTCCATGTTTTGGGGTGAGCCGCCCGATCTATGGTTTTAGCCCATGATTCTATGTTTTGGTGGCTTAGATGCATGCTAGGGGTCCCCAGGGGTCTCCCCCCTTGTTTTCCCCCTCTCCGGTGGAGGTACGGGGGCGTGGTTGGTGTTTTTGGGGTTTTCCCGCCGTAGCGTGCTCTGGGGCAAGCGACGGTCACTCCAGTGACCGTCACATGCTTGTAACGCCCCTAGAGGGGTGCGTTACTTCCCTGGGTGTTGGCCTTTGGGGTCGAGGGCTGTAACGGTCCTGCGACTGGCCGCCGTTTGCTAGTGACGCCCCTGGGCTGGGCCGTCACATGCGTTTCGACCGTTGGGTTTTGACCGTTGGGGGTCAGGCCATGTAACGCACCGAGATAGGCGCGTTACTTGCGTGTAACGCACTGGGGCAGGAGCGTTACTTCCTGTTGTCCCCCATGTGGATGGGCCAAGCGACGCACTGGGCCCAGCGCGTTACTTACAAGCAACGCGCTGGGGCAGGCGCGTCACTTCCCTTTCCATCCCGAGCGTGAAGGCCATGCGACGCGCTGGTCTAGGCGCGTCACATGCGAGTAACGCACTGAGCCCGACGCGTTGCTTGCAAGCGACGCGCCAGGGTAAGCGCGTTACTTTCCCTGTGGTTTTGGAGGGTGTGGGGCGCCGTGTGACGGCCTGTCTCAGGCGCGTTACTTTCAAGCGACGCACTGGAGCAGGCGCGTCACTTCCCCTACCCCTCTGGCCGTGTGACGGTCTGCCTTAGACCGCCATTTGTAAGTGACGGCCCTAGAGTGGACCGCCATTTGGCTGTGACGGTCCAGGGTCGGACCGCCACTTCCTGTGTTGCCCCATGAGGGTGGCAACCTCGCTTTTCTCCGACCGTGGTCTCCGTGCGACGGGACTAGTGCGTGGGGTGATTCCCACACGTTGTCGGGCTTGGGCGTTGTTTTCCGTAACTTGAGAGTCTACTCCTTCAGTGACCCTCCACTAGTCGTAGCCTACTAGTACGCGTGTGCTAGTCGCACCAGGGAGTGGTGTACGGGCTGACCTTTAGAGACGGTTTGTGGACCGGTTACCGTTGGGCCCCACGTCTTGCAGCCAGAGTCCGGCTGAGGGGAAAACCGGTCAGAGGGCCAGACCAGGGACGCGCGGTCTGTGTGTGCACACGTGGTTGGGGGCGGTTGGACCCACGTCGACGGGCGTGACCCCAGCTAGTCACTTGTTGTAGTTACTTGTACGGTGTTTGCGCCTCGGGTAGGACCTACCATGTCAGGCGGTTCACCTGCGGTGCGGTGTAAGACGTCAGGGGACGCTACCGGCTGTGCTTCTAGTGGGTGGTACTCCTGTCGAGTACGGAGTGTCAGACTGTCAGTCGTGTGTTTCCGACCTTCGGGTTTTGACGGTTCGACCGTTGAGTTTCGGTCTTCTCGTACCGTGGCACGTGTGTCGGTTTGCGTGCCGTTAGGGTCTAGTTCTGTAGAGTACAGGGCTTTCCTTTCCGAGGTACCTTCCTACCGCTAAGGTAGTGGTTTCTCGTTTTACGAGGTAGGGTTCGAGTGATCCCTACTGAGTCTTGTTCCGAGACTCATTCCCTGCGTGTTTTCACCGTGTTTCAGGGGAGGCGCCACCTTCGGGGAGCGTGTCAGGAGCGCAGCGGAAGCGTGGTGCGGGTGCCCAGAGGTAGTGCCAGAGGTCAGAGCCGGGGGATGCCCCGTGTAGCTGTACTTTTCTTTCTTGTCACTGTACTAGTCGTGGACTACTGTTGCTGTTGTCGTTATTTTATTGTGGACCATGTAAAATGTTAATTCATCTCCTGCTTAATATCATAACTGTTTAATTTCTGCAATTATTTGTGATGCTTGTGTATTTTCCACACCATCCTTTTAACCCTTCCGAGTCTTCGGGCTCGTGGGTGGCGGTGCGAGTCTCGGGTTATCGGGCCTTCCCGGTAATCGGATTCTCGGGTCGTTACAGCTGGTATCAGAGCGCGGTTGTGGAATTACATGAGAATCATAGGTAATTGTATTGGTCCACTAGTCCACAACGATGATGTGCAGGTGACGCTGGCATTGGGCACCGCGTGTTTTATTCTGACCTTCCGTTTCTGTGTTTTCTGTCTTGTGCTTAAGGAGCGAGGATGGCGCCGAGGAGGAGTTCTCGCTCTCAGCAGGGGCAGTCGGCTGGAGGTCAGGAGATCCAGCAGGGGGTCCAGAGGGACCAGGAGGAGCATAGCAGAGTTCCGGGAGCTACCGAGGCCGCGGATGCTGCGAGGGCTCCGGGGGCCGAGGGTTTTCTCCGTGGCATGTACCATCTCATGGCTCAGCAGTTCGGCGGAGAGGCCGGTGAGGGCTCGTCAGTCAGGGGTGGGCCAGGCCGAGCAGTGAGGGATTTCATGCAGTTTCATCCACCTTACTTTAGCGGCCAGGCAGACCCTGATGCGGCTCGTGATTGGCTTGATGAGATGGAGCGGGTGTTCAGTTCTGCGAAGAGTGCTGTCGAGGATAGAGTGGTGTTGGCCTACAACCAGTTGCAGGGTACGGCTCGGAGGTGGTGGTCTTCCGAGTGGAAGACGTCCTTTCAGCTTCGTCCGCTTGAGCAGATTGAGTGGGATGACTTTGTCAGTGCTTTCGAGCGTACGTACTGTCCAGATGTTGTTGCTACGCAGCGGATGCGGGAGTTTCTGGAGCTGGTGCAGGGTGACATGTCCGTGTTGCAGTACAGGGCCCGATTTGTCGAGCTGGGTCGGTACGCACCTCATATCATGGAGCATGAGAGGGTGAGGACGACGCAGTTTGTGCAGGGCTTGAGGCTGGAGCTGAGGCACCATCTGATCGCGAATGGGGCCACTGATCTCGAGACGGCGTCTCGCGTTGCGATTTCCTTGGAGATGGATATGCAGAGGACTCGAGGACCGATCAGCCAGGGGCAGTCTGTGTCAGGTCGCAGCCAGCAGTCGGCGACTCAGCAGCAGGGTTTCTTTCAGTCTGCGTCGGGTGGTTCAGGAGTACCGGCATCGGCAGCTTCGGTGACAGGATCTGCGTCCTTTGGCACGAAGGTCAAAAAGTTCTTCAAGAGAGGGTTCGGCAAGAAGAAGTCCAGGGATCAGGGGCAGGCTTCATCGGGCAGTGTACAGCAGCCGTTTCCTTTGCAGCGACAGGGATCGGTGGGTGGATCGCGAGGACCTTGTCCACGGTGTAGTGGGACCCACCCAGGCAGGCAGTGCACGGCGCCGATCATCTGTTTTCGGTGTGACCAGCCAGGGCACATGGCGCGCGACTGTCCTCAGAGGCCGCCGCAGCAGCAGGTTTCCCAGCAGCAGCAGCAGCAGGGACAGTATCCGCCGCTACCCAGGTCAGCTAGTGTGGGAGGCAGGCAGAGAGCTCGTGGCCAGATCACGCACTTGACCAGGGCAGAGGCAGTAGCGTCGCAGCTCGTGGAAGGTACCGTTCAGATTTTGGGTTGTGCGGCTCGGGTTTTATTTGATTCTGGCGCGTCTCATTCGTTCATTTCGGAGGATTTCGCGTCGAGCGTCGAGGAGCCGGTGACCCAGTTGTCCTGTGATTTGGCTGTGGAGTTGCCTTCGGGTGACTTTATGGTCACTCCGTATTGCTTCGACCAGGTTCCGGTGTGGATCGATGGGCGGAGTATGCCAGGCAGGTTGTATGCGTTGCAGCTTTGGGATTACGACGTGATTCTAGGCATGGATTGGCTCGAGACTCATGGAGCGGTGGTGGATTGTGGGATGAAGAGGGTCTACTTCCAACATCCGAGCAAGAGGACCTTCTATTTCCAAGGTATCCGTTCCGCCTCTTCTCGATTTCTTATCTCTGCTATTCGAGCCCGTCGATTGCTTGATTCAGGTTGTCAGGGTTTTCTCGCGTCTGTAGTTGTGTCTGACCGGATGGAGCCGAATGTCGAGGACATTGCGGTGGTGTGCGAGTTTCCCGATGTCTTTCCTGAGGAGTTGCCTGGATTACCTCCCCAGCGGGAGATCGATTTCGTGATCGAGGTTGTACCTGGTACGGGACCTTTGGCGAAGGCTCCCTACCGTATGGCCCCCGCGGAGTTGAGGGAGTTGAGGGCGCAGTTGCAGGAGCTGTTGGCCAAGGGGTATATTCGTCCGAGCTTTTCCCCTTGGGGTGCGCCCGTGCTGTTTGTGAAGAAGAAGGACGGTAGTCTGCGGTTGTGCATTGACTATCGACAGCTGAATGAAGTGACCATTAAGAACAAGTATCCATTGCCGCGGATTGATGACTTGTTCGACCAGCTGCAGTCCGCGCGAGTGTTCTCGCGGATTGATTTGCGGTCCGGTTACTATCAGCTGAGAATTCGCGAGTCCGATGTGGAGAAGACTGCGTTCAGTACGAGGTACGGGCATTATGAGTTTCTGGTGATGCCGTTTGGGCTCACCAATGCCCCAGCAGCCTTCATGGACTTGATGCAGAGGGTGTTTCATCCGTATTTGGACCAGTTCGTGGTCATTTTCGTGGATGACATCCTTGTTTATTCGCGGTCTGCTGAGGAGCATGCGTACCATTTGGGTGTGGTGCTGCAGACGTTGCGAGATCACCAGTTGTATGCGAAGCTCAGCAAGTGCGAGTTTTGGCTCAGTGAGGTGCACTTTCTGGGGCACGTGATTTCTGGTGATGGCATTTCCGTGGATCCCGCCAAGGTCGAGGCTGTGATGCAATGGCCGAGGCCGAGGTCGGTGACGGAGATCCGGAGTTTCTTGGGGCTTGCGGGTTATTATCGCCGGTTTATCCAGGATTTTTCCCGCATTGCGACCCCGATGACGAGGCTCACGCGGAAGGATGTGCCTTTCGTCTGGTCCGAGGAGTGTGAGCAGAGCTTTAGGAAACTGAAGAGATTGCTCACCTCGGCTCCGGTGTTGGTTTTGCCTTCTGGATCGGGAGGTTTTGTGGTGTGTACAGATGCTTCCGGCGTTGGATTGGGTGCTGTTCTGATGCAGCATGGTAGAGTGGTGGCTTATGCATCTCGGCAGCTAAAGCCCCATGAGGAGAACTACCCTACCCATGACCTTGAGTTGGCGGCAGTGATCTTCGCGCTGAAGATCTGGAGGCATTATCTGTACGGTGAGAAGTTCGAGGTGTTCACTGACCATCAGAGTTTGAGGTATGTGTTCTCGCAGAGAGATCTGAACCTCAGACAGAGGCGTTGGATGGAGTTCATGAAGGACTATGACTTCACCCTGTCTTATCAGCCGGGCAGGATGAATGTCGTCGCCGATGCCTTGAGTAGGAAGGTTGCGGTCAGTACCTTGATGCTGAGGAAGTGGAGGCTCTGGGAACAGGTGCCCGAAGTATCTTTCAGGCTCAAGATTCCCCAGGAGCCAGGGTTGGCAGTGCTTGCGAGTCTGACTGTCACTCCTGCTATTCGTCGTCAGGTGACAGAGGCTCAGCATGCGGACCCTGAGTTGCCCCGGATTCTTGCGATGGCTGATGTGGAGCTCGGCGAGGACGGTGCTGCGAGGTTTCGTGGCAGGCTGTACGTCCCAGCGGAGGAGCAGGTTCGTCGTGCGGTGTTACGCGAGGCTCATGGGAGCAGGTACACTGTGCACCCGGGTGCGACGAAGATGTATCGGAACTTGCGGAGGCAGTTCTGGTGGCCTGGCATGAAGAGAGATGTGGCCGAGTTTGTGGCCAGGTGCCTGATCTGTCAGCAGGTGAAGGCAGAGCATCAGCGACCAGGCGGTACTCTCCAGCCCTTGGATGTTCCTGCTTGGAAGTGGGACCATGTGACCACAGATTTTGTGGTGGGGTTGCCCAGAACCCCGACTGGGCAGGACAGTATTTGGTTGCTGGTGGATCGGCTGACGAAGGTGACGCGGTTGCTACCGGTCAAAGTCAGCTGGAGCGTGCCTAAGTTGGCTCGTCTTTATGTGGAGCGGATCGTGCCGTTGCATGGGGTTCCCATTTCGATCGTGTCGGATCGAGATCCGCGCTTCACTTCTGGATTCTGGAGGAGTTTCCAGCGAGCTCTTGGCACGGAGTTGGCATTTAGCTCGGCGTATCATCCACAGTCAGATGGTCAGTCTGAGAGGACCATTCAGACTTTGGAGGACATGCTGAGATCCTGCTGCCTGGAGTGGCAGGGGAGTTGGATTCATCACCTACCGTTAGTGGAGTTTGCCTATAACAACAGCTTTCATTCGAGCATCGGCATGGCTCCTTATGAGGCATTGTATGGGCGTCCTTGTCGGACTCCACTTGATTGGTTTGAGGTGGGTGAGCGTGTTTTGACGGGACCGGAATTGGTGCAGCAATGTGTGGATGTTGTGCACCTGGTTCGTCAGAACATGTTGGCGGCCCAGAGTCGGCAGAAGAGCTATGCTGACCGTAGGCGGCAGCCCCTCGAGTTCGCCGTGGGCGATCATGTGTTCTTGAGAGTTTCTCCGTTGAAGGGGGTGATGCGATTTGGACGGCGTGGGAAGCTGAGTCCCCGCTATATTGGTCCTTTCGCGATTGTGGAGCGCATCGGTGAGGTTGCTTACCGGTTGCAGTTACCCTCTGAGTTGGCGTCGGTGCATGACGTGTTCCACGTCTCTATGTTGCGGAAGTATATGCCCGATGACTCTCATGTGCTCGAGTTTTCCGTTTGGCCTGAGGTGACTCCAGATCTTTCTCTCCCAGAGTTTCCGATCCGCGTGGAGGATAGGCGAGAGCAGCGCCTGCGGAACAAGGTTATTCCCTTGGTCAAGGTCGTGTGGCAACGACACTCTGGTGGTGAGGCTTCGTGGGAACGTGAGGACGAGATGCGTCAGCAGTTCCCGTACTTGTTTGAGTGAGTCTTCCTCTTCTTTCCCCTTGGGTTGTTCTCAATTTCGAGGACGAAATTCCTTAAGGGGGGAGGGCTGTAATATCCCGGACCTTTCGGATCCTTCTTCATGGGTCCCGGATCTAGTTTTCGGAGTGTCCGGCTCCGTTGTGTCCGAAATTTCGTTTCGGACATCTTTCGTGTTCGGATCGGCGCGATCCGGAGTCGTTTCGGAGGCCCGGAGGCGTTCCGCGGCTTTTTCCGCGTGTGTTTTCCGATTCCCGGTGTGTGTTTCGGCTTTTCTCTTCGGACGCTCGTTGCGGGTGAACCGGGCTGTTCACACGGACACGAGTGGTACCGTTGCGATCGGTGCGTTCCGAGGATCGCGGGGGTGTGATTTCCTAATTTTTGGAATTTTACGGATTTTCCGGGTTTTCTATAAAACCCTTTTTCTTTTCTCTCTCCCCCACCATCTTCTTCTTCCTCTCTTCTTCTTCCTCCTTCCTCCTCCACCGTGTCTCCCTCCCTCTCCCTCTCTTCCTCCCGGTTGGCCACGGCGAGCTCCCCTTCGGCTGCAGACGGCGGCGGGGCGACGGCGCGGTGACGTGGGCGGCGGCGAGGCGGTCGTGGGGGCGTGCGGCGAGCGTGGGAAGCTTAAGGAAGAACGAGGGTTTTCAAGCGTTCTTCGCGATTCGTGGACGATCCGGCGGAGCATTCGCTCCATTGAAGTAGGGTGACGTTCCCTAGCTCTTCGCCGTTCTTTTCCGTGGTTTGTAGGCCGCGGGGAGGCCGAGAGAGGCATGTTTGGGCGTTTTTGGGGTTTCTCCATGTTTTGGGGTGAGCCGCCCGATCTATGGTTTTAGCCCATGATTCTATGTTTTGGTGGCTTAGATGCATGCTAGGGGTCCCCAGGGGTCTCCCCCCTTGTTTTCCCCCTCTCCGGTGGAGGTACGGGGGCGTGGTTGGTGTTTTTGGGGTTTTCCCGCCGTAGCGTGCTCTGGGGCAAGCGACGGTCACTCCAGTGACCGTCACATGCTTGTAACGCCCCTAGAGGGGTGCGTTACTTCCCTGGGTGTTGGCCTTTGGGGTCGAGGGCTGTAACGGTCCTGCGACTGGCCGCCGTTTGCTAGTGACGCCCCTGGGCTGGGCCGTCACATGCGTTTCGACCGTTGGGTTTTGACCGTTGGGGGTCAGGCCATGTAACGCACCGAGATAGGCGCGTTACTTGCGTGTAACGCACTGGGGCAGGAGCGTTACTTCCTGTTGTCCCCCATGTGGATGGGCCAAGCGACGCACTGGGCCCAGCGCGTTACTTACAAGCAACGCGCTGGGGCAGGCGCGTCACTTCCCTTTCCATCCCGAGCGTGAAGGCCATGCGACGCGCTGGTCTAGGCGCGTCACATGCGAGTAACGCACTGAGCCCGACGCGTTGCTTGCAAGCGACGCGCCAGGGTAAGCGCGTTACTTTCCCTGTGGTTTTGGAGGGTGTGGGGCGCCGTGTGACGGCCTGTCTCAGGCGCGTTACTTTCAAGCGACGCACTGGAGCAGGCGCGTCACTTCCCCTACCCCTCTGGCCGTGTGACGGTCTGCCTTAGACCGCCATTTGTAAGTGACGGCCCTAGAGTGGACCGCCATTTGGCTGTGACGGTCCAGGGTCGGACCGCCACTTCCTGTGTTGCCCCATGAGGGTGGCAACCTCGCTTTTCTCCGACCGTGGTCTCCGTGCGACGGGACTAGTGCGTGGGGTGATTCCCACACGTTGTCGGGCTTGGGCGTTGTTTTCCGTAACTTGAGAGTCTACTCCTTCAGTGACCCTCCACTAGTCGTAGCCTACTAGTACGCGTGTGCTAGTCGCACCAGGGAGTGGTGTACGGGCTGACCTTTAGAGACGGTTTGTGGACCGGTTACCGTTGGGCCCCACGTCTTGCAGCCAGAGTCCGGCTGAGGGGAAAACCGGTCAGAGGGCCAGACCAGGGACGCGCGGTCTGTGTGTGCACACGTGGTTGGGGGCGGTTGGACCCACGTCGACGGGCGTGACCCCAGCTAGTCACTTGTTGTAGTTACTTGTACGGTGTTTGCGCCTCGGGTAGGACCTACCATGTCAGGCGGTTCACCTGCGGTGCGGTGTAAGACGTCAGGGGACGCTACCGGCTGTGCTTCTAGTGGGTGGTACTCCTGTCGAGTACGGAGTGTCAGACTGTCAGTCGTGTGTTTCCGACCTTCGGGTTTTGACGGTTCGACCGTTGAGTTTCGGTCTTCTCGTACCGTGGCACGTGTGTCGGTTTGCGTGCCGTTAGGGTCTAGTTCTGTAGAGTACAGGGCTTTCCTTTCCGAGGTACCTTCCTACCGCTAAAGTAGTGGTTTCTCGTTTTACGAGGTAGGGTTCGAGTGATCCCTACTGAGTCTTGTTCCGAGACTCATTCCCTGCGTGTTTTCACCGTGTTTCAGGGGAGGCGCCACCTTCGGGGAGCGTGTCAGGAGCGCAGCGGAAGCGTGGTGCGGGTGCCCAGAGGTAGTGCCAGAGGTCAGAGCCGTGGGATGCCCCGTGTAGCTGTACTTTTCTTTCTTGTCACTGTACTAGTCGTGGACTACTGTTGCTGTTGTCGTTATTTTATTGTGGACCATGTAAAATGTTAATTCATCTCCTGCTTAATATCATAACTGTTTAATTTCTGCAATTATTTGTGATGCTTGTGTATTTTCCACACCATCCTTTTAACCCTTCCGAGTCTTCGGGCTCGTGGGTGGCGGTGCGAGTCTCGGGTTATCGGGCCTTCCCGGTAATCGGATTCTCGGGTCGTTACAGAGGGCGCACGGGGGGGGGGGAGCCAGCGCTGAAGGGGGGAACCGGAGGGGGGGGGCCTGCGCACGGGGGGGGGGGGGGGGAACCGGAGAGAGGGGGGGCCTGCGTACGGGGGGGGGGGGGACCGGAGGGAGGGCTGCGCAGGGGGGAGCCGGCGCCAGAGGGGGGAACCGGAGGGAGGGGGGCTTGCCCACGGGGGGGAGGGGGTGGGGGTCACGAGTGGGAGAGAGGGAGGCGTGGTGAGTGTTTTTAAAAAGAAAATTGGTCCAGTGTTATTTTTTTTTGAGGAGGATTTACATGGGAGTAGAGTATCTCCCTAAAAATTAAGAGAGACATATCAAACGGGGTTTTATTCTCCTTGCATCCGTCTCTTCCTTTCCTAGCAAAGACCGAAATTTAACATCGACCCACACAATGAGTTTTCCTAAGAACTTTCAATTAAAACTTTGTTTACAAAGTATTTTTAACCTAAGAAGCAAAAAAATACTTTTCCTTTCCAATGGAAAAACAAATCTTCATAATTAAACGCCCCAACACAAATGCCAACCGATTTTTAACTCCATGATTCTTGTTGGCCCATGCATAATATTGCGAAGGTAGACGAGAGTAATGCTAATACACATTAATGCTGGTACTTTTTTCAAGTTAATGTATCTAATTAATAGGAATCGCATGATCAAATGGCCGGCTTCTAATATGGTAATGTTGAACTTGGCACGGCAGTAGATTTTTCTTTTTAAATTAAAAAAAATTGACTTGGAGACCCATCTAAAGTACACGTCCATACAGTATAAACTATGGTCGGACAGCTCACAAAACTAAAAAAAGATTAATAATAAATAACAATAATTGGCCCGCTGCAATACTTTTGGCCCCATTAGGCGTGTCTGTTCTGTTTTTCTTTTAATTTTTTCTAACTTCATAATGAACGGACGGGTACCATTAATTATGGGCTTTGATCATTGTTATCAAAATTGGATCGGACCGGTCGGTCGGACCGGTTCGACCGTGAATCGGTCTGATTAGATCCGGTCCGATCCGGTTCGACTCTATTTTCTCCGTCAAAAAAAAAAAGGTTCAGTACCCGCCCCCCCAACTCAACTCGGTCCGACGCGGCACAAATAAATAAATGAATATATTATTTACTTATATTTGATCAAACTATTTAATTCGATACACAACTCAAGTCCACATCTTATGCCTCTTGGGTCCTGACCCAAGGGTGAGATCTCCAACGTATAAAGTCAAGTAAGTCTTTCTAACTTCCAATATGAGACTAAACATAAAGACTCTATTTCCAACATATAAATGAAGATATTTGAATCAACATAAAAACTCTATTTCTAACAAGTAGTTACAAGTTATTCTCTATATACATGTATGTTTATTTATTTTGATCATTATATCTTATTTGAGTTATTTCTTATTGTATTAAGTTTTAGAATCGGGTCATACCATATATCAATATTATAATGACATCATAGTTCAAATCGGTTCGAACCAACGGTCAAACCGGTTCGAACCGAACCAGCTCATTATCCGATTCAGACACCGATCTGATTCTGATAACATTGGCTTTGATATTTATTTTTTATAAAAAATCAATGCACATTATAAATGTGTAATAAACCTGAGTGTGCATCAATTATTACTGTTCTCTCTCATTTTTTTGTTAGAAAGATGCTTACAAATTTTGAACGATCTCTCAAGTATTCACCTTATTCCCTTAATTAGAGATTTATCTGTACGTTGACGCGAACAATTCCTTAAAAATCTGACATCTATTGAGAGATAGCTCTTGAGTATTTTTTTTAACTGAAAGATAATATTTGTAAGGTGGGAAATGAGGGAGTCCGTTCATCCCTTCATTACGGAAGGAACATGACGTGCCACCCCGGTCACCAGACAAGCGATTTTTTAATAATAAAAGTAGTAAGAATATAGAGGAGTACAGGGGTAGGGACGGCACCCAAGCAAGGGGTGAAGAACAACAAATAGCCCGAGGCCCCCAAAACCAAAAGAGGTGAAAGAGGCCAACATGTCGATACAACCAGCTAATGACGGGGTCTCCCGAAATCGCTGAAGCGGTTAGGCCGCCGGCGATTCCTACGGTTGCTCCGGCAGACAGGTTAGAAGTCAAAGTCATCGAACTCCACGTGCGGCTCATCAACCAGACCATGAAGATCGTCAACTTGGCCGACGAGCATGGTGCCCTATACCCCAACCGAATCATCAAGGGCAGACTAGAAGGAAGCAACAACATGGATGGATCGCGGGGGCCCAACAGCATTAGGAGGAGGAGGATGCGCTCCTCGGCGGTCGACGCGTAGGGTCAGGACGACGTGGTGGGACTCCAGCTCGACCGAAGGTGGGGCAGAGATGCAATCGACGCTCGCGGGGCACGCCGGGCGACCCACCAGGCTTGGGGAAGCAGCGAAAATTGAAGTAGGGTGCGGCGAA
Organism: Amorphophallus konjac; assembly: GCA_022559845.1. Taxonomy (NCBI): domain Eukaryota; kingdom Viridiplantae; phylum Streptophyta; class Magnoliopsida; order Alismatales; family Araceae; genus Amorphophallus; species Amorphophallus konjac. The sequence continues at coordinate 24,059,879 of CM040128.1, forward strand.
GGCACGCAGACCTTCCGACGAGAGCGGGGAACAAAAACCTCGGTAGCGAGGAAAGGCGGAGCCAACATCCCCACCAGGAGCTGAAGGCAATGTCGAAGCAGAGCCTGCTCGGAGGGACGACGAGCCGTTGCAAGCAAGACCAAAGAGGGCTTGCGAACAGTCGCAGCTCTGGGCACACCAGAGAATGCCAATGAGCCAGGAGGACAAAGGACCCGAGGGGGGGTTGAACAGCCGGCGCCACCGTCGCTGCAGTGTTGACCCTCTCATATATGTTGGTTAAATTCTTTCTCTCACATAATCAATGAGAGATGAGATTTCAATCCATAATCTAAATCCGTAATCTTTGTAAAAAGAAGGTGTCATCCGAGCTCATTCACATTTTCTTCCCGACGTATGTTTAATGCACACGGGATATTTTCATCTAGAATGTGTATCTAGTAAATTTAAATATTTTTTTAAAAAATTATGACGTTAGATTCACATCACCGTAACTTGTGATATAAGATATATCTCTATCCGAAGATAATTTTTTTTAAAAAATTAGGTTTAATAAATAGTATTGGACCTAATTTATATTAAATTAATTGTTTTTATTTTAAATTTTTTTAAATCCTCAGATGAAAGTGTGTCTTAATTATATCACAAGTTAAATTACTTGAGACTCACGGTCATAAATTTTTATTTAAAAATCAAATTAACCTAACATATATGCAATCATAAGTGTGTAATTATAACCGACTAATCATTACTGTTCCTTTTCTCAAATCTCGGGGTTTCTAGTCCACAGAGACGTGAGCTTCTATGGAAAAGTCAAGGTACTCATCCGTCAAACGGGAACTTCAGGAGTTCCAGTGATGGGACGTCGGCCGGTCTTATTATAATGGAGTAGGCCAGGTTCCTCGGCTGGACTGCATCTGGACTGCAAAGCGGGTAGCGGTGGCATTCGACCAATGTCCCACCCGTTTTTCACCTCCCCATTTGCTTTATTTCCACTCTAATAAAGTCATCTTTCGTGTTCGAAATATTGAAGGCTCTCTTTGCAAGTAGGATAAAAAAAAACTCGAGTTAACTTAAACACAGATAATTTTATTTTATTTTTTATTTACTTTGAAAGCTTTTTGAGTCTATTTTAACTGAGGTGAAATAATAGATTTTAAATTGTTGTTAGAAATAAGTTATCCCCTCAAAACTTGGGTCAGTGCCGTGAAAACTCACTCGGTTTGTCAAACTGTTTTTTAATTTATTCTTGGAGATAAACCCTTTATTTAACCCTCGAACCTTTTTACGAAACAGAGCCGAAGAGGAAGAAGCTTTCTTTTGAGAAGACTTGTGATAGTGATAATAGAAGCATTAAAGAAATAGATAAAACAAAGATGTTAATTGTATAGCCTTGCCTCTTGTCAAATGAGAATAGGTGTGAGCGATTATTCATGGGATAGTTTTATCCAAATTTTTAATTTTATGGATTTGAATGGACATCTAATTAAACGGCAACTAATCTAAAGGGTCATTTTTTTGCTAATGCTCGTTTAAGAGGATTATTTATAAAAATAGTAAAATAAGGATGCAATTTGGAAACTGTTGAAATGCGAGAGTTCTTTTTGCAATTTTCCCCTAACATGAACCGACCTGCAGAGATATGGCAATTCGGGCCCAATTGTGGTCCTGCTCTACTAGCCAGCGGATCGTAGGGATGAGATGGGCCTAGCCGAATTGTGGACCGCGTGGCGCTCTGGTCGTCCTCTTGCACGCTGGCAGCCCGATCTGTTTCTGATTAAAAAATGAGGTCCACAGTGACACAACGTGAGCGAACCAGCTACGTTCGGTGGCCAGCTTTGCCAACAAGTTTAACGGGAAAAAATGTGGCATTTACAGATTGAATAGCTTTTGTTGGGTACGCTAACAAATTATTGAAAACGGAAAATTATTTTCCGCAAATAACAAGCAAAAGGTTAGGTAGATATCCGATACTTGACAGCATGAATCATCCAGTATGCTACATATATATATATATATATATATATATATATATATATATAAATTCCGAAGTGGTTCGAACAAGGAGCTGTTCCTAGCATGCATTTAAGATCTAGAGAATAAGTTAATTCACTCTTCTTCTTCTTTTTTTCTCCTCAAAGTAGGTGTGAATGACTTCTTCCTTCATATCTAGTTATAACTACGGTAGGGCATGCATTATGTTTCCGAGGTCTGGAAGAAGGAAAAATCCCCCACCCTTTCCTCAAAATCTTGGATGGATCGCCTGCACACATAGATGCTTATCAAAGTCTATATATATTTATAGGAGAATGATGACAAACTCTTTCTTTGTATTTGATATCGTTGGGGATCACACAGATGAGAAGTGGAAGAATAGAAAACATATGGCAAGATGCAATCACACGATAACACGCGATTTATGTGAAAAACTAGAGACGGCAAAAATTACGTAGCTACACACAAATCCAATATTATATGTTGAGATCAACTATTGAGTCCACTATTTTTTTTTTTTGGTAAGCGCGACATCTATGTGCCAAAAATTCTGATCAACCTTGACGTCTTATGATCTTAGTTTTATAGGGTATTTGATGGCTATTTTTTCTTTATTTTTTCTCTTAAATTTAAAAAAAAAAGAATAAGAGACTCTCTAATCTCTTTTGGTGTTACTTTTTTAAATTATAGGGAGAAAATTTCACCCATTATAATATATTTCTAAATAAAAATAACTCCTTATCAAATTTTTTGAGATCGCTCTCGTTCCCCCCCTCTCCCATGCGTGGCCCCCCGAACCCCCCCCCCCACTGTGCGCCCCCCCCGACCCCTCGGCCGACGTCCCCTCCCCCTCCCTCCCCTGTGCGGCCCCTGCGCGCCCCCTCCCCTGCGCCCGGCGCCCCCTCCCTCCCCTGCGATGCCCCTGCGCGGCCCCCCTCCACCCCTCCCCTGCGTGGCCCCCCTCCCCCTCAGCCGGTGTCCCTCCCCCCCGCCCTGCGCTTTTTCCGCAGCTTCAGGGTGCAGCAGCTGGAGAGGATCGCGCGGCTCCACCGCTTGAGGCCCCCGGCGATGACGGCCAGGGCTCGGTCCTCGGCCTCACAGACGGTGTGCCTCCTCGTCGGCGTGTCGATGGGGGCGGAGGGCGGCGCGGCGGAGCGCATCGAGCACCCTGGAGGAGTAGCTCTGATGCTCGTCGGGTGCCTTCCACCGGCGCAGCACAGGGCGCACGTCCGCGCGGCGCAGCTTCCCCCTCCGCTCCCCCGCCTCTGTGAATTTGCACGGGACCTGCTGCTCTCTTTTCCCCCGGAGGATTTCCACCTCCTCATCCATGGCGGCTGCCGCAGCGAGATCAACCGCTTACACCCTCAGAAGAAACCTACGCTTCCACGGTAATATCTTTCACGGGACTTGGAGGACGGGATCCGAATGGAGGACGAGGATTAATGTCAAACAATTTGATATTTTTGTGACATTTTTGCCGAACAGTCGAGATTGATTTTTTTAATTTTAAAAATTTTGTAATGCATATCAATTAATCTCTCATCTCGTAACCCGAGAAACTAAAAAAAAAAAAGAGAGGTTGGGGGCGACAATTGAGGGAGGAGTGACAATTGAGAGAGAGAGAGAGAGATGCCACCAGGAGATCGTTATCTCTTCTTACGGCGTCTACGCGTTTGGCACTCCAACGGAGAGAGGCTGATGCCACCACGAGATCGTCATCCCTTCCTACGGAGTCGCCGCCAGCCTTCTAGAGTTTTAGGATGCGTTTAACACTCTAATCAAGTGGATTATAAAATTAGTTTTCAATGATTGAAAGTCTATCTGTGAGAGATAAATATATTAATACTTAAAAAGTTGGTCTCTTATTTCAAAAATAGATTCTTTTCAAAAATTCTATATAAAAAAGAGAGAAAAAAACTGTAACCAAAAAAGAGTTTTTACTTAGAATTTTTGAAATAAGAGAGAGTATATTCTAATTATTAGAGTGGAGTCTTAATATTTCATAATTTCTCTCATCAAAATTCATCTCTTCTCACACATATTTTCAAAAAAACTTATCAAGGAGAGAAAGAAAAAAGATGACCTTTGAAATATGTTTTAATTTTAATTTTATTTATTTTTATATCTCTATTAAATATGTTATTTCTATTTTAAGATTTTATTTAAGATGTTTTTACAAATAACTCAGACATTAAGAGATATAATCGTAAATATTTTTAACTTTTCCTATATCTAGTTAGGTCAAGTCATGATTAAGTTGACGGATGATAATGGAGAGTTATAGTTATTACATATTTAAAAAATTAAAATAATAATATTATATAATTTTAAAAATATATTTTCAGAATGATATATGTTGTTGCATTAGTACATTCAAGGTGTCATCGGCCAATCTTGGTTTAACAATGCAGATGCGAAAGAAAGGAAAGACATGAAGTCGCTTGGGGACACTTGGTTTGAGCCCATCTGATCATGACGGATGCATGGCGGTATACTTCACACTCCTTTACCAGATGCAATAGTGTAATTGACACCATGTCATTATTAGTGGTCTCAGATTCGACTCTCAATTGGGAGGGGGTCTTATCTGAATCATATTTAATTCTTGAGAGATGTGAACTCGAGACTTATTAATCTTGCGAAAAAGAGATACGAGTGATTTGGACATTGTTAGATTTAAACCTAAGTTTCTTAGGTACCGTGTAAGTTTGTGTATCGAGCGCAAGGGATGCTCATCCAATGTTATCTTCGATTATGATTATGATTATGATCGGACAAATAAAGCGTCTCGTATCTCCCATGCAGCTCTTGCCCTCTTTTTTTCTTTTATCCAAAGTTATATTTCACTAGCAAAGATAACACAGTCAATTTTGAAAAGTATTTAAGCGGAAGTTGACCATGAAGACTAAAAAACAAGTCTCTGCAGAAAATATAGAGGTGAAAAGTGATGGAATTTCTAACATTGACTTAGAAATAATGTCATAATTTTTGACTAGAGTGCGAATTAAGTAATTGTACCAAAAAATATTAGCCAACTAAATCATTTACAAAAGGAAAATTTTGATTTCTCAATGGGTAAAAGAAAGGCATCCCTGTGGATACGTGTCAGATTAGGGTGGGGTCACGATATGTTTTCTACTCTCACAATCTCTAACTAAGGCTGAAATTGAAAACAATTAGAAGGTACATATTTTTTTTTTCAAAATTCTTAGAGAGAGAAGATATAACCCCTTGAAAAATTTATCAAGAATTTGGAAGTGTCCCATTTTCTTCCGATCTCTATCTCACCCCCAAAAATCCTCCGAGGTAAAGTTGATGGGGACGTGTGCACTTTTGTAATTGATTATGAGGGGTGAGAATTAAGATAATTAAAACGCTTAAAATCTTCGACATTATTTTCAAACATGTGCTAATAAAATAAATTGGCCCAGATTAAGTTGGCGTGGCAGGATTAGATGGGTCGCAGCCGTGCCCTCCGTTGCAAATAGGGGGCACCCCCGCGCCGGCCTCGCATCGTAGGCCATCAGAATCCACGCAATTGAGGTAAGAAAAAATAGTATTTAAACGTTGAGCTTTCTCGGGCCGATGGTCATACTCTCACTTCTCCCTTGGATATATCTTACGACCATTGACGTAATAACACTAACAATACGTTATTCATTTTTCTTCAGAGTGTTATTAGGGTTAGTTCACCGAAGGTGTTCTCATCCAATCTTGGTCGAACGATGCAGATGCGAAAGGAAATAAGAAAAAAATGATACCGTTTGAGGACGAGAGGTTTTCACCCATCCAAATCTCAAATGATCGGATGCATGACTATACTTCACTAACAAAGATAATGTGGTCAAAAGTATCTGAACAAAAGTTGGCCATGGAGACTAGAAAATAATTCTTTTCAAAAAATATAGAGGTGAAAAGTGATACAATTTTTAACTGTAACTCAAAAATAATGTCAGAATATATGACTAGGATGCTAATTAATTGTACCAACAAGTATTTGCCGACTAAATCATTTACAAAAGAGAAAACTTAATTTCTCGTTGGGTAAGAGAGAGGCATCACGTGGTTAGATCAGGGTGCGGTCAGGATATGCTTCCTACTCTTACAATCTCCCGGTAAAGTTACATTTGGATATTGTAGAGGGCAGAATCCGATTCTTACGTCCCGTATCACACTTCTCTATTTATTTATCGAGAAAGGTCGTACGGCACCCGTGGAAGCTTACAATCATCAGGAAGGAGAGCGTCAGAAGGAGTCGTGGACGTTATCTCAGAGGATAATCTTCCGATGCTTAAATCAATAAAGGATCAAACAGAGAGCAAAGTAGAGCAGGGGAGAGAGAAGATGGTGGAGGTCGCCATAGTAGATCTTGGAGAGTTGTAAACCTTGCGGACGAGTGCTCGCCATTGTCAGGGACCACCCAATGGGTGCTCACTGGGCGGTAAGGGTGCTCGAAGAAGGTTCTCTCTCAAAACAGGACAGTCGCGACCTCTCCCGTGATCGCAGAATGTGGATCTCTCTGACTTGTTTCTCTGTGGGCATTTCTTGGTGGAATTTTCCGTCCCCTCTGTTAGAAATCGGAGTACCTATAGAGATGGACAAACAATAGAGGAGGAAGAAAGAAGGGGGAAGAGAAGATCAAACCACAAGAACACTGGAATTTACGTGGTTCGGAGGCGATGTGCCTTCCTACATCCACAGTCGCACTGAGATCTCTTATTTCGCACACAGTCACGATTACAAGAGATGCTGCCTTATATATAAGGAGCCTAGGGCAACCCTCCTGGGTGAAATTATAATAATACCCCCCAAAATTTTTGCCTCGAGGGCTCCGCCCCCGAACCCCCGGCCTTACGGGTAAGGGGCGTTGCCCCCCTGCAACCCCTCGCCAACTTACAGCGAAGTTGGATCCGCGAAAGGACAAGGGGGAGCCTACCAATATCCGGATCAGACTCCACACTCTTTCAACACCCTCGGCCTGTTCGTCGGAGTCCTCTTTATAGAGGATTGCCCTGGAGGGGGGAACACATCCCTTAGCAAGGAAGAGCGTCAGTCCTGGAGTCACACTTCTCTATTTTTCTCACTCTTTCTCTCTCCGATCCTCAAATTCTTTTTAAATTAAAAATTAATAAAATAAATTCACCTTCTACACTGATTGTGAGAGGGTGAATATTCTGATGATTAGAATATTCAAAATCATTTATCATTATCAACTTAATAAAATAAAGTGGCCCAAAAAATTAGGGCCGCATAATAAGATAGCTTGCGACTGCGCTCTTCCATTGCAAGCCGGCCCTGCCACTTGAGGTGGTCACACATTTGAAGCCCCCCCCCTTTCCTTCCAAACCAGCCGCCACGTCTCGCTTCCACAACCACCCCCACGGCGCCGCCACCTAGCGCCGCTCCGAAAGCGGCTCCGACCTCGCTGTCGACATCTCTGCGTCCAAACAAATCGCAACGAGCCGCCCCCCCTCTAAGCCATCAGAGCCGTGCTCCCCATCACGAACGGTTAGATGTGCGGCAGACCCCAGTGGGGTCCACTGATATGCTTCCCTCTCCCGGAGGACTGTACACGTGTAAAGACCGGCCGTGATCTTATCCGGTGCAACAGAAGAGGAGAGACGAATTCCGGGAAAATCCGAAAAAGACGACGAGGAAAACGTCAGTGTTTCGGGGATTTTTATTCCGGGGTCCACCTGGTTTCCACCTTTTACCCAGACGACCAAAACGGGCTACTATTTAAGTGCACCGGGTTTACCCTCCTTTCCTCGACGCGAAAAGCAAACCTTTCTTTTAAGTTTCCTCCGGTTCTCTCTTCTTTCTCGCTCGCCATGTTCGGCGGCGGCGGCGGCGGCCTTTGGGCGGCGCTCCCCGTGGACCACCGCTTTCCGGGGGGCTTCCCCCCATCCCTCCCCGCTCAGCCTCTCTTCCCGCACCACGGGCAGGGGTTCGCTCCCCCGGGGCTGGCCGTGTGGACGGAGCAGGAGAACTGCGTCTTCGAGACGGCGCTGGTGGAGTTCTACGGCGTCACCGAGGAGGAGCGGTGCGGGGGAATCGCGGCGCGGATACCGGGTAAGACCGCCGAGGACGTGAGGGAGCATTACCGGCGGCTGGAGCGGGACCTGAGGGATATCGAGTCCGGGATTGTCGAGCTGCCCCAGTACGCGGACGCCTGGCACGAGTCCGGCACCGGGGCAGGTCCCTCCGACGGCGGCGTCAAGCACGGTTCGTCCCGAGGGGGCGCGAGAGCCAAGCCCGAGGAGCGCAAGAAGGGGATCCCCTGGACAGAGGAAGAGCACATGTAAAAGCCCACTTCGCAATAGGGAGAAAAACTTCGATTTGTCTTTTCTTTCTTTCTGTGTTGCCATCTCCTTCGGAATTAACGTTTCTCTGTTTCTTGCTCTTGTTCTTTGTTCTTCTCCTTCTACTAGGCGGTTCTTGGAAGGGCTGGAGAAGTATGGGAAAGGGGACTGGAGGAGCATATCCAGGCACTCGGTGGTGACCCGGACGGCGACCCAGGTGGCCAGCCACGCCCAGAAGTACTTCCTCAGGCGCAAGCAGGGGAAGAAGGACCGGCGGCGGGGCAGCATCCACGACGTCACCATGCCCTGCAGAATATAAGAGGCAGGGGGTGGGGGGGGGGGAGGTGTTGTGACCCCAGCGAGCCCCTCTTTGACCATTGCTTCGTCGTATACGGCCTAACTTGTGCATAGATGTCAGCGTCGGGAACTTGAGTCTACGTTCCGTATTCTTGTACGTTTATCTAAGTAACTGAGAAGTAGTAGTAGAAGTACTGATGGTTGGAAGGGGTTGGTTGACAAATTGGTTTATGGTGAGTTTAGGGACTTCCTCCGGGGATAACCATGCTTCGTCTTTGTGTGATGTTAGATATCGAAAAAAAACCATGTCTCCTCGGGGACTAACACCATGATATATCTTGATGTGGACCGAAAGGAGGGTTTGGAGTTTGTCGAAATTTCTTTGTCGACGTTGGATAGAGAAATTTTCATTCCGGACTTTTAAAGAATGAATAAAAATTGATAAAAATATTTCAAATTAGGGATTAAAATTGATGATCACTCTTTCCCATCCGAAGAGAAAGTGAATAATCTCTGATATCATACGTTCATGCTCGAGAGGTGGTTCATCGTAAGGTTGCATAACGATAGATCAATTAATGGATACAATTTAAACCTTGCAATGGAAAGGCCTACGTACATATATAGACCACCAAAAGGCAGCCGTATATCAATCACTTCAAAACTCTTAAACAGCTACTCAGCTGCTACAGGAAGATAGCTCAAGTCTTATGGGGTTGTTTGATAATCGATTAAGATGGGAGAGCAGATGAGAGAGAGAATAATGGGCTACATCGCTCTCCTCACACGCAAGAGAGTTAATTGGGGTTATTTAGCGCAAGCGACTTCTTGAGGTCACTTGCGCGTGCTCAATTATCAAACAACCCCTATGTGTCTCCACGAAGTGAAAGATAAAACGTCAAAGACTTAAGTACAGAAGAACTAGCATGCATTGGCTTTCAGTACTCTATCACAATCAATGGGCACATTGGTCATTATTGCCCTTAAACAAGTATGTATACTTCTCAAATGCATTTTCAGAGGGGGAAAACAATTCGATAACGAGTGCTTCTAAACAATGTGCATTGTCTCAACAATTTACTGTATTGGATAAATTTTGCTCTCAATTCCAACCCATAGAACACTGACCTTGTCTCTTTGTCAACATCGAGTTTGTTTGTTTGTTTATTTTTTAGTGTTGAAAAGGGTGGAGAATATAATTACGTCGCTACGTTGGGCCAGTTGCCAGATGACTCCGGTTGTCAGTACTGTTTACTGACTATAAATAAATAAAAATATATATATATATATACATGTATCATCACGTTGGATATCGCATTTTACCTCCAGTCGTATATTAACGCTTAAGAGTAAAAGTAACAAAGTGCCGGGGAAGCTGGAGATGAGCATAGAAAGGCCTGCAGTTTTTTGCAACAGAGACTCTACAGTATAACACCAGCTTCACCCCCCAAATCACCGCCTAAAATTACAAAACTTGTAACGTTGAGATGCTTAATTAGAGAGGAAGTGAGGCGATACGCACGTTGTTCGTGCAATGTTTTTACCACGGCCGCCGAAAGGTTAAAAGGTTAATAAATAAAATTATTTGACATGATCATATGAGATAAAACTCTAATAATGATAACGATGAACCATGCAGGTCGTCGGTGTAGAATGTTCCCAAAAGCACATGCCAGCCTGAAACAGATGGGAAGATATATATATATATATATATATATATATATATATATATATATATATATATATATATATATATATATATATATATATATTATTGCTTGGCAGTAACAGCAATAAAATCAGAGCATCAGACGACAGTCATAACATAGTCACAATGGTTTAACGCTTGGGAAAAACCTCTCATGAGTGAACTAAGAGCCGGAATACATATCATTTCCGCTGTCCTCACTTGTGAACAATAGTAAGTCGTTCTCATTACTCAATTTTCTTGTAGTGAACCGGTGAATTGGAACTACATGAGTCGTGGATGGACAGCTCTGATAGAACTTAATTTCATGTTCCAACTGGATGGTCTGGATATCTTTCATCCAACCGTTCATGAAGTTACCATGTGTATATATAATTCACCTGCAAAGCAGCACAACAAACAAAAATCAAGCTAGCGCATGTTTATCACATCGCAGGTACGTGTCGGCCTGACATTAGGAATAGAGACTTGCCAGACGCACACGACGGCGCGACGCGGACGCGACGGACACCGCACTTTTAGCAACGGTTTATTCGCCGTCGCTGAAATAAGGCAGCAAACCATCGCCACAGCACCCACGTGCTATTCGCGCCGCGGGCGTGTAGCATCTTCCCTGGAAATATATGTATATATCTGTCAGGAGAGAGAAAAAAATCACAGTACATTAATCTTTTTATTTAAGGGCCCACGACATTCGTTTGGTCTGACGAGTGACATGTCACAAAAACATCAGAGGCTCATCTATTGGAAGTCCATATAAGAAAGGCCAAGAAACGTCACCTAATCTAGTATAGACGTTCACACTAAGAACTCCCAAAGATCGGGACAGACCCCACCATTCAATGGCCCCAAAGTGACCAGAAGTCTACTGAGAGAACTTCCTTGGAAAAATGTCAGGATAAGAATGTCGCTTGAAAATTTTGACCTAAAAAGGGACTGATCCTTATCCAGAGACGAACAACCTCACATTTCAGATCCTCTCTTAACCCCAAGAGAGACTTACTGTGACTGGACTCCTATCCGATTTAATTAACCACTGGCAAACTTCCCACTAACAAAGTCGAACGAGGGACGCGGAGGGATTAAAATAAAGGTAAAGAATCTCTCACAAGTGAGAGTCTTTACCTAGGTGGTATCACCCCTCTCACCGACCTCTGCGTAACCATAAAGGGGGTCCATGGTTATTTATTCTTAAAACTTTCCTCCGTGAAGATGATCAGGTATTATCCTATCTTACATTTCCTAACTGATGAAGAGCGATCCCGTTTTCTTAATTCCCCTCGTGCTCCTCTTACTCTTGCACATTATTGACTTAGGCATCGGAATATTTTCCCTAAGATCTCCATCCCAAGACTCCTGATCTTTGATCTTTCTCACATACCCCCTCTCGAGGTGTCCTTCGGCGTGATTGCATCGCTAGCTCCCCTGTATCTGACGATCTAGCGATGCAATCGTGCCTAAGGACACCCCGAGAGGGGACATCGATCGATCAGTGCCCATGATTTGCTTGTAAAGGAAAAGGGTCAATTAGTAACAATAAACATAATCGCATTGTTTATTTTATCACACGACATATGTTAGCATCCACAATATGCAGTACGTATCTACATTATGAATACCAGTAACGATGCCATGAGGCTCCCATGCACCAATATCGCAGGGTCCGGGGAGGGTTATAGGTAGTTGTTCACAGCCTTCCCCCACTTTGGGCAAAGAGACTGTTCCCAGTTCTGTACCAGCTGATTACCTCTAGACCATCATGGGCCTCCCTTAATTAATTTCGTACCATTGAAACCAAGGCTTCTACCCACTAACATACATACCTAGCACCATGATCAATTATGAATATTCATAGTTCAGCAGGCATAGTAACCGGCCGGATGGGATCTCTCTTGTTATCTGTCAGGCTTAATTGGCAAGGGTTGTGACTTCGCGATGGTTGAGAGAGGGGACTCCTAGGTTCTAATTGTTAAAATTTTGACTAATTGTTAAAATTTTGACATAGTCTCTGAGTAATAGTTCCGTATTAGTTAAATGAGTTGTAGTTCATGTATTTATGATCATAGACTTCTGTATCTCTAACACTGTGATTTTATGAATTTAACATAGTATCAGAATATGGTCTTGAGCCCAACTCCTCTTGTCACCTTCACCCAATTAATATCCACGTCTCATTTTGACCGTGAGAGGGAGTGTTAGAATTTAGACATAGTCTCTGAGTAATAGTCCTGTATTAATTAAATGAGTTATGATTCATATGTTTAGGACTCTGGACCTGTATACGATTCGTGATTTTATAGATTCAACCCTAATTAACTTGACTTGTTTTTCAATTTATATGATTCGTGATATGCCACTGTGACAGAGAACTGGAAATACGTACTCGTGATATCCAAACAATAGGGAGAATTTTTGGGTGGTTGGATAAAGGAGGTATGAGGGGGTGCATCGTCCACGTGGGCAAACGGGGGACACGACAAAATTAGACGTGCTTCAAAAGGAGGCCATCTATTAATCCGGGCCCTGCATGATCATTTTATTTTTATAGAACCAAATAAATCCATGTTGTTAGAACACATTAACTAACTGATTGGGTTGTTGAAATATGGAAAGAGCAACAGTAACAAAATCACAAGAAAACAAATTGCAGTAGCGGAGGTGAGGAAAGGTAGTAGGCATCACGGAAGTGGAGCAGTCAACGGAGGATTAGAAAGTCACGCGGGAAAGGAAGAGACGAGGAGAAGGAAGGTTGTACCCCGTGGAGGCGAGTGCCGGCGTTGATGCGCTCGATCCAAAGGGCGCGCATGTCGCACTTCTTGTTGCGGCGGTCGCAGTACGAGTATTGCAGTGGCCTTCTCCACCCGCTCCCTCAGTGCAGTTCTTGGCCCTCCTCCGGAATCCCTTCGCCAGCTAAAACATCTTGTCCTTGTTCATCTCCTCTTATTAATTACTCCTCATTTTGTTCCTACTACTCCGGATCAAAAAGCGTCGTGAGGGCCCTGGCTTCTATGCGAGTCTGCAGCAGTGCAGCTGCAAGTTACGGCGCAACCGCGATGGCCGATGGGACCGGAGAGCTAGGCGACGTTTGCCGGCGTCGAGCATTGCCCACACGATGAGTGGAGCTGCTACGACTGAGCTCTTCCTCCAGCCGCTGCTAAAGGTTTCCCGGTTTGGGTTTTGGGGATTCGCATAGGATCAACCTTGCTTCGTTAACGTGAGGTCCTTCAAATGAAAAATCTCAACCATCGGATCATATGGATGGAGACATCCGACGGTCATGAATTAAGTAGTTACATTTATAATGTACTTGCAAATATCTTCCTTAATAAGAAGATTTGTGTTATGCATAACCAAAACCTTCTTCGAACACTGTCAAGCATTATCTAATAAAGTTGATAAGATAATTGAATTGTCGTTTAAGCTATCAATCATGTGCAATAGATGGGGTTAGTCACTTATGACTCACTCACGAGGGGAAAATATTATCAGAAATTCTCTCATTATTTAGATATTTTTACGTATAAATTATTTTTAAAATAAAAATTATCGATTTATCATTCTTACATTTATATTTACACGCATGTCATTAAAAATAGATCCAAAAATCAACTTTATATTTTAAAATAAAAACTTTCGTGTTAGATTTTTGACGGTCTAAAAATCGAGACACAACTGAAGACATTTGGTAGTGATGAAACGTTGTCGAAAATTCTAATGATTAGAATCTCCGCTCGACGTGTTATCGATCACACCATTAGCAACGTGCATATTTTGGTGGACCAATCCACTTTTGGTGTGCTGGCCACGTAGGACTTGCTACACCCCAATTTTGAATTTTTAAAAATATGATATATTTACTGCACGTTCAAAGCCATTATGAGACACATTGAGTGTGCCTTCTCTCAACTATATGCACGCCTTCATATTATACCAAACGACTGTTCAGGATGCCGAAGTGCAGCAATTCTTACTCTATATTTACACATTTGAGGTAAATTCGTATTTATTTGTGATTGATAAATAATTAAAAATTGATTTCAATGCTCTTTAATGACGTGCTGTTGTAAAAGATATTTGAACACATCTTTTTTAAGCAAATAAAGAACCTTCAAATCAAACGACTAAACAAGTCGAATAAATGTGACACAAACTATAAAGTGACAAAGAATATAATAGTCCTCAATGTATTATACATGTTATAAAGATACACACATCTTTTAAGACTTTCTATAGGATGCAAGAAGTTCATCGTGTCTCTATAATCATTCACAATTGAGTAATCATTCCCTTATATATCCCCTTCTCAAGGTGCTTTTATCCCCAGAAAAAAATATTTCAGATACTGTCGTGGCAACGATGGAATTGATTCACTCCGTGGGTAAGAAGACAAACAAATCTGATGTACTTGGGCTTAAAGAAAATTTCCGAGGCTTATGGTGGGTTAGAATGGCAATGCCATTGTAAAAACCCTTAATTAGATATTGGGGTTCTCCTCAGCCAAACTGATTAATCTACTCATGGCATGCGTTACTATTGTTTCCTTTGCACTGTTAGTTAATGGAGAACAGTCTGCAGAAATATTTTCTTCTGGAGGATTGAGGCAAGGATGCCCGTTGTCACCATACCTCTTCATAATTTGCTGTGAAATGCTCTGACAAATGCTCCAAAGGAAGCAGATAGATGGAACAGTGTCTGGCTTCAAAGTTAACCTGGCTGTCCCTCCCCATTTTGTGATATCTGCTGGTAGGAGATTTGAGGATGATCAACACATCTTTATTTAATCGCTAGATGGCTCGAGCTACATGGCTCTATTCTCCGTTAAGTTATACTTCAGATAAGGAACATACCAGCTTAATAGATAGATTCCTGAATTGGTTTAATCCTCCTTTTTCATCAGGAAACAAAGATTTGAAGCCTATTATGTTATGTGCGGCTATTTGGTGGAACCCATGGAAAGCAAGGTGTCAAAGAATCTTTCGCGGTAGGAAACTCCCTCCAGTATTGACTTCTAAGAAAGCAAACTCTGACTTCATTCAATGGCTGAAATTAGAATCAGATCAGTCTCCACACAAAGTCAAGACCCAGAACTGGGATTCACCTCAAGCAAGTCAATATAAGATGTATTTTGATGGGTCAACTGCAAAAGATTTTGGGGCAGAAGGAATTCTTCTCAAAGACCACCTTTCTCTAAGACTAAAAGCTTGGTCAGTGCTATTTAGACAAGGTTGTTCTGCCGCAGTTGAAGCCCTTACTCTGCGGGAAGCTATCAAGATTGCCAAATCATTGCCGGGCCTAATAGTAGTGGAAGGTCATTCACTTCAAGTCATTCAGGAGGCAAATGGCTCTCACGAGATGTCCCAGAGAACACGGAACACAATCCATACGTGCAGGCAAAATGGCTTCAGCCATTTCACGCACAAAAATAAAAAAGTAAAAGGCAACCAAGAAATGGGAAGCTGTAAATGTGCATACGAAATTGCTATGCAAGGCTTGGCAACATAGCATCTTCATGAACCAAATCACCTAAAATTTCAAAACCTACATCGGGATGCAGGGAAAAAGAAGTGATCCGACGAGAAGTTTCTTCGTGCAACGTATGTACCACATCAAAAGGGGGGGGGGGGGGGGGGTCGAGGAAGATAAAATCTCAATAAAGTCGTTTGGCATCATCAAGCCTGTAGCTCACCAGTGTACAATATTCCCAGAGGCACAATGCAAGGCTAAACAGATCAAAGACTGAGGTACAAGTTCCACAGAGTTGTCGCGAATAATGGCCTGTAGCATAGTCCCATAAAGCAAATGAGCTAAAAGTTACATAACTAGGCTGTAGGGCCAGTATAATTAGTGACAAAGCCGTGACAAAGTTATAATGATCTAGCGCTGGGGAGAAACCTTTCACGAGTCAATAATGGAAGAACATTATTTTGGCTATTCTTATACGGTGATCAACTAACTTTCACAGCAAAGTAGCTGAGCAAACTCAAATCTCATTTAGAGTATGCATAGATTGACATCTTGGAAAACTTGAAGCTCATGTTGTCATTACATTCGTTGGGCTCCAGCGAACATAACATGCACAAATCAATCTTTCACTGTGGCTCTTAAAATCTTCACTTCATGTATAGGTCTGAGACAGACACAAGATCAAGTACAGTATCAGCCTAAGAAAACAGTATGCTGAAAAGAAAAAACAAAGCTTCAGAACTCTTATACAATGCATACATGCAGCATGAAGTTGTAAATCACATGAAGGAACAATGTAAATGTAAAATGTTCTCGTAAAAGACACATTGGTTAGGCAAACTACTCAGCAGGGTAGTGCCCAGGAATTATAATTCTTTCTGAGCCAGTAGCTTTGGAATCTGAAAAAGGCAATTCAAATTAGATGATAGGATTCTCATTTAGCTGCTATATATTACCCCATACCAGGATGTGACATACGGTGGTTTCTTATCGATCATATACCTGGAAACTGCACCTTCTGTAGCACAAACATTGAAGAGTTCATTTTAACAAAGTCCAGCTGTCCGATAAAAATTATGTTTTGACAAGATGTTTGCAGAATCTTTTTAAGCTATGGGGGGAAATTTCAGCCTTAGTGAAAAGGAGGAAAAGTAGTGTAGACTTGATAGCCAATCTTGCACTTTTGGATACAGTCTTCATACCTTGAGGAGTGAGCCCAAGTCTGAATGCAGCTGGCCATCTACCATGCTCATATGTCTCACACAACTTCTTACCCAAACCATCCTGAGATCAGCCAGGCTCTATGGGGAACAGCTCAAAATCTACCAGACTGCTGATTCAGAACCAATTCCAACTGATCAATATTTTTCCCCTTTTTTTTTCTTTAGTTCAAGGAGAGATTAGACCCCCCAGCTTGAAACTCATATCAACATTGGTCGATCCAGATCAGCCAATTCTGCAAACAATGCCAACAAATGGGCATTTCCTCTGTAAAAAATAAAGAGCAGCTCTCTCTCCATATTGAAGCAAGATGATCTATCTTTTTGGCTATGTTTGACATGCAGCTCTCCTTGTCAATCGTACCTTAGTCATTTAGTTATTTTTAACTTTAGAAACAAAGAGTTATTGGTTGCATGTACGTTATTTGTGCCATGACATTTAGTGCCCAGTTATAGATTTATGGTACCATGAAGTCCATGTTCAAATCAAATACCATCCAACAACAAAATTTACCTATCATTCTTATCAGTTTGCACACTTCCAAGCCTTTTGATTACTTCCATGCCTCTGCAAACTCTACCAAAAATTGTATGTTTTCCTACAAAAATGTAAAACAGAAAAAATATCTCATCAATAAAACTCACAGTCATGAGAACATATGCAGAAGTCTGAAAATAAAATGGATGATTCCAATAAAAATATCATAAATTAGGTCCATAACAACAAAAACTCATCCAAATAGTCTCCAATCAGTTGTAAGGATCTAGTTAAATCTAAAGGTTCCTAAAAAGTTTAGCACTGGCTAGGTTCCTAACATTAGAGACGGCAGATTGTCAATTGCATTGCATAAAAGGACTATGGACATGGAAACATTCTAGTGTGATATATCATAGCGCATGGGAGAACTTAAAATGGACACATGATAAAATATAAATGGACACCCAAGCTAGTGTGTCAATGGTGGTTCAATTTGACACAGTGTGTCAATGGTGGACCAATTTGACAGCAGATGAATGGTTGCATCGTGAAAACTGAAAATGTCCTTTACACATGCTTTGCATGCATCAAAGGTTCATCCCAAGATGAGAATGAGAAGGAGAGTCAGATTTCAAAGCAATAACAACGACAACAACAACAATGATGATGATGATGATGTTTACCCCAACACCAGAATGGAAAATGGATTTCCATTTCAAAATAATGATGATGGCAAATAAGTCGTACAAATGGGACAAAGGGTTCAACTTTAGAATAATAAGGACAAGAATGATAATGATGATGGCACATGGAGTTAATTCATTTTGCTCAAAACATGGGAAAGCTCCCCGTTAACCCAACATCAGAAACCCTTTGCAACACAATATGCGTGCCACAAGCCCACGAACAGTGTCTACAATCATGTGTTACATGAACTTGACATCACTGGTTAGGATTCCTTATTGTCTAGTTCCTTATCATAAAGAATACTCCTGTAGAAGACTTGTTTCATAGGCATTTAAAAGAATAAAATTTTATAAATACATGGCTTTGCCAAAAAAATTCTGGATAATCATGGCCCTTTGGGACCATGATACAATAGGAAAATTATGACTATGGAAAATGTATGCTTATCAAAAAAGTACACTTAGATAAACAATTATACATAGCTGTGGATATATAGATGAAGTTCTTGCTCTTGCAAGGAAGCATAACCTCAAATCCACAATGAGTGCAATCCAAACTAAAATGTAGTGGTGGCCACATGCACAAGAATGTTCATATTCTACTCTATATTTAACATTCCATTCTTTGAAATGTCATCTTTCCACCATCCCCACAGCCCTGAAAACCAAGATGGAGCTATACATGAAAACACAAAAAAGGAAAATGCAACATCTGCAAACACCAGCAAACTACCTCTTTTCCCAGCATAAACATGCATCAATCTAGCACACAACACGGTCCAGATTCAGATTTAATACCATGCAGGATTTTGGCTGGGATGAATGATTATATGATAAGAGCTTCCACCTTCCTATTTTACACAAAGTCACAAACTAACTTTCAACATTTAACATAAGATCATCGTGCCTATATAACCCAAGAAATTCTATCACAACATCGTACTTAGTTACCAAATGATAGTCAACAGGCTCACCATCCAGTGATTGTGCAGGCGCCAGAGTAATGAAGAACTGACTCCCGTTAGTGTTGGGACCAGCATTCGCCATAGACATGATTCCCGCCCCTGTGTGCTTCAACTCAGACCTTATCTCGTCTTCAAACTTTGATCTGCGGGAGAGGGAGGAGAGAGAGTAAGGAATCGTCACTACCAAATAACGGGGAAATGACCCAACTCCAAGGACAACCCCATGACTTTTACAACACTCCGATCCTTGGGCGCCCACACGGGGGGCTGCTTACAGCATTGCACAAAGTTTCAATCTTTCTAGACCATGCTAAATCACTAAAAGCCGCCAGAATCCCCAGAACCAGTGAATCCACCAGGAACCAAAGCCGCATGTACGAGCATTAAAAAAGAATAAAACTCAAACAGGTAAACAACTTTACTTACCCGTAGATGGACTCCCCGCCCCTCCCCGTGCCAGTCGGATCGCCTCCTTGCACTATGAAATCCTACTCCATTTAAGACACTACAAGAGGATTAGATATACGTTTAACGCAACAAAAAGAGGATAGGCTTATGATAAGGGAAGAGTCCGGGGGCGAGGAGACCTTGATGATCCGGTGGAAGATGACGTTGTCGTAATAGCCCCTCCTGGCGAGCTCCACGAAGTTCCTGCACGTCTTGGGTGTGTGCTTGTAGTACATCTGCACAGGAGAGAGGAATCAAAAGCCGAATACTTCGAACAAAACCAGGGCTTTTGCGGAGGACCCAACAGAAGACAGAAGAGGGGACGGTGGGGCACCTCTACGGTGAAGGGGCCCATGGACGTCTCCAGGGTCACCTCCGGCGGGCCTCCGTCGGTGCTACCCCACATCTCCGCCTCACGCTTTTGGAGGAGCTGTTGCCGGAGACTCACTCGAACAGTAACACCAGCGCCGAGAGCTTCCCAACGCTTGCGCCCCCTGCCCCTGGGCTTTAGCGCTTCGACTGCGAGGCATTTCTAGAGGAGAGGTCCCGTCACACATGGCTACGATCACCGCTCTGCAAGCGCTACCGTTACTACCGTACAACGGTGACGCTTCCCCCACTCCCGGATCTGGAGCGCAGCATTGGGACGATGTAACGCTAACCGACCAAAACGAGAGCATCTTACCACATCAGAGTCCGACTGGTTGCACCTCGTGCGTGCTTTCTTTTTTCTTTTTTCTTAATAGATCGGTCTCAATCTGATTTATGTGTTCATAGTTACACTTCATACTATCCCATTTTGAATCGGATGACTGAAAAAATCAAGAAAAAAATAAAATACCTCTGTTTTTTTTAAAGTAATGAGCCCACCGCTTTACGCCCGTTGGGGTGTCCGATCTTCAAATAATAAATGACTATTTATTTGTGGGCCGTCCTACCTGGGAGATTTTTGAGGCCATATAACTCTCGTTCGGACGGAAATATTTATTGGTCCAACCAAGATTTCTCGACTTGGTGATCCGTGCTAGATCGAGATTAGCATGATCAGTACGATACACTCGAGTCTCGTGCGACTTGGGCCTACTCAATTTGCTGCACCCCACTATGACAACCATTTATTCTCCCATCCCTACTACCCTTCCATCCCTCGGCTCTTTCTTCCCCCACTCCGGCACCCCCCATCTCAGTAGTCCACCCCCCCCCCCCCCCCCCGCCGCCCCCAACAGTCCCCCACCGTGGTTGGCAACGCCCCTTCCGGCTGGATCATCGCCATCATCACTGGATCTCATCTTCCATGTACCGGATCTTTGTCTCCACCACTGGATCCTCGCTGGAGCACACTTGAAATGTCGCAGAGAAGGGTAGAGAGGCAAGGACGAGCAACTCGGTTCGAGTCGGCCGGATCATGTCTCGATTTCTCATAAATCCGGTATAATATGCCTGAGTCGACGAACTATAGGTCCAAAAGCTCCAAACGATTTATAAATAGGAACATAAAAGGTATATGAAAACTGAAAATTCAGATAAAAACAAAGAAAACTAAAAAAAAGTCACGTACACATACACATATATGTAGACACATATACTTATATTTCTTCTTTTGTTTCTGATTTGGAAGAGAAAACAGAAAGATCTAATGTACAAAGATTAGGGTGAAGGAAAGTCTCACGTGTGTAGCGTAACAATGGAAAACGTAGGAGGGGAGAGAGAGATACAGCCTATGGTCAGTTTGAAAAATGGGTATTCGAGCCCAGAGGTTCTAATATCTTACCCGAGGTCAGGTAGTAGGTTTGTGTGTGAGATGTGGATGTGAGGCTCACATTTATCTCTCGTGAGATTAGATATCTAATTCTAATATCAAACTGAGTCATCTGACTTGAAGCAAAGAATTTAATCCGTCAGTCATGCATCATGATCGGATGATTTTAATTTCTAATGAAGGAAAAAAATTAATATTCCCATTTTTTGCATCCAATTTCTTACTGAAGTTCTGCTTGTGATGCAGCTGTGCAAAGAGAAAGCTTCAAATAAAAATTAAAAAAAAAGAGAGAGAAAGTTTCAAACTATCAAAAATAAATAAAAGATAAAGAAACCAACATGTCATTTACAGCCCCACTCCGTCCACATTTGGCCACGGCGACTGACTTCAGACGGAGCGGCATAACAGCGGCCGAGGTTTGCGTTAGAAACCATCCTACACTTGCCGAGTCTACAAATGCCCCCACTTGAAGCTAGAGGATGGTACATACAATGACGATATCCTCCTCTAGTTTTTGTTTTTGTTTTACGAAGGTAAGAGCGATCTTACCATTAAGCAAAAGGTCCAAAGTGCAAACATTACTACGTGAGTGGAGGGATTCCAGTATCCCAGTGGGGGGTTTTAAGAAGACGGCCCCGGGTTAAGAGCGGCCAAATCACGGGGCCTCCCTGTTCGCAGAACCGGGAACCGCCCTCACACCAAAATTCTATTACAAGTTTACAACCACACTCCAAGTGCCATCCAACAGTCTTGGATAATGAACCTGATTGTCCTGGGAGTTCTCCTGTTCACCTGAATGGCGACATCTTTTGGATTTTCCAGGGAGAGAGGGAAGAATGCTTGGCACATCATCGTTCAATTCGGTCTCTCATGATGCAGGCAGCAATCAGAGCTCTACAACAAGAATTGTCGCAAGATACAGACAAACACAACGATGATAAATAAGAAACAATATCAGATTTCATTGAAGACTGAAGCCATGGCCTTCTCTTCACATCTAAATGTGAAAACCACGGGATAAACGCTGCCTGTGTTTAGCCAACGGTATTTTGCCAACCTCCTTATGGTAATATTCTTTGCCAACAACAGGCTGAAGATTACAAGTGAAAATTTAAAGGTCTACAAGATCTTGAAGCCATCTAACAAGTTCGCATCATGGTGTACAGATTTAACCAATTCCGCAGCAGCTCCGATGTAAGCATGGGGGGTCAAATTCAAAAGACTGGACTTTGCTTCATCCGGCAATTTCAAGACCTCAACGAAAGTTCTAATGCTCTCCTTGGTTACCGCCCTCCCCCTAGTTAACTCCTTTAGCTTCTCGTATGGTTCAGGAATACCGTATCTCCGCATCACCTGTGAAGGAAAAGGAATTCATGTCACATTTACAACAGAAAAATAGATCGCACTGTGAGAATTTGAAAGAGACAGCCAACGCATTGGGGAAAACCTTTTACCAGGTACATGCTGATTTCGGGAATCCTTAAATCATACCAAATTTCTCAGCAGGGATGCCCTTCACTATGGTTGTAATAGTTAATATTGGCAGAATCATCTTGCAGTTGGGATGTCACTAGACCTTTATTTTAAGCTGTTTTCCTAGATGATGGGATGAATGTATCCGATATCTCAATAGCATGGTGGTTACCTGCTGAGTTTCAAATGCCATATACCCAGCTTGAACACAACACAGACTACCAAGACTTTCTTTGTGGGAGCCTTGCAGGCACACAACACATGAGGAAAACATTAAAACACACACTTCATACCTGCCGGATTCATCAATAGAGCAGGACCTATATCCCACCAACTAGCATAACTATGATCATGGCATTAAGAATCATGTCTCGGCAAAAAAAAAAAAGTTGCCATTTTTTCTCCAGTCTTGGAGATCTTATTTCATTCTGAATGAGAATGAGAGCACCATGTACAAAATCATAAACTTCAAAAACAAGAAAAACAAGAACGAAAAAGAAGTTACCAAATGACATGAAGACAAAAAATTACCAAATTAAACACATTGAAATATCTAAATAAGATTGAATATTGTAGCTTCATATTTTTTCCTAGATGCCCTGAAAATTGTAGGAGAATTTGAGAGTTATGCAAATGGCAACAGTTCAAGTTAAAGTTGAGAAGAACATAAAACAAATAGGGAAAACTATCTATATATTCCTAAAATCTTTAAGAATTATCTCTATACCCCTACATTTATGGTATTTACCCCAATACCCCTCAAATCTTTATGACAGCAACACCGTGCCCATGCCATCAATGATCTCTCAAGGTTGCGAACTCAAGGTGGGTTAGGAGGAAAATTATTAACCTACCCTTAACTTTAGCCAGGAGGGCAAGGGGTGGCTGAGGTGGGCGGTGCCGGGCCTGCCGGCGTGCCACCAGAACTGGTTGCCACCATCGACAGCCTTGTGGACGATAGCGTCCTGGTGCAGATGAGGCCTAGACACAGCACCGCGGTCATCTCCTCCAAGCAAAGGGAGTCCATGATCCTTTCGTTGAGTGCCTCCCCCATGGGTCTGCCCCCTTGGAAGTGCCGCCACGCCCACTCTGCCAGGCAGCTCTGCCCGTGGCCGCCGTCGCTGGCCTACTTCCCGGTGACGAGCTCCAGCAGCACAATCGAGGGCTGCAGTCGTGGTGCATGTAGCAGAGCCCGCTCGCCGACCCGAGGACGATGCTCAGCCTCACCTGCCAGTCCAAATCTCCCTAAACCGGAGAAGGGGCATCGCCCTGCCCAGCTTCTTCTCCCCGTACACGAGCAGCTTTGCGTCGGTGCCGGAGACTACAGAGGAGCTTAATGATGTTGGCATGCCAGATGGAGGTCAGGATCTTGACCTCGGCCTGAAACTCCCTCTCCAGGCTCGAGCCCACCTTCCTGCTGCACCAGATCTTCTTCATGGCGATCACCGCCCCACTGCGATTGCCGATGGGGACGCAGTAGACCTGCCCGGAACCGCCACTGCCAACAAGGTTCGGGACGAAGAGGACGCGAGCACCGGGAACAGTGTCAGCAGTCCCCTTGGCAGGCCATCGGAACTTCCGGCCTTGGAGCGGTTGCAGGCTAGGAGGTTCGAAAGGAAACTGTCGGTGGTAACCAACCTCCATGCAATGGCACCTTCCTCGTCGATATAACCCCCCTCCTCACGACCCCCCGCGACCACCATCCCTCCCGCCGGTACACCCCCCTCAAGTGGGGAATCATCTCCTGCTAGGATGGCCACCGGGAGGTCGGGCAAGACATTGCCCGAGATGGAGTATGCCGGCACGGGCTGCTCACCGGCTGTGAACTACTTCCACGCAGATTTCTGATGCGGGACGGGACGCGAACCTGGGACTCTAGCTCGCGGGCGTCCCTAAGCGATGGAGACGCGGGATCGTGTGCGGTTGAGAAACCGGCAATGAGCTAGGGTGGTCAACTCTCTCTCGAACCCAGATCGGGTCACGAGACGGGTCACGCTCTCTCTCGCAGCGGTGATAAAATATATCGAGCTACGTTCCTATCACTCTAGCAGCGGCATTCAAAAATATACAAATTGAGCAAATGCGATAGAGAGAGTGGCAAGTTTACCTCCACGCTCCGGCATAGTTGTTAAGGCGCCCGCCTAGGCGCCGCTTAAGCGGCGCCAAGGCGGGCAGGCGGTTTTTTGGGAGCAAGGCACCCCCACGCCTTGTTGCCCCTGAAAAAGGCGCTGCCTAGGCGCCGCTTGGGCGGCATAGGCGCCCAAAGCGGCGCCTAAGTGCCCCCTGCTACCTTCGTCTCCCTCTTCTCCCCTATTATAAATAGAAATTTTCTTCCGGGGGCGGTCGATCCGCGTGCGAGGGCGCACGATGGCGAGTTCGGGCTTCACACTCTAACACTCTCTCTCTATTTCTCTCTCACACTCACAGTGAGACCCGCCCTCTCTCTCTCCTACCCCCTCTCTCTGTCTGTCTATCTCTTCTCTCCCCTTGCCCCCTTCTCTCTCCTTCCTCCACCCCTCCTCCTCTCTCTCTCTCACACACACAGTTCGCAACTATCTCTCTCAGTCCCTCTCTCTCTATCCTGCCTTCCCCCCTTTCAATTAATAATGGGGTTAATTTGTTAATAAAGTATTTTAAATTTTAATTAGAATTTTGTATGTCTTAATTGTTAATTTTATCTCAAAATAAATTTTGATATTTTATTGCAATGTCATTTCTATTAATTTTTATTTCTATATTCATACTAGTGTTGTTTCCCATATTTGTAATAATCATGATTAATTTATATATAAAAATTATGTGTATATTAATGATACTGTTTTTTATGAACTTGACGCCTAAGTGCCGCTTAGGCAGGCGCCTAAGCGCTTAGGCACTCGAGGACCCCAAGCTCGCCTTGGTCGCCTTGTCGCCTTGACAACTATGCACTCCGGGCGTGGGGAAGACGATCCCGGCCAAGACCGTAACTCCCGGTACAAACAATTACAATAATTACAGAAATGAATTCTACTGCCCACTCCACGCAGGGAGGTAAAGGGCTACAACGTGGGCCCGGGAGGACCGATCTTGGGTTGACGGGCAGCGTGTTGGACAGCTCCGTCGGTTCCGGCACACTGCTACTCGGGCGGCAACTTGCTGTCCCGAACTGATTCTGCTGCTATCAGCACTGCGCGACTCGGCGAGAAAAATTGCTGCGATCAGCACGGACGTCGGATCGACGCGAAACCAGCGCCGTTGCGGAGCTGACTCAGAGAGCTTCAACCCTCTGGTGTCACAGTAATTTTGCTAGGGCCGTACTTTCCATGGTGGAATTTCAAAGGAGAAAGTTCTCAGTCTCAGATCTGGCCGGGCAGACTGAGATCTGCCTGAGAAAGGGCGTTGACGGCGAATGAAACTTCGGATCTGGGTGATGGGATTTTTATGGAAGCTAGAGGAAGAAGTAAGGAAGACGGAGATAATTTTTTTGTAAATTTTGGTGGAGGTTTGATATGAAAAATAGATTTTCTAACAGAGATGGGTTGGATCTTGACTGCAGGGGGCAGCACAGATTTGGAAAAATGCAGTGATTTTTTGGATGGGAAAGAAAATTCCTAAAATCACAAAAAAAATTTGGAGACGATGACTTTGGTGGACAGAACTCCCAGTTAAATTTTCAGATCATTCTGAAATGGGAAAGGGGGTGAAAAGGGCGAAGAGCTGGCTTGCTGGTTGGTGGATCTGCTCAGGAGGTAGATTACTAGGGATGGGAAGAACAGATTGGGAAAAATGGTAAACGGGAGGAAAATAACCTGAATTTTTGTGTGGAGGCTGGGGTGGACGTGGGGAACTCACCCTCCAAATTTCAACACGATCTGAGCTCCTGATTGAGAGCTAAAAATCGCGTACTAGGCTTCTGTCCTGATGTAGACAGAACTCCGACGGGTTGGCGGCTGCGGTGCGACGGCGGCTCGATGGCGGAGCTTCGCACTCCGGGGGGGAGAGATCACTTGGAATCCACCAAGTTTTGTAGAGAATCCACCCTAGAAACACAACAAATCCATGCTACAAGAGGAGAGGAGAGAGAGGGGTGCCCTTGGACTTGCTCTTGGCAAAAATACTTAATTCTTCATTAATTCTACAAATGACACTATACATCTCCTTATATAGAGCATGGCAAGGGGTGGGGGTTGGTAATTTCGTGGGAGAGAGGGGAGGGGTGAGGGGGTGCGCACCTTGGACCATCGGGGGGAGGGGGGGACCAAGGGGAGGGGAAGGAAGCTTCCTCCCTTTGAAAATTCAAAGGAGGGAAGTCCAAGTTTGATAGGTTGCCTACCTTGGACCAAGAAAGGGGGGGCGCCCCCTTCCACTAGCCACCTTAGGCCATTTTCTTTTAACCCCATTCACACATAGCCACTAAACCCTCTAGACTTGTTCCCATTGAACCTCTTTGGCCCATTTAAGGCCCAAAGGCCCATTAACACTAGCCCAACACCTAACCTAGCCCATTTGCCATATTTAACACAGACTACAATAGGGCCCAACATGGTCTAAAAATAGTGAAATAAAGATGATGGCTCGGCCTATGCGTCCACGTCCTCCGTGAGGTAAGCGGGCCCCGGCGTATCCTCGGCCACCGATGCGTATTGTGGCGTGTGTCGGCACCAATTTCTCCCTCAGGCTGCTGCTGTTCGCGACGAGCCTCACTGCAGTGATTGTGATGGGCACCAACAAGCAGACAGAGCAAGTCCCTGTGCCCACCATGCCGTCTCTGTTCGTCACCCGTAACGCCAAGTTCCAACACACACTCTCTTTCTTGTGTGTGTGGGCAGAGGCATCAAACTGAATTCAGGTCTATTGTGCAGATAACTGCTCACGGCGCTTGCAGTCACCTACTTCTATGGCATCCTCACCTTGCTCACCTCCACCTTCGCCGTTAGGAGCTCGTCTCTGTCGACCAAGCTTCTATTCCATTTTGTGATTCTGGATGCAGTAACTCTCTCTCTCTCTCTGACTCCAGAGGGAGGGGGGATTCAAGCCACTCTCTTTCTCTCTCCAATTAAATTGGGGGCAAAATGATAATCTCACGTGAGTGGGTTATCGCCGTTAACTGTTAACATGGGACGTAACCTCATGGATACAGTAACTCAAGTTAAGAGATTTCAGAGGAATTAAGATAAATACCATAAAGGTAGAGATACAAAGATAATTTTAAAGATTTTAGGAGTATATGGATAATTTTCCCAAAAAATTATGATCAGAAATTTAATCTCAGGGGATGATTCCAATGAAGTAATTTTGTCAACTCCCTGAAGTTTAAACATCAAAGAGAATGATGGCACCTTTCAAGATCTGATATATTAGAAGATGTATGAAGAAGCAGTTCAAACAATCTCACCTGTCCGGCCTTAAACAGATTATGTGCATTATCAATATGGTTCGCTGACTCAGATCGACTCGGTCCGAGTTGGGTGACTCGTACCGGATCATGGTAACCCCGAGCCATGATCGGGGTAGATCAGTCCAATCCACCATTAATTATTTAAATAATAGCATAATATTCAAAAATTAACTTTATTTGTTAAAAAACTAAAAAATTATAATGATGATAAAATATTAACTGTGGAGGCAGAAAAATGTTATATTGGGACCCATACTACACCTTAACGATTTCTTTGTAGGGAAGAGAGTTCAACTGCCCCAAGAAAACCTACAACCAATGAACAACGTATCAGAAGGATCCCTGGGTGTGACCTTGGGGGACAACCCTCCGATGTTTAAGTCAGTGACATGCACAGATGCATGCAGAAGAGAAGGGGGAGAGAGAGATGAGTGCTTAAGAGGAGGAGAGAGTGCTCAGACGAGACACCGAGTGCCCAGAGGAGCGATATGGCATCTAAAGACCTTCTGTGACGTGATGTGCTCTCAGTATCTCTCTAGCTATGTGGGCATGTCTGTATGGGAGTCTGTATGCGAGTATATGTTCCCTTTTGGGCTCATTCAAGACCCTATTTATACGATTCACCTCAATGTCATCCATTTCCTAGCTTAGCGGGGCCGTGGTTAGTAGAGCAATGAGCTGCTCGATCGTGAGGATCGTCTGTTGCTCACTCGTCCGTTCTATGTGATAGGGCATCGTGGCGGACATCTCGGCAGCACGGGTGAGACCCGGTGCTCGATGGGGGTAACCCCCTGTGATTCTGTCCTCAACATTCACCCATTGACGGATTTCATGACGTCTAGGGCGCACGTGTGCAGGGATCAAGCCCGCAGGCCAGCCAGTCTAGAGTGGGCCCCCGACGGGCGACATTCTTAGACTGTGGGCCGATCGGTGAGGGCCATACTGGGCCTGACGACGATGGGCCGCATCGGGCTTGGCGTTAATGGGCCGCATTGGAACTGGTGATTTTCCCCCTCCTCATTAACCATGGATCTTACATTTCAAGGACAAAGAACATGAAGCTCTATTGTCTTGTTTATTGATTTATTGATATATTGATTATCTAATAATGATATAATGTACAAAAATTAGTTAAAAATAAAAAATAGACTAAATATTTCATACATACTGTAGATTGATGAAATAGTAGTTCTACAAGTTAAAATATAGGATAAGTAATCCAAACATTGCAAGAAGTTTTATTTTTTCAAACAAAATAAAAAAAACCTCAAACATGTGACTCGGCTGAGCTGAACCGAGTCGGCCCGACTCGCACCTGATCAGGCCAGTTCCAAGTTGGTGTGTATCACGGAGTCAGCGAACCCTGATTATCAGTTTATTTATCAGACAGTAGTAACAGTAAATATTTCAGATGAACAAAAGAACCACTTTCCTTTGATATGCAGGCTCTAGTTCAGTCATATTCATTGATCATGTTAACACATGGCTAGGTAGCAATTTATTGTTTTCATTGCCCATGTTTACTTCCACTACAGAAACTTCCAACTTGAGAAATGCTGATTGTTTAGTCTGCCAAGCAGAACCAGTGGTTGACTTGATTCATCAAAGGTTAATTTCAACATCATTAGATAAGATTGAAGGGCTTGGACTATCAAATACATACTGTTTGTATGGGCTCCGCAAGCACCTCCCAAGACTGTTCCAGATCTTCCCAAATGCGAGCTTCATTCACCTGCAGCAAAAATTAATCACAACAAACCCAGTGATCACATTCTGGAAGACTTAACTTATGAACCCATAGGATCATAGGCAGTTTGACAATTTTATGGTCAAATATGTCCTCAAAGTAAGTGTTTCACACTTTCTGACAATTGGATACTTTCATTTAAAGCTTAGCTATTCACAGGAAGATGCATCAAAACACATTTGAAGCACTAAGTTTACCTGGCTTACGACTAAGGTTCACAGAGGAAGATCAAGATCAAAGGAGCAGAATAACTGCATCATTTTGACTAAACACACTGTGAAGTCAGAAGTAGTCACATTGATCACACTATAGACGGTTTGATAACTTTAAATTGATTGATGTAAATAGAGCCAGTTTAGATCTGAACCATTCAACTGTCTAAAGTTTAATAAAAGGATAGTAACTGAAAACTTGGTGAGCAGTTCAGATAGTAACTGCCACTTCAACAAAAGGATCTTGGGCCTTCTCAAATGGGGCCTAAAGTCAATGCAACTAATTACAGTTTTGCCATAGTCCAAAAAGGAAACTGAAAATCAATGCAGAAGGTGACATATTTACTCTTTCCTTCTACAAACTTGAGTTGGCCAATTTTAAACCACTCCAAAATATTTGTCTTTGCTCACTCTCCCCCCCCAACTTAAGAAAAAGTGTACAACTAATATTTGGGTATGGTCACTTTCTAACAAAATCTCAGGCAGAAGCATCATCACTGAGATAGTGAGGTCCATGGCTTACCTGTAGCTTACGAATTCCCAGCAGTGCACTTTTGTATGCAAGGAGAGAGTAGCCGAGTCCCACACCCAAGTTTCTCAAAATGGTTGAATCAGTAAGGTCTCGCTGTCAGAATAAAATAGAGTATACCAATCAATCAATATGAGCTATTAATAGAAGATAGATTCACTAGCATATTAGGAAAGAGAAAAGTATGGTTCAAGTTAGACGATTAAGCGGACAATTTGGCATATCTTTTCATCATTTGTGTTGTATGTCATCCAAAGAATACAGAACAAAAAAAATAAACTGGATTCATATCTGAGTGTACCATAGTTAGAATGAAGAAAAAAAAGTTATCAAAAAAAGGTTATCACCTGCCAACGTGAAATAACCAGCTTCCCGCTAATGCCAGCCAATAAAGCATTAGCCATACAAAGATTGCCCTCACTGTTTTCAAAATCTATTGGATTCACTTTGTGAGGCATAGTTGAAGAACCAATCTCACCAGCCTTAACTACCTACATACAATTGAAAAGGGGGGGATGTGGGTTCAGACACATTTGTGGATGAGAAGCTGTATCATATGTGGAGAGTCCATATATCAATCCATGATATGATAAAATTCGTCGTAATATCTATGAACCTGCTTAAAATAACCTAATGACACATAGCTCCATATATCTCTGTCAAAATCCACCAAAATGTTGTTGAACAGGATGAATGCTTCGAAAAGTCTTGCTATGTAGTCATGTGGTTCAATCTGCAGAAGAAAACAACAATCATCTAAGAGTCTTAGAGTCCATTTCTGTGTGCTGAATAATACAACGATGATGCTTCTGCCTGAGATTTCTGTCCACTGATACATTAAAGCATTGAAGAGTCACATGAGTTCAGCCACAAAAAATAATTTAGTCAGGATCACTCAGCCCAGGCTGGCTGACCCTGATCCAATCTGGCCCAATCCAGGCCAACCCAAATATATTCACAAAAGAGTTTTTACATATAACTTTACTGCCCCACCCCATTTGACCCTCCTCTCTCCGTCCTGATCCCATTTGCAGCCTTGCAGGTGTGCTGCTGTAGAAGAAGAGGAAGATAGGTTGCAGTGGTGTCTGTGGCAGATGGTGATGGCAACATCCTTAATGGCAGGTTGCAGTGGCAGTGTCTATGGCAATTTGATATAATCAATCGATGTCTCCAGAGAGTCAGTATAATTAGTTGTCAAATGTATAGTAAGATGATAGATGGGTGAATGCACAGGCTGACCGAAACCTACAAACAAATGAGGCTCTTTTGTGACAGAAAGGTTTTCCAATTAAAAGAAATAGACATGATTGCAGTTTTGAGTTAAAAAAGGAAATGTAAATGACATTTGCAAAAGGTTGGGAAGTGAAAGAAAAAAACCTGTGTCACATAGGGATTAAAACTTATCCCTAAAGATCTTACAAACTCCTCTGCAACAGTGGCCCAATTAATATCAGGATAAGCAGCCATGTGGGCATTGTAGTTTCCAACAGCACCAGCAAATTTTCCCAATATACGAATTTTTGGGAACTCCTTGCCTTGCTCACTAAGTCTGTGAGCAAAAATTAGCATTTCTTTCCCCAAAGTAGTAGGTGAAGCTGTCTACATCGGACAGGAAAAATAGACTAAAAAGGTGTTAAAAACAAGCTCAGATGAATGGTAGTTTGCCACATAAGCATACATATAACATATGATGAGACTTATTCAGCCAATATTAAAGAACAAGATCATTTAAGAAGAAGCATCTGTAAGAAGTGACCACTTTGCACCTACAGAAGTTAAAAACAAGACATCATTTTGCACTCCAAAGGAAAATGTTATACTGTTTTTCTTTTCTTTTTTGCTCAGATGTATGAGAGTGATATGCTTTTCTCCTAATGAAACCATGAAATGCAATTACAAAGATGTCCTACCATAGAGATCTGAATGCAGATTGAGCATAAGCATACATTCATTAAAACGCGTGACAAAATAATTGCTCACAGCAAACAGAATGTATGTTGAGCATAAGCTAACCATGACAGAATTTATGCTCACAGCAAAAAGGATATTTCATTTATACTTGATCCATCTGAAGCACATATATGCTTGACATGCTTTAGCAAAAGCATCTCAAAGAAGAGCTGTCCTATTGGCAGACTTCATTCATTTGCTTACTTATAAATGACTAACAATTGAATATACAACCAGTCAAGAAACTAGGGCCAACAAGAGTACAAGCATTGATTAATAGTGAGAAACAGCTACTACCTGGCCATGAGTGTGGGACAACATAGGAATACTTGCATTTTCCTTTGCCATGTTGTATATTGCTTTACATAATTCAACCATGGTGGGAAATAAGACATTATTTAAAGCTTCTTTCAGCGCCATCGCATAGGCAAGGTTGTTAATATCTTCAGATGTGCATGCGAAATGAAAATATTCAAGTACCTGGAAGAAAATATGAACATTTTAAGGTTGTGATAAAGAAGAGAAATTCAACTTGAGATCAACTCATCGGCCTATTGGGGATTCCATTTAAAGGGGGACTCAATTTCAAGTGTCCTTCAGAGCCTCTTTCTTTATCACCGCGTGAGAGCACACTGTCAGCCCTTGGATTGCCAAATCATGTTGTGCCAAGGGCCTATACTGGGTCCAATGACAGAAACAAACTGAACAGCCCAGCTCATGGTGCACAAAAACCTAAGCCCTGGACCAAGGAGCCAGCTAAATTATGGGTACAAGAAGCCATGCAATGGATGCCCCACAAGGAGTCAATCATGAGACTCAATGTAAACCTAGATCACACATGCTCAACTGACCTATCCATCCAGTTGAAATGCTCGCTTAAGAAAATAGATGATACAAACCTTTGCAATTTCTGAATGGGATTGGCACTTCTTTTTCAAGAAATATTCCACAGCCTTAACGTCATGATTGGTCACTTTCTCAATATTCTTGACGTCTATGGCATCATTTCGATCGAAGTGATAGATTATTTGATCTAAAAATGAACGTGCATCCTCACTAAAGGTTGGCACCTCAGCAATTTCTGGAATCTCAGAAAGCTTGAGCAGCCACTTGACCTAAAAAGGAATACATCCATCTGAATGTAATCAACACAGTACAAATACATAAAAGTACAGCAACAAGCAGTACAACACAATTTTAGTTCTTTAAGAGCAGTACACTGAGCAGGATCAAATGAATATGCATTCTTGTTTTCTTGTAGCAAAGCCATATAGATAACTCAGGAAACTGTCATGCCTATTTCTCAAAGTTCTGACAGAGCATAAATGATCGATATACGGCAAATCCGTGCAGAGAAGACATGTCTTTGAAATGTTCACATCACCACATCCAAGGGAAATGATACCT
Source organism: Amorphophallus konjac (assembly GCA_022559845.1). Classification (NCBI taxonomy): domain Eukaryota; kingdom Viridiplantae; phylum Streptophyta; class Magnoliopsida; order Alismatales; family Araceae; genus Amorphophallus; species Amorphophallus konjac. Next base: position 24,093,891 of record CM040128.1, read on the forward strand.
GTAGCTAATGACAGATTGGAAAACATCCTTTTTCTTTTCAGTTTGCGTTGACGTGAGTTACCGAAGTCCAGGGATTCCCATAAACTAAATGATATATAGACTATGTGGCACCACAGAATATTTACAGGGAGTATTTGTTGCAAAAAACAGTCGATACCACTATCACTGCAACTTGTCAGCGTTGACACGCCAGATGACTGGGAAAAACCCCATACAATCTTAACAAAACGGGCATACGCTGTATAATACATAATCTGACAAAAAAGAACACGTCCCGTCCAGAAGTCTTGTAAATATAATGTGCGTGCAGTCAAGCCCCCAAAGCAAGCACCCGAGCATTAATATGGTTCAAACAATTGAGCATATGGATTGTAATCTAGTAGTACCTCGACCATGACACGGTATCTGATCAGACCATATTCGCTGAAGAAAGGCCGGAGATCCTTCACCTTCTGCTCGTAGCGGCCATCCAGGGGCGATACAGCCGTCAAGCTGGTTAGCTCGAGGTCAGGAAAGCCATCAACTCCGCTCCTCCTCGCCTGAGGTGTCAAACGATCCACAAAACCAAGCTCAGCCATTCCACAATAACATCAGCAACCGAAGATTACTGTACAAGTAGAACCCAAAAGGGACCAGAAGAGAGATGTCGACTCAGAATATAACATCAACATATTACATCTGCTGCAGCCCTTGCATCCTCCACGGAAACCCTGCAACGGGGAGCACCAGCGGAAGCATCCGACGGCGGGCGCGCCAGGTTTGAGAAGCCGCTGGGCGGCCGGCGCTGGCTCGGCCTAGCCGAGCAAGGAATCGACGGGCGGCGGTGGACGCCGCCGGCGGCAGCGCCGCAGCTGCTGCTTGATCTCAGAGCGGCGCCGAACTCCATGAGCCGCGGACAGCTCCACAAAGTGCTGTAGCCTGTGGCCTTTGCTCTGTGTGTGGGGCTCCGGTGGGGGAAATTTAATTAAAACCCTAGTCTCCTCATCCAAATGACTTCCCGCTAAGCAGCGCAGCGGCGCGGCGGCCTCTTTTGTGTTTTTGCATATATGCCCCCAACCTTTTATCGTATGCTTTTTAAACCTTGCTCTTCCTTCCCTCCAGCACCCCCAGCAAAACCTTGGCGATAAAACGGGAGTCCGGACTCGTCCCTGTTTCGGGAACCGTTTCTTGTGCTTCAGATGGCTGCCGGTAACCCTAGCGTCGAAGGAGGGAATCGCCTGGAATTTAAATCGTCGCCTGCTGGTCTCTCGGATTAGGGTTTCTGGGTTCTTTCGGTTGATCTGATTGCCAAAGGGTTGGTGCCTGATGAGGACCATCAGGCTCCCGGAACCGCCACAACCTGGGCACGCCGGAGATCTTCAAAGGCGGGGTGTACAACGTCGTGAGGCGCGCGATCGTGATCGGGAATGGGTTTGCAGGTGCGGAGAATCAGTGCATCGGGTTGGTTCGGGCGCTGGGTCTGTCTGATAACCAGACAATATATGTACGTTCCTGGTGTTGCCTGCTCTTCCTGAATCGTCCTTGTTTCCATTAGGACAATCTTGGTTCTGTGGGAGCTTGTAATACCATTTTCTGTGTGAAATTTGATCGATTGATGCCTCCATTGTTTGTGAAAGAACATCTTTCACAAGGAAAGTGGAAGCAGTATTTGGTACTGTTCCAGGGAACGATTGCCTAATTCCCAGCATTGGAATGGGTAAGACATTCTCCGGAAGGGTCTTATAGAGTGGAAATGTCGTTTTGTTGAATCTGGATAAGCGAGTCGGATCTGGTGTATCATATTTTTTATTGGAAGGCTTTCTAGACTGGGTGAGTCTTTGAGGCCATTCCAATTCCTGGGAACAAGCTCTTCTTCCAGCAAAGGCTCTACAGTAGTTATTACCAAACAAAGACAAAATCACCCATCTCTCGTGTGAAGAAATGACCAGGTTCCTGGAGTGAATACCACATATTGTTGTGTATTTGCTTTTGTTTTTATCGAGTGTCACTGTGTTTTCTGGTTGCCCGTTACAAGGCCAAGAGGAGGAATTAATGAATGGCTTCGTTGACTTCCAGTGTCTTTTCACAAGAAATTAGACCGTGCAATAAGAAGAGTTCTTGGAGACCCTAGATTATCAATGCTACTACAGGGGAAGAAGGTGGTGCTACTGCCCTGACAGAATGCAGCTATCAGTTTATCATCCATCTTACAAGCTGATGCCAAGCAGATTGCATTTATAGCTCGTGAGACTTTTGAAAAGTATGCATGACTTGATGCAAAGATTGCCGATGTCCACCTTGTTTGTTTCAAATGGGGTTGGTATGCTGTTTGAAAACAAGAATTTGATTTTCTTCTTTAGCCAAAGTTTTGCTGTTCATTGAATTTCTCTTACTTTTCTGTCATTCATTGAGAAATGGAGGAAACTAGTTTGTTCTCTGATATAGATGTTCCATCTTCTTTGATCATCTTAATCAAAGATTCAAAATCATAAGAAAACTGCAACATTCATGTTAGTCTTCTCATTTTGACTGATTAACCAAAAGCATATCTTTGTTACATATTATTGATGTTGGGAGGTTGGTATTAAAAGTCCCTTATGCATCATGACTGCATGTCTGACTTTAGTTCCCACCTTGGTTATGGTAATTCAGGCTCTTGCTCAACTTTCAAGCTAATCTGCTGTATCATTTGAATTTTTCTAGCAAAATTGTTTGCAATCCACTTATGTTTTAATGGCCTGTTATTCTTTGCCAGTGCTTAGCAACAGAAAAACTGTTGGTTGAGTTCACCAGTCTCATATTTTGCTCTTGCACTTCTACCTTTCTCTGGCAAATGGATAAGAAACTTGCAGAAGAAATGCTGATTTGGGGTGGATATCTTCTTTTATTTTTCTTGTTCTGAGGCCCCTCGGATAGAAAATATCCAGATATACTGTTCTGAGGGAAACTCATCTGTCAAGTTCCAGTTCCGATCAGACACTTATTTCATCCTATTTATTCTGTTGCCAAACACTGATACCTTTCTTTAGGAAGGTGACCACTACTCTCTAGTGGCTTAGTAGTGTTCACATAGTCCAAGTTCCCTTCACATAGTCTGCTTGTGCCTCTTGCATGTCCATAACAAAGTGTTTCCCTTTTCTAATTTGCAGCTTGCATCCATTGGCGTAATGGCATTTAGACTATAACAGCCTGGACATTCTTTCAGGGAAGGCCCATTACTAGTGGTTGCTTCTGGTAGGGATACAATCTCAATGGCAAGTTCAATAAAGCGGCTGGCACCACAAAATGTTTTTCTTGTTCAGGTATTGATTGTTAACTTTACTATTTTTTTGGCTAATTTACTTGTATTTTTTCCCGTTCAATTGTCAAAAAGCAAGGTTGTTAACCTTCATTTTTGGATCAAAGTGTTCCCTGGGAATTTGTTTCTTACCTTAATTTCATCTTAGATACAACATCCAAGAACGCATCTGGATCGGTTTGATTTGGTCATTACACCTCAGCATGATTACTACCCTTTGACATCAAGTGGACATCAAGAGATTCCCAAGTTTCTGCGACCGTGGGTAACTCCACAAGAACCTCCTAGTGGTAATGTGGTACGTTCTGCTGTATACTTCTGGTCAATCTTCTTGTTCTTCTATTCCTTATATTACAATAATTTTACTAACTATTTTCTTACTTCTTTGAAATTTTTGGAAGACTAGGTTCTCACGGTAGGAGCATTGCATCAGATAGACTTTGCTGCACTTCGAACTGCTGCTCTGACATGGCATAGTGAGCTTGCCCCACTTCCAAAGCCTCTGCTCATTGTTAACATTGGAGGGCCAACAGGTTTTTTCTGTCTTTATTGTATACAGTAGGACATAGTATCTCTTGTTGGATGGCAAAGCTCTTTCCATGCCACCTGTTTGGCTGGGGATTGATATATTTTTTTCTCTTCCTGGTGCATTTCTTTTGGAAGTAGAAGGTTGGTAACAGTTACTTATTCTCATGTGATTTGACTGCTTCAGTTTTCCATTCTCTGATTCTATTCCCAAAGATTCAATGCCATCACCTTATGAATTTGACCTTCATTAAGTTTATTAAGTTAAACTTAATGGCTTAATGCATATTTTAAACTGTGAGTGGCTAGGAGAGTACTTTTTTTTTCAAGTATATGATGGAGGTTGTTGTAGAATTTGTACAGGGGTACACATGTTCAACTATTGATGCCTTTAGTATTGTGGTTATTAGTTTACTACACAGCTGAAACGTGACTGGGGTTGTCTTGTTTAGTTTTCCATCCTTCTTTTTGAAGGATTCTGTTCGGGCTAGTGATGTGCTACCGTGACGAGATCCGAACAGTAATAGGAAAACGATGCTAAATAAAAGAACAAGCGACTCCAAGTGATGTGATAATCAAAGTACAGACTTTGACATGAAATTATAACCACATTCAGATCTAAAGATGAAACTCCAATGTGAATATAGGAGGTTGTCCCGCACGTAATGTTTGGACAGTCAGTACAGGGCCGAACAAATTTGCACACGCTCACGATTAGGTAGTGGACAGCAAGCATGATTCTATAATGGAGACAAATTAAGGTTCTACCAATTATATAACCAAATGAATAGTAGCCATGGGGAGGGAACGAGATTACTGATGGAAGGAGAGGCGTTCGTGGACAGATAGGCTGTTTCCGCTACAGTCGCCGGCTGCAGAAGGGAGCCACGGCGAAGGCAGCGGAGGGGACTCAGGCTGCGGTAGTTGCTGTCGCCGGTGACAGAGGACGGCTGTGGCGAAGGTGGCGGAGATGACCCAGGCTGTTACTGCAACGATCGCCGGTGGTGGCGGACAGTTGCAGCATTGGCGGGAGAGGGGGGGTTAAGATGTTGCTGTTGCAGTCGCCAGCGGTTGAGGACGGCCGCTGTGGTGGTGATGGTGGTGTCTAGCGCCGCTGTTGCTGCCGACAGTGGGGGAGGTTTCCTCGCGTTCTCTCGTCCTCGTTGATGAGGTTCCCTTGAGTTTTTTTAGTAATAGAGAGAGGCATTATTCTTAATGAGGCGAAAAAGAAATTTATTGACGCACAGCGCCAAGTAGAGATTTTCTTTCTTTCATCGGTTGTGAGGACGAGGAAGGTGGGGTCGGCTAGCCTGTGGTGGGAGGAAAGGAAGGGGCGGCAGGGTAGGAGGAGAAGAGGGGAGATCTGGTGGGGGATGGCTCGCCGTGGCGGGTGGTGAAGAGGAAGAAGGCGAGGGGGCTGCGGGCTCGTGGTGGGAGGGTGAGAGGAAGGTAGTGGGAGGTGGAGGCTCGCAGTGACGGGATGGGGAGGGGACGGGGAGGGAGGTGGCAGGTTGGTTGGGCGCAGTTGAGGGGAAGGAGCGGTTGCAGAAGAGGGGAGCAGTGATTGCAAGTAGGGGCGGTGAGTGACTCAGGCAGGCGGCGGCGACGGGGGGTTGTGGAAGCAGCTAGGGTTTAGTGGGCTTCTCACCCCTTGCACTCTAAGGATGGCAGTACCGGTTTCGGCCGAGACCGAAACTGAAGCGTACCGGTTTCGGTTTAACTAGTTCAAAACATTCAAAAAAATCAGAAAATTATAGAAAAAATCATAAAAATATAAATAATCATATAAAAATCAGCAAAATTCATTAGACATGTATTTGACTGTAAAGAAATTTGATTAAGTGCAATAAACATGTAGTAGGCATTGGACATGTTAAACTAATATTCTTAAGTACATATTAAGTATGAAGTAGGTTCAAGCAGTACAATAAATATTACAAACACAGTAAATGTTACAGAAATTAAATGATCCTTACCCAAATGATGATGCACTAATATGGATAATAGCTAGAGAATCTTCTCCCTCATTGTCTGGCTTCTGATGTTGATACCCATAAAAAGGTTGCATATATTTTGTATATTCACTATAACCAAACAATGATGTAGTCAAGTCCTGTATCCCTCTTTGGATCCTTCTTGGAGTGTAAGGTTATTGCCTTGATTGGAATCCAGAATCAACATAAGAAGCAGAACCTTGAGGATGAGAAGAGAATGCTGACCCATAACTGCTATTGGGTGGAACTGGATGCAATTGAAATTCTAGTTGATGACCTCACCTATACATGCCTACTTCCTCTTGGCCACCTCCATAACCTGATGGAAGTCCATATTGGCTCTGTGAATCATATCCTCCTTCACTATGATTGTATCCTCTGTCTGATGGATGTCTATATTAGCTCTGTGAATTATCCTCCTTCACTATGACTGTATCCTCTGCTTGATGGATGTCCATACTGACTCTGTGAATCATGCCCTTGCCGCTCGTGACCTTGTTCACGTCTAGGCATGATGCTGCATTAAAACAACCAAAGATAAATGGTTATAAGTACAATGAAACAAATACAATGAAGCATAATTGAGCTTCAAATTATGATGAATTGAGATAATTAGTCAAAAGTTTAAATGGCTAATTATGACTTAATTTGGAGTTTCACTCTAATCACCCTTCATTAAATGCAATTAGCAGCACGCTCTCGCCCTAAATTATTCAATGAAGCTTAATTGAGTTTCAATTGACCCTAACTTAACCAAATTAGACAAAAGTCCCAAATGTAAATAGCTAATTAGGGTTTAATTTAGAGTTTTACCCTAATCACCCTTCATTAAATGCAATTAGCAATATGCTCCCGCCCTAACATATTCAATGAAGCTTAATTGAGCTTCAATTGACACTAAATTAACCTAATTAGACAAAATCCCCAAATAGAAATTGTTAATTGAGCCCTAATTTGGGGATTTACTCTAATTACCCGACGTCTAATATAATTAGCAGTATGTTCCCGCACGAAAACATTCAACGAAGTTTAATTAAGCTTTGATTCATGCTAAACTTACCTAATTAGACAAAAGTCCCAAATTTAAATCGCTAATTAGGCCCTCCTTTGAAGATTTAATACATTTAACATATGAAAATTAATATATTGAAGAGAACCCTACCTACAACAAAAAAAAACTATCAAACCAACAAAAAAACAAAACTTACAAGATCTTTGAGGAATCTACAACAAGAAACGGCGACGGCTACGGCTACAGGCTGTAAACAGCAAGAAACGGCGACGGCGACGGCAGCAAACCCCTCCACTTGGAAGCTCCTCCACCTGCACTCTTGCCCCTGCAACACAGAAACCCTCAGATATGAGAATCTACGGGAGAACAGAACTGAACTCCCCTTAAGAGGGGAGTTCGCGCCCGATTTTGGCCGAAACCGAGCGGTCTTGGGCTGAAACTGGAAAGTTTTGGGTGAAACCGATATCGGTTTCGCCTAAAATGATTTAAAAAGTTTTTTTTAAGTTTTGGACCTACTATAGTGAGCAGGTCTGAACTCGTTTCGGTTCAGTCCGAGACCGACCAACCCTGTTGCACTCACACACAACATGAGGAAAATGCTCTATTTTCATTCATCAAAAAATTGAGATTACATTAAGGTTTCTCAAGCTTTTTATAGGCTCCAACAAAGAGGACCTAAAGATAAGAATGCCTTTGCTTTATTGAAAGACCAAAATACCCTCAAAGACTCCCTAAACTACAAACGAAGCAAATTAACATTAGATAAGATAAAACAACACAAAGTAAAGCAAACTAACACTAGATAACTCAACCCTAGGGTCGTCTACGAGCGTAAACTCACAATGGGGGCGTCTCCAGAAGCTCCAGGTCCAGGCGTTGCACGTCATCCTCAGTAATCCACTGATCCTTTGACTCAGATCTACCACTCTATTTGATTAAATAACGGTGAACCTCTCCGTCTTGAGTAAAGACAATTTGATCATCCAAAATAGTAGCAATGCGTTCAGTTGTAGTGGGATTATTTGGGGGTAACAGGGAGTTCTCATCCAAAGTGTCCGCAACGACCATCATAAGTGGGAGCATCAATTTTCACACTCTTAAGAAATCTGTCGTCTTGGTTCTTCTCTCTAGGGGGTAGACCTTGTCTACTTTTCCTTCTAGGTGGGCTTTGATCATGCTCTAAATCATGATGGTGGGGCCTCCGAATTCCATGTCTAGGGTTCCTAGGGATAGCTTGGGAGACTTTACTATCACTAGGCTCTAGGGTACCTCTAGGTTCACGTTCTAACCTATCGAGTGGAGCATTCAGATTTTCATGGGTTTCTTGTTGCTTCTGCTAGATGTTTCCCAACCTAGTTAGGATGTCTTCTAGAATTTTGGACAGATCCTCAAAAGCCATTTGGGGTCTGTCAACAAGATAGTCTTGACCACTACGCAAAGGCATACATGGGAGGTGGGACCTAAATGACTAAATGATGCTGGCAACATAACATGTGCATGCTACTAAATGATGATTAAATCTATAGACTTTTTTTTTGAAAGTGTGTAGGGAAAAACATAAACTTTAACCATGCTCTGATATCAAAAATGATATGCCACTGTGACAGGATCTGAACAATAATAGGAAAATGATGCTAAATAAAATAACAAGCGACTCCAAACGATGTGATAATCAAAATACGGACTATGCCATGAAATTACAACCACATTCAGATCTAAAGATGGAACTCCGATGTGAGGCGTCGTCCCGCACGTAATGTTTAGATAGTCGGTATAGGGCCGAATAGATACGCACACCCTCACGATTAGGTAGTGGATAGCAAGCATGATACTATAACGGAGACAAAATTAAGGTTCTACCAATTAGAACAGTAGCCACGGGGAGGGAATGAGGTTATCGGTGGAAGGAGAGATGCTCGTGGACAGCTAGGCCGCTGCAGCTACAGATGCTGGCTGCAGAAGGGAGCCGCAACAAAGGTAGTGGAGGGGACTCAGGCTGCATTAGTCATTGTCGCCGGCATGAGCGATAGCTCATGACTGGTAGTTGTCTCTATGTAGTGATCGGCCTTCGTTAAGCTTCGCCAGAAGCGACTAGTCGCTTCCAACTCTTGTACTTTATGGTCTAGTCTTTCCGAACTCCTTCCTTGCCGCCAACGCACGCTACTAGGAGAGTAAGCCGCAAGCGCCTTGCTTGCATGGCATTCGTTAAACGGTAGGTCGGAACCAACGAGAGAAGTCGTGTTGTTTTAGAGTCTATAGGTTCAAGAACTTTCTCTCATTCCCTTCACTTCACCAAGTCATCACCAGCAATCTGCTCGTTACGCCCTTGGTGTCAAAGGACGAGTTCCTTTCTTGTCTTGCCCAAACAAAAACAGTCTATCATTGATAAAGACTCCCCCGCGGCAAGGCAGTCCAGTCCGGCTGCTTTCTTTATCTCGCTTGCAGTGGCGAAGGCGACCCAAGTTGTTGTTGCGGCGGTCGCCGGTGGCAGAGGATGGCTGCAGCATTGGTGGGAGAGAGGGGATGTTGCGGTCACCGACAGTGGAGGACGGCCGTTGTGGTGGGGACGGTGGTGCCTAGTGCCACTGCTGCTGTGGCTGCCGACAATGGGGGAGGTGAGGAAGAAGAAGGGAAGGTCGGCTAGCCGGCGGCGGGAGGAGGAGAGGAAGAGACGGAGGGGTGACGGGCTCATGGGCTCACGGCAGGGGAGGGGGAGAAGAGGGGGGATCTGGTGGGGGATGGCTCGCGGTGGTGGGTGGTGGAGAGGAAGAAGGTGAGGGGGTGGTAGGCTCATGGCAGGAGGGTGAGAGGAAGGCGCTGAGAGGTGGAGACCTGCGGCGGCGAGATGGGGAGAGGACGAGGAGGAGGGTTGTGGCAGGTTGGCTGGGCGCGGCTGAGGGGAAGGAGAGGTCGCAGAAGAGGGGAGCGCCGATTGCGGGCAGGGGCAGGGAAGGACTCCGGCAGGCGGCGGCGGTGGGCTGTGGAGATGGCTAGGGTTTGGTGGGTTTCTCACCCCTTGCAGTCACACACAACAAGAGAAAAATGCTCTATTTTCATTCATCAAAAAATTGAGATTACATTAGGGTTTTTCAAGCCTTTTATAGGTTCCAACAAGGAGGGCCCAAAGATAAGAATGCCCTTGCATGACCAAAAGACCAAAATACCCTCAAAGACTCCCTAAAGTACAAAAGAAGCAAACTAACACTGGATAAGATAAAATAACACAAAGTGAAGCAAACTAACACTAGATAACTCAACCCCGGGGTCATCTACGAGCGTAAACTCGCAACTGGGGCGTGATGTCCTCATTAGTTGGTGTGTGTTTCCTTGTTTTAATAAAATTTTCATCTACAGCCATCCTTTGCTGCTTCAGTCTACCTGTATGGGAATGATGCCTTAAAAAATGATAGGAACTGTGAAGTAAGAATTTCTCTGACCTCAGAAGAGGAAAACATTATTTGCTTGGTGGAGCCGCGGTGACAATGAAAAGAAGAAGATAATTGATTGAATTCAGGGAGTCTATCAAACCATATGGCATTGCGCAGAGAAGCCCATAAAGGCTCCTCTTTTTTTATATATGCGTATTGAATCTGCGGCTCACAAGTCTGGTTGCTTCCCAACTGTTTCAGGATATCCTGTCACAAAAAATCACATGACATTGTCTGAAGAAGTATACCCCGTAGAGAGCCTTCTATTTATACATTCTCACCAAAATGGGAATTTGTTACTTGGTGACGTGATGGTGGTCACTTTATGGGGAGGGTGATACTGCTAACATGGAAATGAAGATAATAGTGACATTGTAGACCCTCTTCTTCCTCTGAACTACTGTGTTTCCGTTACTTTAATGTTATGTTCATGTTCTTTCATGGAAGTATTGTTAGTCTTCTGAACATGGACTAGCGTCATAGCATGTGTGGTGCAACATATGACATACGATCAGCTTAGTCATCCGGTATGTGTCTTGATCTTCTTTCATTGCCATATGTATCACGTTTCTGTGAAACAGGTAAACTTAGAGACACCCCTCACAAGTAATTAATATTAGCTTTACTGCAGGGAACACTTTATGCCAAAACACATCAATTTTCCATTTAGTTTTATTTCTATATTTATTTTATGACACGATTATTCTGTGCCTCATAGTTCCAGTTTACTTGGGTATAGAGAGATTGTCTTATAGGCTGACATACCACGTTGTCTATTCTATCATGCCAGCATGCACTATAGTTTGGTTTGCTGCTACTCTTGCATATCCATTTACTGTGCCACTGTGCAATTGCTTGCACTACTAATCTTATGTATCCTGTATAGTAGTTGTCCTCATCCACATCTTTCTTATTTGACTAAGTTGTTTGCCAAAATCTCTCTTGAACGCTTCTGAGTTGCATGTGTATCTGATGCATCATGACAGGTCACTGTCAATATGGGGAAGATCTTGCCGAACAATTAGCTGGTGCACTACATAATGTGCTTTCAAGCTGTGGTAGTGTTAGAGTTTCTTTCTCTAGAGGAACTCCTGAAAAGGTTGCTGTATTTTTGAAGAACATGCATGCCATTTAAATTCTGAATACCTTTTCAACAGAGGCCATGATTTTTCAGCCAAAAAAAGTCTATGGAGATTGTGAATCTATCATATCTTATCTGCTTTATCATAAGCTTTGTTGTAGCAATTTATGCTTTTGCTAAACTGGGCCTTTCATCTCGTTTTTCCATGTTTACAGGTATCCAACATTATATTACGACAATTCATTGATCATCCAAAGGTCTACATTTGGGATGGTAGAGGTAGTTTCTTTAGAGGAAAAAATATGAGATTTTGAGGGATCATTGTTTCAGCTTTAGGTCTCAGCGGGCTAATTTATGTACATAAACATTTTCAGATCCGAATCCACATTTGGGACATCTAGCATGGGCTGATGCTTTTGTTGTAACAGCAGATTCAGTTAGCATGTGAAGTGAAGCTTGCAGTACTGGGTATGCTTAAATTAAATTAACGAATGATAATCTGAATTAAATTAGCAAATGATAACCTGAATTCTTTTGGAAGTCTATCTTTTTATTACTGGTAACATTGCATGTTTGTTATCTTGAACGAAGCCTGTTTATGTGATTGGAGCAGAGCGCTGTAAATGGAAATTCTATGCATCCCACGAGGCTCTGCATGAACGAGGCATGACTCGACCATTCGCAGGAAAAGAAGATGCATGTTGTAAAGTGCTTGTTCTCGTGCACGCACAAATGTGTAAACATGCATATATAATACATCTGTATAGATTTCCTTATGTGAATCACCCAACTGTGACTGCTTTTAGTCAATTTGGTTTATGCATCATAATGGAGTGAATCACTGATGAAGCACAAGTATCATCATTCACTATTTAGATGACGAATTGAAGCTGCATGTTTGATAGAAATTCTTTGCTACATAACGGAGCTTTACTTGAATTTTATCAAATTTGAAATTCTTAGGTTGCTTTCAAAAAGAATTGAAACTCTTAGGCACGTTATATGCTCAATATTGAGATTTACTTGAATATTCTCAAATTTGATTTCTAGTTGTGTCATACGCAATGACAGTTTTTCCCATGTCATATGTTCAATATTAGATAAGCAGCTTTATAGTTTTTCTTACCTTTCTCCTTTTGTTTTGTATATTTTTAAATTCAATATTAGATGAACAGCCCCATAATTTTTCTGACCTCTCTCTTTTTGTTTTGGATTACTAGATATCCGATACTTGGAGCTATCCACCAGTCAATGACACCGGAGAAGCAGCTTTACGGGTCCGTGACGCTGTAGCCACGAAAGGATGGACTCTGCGATATTAGGGCATTATGCTACTGACCTTTCCCCCTCTTAGTTCACATTTCCATAGTGGAATTCATTTTTTGACTGCACACTACTCGAAATTCAAATCTGCATTCTACATCCATTGTTTGTACATGGATGTGCCTGATAGCCATGAAATAAAACGGCCGAAGCCGGGATCCAGAACACAAAGGTGTGTGTATAATAACTAGCTTCTGCCCCGTTTCTGAGGGCTTTTCGCTTCCATTCCTGCTTCACTGTGGACTCTAATTGCCCATGTTTCTTGAAATATAACATTTTCATCAGCTCAAACTCGAAGGCATGCACCTGTGGCTGCGCTACAGGTTGAGCTCACCATCTTTGTAAACACTGTTTCTGTTTATGAAGTCTCCATGAGGTGGAATTTTGCATGGCATAAGTTCTCTCCCCCCCCCCCCCCCGAATAACGCTATCCAATTGAGGGTTTGTCCTTGGTACCATGTTGCAGTAGATGTCCGAAGGATTTTCCGAGCAAAAAGGTTTCCATTTCTTCAGTATGTTGCTGTCATAACAGATTATCATGATCTATAATCCAAACCGCTAAAGTGGATGGAGTAAGTTGGCAACTGCTCCCCCAATCCAGCTTCCCAAACTGTACCACCAGCACTGTATCAACCTTCCCGCATTACTTGTATATTCACCTCAACCAAACTTCCCGCAATCAACTTCTCAATACCCTATATATTTCGCTATCTATGGAGCCGTGATCATCGGCCAGGCTCACGTTCCTCTTAGAAGGTCGCCCCCCCCCCACCCCACCTTGTTCCAAAGAACCACGAAGCAAGAAAAGGAGCAAGTATGTCCGGCTCCGGCGAAGCTGCCTTCACTTCAATCGACATTGGAGACTCGACCAGTGACCCTAACGGAAAAGTTGTTGCCACTGCAGTTCCTGCCCCTCCTCCGGCCACCGTCGCCGCCACCATTACACCCAGAGTTGCACCCTTTGCCATCGCCATGTCGAAGACCAAGGCGCATGGGGGGTGGAAGAGAGGACTCTTCTGCTTCGACTTCCTTCTGAGGGTCTTCTCGATAGGTGCTCTCCTCGCTGCAGCGATCATCATGGGCACCACCGAGGAGACGCTCCCCTTCTTCACACAGCTCTTCCAGTTCCATGCCAAATTTGATGATCTCCCTGCCTTCACGTAAGTACTAACTACAACGTGAATTCTTCCTCTTCCAAACTTAAGAAATGTTGGAAAATCTCGTAAATATATATAATTAAAACGAGTTCAAAATTAGAGGACGTATCTTACAGTGAAAATGGGACGTACATATGTACCAGCGAAAGTGACAACAGAAATGTGTGTATTTTCATCATCTAGATATAAGATCGGTTATCAAAGTCGATTTTTACCTATGAATTGTCATAGAATTATAAATGGACTATTAGAATCGGTACCAAAGATTTACACTTCAAATCTAGAGATTATGGTGATGCTTTTCTCATAGATACAGATCACAATTATCATGAGATTGAGATAATCTATGATTATCATCATGAGTGTTGTCGGTTCATCGACGCACTATCATTATTATTTCATCTAACACATAGAGGAGAAGGACGAGGAGTGAGAAAAGTGCAGCAATCGCTGACACTGGTCTCGAGTTAATTCTCCCCCTGCACACACGTGCACTCAAAGTGCTCGCTTACTCTCTCTCTTTTAACTTACCTCACACGCATGTCGCCATCGGAATCTGTAAACAAGACTCCAAAGGACACCGATCGAATGTGAGAGGAGGTGACGGGTGGTGAGGCTTGCAGCGGAAGGAAAGAGAGAAGAGAATAAGGGAGAGGGGGTGAGTGCATCCGGGGTAGTGACCGGATCCCTCCCCTGGTCACCGGCGGGCTCGCCGCCTGCCACCTGGCGCGTAGGCGTGTCAGGTGCACGGATGCGCCCGCCCACCGGCGCGCCTGCGTGTGGCGGGGGCACGTGCGCCGTGCGCTGTGCGCCTGGCGGCCACGGCAGCGGGGGCCACGGGCCACGCCTGGCGAGCGGACTACGACGGTGGCGGCCCAAAATGGGCACCGCCAGATGGGCCACGGCCCATTCGCGAACAAGAAAGAAATACGTGGTCGAGGCATCGAGAACAACACCTGCAGCATTACATTTCAAGCACTTAAGACGCCCCAAACATGACATATCTAGCTACGTTTGCAGGTTCTTCGTTATCGGGAATGCGATCGCAGGCGGGTACCTTCTCCTGTCCATCCCCTTCTCCTTTGTCAGCATTGTCCGGCCCCATGCAGTGGGCCTGAGGCTCCTACTCATCACGTTTGACACCGTGAGTGAAGCGTTCGTGCTGTTAAACTCTTCCCTGGCTTTGCACCAGGAAATTCTCAACGTACCAAAGCACTGAGTTGCTATAATCTTCCCGCTCCTCGATCGATGCAGGTCATGGTCGCTCTCACCACTGCAGCCGCCTCCTCGGCGGCGGCCATCGTGTACCTCGCCCACACCGGCAACGAGAAGGCCAACTGGGTAGCCATCTGCCTGCAGTTCAACGACTTCTGCCAGCGGACCAGCGGCGCCGTGGTGGCCTCCTTCGTCGCCGCCGTCCTCCTCATGGTGCTGGTCGTCGTGTCTGCTCTTGCTGTACGCAAGCACTGAACTCTGTGCACGTGGTGTGGTGTCAGGTGTGTCGTTTAAATTATTAACACACGCTTCGATCGTCTTCTCCTTAATTTCATCACCCCGTTGTCTGCCTCGCCCTTGTGCTCTCGACACACTCGAAAGAAGAAAACTTGATTTGTGGATACAAAAAAAAAAAAAAAAACATCTGCTTGGCCATATCATGAGTCGCTGTCTGTCTGTAATGGGAGTCGCATGGAACTGACGCAGTAGTGACTTTTATGTATCATGTTTGCCAAGTGGAGGATTTATTATTAAGACAATCGGTGGTTTAAATTAAAGATAAATGTGCATTTCGATTAAAAACGTATATGGCTCAATGTCATATTCTAAGCTAAAGATCTCGCTAGAGCAGATAATACATAAAAAAGAAAAACCCTGTTGGAGGGTAGCATGATATGTGGCTCAATCAATATCTTATTTTAGAGAAAGTTATTAAAAACAATGCAGACTCAAGAAAAGAATTCCAGAGAAGACAAACGGGCGCCCCCTTTTGGCATATTCTGAAGAAAGCTAACCCAAAGAGTGATTTAAAATTCTCATGATGCATGCTCCAATATGCAGATCCGTTTTCTGTACCTTCCAACTTCGATCACATTTCTAAGATCTCAATTGGGCAATGAATTATAACGCCAACATGAATTAAGCAAAAAAAAAAAAACTAGAAGATATTTCCCTCTGTCTAGTGAAGCTGCACAAAGGGCAGATCCTGATCGTCCACCCAGCACTCCAGCGGAGCCTCCGCCAGGAAGGTCGTGGATTTTGAAATGAATCATTCTTTTCTCGTACGATCCGTGAGATTTCTTTGTGGGAGCGGCTTTTCACCTGAATAAACTGTAGCCATCCCAATCTAATAGCTAGAGAAGGTATGTCAACACTGTTGGATTGTTTTAACTCTGAATGAAACACCGGATCGAAAAAATCTGTCCACCCATGTCAGACCGAGGGCCATTTGTTTGGGATTATTGGAGTGAATTTTTTTGAAAAATTCCTACATAAGACAAATGTTCTAATGTCATAAATGTTAGATCTCAAAATTCAACTCAAAATTTCACGAGGAGAATTTTTGTAGATTATTTAACTCTCCTCTTCTGGTATATTTCTCTCTCTATTTTAAAAAATTCACTTAACATAAAAATAGAGACAATTTTAGATCATTTAGTTAGGATGAGATTATGCATAGAATTTTAATCATTAAAATCTCCTAATAATTTTAAACAAATGGACCCTAACATTTAAGAGAATTGTGCATATGTCCCTTCAGACTCCTTGTAAAAGCTGCGTTCTACTTTACTTTTTGTACAAATTCTATCAAAACATACGGAATCATCAAGGAATGATCGGACGGCTGGCAGCAGGAGCCGTGCGGTGGATTAAAAAGGGCTTTTACCAGGGGTACATATGAAAAGGTTTTACCCGGTGAGACTTGTGACCTCTCCCCCACCCCACTCCCTCCAAATATATATATATACAACAGTAAAATTTTGTCACATCTCCGACATAAATTCTGTATCTCTTTGTCTTAGTTATGGATGAGTTAACTAAACAATTGCATGAGGATATCCCTTGGTGTATGCTATTTGCAGACGATATTGTTTTAATTGATGAGAGTATTGATGCTCTAAATGCTAAGTTAAAGCGTTGGAGACTTGACTTGGAGTCTAAAGATTTTAAAATTTTAAAATTAGTAGGAGTATGTCAGAGTTTATGCACTGTAATTTTAGTAATGGGAGAGTGGTTCAGGAAGACATGGTTCTAATTGATGGACATAACATTCCGAAGAGTAGTAGCTTTCGATATTTAGGGTCTATCATACAAGAGAATGGGGAGATTTATGATGACGTTACACATAGGATTAAGACAGGCTGGTTAAGATGGAGAAGTGCATCAGGTGTCCTTTGTGATCGTCGTATGCCTGTGAAACTCAAAGGAGGTTTTATAGAACGGCTGTGAGACCTGCTTTGTTATATGGTACCGAGTGTTGGGCAGTACGAAAGGAACACACCCACAAAATGTGTGTAG